>CM022300.1:590238338-591438338 GCA_011799875.1 Thinopyrum elongatum
GGGGAGGAATGAGAGAGTGGAGAGAAGAGAGGGGGGCGGGACGGCCGTTAACGTACCCGCCTCTTTGCCGTCAGCCAACGGTCGGCAAAGTTTCTTTGCCGTCCACTTGCGGACGGCAAAGAGGTGGGGCCGGTGGGCTTGAGTTGGTTAAACAATAACTGGAACCACCCACCTCTTTGCCGTCTGCTAGCGGACGGCAAAGATTCTTTGCCGTCAGCCAGTGAACGGCAAAGAACAGGCTGATGGCAAAGACTTTGTTTGCCATCAGCCACATCTTTGCCGTCCGTTTTCTTGTGGCTGACGGCAAAGAGCTTATTTGCCGTCAGCAAGCGGACGGCAAAGAATTAGCAGACTGCAAAGAAGTGGATTTCAGTAGTGCAAGTTCCATATTTTACAAAAGTGCACAAGTGCCCTAACTAATTCAGAACAGAAAAGAATAAAAGAAAATGTGAAACAGAAAATAGGAAAATGGAAAAGGCCTACTGTGCACTAAAGCCTGCGTGAACAGTAGTCGGCCCAGCGCTGCAGGCCAGGCCCAGCCACCAGGGTCGTCTCCCTCCTCCCCGTGTCAGCGCGCGCGCCTCTGAGCCGGCGATGGCCAGCTGTTGGCCATCCCCCGGTGCCGCTGCCGCCGCGGCGCGTATAAGAGCATCCCAGCGGACCCCAGGGCGGAACCCTAGACCATTTTTCCCTCTCCTCCCTCGGCCGCCATTCTCTTCCCCTCTGCCGAGCGCCACCGCCGCCGCGAGCGCTGCTCCCCGCGGCCATCGTCGACCCCGCGACCGGTTGAGCTGCTCGGAAGCTCCGCCGTCCTCTTCCTCTTCCACGGGTGCTGCCAGACGGAGCCGGAGCGACCTGCATCGCATGGATCGAGCTGATCCCCTTCCTCTCGATCACCGATGCACTCCAGCGACCCCGAGCTCCTCGGCGCTCCTAAGCTTCCACGGGCTTTTCGTAGCTGCGCGGTGAGCTCCTCCTTCCCTCCTTTTTTTCTCCCCGCGCCGTAAGCTCTTCCGTAGCGAGCCCGTCGTCCCGCCGAACTCCGGTCACCGCAGGACCTCGCCGTCCGGCTGCCTCAGTCCCTCCCGTGGCCTCGCGCTCGCGCCGTTGGATGCGGCGCTTCATGTGCTTCCTATTGCGACCGAAAACGCGCATGTTAGCTCGCCGTAGCTGTCCGCCCGATTCCACCCGAGAGCCATCGCCGCCGACGTCGACGACGAGCTCCACTCTGGCCACCCCCGCACTTGGGATCGACCTAGATCGACGCGGGTTGGACTGCACGTTTGAATGCCGCAAGAATCAAGCAAAACGGAGCACCGTAGACGATTCCCGAGCTCGCCGGAGGTCGCAGCCGCGCCCGGCGCTCGCCGGCGTGTTGCCGGCGCCGCGCTGACTTGGCACGGTGTGGGGCCCGCCCAGAGACACTGCCAATGGGCCCCCATAGCCGCCGTTGACCCCGTTGACCACGGTCAATGCGGGGCACTGTTCACACGTGCCACTGATGTGTGGGCCCACTTCGGTTAATCCCCTAATTAATCAACTGCTAATTAAGCCTAATCTAATTGGATAGTTAGTGACACTGACAGAAGGGCCCCACCTGATTAATTAACCCTGTTAAATTAGATTAATTCATTGTTAGAGTACAGAGACAGACATGAGGGTCCCACTGGACCCACATGTCAGGTTTGACTGGTCAGCCGACCTGTTGACTTGCTGATGTCAGCATTACCTCATGCTGACGTCATAATTCCCTTTTCTGTTAAAATAAATAAATTCCAGAAAATCATTTAAACTTCGAAAATTAATAACTTTTAAACCGTAGCTCAGATCGAAAAAGTTAAAACATGAAAGTTGCTCAGAATGACGAGACGAGTCTGATCGTGCCGTCTGTTTCCTTGTCGGAACCTCCTACGTTGGAGAACTCGTAACTCCGAGCCCGATTCCGGTAGATGAATAGTGCCTAATCACCGGTTAATAAATCCAACACTAATCCTAAAATAAATAAAATGACTTAGGCATACGTCAGGCAACTTGCACTGCATCATAGCATAGCATGCCCCGTGTTGCATTTGATTGCATTATGTTTACTTGTTTCCTCCCCCTCTTCTCTTTCGGTAGACCCCGACGTTGCCGTAGCTCCTGAGGCAGACGCTACTCCGGAGTACGACTACGTTCCCGACGATCAGACCCTTGCCGTCGAGCAGACAGGCAAGCACCCCATTTTTGAGCATTCCGATATCGCCCACTCTCTTCTCTCTTATGCTTGCATTAGAAGTTACTGTTGCTACTGTTGTCCTATATCTGCTGCATAGCCTGTTTACTTGTAACCTGCTGTTGATACTTTACTGCTATCCTAAACTGTTTAGTATAGGATGGGTAGAGCCTTATCAGAGACCCACTTATCTCGACTGCCCCGCTGGACTCTCAGAAGACCCGAGCAACGGGATCGAAGATCAGACCCTGGCACCGCACGTCACTTTCCCCTTAAATTGCTCGACACTACTGGGTTACTATCGGCTGCCGAGGGTGATACCTCGTCAGCACTTCTGATGATAACCTTGTAGGTTAGTTAATCGGTCGTGGTAAGCGAGGGTGATTCCTCCTACACCACCCCCGATACCGACGCCATCGTGCAACTGTTGAAGAGTGGACCTCGAGAGTGATTCCTCCTTCGTTCACCTTGATGATATCATCGAGTGGGATTCCATCGACGGTGATTCCTCAGGGTTCCCCCTTGGTGTCAAACACACGGAGACTTTGGATACTATGACTGAACACTGCACCATGATACTAAAGACGGGTCGGACCTGATGGGTACCCGCGCGAGCATGAATGCGAAGTGATGTGGAGTCGGGTTGACCTGAGAGGTGCCCGCGAGATAACTACGAGGCGTGGCCGGGCATTCTTAGCCCTTGCCGCAAGTCCTCGAGACGGGGCGACGGGGTCACATCGATCGTGAGTCTCTGCTCGTTACCGCGCGCTCCTAATCCACTAACGGTTTGGATATTTGATCCGAGGGGCCTCTGGCCTGATAGCACTAACCATCACGTGGGCATAGTATGGGTGTTCTGCGTCGTATACATCAGCCGAAGCTCTATTGACGTCAGCGAGGAGCGGCCCGTTTTGGATTAGACTGGGAATGCAACTGCGCTTCTATAAGGGGTTGCTAGGTCTGCTTCCGAAACGTCCTCGCAACGTGCAGGGTTCCCAGGGTGAAGGCCCAAGACCCCTGGGGGCATAGGTTAGTCCGGCGTGCTGACCTCTCTTTAGAGCCCAGGTCGGGTTGCAGCGTGTTGCTTAGCCGAGGCCGGGCATGACCCAGTAAAGTGTGTCCGGCCGGAGTTGAGCGAGCGTGGTGGGTAAGTTGGTGCATCCCTGCAGGGAAGAACTAATCTATCGGTAGCCTATCCTACGGTAACGGACACTCGGAGTTGTATCCCGATCGGTACAACTAGAACTTGAGATGAGAACTGGATAGTACGGCTCTGGGATTGCTTTCTCGCAGGGAGTCGAGGAAGAATCTCTGGCCGAGGTTGATGACATTACTGCTATACTTTACATTATGTTATTCTGCTCTCTTCTAATGCTGCAAGATTGTTGAAGAAGCTGAAGATGCTAGTCTTCGATAGGACTAGGCTTTCCCCCTCTATTCCGGCATTTCTGCAGCCCAGTCCACTAAAACAGCCCTCCTTTGAAAATGTTGCATATGTAGTATAGATCCTTGCTTGCTGAGTACTTCGGATGAGTACTCACGTTTGCTTTACTTTCTTTTTCCCCATATCCCTTTTGATGCCACCAGACGTCGAAGCCCTTGAGCCAGACGCCCCCGTCGACGACCACTACTACTACTAGCCCGGAGAGTACTACTACTACGAGGAGCCGTCTAACGACCAGGAGTAGGATCGGAGGGTCCAGGGCAGGAGGCCCACGCCTTTTCGATCGTAGTATTTTATTTTGCCCCGCCTCTGTGAAGGCTTATCTCTCTTTCTGTAATATATCTGTACCCAGATATCTGATGCTTCCACTGACACTTGTATGCCATCGAGCTATGTAGTCGAGCCCTCGAGGCCTTGGCTTGTAATATAAAGCTTGTATGAATTTATTTATGTTTTAGAGTTGTGTTGTGATATCTTCAAGTGAGTCCTTAGGCTTAATCGTGTGCATTTGCGTGTATGGTTAGTGCACGATTAAGCCGGGGTCGTCACAAAAACCAACTTTGAGGAGGCTTTTACTCCAAGTTTTGACCCCAGGGCTCAACATATAAATAGAGGGGAAGGGCTAGCACCCAAGACACATCAAGATTCACCAAGCCGTGTGCCGGCAACCCCGTCCTCTCTAGTTTATCCTCCGTCTAGTTTCTGTAGTGCTTGGCGAAGCCCTGCGGAGATTGTTCTTCATCACCAACCGTCACCACGCCGTCGTGCTGCCGGAACTCATCTACTACTTCGCCCGTCTTGCTGGATCAAGAAGGCGAGGAGGTCATCGAGCTGAACGTGTGCTGAACGCGGAGGTGCCGTACGTTCGGTACTTGATCGGAACAGATCGTGAAGGTGTGCGACTACATCAACCGTGTTGATAACCGCTTCTGCTTAGCGATCTTCAAGGGTATGAAGATGCTCTCCCCTTCTCGTAGCTATGCACCTCCATGGATAGATCTTGCGTGTGCGTAGAATTTATTTTATTTTCCATGCAACGTTTCCCAACAATTGGTGGTCTTCTTCTCATATTGAGCTTGCCGAGTGAGTCTGTACGATCTCCTTGATTGCTTGAGCATGGTTGGGATTTCCATTAGTGCATCCCTTTATTATACTAGAGCATAGGTTGTTGAGATGCACATCGAGATGACTCGAGCATAGGTAGTTGGGAAGCACATTAGTCACATTGAGATGACTAAATCAAAGATGATTGGGATGCCAATTAGTGCATTATTTGCAACACTTAATCTTCATCAGGGACTCATAGACATCGGTGAGCTTCTTCTCACATCGAGATGGCTGAGTGAGTTTCTATCATCTCCTTGATTGTTTGAGCACCATGCATTCCTTCTGTCTGAAAAATATAACTAGATTATAGTAAGCGATATAAATGGCTGCTAATATTGGCACAAAAGATTATCAAAGTAAGTGCACACAAAGATTTGTGCATATTTTAACTCCCCTAAAAAGTATAGTTACCAAAATACCTGATCATGTATGGTACACATGTCGGGGCAGCGATCCCTCATTTTGGGAGACGAGTGGGCATGAGAGATGGAGTGAACTGAATAGTATGAAAAAATCGATAGGCTGAATTGCATATAGACCGAATAACAAGAGAGACGTCAGGACATATTTAGGCAGCTACAACCCTAGCCTGACCCGAATTTTCCTATTGTGCATGAACATTAGGCTCAATCCCGACTCCTTTTAAAGTTGAAGCTTGGCCTAAATAACCTTAACAAAATCCCATCCGAAATAGCCTGAGTGAATCACAACCTAATTCATGAGATAAACCTCCAAAAATTTCTTCGAGAGACAAATCGTTCCTAGAAAGCACTAGCAAACACACGTGTTCACAAGCGTAAGTCAAGCCGCACATATGTCTAACAAGTTTTCATGCAAGGACATGTGACTACAATACACAATCATATAAACTCGCATATGTTAAAAAAATGACAAGTCCCGAGAACCATTGGCTCCATAGAGTAGAGCACAATTGTGTTTCTAAGAGAGGGATAGAACCCGGAGGCTTGTATTACATATGACACTGTTTCAACCGAAAAAACACAAAGGCCATACAAAGAACCTATCACAACTAAACAACGACTTACGATTAGTTCCCTTGCCTCTTGCTGCTAGATCAAGTATTGAAGATGAGAGGAACTTGGGGAGATTCAAAGGCGAATGATACTTCGACAGTGGCTATGGTTTATTCATGGCATCCTGTTGGGATGATGGGTGAACAAATTATTTGTTTTTCAAAAATTATTTCATGGTAAATCAATTTTGCAATATTTATTTGGAAAACTATCCATGAAATCTTAAACTCATCCCTGAAAGTTATATTTAATTTTCTTTCCACAATGGTTTCTTAAAACAACTCATCCCTAGTGCCTATAAAACATGATGGATATCTAGTACATACGTGTCTGTTCATATTAGTCGTCCAATGACGAAGGCCAAAAATAAGAACATAGGTAAATTGAATGATGTGTACATGAATAAGAGAAGACGGGGAAGTATAGTAGAAGAGAAATCTTTAGTCTACCAGTTCATTGGGACCCCAACATACACTTTAGATAATTAAACAGTGGCATTCCATATGATGCCATTAATGTGGTGACATCTCTCAAAGAACTCAAGAGGAAGTGAGAGGAAGAGATGGGAGAAATTGTTTTCGTTCATGAAATCAGAATAACGATATGATAAATTAATTGGATGGGAAATTCTAGAAATCATGTCGGTTACCTCAGCGAACATGTTGTGGACGATGCCACTGGGCACGGCGGTGATGCTTGTCGAGATGACCTTGAGACAGAGCGATTCGAGTGCCTCACACACCTTTGCAATGGCATTGTGGGCATTGCCATGTCTCATGTTCACCATTGTCATCTCCTCTGCTACCTGTGTCACCTCGAGCTGCACAACTCGTAACCATGTGGTTATTCAATTATACGTTTTGTGATAGTGTTCTTGCATAAAGTTGCCCTATAAGTATTCACTTCCGCTCTACTATCTCAGAAATTTCTCATTTTCTAATAAATGTTTCACACATGAACAAAAGATCTTTATATAATTAACCCCCTATATATAAATTGTTCTACATGTTTTTCACACTTTCATAAAAAATATTTGCACTACATTTACAATCACTTATTGTTTGATCTACATATTTTAGACTTCTCGTATGAAAGCCTCTTATATATTTAAGACTAGAAAAGGACAATATACATGTGGTTGTCTGAGATAAGTTGGTCACCATCAACCAATGGAACACTAGAGTTGTAACCACGATGTCCACTTATCCCCAGTGTGGGCCCTTTGAAACTCAATATTCAATGGAGCTAAAGAAAGAAAAACTTCTTTCCATCGTATGATATTATATAAGTTTAGATATTGGAGACTAAGCAGCTTATCTCCTACAAGGTATATTTTAAAGATATTGTGTTGAAGCATGTTTGTTTTGAATAAACTCTTGCCAAACTCATTCCTGATTAAGCACCTTGAACAACAACTTAATAAGAAAGCACATGTTCTTACTTTCAAGATCCTCAATCCTGAGACCCCCAGATCCTTCATTCAACATAGAACATCTCACTTAGCTAATCGTTATTTCTAGCTATGCTCATCACATTCCAAAAAATATATCTGGATATGCAATAATCCATTATTTTACTTACTCCTTTGTGCATTTTCAAAGAAGGATAGCATAAACATCATTAAATTAGTGAGGACAATATTGATGAGGATAAATGAAACACAAGTGGTTTCTAATGGTTTGGGTATGTCGCAGCGAAAAATTCATCGCTTGCGTGGACACCGACATTAGTGCAGTCATGCCCCGTATAGAACTGCGATTCATTTTACCAATTGAATACATAGCAATACATTCTGACAGCTTTCTGAATTTTACAAGAAAATGTTCACATGTGTACAATTCTCAAAAAAAATTATAGGAAGTAGGTTTGATCCCAAGAAGGTACATTTGCATGGAGAGAACAATTCCATTATTTCTCCTCTATAACCCAACAAATCCATTCCTTTTGTTTTCTCTTTGATAATTTCAACCATTTATACATTTTGAATTATATTTTTGTTTGTGTATTTTTTATACATTTGTAATCCTTGCAATAAGAACTTTAGAGCAAAGGCAATCTTGGATATAGTCTATAATGCACGCTTAAACTACACTTATCCAATAAATACTCTTGTAAATATGGTTTCAAATTATGTGAAACAAAGTGATATATAAAATATAAATATAAAATATTTGAAATTTTCGAAAGATTTGAAATCAGTTCTATGAAATAATTAACGGTTCTTTTGAAATAGTGAAATGAGTAATTTCCAACATGTGAATCTGATTGTTTTGGAATTTGAAATTCATTAATTGAAATATATTAAACTTTTCAAATATACTTTGTCCAAAATAATTGAAGTTCTACATTTATCCTAATTGAAACTTGCTTATGTTTAACCATCTATACAGGAAGATATCCTATGATGTACACAACAAACTGTGAACTTCAATTATTTTTTAACAGAGGTAGTATGAAACAAATTTCTTTGCAATTGTTTTGAAATATTTGAAATGAGTTACTTCCAATATTTGAAATCAATATTTTCATTGTGTGCTATTGATTATTTCAAATATAAGAAACCAATATTTTCCAAATATATGAAAGATGCGAGTGCTTTTTAAATCATGTGAAATACATGTGAAACTGATTGTTCCAGTTTGTGAAATTGATTATTTCAACATATAAAACTGGTTTTAGTCAAATACATGAAGCAATGTTTAGTGTTTTTGCTAAGATGCCCATTACAATATGTGAAATTGTTTTTCTAATCGATTTTTTTTTTGTGAAATGCATGTTCTGAAATTGAAATGCCTTTTGCAAAATCAATTGTTTGAAACATTAAAATCTTTTTTTTGAAAGAATTGAATTCATTTTTGAAATGAAATTATCTTTCAAAAATAGAAAATTGTTATTATTGGAATGTTTGAAATTAGTTTTTGAGAAAACTGAAGTATATTTAAAAAAATTCAAATGGGTACAAATAGTTTGCGTAATGGTGAATTGTTTTTATGAAATAATTGAAATCTGTTTTTTAATATGTGAAATAGGTTATTTGGAACATGTTGTTTAAATTTGTGAAATTGATTATTTCAAATATGTGAAACTGATTGTTTCAATGCGTAAAATTTATTATATTTGATAGTACTATTTTGAGTTTTGAAATTCTTTGGAATATTTTGCACTTTGTTCAAGTAAAAAAAGGAAAATTGTTTATGGAATGAAATTAAATTAGCTAATACGAATATATATATTTAATTGGCTAAGTACATCAGCTTAAAGTGTAATTAAACGATGCATGTGTGGGATATGCTACACCGGATCAGAACATACCACATGGTGGGATCTGGCAGAAATACGAAGGTGGAAAACTTAGTATATAAGTCGAATACACTAGATACATGGCTCATATAAAGCTAGCTGGCAGCACCCTATTGGCTCATATCTCTCTAGTAGGTAACTGGCAACACCCTATTGGTGCATATCTCGCTAGATTTACCAATTCCAGAAGAGAAACCCTATAATACAAGAAAATGCCCTTCCAAGTACTGAGCACCATTGGAAGATACACACTTCAGGTGTCTTTTCTGTTAAAATATTATCAGGGACCTCATTAATATTGGTCACGCTTTCAGTAACCCATGTATTTGGAAACTAAAATGCCATAAACAAATCAAGATTTTTAGGTGGTACTTGGACAATTCGACAGAACACATAAATGTTCCATGTAGCGTGTAAAGGCACGAGCGCCCTTAGCTTTCGATACATCTAATTGGATATGGTAGCTCGGGCTAAGTTCAACCCATTTGGATGACAGTCCAGCAGTAACATGGTTTGTGAGTCTTGTAATGCAATCAAGTTCCCGTTGGATTTTTTTTATGCGTTACTTGGACAAAGGTGTGTTGCTTCTGTGAGGAGAAAACAATTCACCACTTATTTCTATCATGGTCGTTTGCCACACTACACTAGTGTACTGTCCATGTAGCTTATTTGTTCCCCACCAAAAAGTATAACATAATTTGTGAATGAGTTATGTAATTTTATTATCATTTGTTGAAATAGTTGTGTGCATTACTAAATGCAGATGCCGGGAATATTATTATTTTCGCAGGTGAGGTTCACCTATCTCCCTCACTTCTTTTTTACCTAACTTCCTTTCACTACCCGTAAAAAAATAAAAAATAAAAATCCTTTCACTCTGGAAGCAACACTGAGCAACATGCGAGATGTGAATGATTACCTCGAGGATTTGAACCGGATGCGTGGCAGGAGAAGAGATGGTGCCGTTAATGGAGGAGGCAGAGGTAGTCCTCCTCATCTTCTTCCGCGGCGACGAGCCGACGCCATGGTCCACTGCGTTGCTGCCGGTCGAGGCGGTGCAGCTGTCGGTTCTGAGGGCGGCAAGAATCTGGCGCTCCTGCTCCTGCAGCTCCTCGATGTAGGCGATGGCGTCCTGGATGATGGAGGCCTTGTCCATCTAACGCCCGGAGCACAAACGAGATCAAATTAAACTGCATGCAGCATACTAGTATATACGAACATGTAGGCAAGTGCTCCTCGCGCGCTGACGATCTGTAAATGAAACCTTGGTGATGTTTGGAACGACACGGCGAAGGGCGTAAAGCTTCTCGTTGAGCATCCTTCGCCGGTGCCTCTCGTTGATTATGTTCTTTCTCTCCAAGCTGGTTGCCTTCGTCGACGGCGAGGTGGCGCCATCCGGCGAGCTCGTCGAGTGGTCGTAGAGGCCGGACAGAGAGTCCTCGGCCGGCAGGTACATGCTGCAACAATCCATCCAGCTTTAACGGTTACTTACTATGCACAGCAAGACCAGGAATCAGAGTGGACATGCTTGCATGCTGCGGGGGCTCACCTATCTGCGTCGCCGAGCTCCAGCACCAGGGCCTCCCAAGAGAAATCCAAGCTCACGTCCATGTCGGACGACGCCATTGCTCTGCTACTCTGCCAGATCTGCTCTACTCTGCTCTGCTCTGCTCTCTCTGCTATTTGTTCTCGTGCTTGTTTAAGTTCTGCGTCTCTGGGCAGCGGGGCCATGCGTGGGGCTGACGTGGCGAGTGAGACCACCCTATCCTGATGCCACCTGGCGCCCTCTCGAGGAACGCATCGTGCGTACTGCACGGTAATTGGCTGATTTTCTACTTTCGGATCGCTTCCCCTTAAATTCCACCAAATGTGGATATGTGCGGACATGTCGCCGTTCAATTTGGGTCCATGAACTTTGGCGCACTAGTTTTTTTTTTCTTTCGCGAATACGCAAAGCTTGGTTATCAGTTACAACACATGACATGGACGCAAGAAGCCTGAACATGGTGTCCGAAGCATAGAGACATGGGATACTCGGCCCAAACAAGAGAAAAACACAACTAAACTCGCCATCCTAAGAAGTACTCCCTCCGTCCCAAAATTCTTATCTTAGATTCGTGTAGATACAGGTGTATCTAATACTAAAACGTGACTTGATACATCCGTATTTAGAAAAATCTAAGGCAAGAATTTTGGGACGAAGGGAATAGCTCACACAAACAACACGACGACCAACATCTCCAAATCTAGACCCGAGGACGCCGTGACCAAAACATCGCCTTCACGAAGGAGTACAGCGCCGATACGCCGGCGCCGGCGGATCCAGAAAAACAGACCTAGGGTTTCCTCTGATGCTCGAAGAGGGGCCCAGATAGCTGTGACGGCGCCTCCGAGAAGGGGACGACACCCTCAGGTGTCGCCACTGCCAACATAGAATGCAGAGATTTCTCCCTGGCCAGAGTCCGAGCAATCCCAAGTCATCGGAGCATGAGTCGGAGAAGAGGATGTCAGGCATACGTCGGAACCACGACCACAAGAAGGGGAGCAACGCCCGCCGACAGAGGCAACGGGCGCCACTGATCACTCGAGCAATGGAGCAGCAGAGAGATAGTGTAACACCCCCTTGTAATGACCACAGTGATCAGCTGTTAATAATGCCATGTCATCATCATTTGCAGTACCAAGTCATATGTGTTAATAATTCAATTCAAATGCAAATCTGAAAATCAATTTAAAATTTCAAAGTGTAAGTTGAAGTTGATCCAACTCTGCTGGAAAAATGTTCATTAAATGGCAAATAATCCAGGAACCTTTCTAAAATCAACCTCAAAATATTTGGAGTTGGATAGATGACTCAAGCAAGTTGGAACAGACCTAAAAACAGAATATTTGATATAATTAAAATCATAATAAATTCAAACAAACTTCAAATCAGTCCAAACCACTTTTTGCTGAGAGATATTATTGCATCACAATATCTGGACCAACTCCCATATTTTTCAAAAGTGCACTAGAGGCCTATTCATTTTGAAACAGAAGAGAAAAGAGAAGACAGAAAAGGAATAAAAAAAAATGCCAAAGCCAGACTGGACCAAGTGCACAGTGCACCGGCCCAGCCCAGCTGGCCCGTTCCCTCTTCTCTCTCCCCCTCCGTGTCACCTTCCTCCTGGCCGAGCGCCTGCGCGCCGGCGAGCGCCCGACACGACGCCTCTCCACCGACGAAACAGGACCACAGGAGGATAAGGGCCGCTCCCGTTCGACCCCCCTGGCTTCCCCTGTCATTCTTCCCCTCTCTCCCTCGTCCGCTCCGCCCCTCCTCTCCCTCTCAGATTCGTTCCCGAGCGCCGCCGTCGTCGCGCTGCCTCACCATCGCGGCCACCATCGTCGCCTCGCGTCACCATCGTGCCGCAGCGCCTCGCCGCGCTCGTCTACGCCGTCTGGAGCCAGCTGGTGGAGACGGGGAGCGCCGCAGACGCCGCACAACGCCGCCCCCTTCCGCTTCGGCTCTGGCGAGATTTCGGCGACCCCGAGCCCTTCTGCGCTCCCGTTCAATCGAGGGCCACCGTGTGCCGCATTTGTAAGCCACAGCTTCCCCCATCTGCCCTTTGCGTAGCCCTGCCTAGTCGACGTTCCGTCGCCGCCTTGTCCAAGCTCTGCCCGCCGCGGGTGAGCTCCGTCGCCGCGGCCACCACCGTAGTTAGGAGCGTCCGAGCCCAGGGCCGTGCTCCTGGTGCTCCCAGGGGCCCGACGAGCTCGAGCCCGAGTCTCACAAGCCTCCTATCGCCATCTCCCCGTTTTCCCGAACGCCGGCGCCCGCTCACGAGCTCGCCGTCGACGAACCCGACCACCGTAGCCGAAGCCACCACCACCAACGCACGCGGCTCGCTCGCCCCGTTCGAACGCGCCCTCGCGCGCGTCAAATGACCGTCTGTAGGCGAATTCCGACGCAAACCCGAGCCCTCCGCCGTGCTTTTGTGCACGCCGGCGGCGAGCCGCCGGCAACGCCACGCTGGCAGGCCTGGGTCCCACCCAGAGTCACTGCCTGCGGGCCCCGCCGCGCGCTTTGACCGCGTTGACCCGGGTCAACGCGGGTACTGTTCATCCACTCTCACTGACACGTGGGCCCCACCTCCCTGTTAATCTAATTAAAACGTTTTAGAAATAAAAATAAACTAATTACCCTAATGAGTCTATGACATGTGGGACCAGAAGCCTAATTAGCTAATTAGATTAGTTTAACTCACTGCTTAGGTAAACAGAGGCTGACATGTGGGTCCCACTGGACCCACATGTCATATTTGACTTAGTCAGCCGACTGTTGACTTGCTGACGTCAGCAGCGCGTCATGCTGACGTCATAATTCATTTTCTGATAAATAAAATAATTCCAGAAATTCAAATAATCTTTAAAAATTGATAACTTTTAAACCGTAGCTCAGATTGAAAAAGTTAAAACATGAAAGTTGCTCAGAACGACGAGACGAGTCTGATCGTGCCGTCTGTTTCTCCATCGGAACCTCCTACGTAGAAGAACTCGTAACTCCGGACCCGAATCCGGTAGATGAATAGTGCACACACGTCGGATATTAAATCCCAGAATAATTCTAAAAATAACTAAAATGACTTAGATGCATAATTAGGCAACCCTGCACTGCATCATAGCATCACACGCACCGTATTGCATCTATTTGCATTATGTTTACCTGTTTCTTCCCCCTCTTCTCTCTCGGTAGACCCCGACGTTGACGTAGCTCCCGAGGCAGACGCCGCACAGGAGTACGACTACGTCCCCGACGATTCTACTGAAGACCTTGCCCTTGCCCCCGAGCAAACAGGCAAGCACCCCCATTTTGAGCATGCGTATATCGCCTATCCTCTTCTCTCTATTGCTTGCATTAGAATTGCTACTACTACTGTTTTCCTGTATCTGTTGCATAGCCTGTTTATTGTAACCTGCCTTGCTACCTTGTTGGTTATCCAAGACTGCTTAGCATAGCCTGGGTAGAGACACGACAGAGACCCCCACTTGATCCCGACTGCCCTGCTGGACATCAGAAGACCCGATCATCGGGATTGAAGACTAGACCATGGCACCGCACATCACTTCCCCTTAGTTGCCGACACTGCTGGGTTACCATCGAGTGCCGAGGGTGATACCTCGTCAGCACTTCTGATGTTAACCTTGTAGGTTAGTTACTCGGTCGTGGTAAGCGAGGGTGATTCCTCCTACACCACCCCCGATAACGACGTCGTCGCGCAACTCCTCAAGGTGGACCTCGAGGGTGATTCCTCCCTCGTTCACCTTGATGATAACATCGAGCGGGAATTCCATCGAGGGTGATTCCTCAGGGTTCCCTTCGGTGTCCGACACACAGTTACCTTGGATATTATGACTTGACTATGAACCACGATACTAAAGACGGGTCGGCCCTGAGGGGTACCCGCGCGAGCTTATTGCGAAGTGATGTGGAGTCGGGTTGACCTGGATGGTGCCCGCGAGATAACTACGAGGCGTGGCCGGGCATTCTTAGCCCTTGCCGCAAGTCCTCGAGACGGGGCGACGGGGTCACATCGATCGTGAGTCTCTGCTCGTTTCCGCGCGCTCCTAATCCACTACGGTTTGGATATTTGATCCGAGGGGCCTCTGGCCCGATAGCACTAACCATCACGTGGGCATAGTATGGGCGTTCTGCGTCGTATACTTCAGCCAAAGCTTAATGGACGTCAGCGACTGAGCGGCGCGCGCTGAATTGGACTGGGAACGCAACTGCGCTTGTATAAGGGGTTGCTAGGTCTGCTTTCAGCCGCGTACGCAACGTGCAGGAGTTCCTGGGGCGAAGGCCCAAGACCCCTGGGCGCATAGGTTAGTCCGGCGTGCTGACCTCTCTGTTAGGTATTCGGTCGGGTTGCGGCGTGTTGCTTAGCCGAGGCCGGGCATGACCCAGAAAAGTGTGTCCGGCCGGAGTTAAGCGAGCGTGGTGGGTAAGTTGGTGCACCCCTGCAGGGAAGAAACTTCTATCGATAGCCTGTCCTACGGTAACGGACACTCGGAGTTGTATCCCGATCGGTACAACTAGAACATGTGATGAGAATTGGATAGTACGGCTCTGGGATTGCTTTCTCGCAGGGAGTCGAGAAAGGATCTCAGGTCGAGGTTGATGATATTACTATTACTACTTTACATTATGTTCATCTGCTCTCTCCTGATGCTGCAAGACTGTCGAAGATTGTTGAAGATGCTAGTCTTCGATAGGACTAGGCTTTCCCCCTCTACTCTGGCATTTCTGCAGCCCAGTCCACATATACAGCCATTCCTTTGACAATGATGCATATGTAGTGTAGATCCTTGCTTGCTGAGTACTTCGGATGAGTACTCACGTTTGCTTTATTTTCTTTTTCCCCCATTTTCCATTTGATGCCACCAGACGACGAAGCCCCTGAGTCGGACGCCCCAGCCGACGACCAGTACTACTACCCACCGGGCGAGTACTACTACTACGAGGAGCCGTTCGACGACCAGGAGTAGGATCGGAGGGTCCAGGGCAGGAGGCCTACGCCTTTCGATCGTAGTATTTTTATTTTACCCCGCCTCTGTGAAGGCTTATCTCTCTCTCTCTCTGTAATATATCTGTACTCAGATATCTAATGCTTCCGCTGACGCTTGTATGCCATCGAGCTATGTATTCGAGCCCTCGAGGCCCTGGCTTGTAATATTAAGCTTGTATGACTTTATTTATGTTTTAGAGTTGTGTTGCGATATCTTCAAGTGAGTCCTTAGGCTTGATCGTGCGCATTTGCGTGTATGATTAGTGCACGATTAAGCCGGGGTCGTCACAGGTTGGTATCAGAGCCGACTGCCTCTAGGAATCCCCCTTTCCAATTCCTCGGCCGAAGTTGAGTCTAGTGGTCTAAAACTGATTTTACTAACTTGGCTGTGTGGCTTACGGGCCCACGTCGCCAACTGGGTGGTATTAACATCTTTTACTTCTCGATCTTTACTCTGGGATTCTATCCTCTCTTCTATTCGAGTTTTGCAAAATTACTAAACGCCGACACTTAGGATCACGTAATTCATATCCATCCGGAGAGCTGGATTCAGTGCGATTTCCCTGTCATTGATCTGATTAGTCTGATAATCATTTCCTTTCCATTGTTTTGTTTAACCTTTCCTTTTGAGATCGGTTATATTTCTCAATGTCTTATGATAATCCTGAACTTCTTATTTCAGATGGATCGACTGTTTCCCCCTCGTCCTACGACGCAGCTCGTGCTTCGCACCTGTGCTCGAGACGTCCCTGGGTTTCCAGCTGTTCTGATCGCCCTCTTGATCAGGCTGGGATACCGCTGGTGCCCCGAGTACATGGTCTATGAGGTTTATCGTGAGTTCAACCAGGAGCAGTACTATGCTGATGTTCGCATCTACGATCAGAAGGATAACTCTGACACTGAGCTTCACCGTTTTCACGGTATCGGCGTGACGATTGAGATGGTAGTCCATGATGCTGCTTACTCTGCCGTCGCACGACTTCGAGGACAGTTCAGTGCTGACTTGGATGCCTCTGAGTATCGGTACATTCCGTATGCACCTGTTGGAGATGCTACTGGATTTTACACAGCTGTCTGTGCCCCGTACGAGCCTCGTCGCTATGATCAGCGAGTTCTGATCCACTATGCTCAGGCTTTGGATCGCACTGTTCGTGCACTTGCTGTCGAGTTGTTTGCCACTCGAGCACGCTACTACGAGGCTATGACACAGTTGCTACCAGCTATTCGTGCAGGGATGCATCCGGAGTACATTCTTTACCCGAGCAGGACTGAGATGCCATCAGGGATCGTCTGGCCTGCTGTGGGAGGTCACACGCCTGCACGTGGACCTCTTCTTTCTTCTCGAGACCGGGTTCTGCATCAGAGTGCCCATGGAGCGCAGGATCCTTCTGCGACGAACGTCCGTCGTCCGCACTTGCAGTTACCCCGTTTCAGTGGTTTTCTCCGACGTTGACGTAGCCTTTGCTATGTCGCGTTGTGTACTTCCTTACCGCGTGCCTGCGCGCCGCCTAGCATGTCTAGCTTTTCATTTGCGTCGTTATGCTGCTCGAATGTAACCGACTATGTATGGATCTGTATGTCTTAATGACTACTTCTAGCATCTATGCACTATTTCAATAATGTCGAGTTACATCATGTTTATTGCTAAACACTTACATAAGCTATTGCTGAAATACCCCCTGTTGAATTAGCAGGATGGCTGAGAACAATCCACCACCGCCGCCACCACCTGATTATATGGCAGCGATGATGCAACAGTTTGAACTCAACCGCCAGTTTATGACGGGAATTATGCAGCAGTTCCCTCGTCCTGATGCTAATCAGCAGCCTTTCTCCATCACTTTGCCAGAATTTATGCGGCTCAGCCCATCCTTCTTCCGCAACACAGTCAACCCATTGGATGCCAATGACTGGCTGCGTGACATCTCCCATGAGATGGAGTCTGCTGGTGTCGCCCAAGTCAACTATGTCACCTTCGCGACATACCTTCTGAAGGGTCCCGCTTCCCAATGGTGGGCCACTTACCGACAGACCCTGCCACCTGGTACTGTCGTCACTTGGGCAGAATTCAAGATTGCATTCCGTGCCCGCTACATTCCTCAAGCTGTCATAGCTCGGAAGAAGGCTGAGTTCCGTAGCCTTGTCCAAGGAAACAAGACTGTGGAAGTCTATCAGCGCGAGTTTCTGGACTTATCTCGCTACGCTGAAGAGGACATTCCTACTGATGAACGAAGGCAAGAGAAGTTTCGTGAAGGACTGCATCATGATATACAGTTAGCTCTGCTAGTCCAAGATTTTCCTGATTTCGCCACCTTGGTGAATAAAGCTATCATGGTTGAAACTGGACTGAGGAAGCATAAAGAAGCGTCCAGACGCACTCGTGAGTCGGGCTCATCTTCGGGCTCGTCTTCCCAGAAGCGCCGCATATGGTTTCCACAAGGCATGTTCCGTTCAGCAGCTCCTGCAAACAGGCCCTCTTATGCTGCACCACGCCTGCCTCCCCCACCACCGAGGCAGCCTCTGCCAACTCCAGCACCTCGAGCTCCAGCACCCCGTTCTGACAGCGGACTATGCTTCAAGTGTGGCAAGCCAGGTCACCGTGCTAGAGATTGTTCTCAGAATCAGAATCAACTGGCTCTCCCTTCTGCTGGCCGTGCAATTGGCCGTGGTATTCCCCAACAGCGCAACTATAATGCCAGACCTTCTTATGGTCGTGGGCAGAGCTATCACGTCAACATGTCGGAAGCTCCGGACCAACCAGACACAGTGATGGGTACACTTCTTGTTAATTCAGTACCAGCTTCCGTTTTATTTGATTCAGGAGCATCGCATTCCTTTATGTCAGAACAATTTGCACTCTTGCATGATGTCAAAAGTGAAACACTACACCATCCGTTAGTAATTAACACCCCCGCGGGCCGGTGTCAAGCCACTATATTCAGCCCCGAAGTTACTATTGAGATTGATCGGCTGAAATTCCAAGCATTTCCCATTATTCTGAGGTCATCTAAGATTGATCTTATTCTGGGAATGGATTGGTTGAAGGCTCACTACGCCTCAATCAATTGCGCCACTAAAGTTGTTCACCTTCTGCACCCATCGAATGAGCTAGTGAATTATCAAGCTCATCTTACACAGAACGCTGAGGCTCAAATTTATGCCTTAAATGCATTGAATGCTTCTCCACTGGAGGGGATCGAGAATATCCCCGTTGTCTGTGACTTCCCGGATGTTTTCCCAGAAGAACTTCCAGGAATACCCCCTGCTAGAGCTGTCGAGTTCGTCATCGACTTGAAGCCTGGCACCACTCCTATTGCGAAGCGTCCATACAAGATGCCTCCGCACCATCTTATTGAGCTTAAGGAAGAAATCGACAAATCACTTAAGAAGGGTTTCATTCGCCCTAGTTCCTCTGCTTGGGGAGCACCTTCTCTCTTTGTTAAGAAGAAGGATGGAACTAACCGTCTGGTTCAAGATTATCGTCCTATCAACCAGGCAACTATCCAGAATAAATATCCGCTTCCCCGGATCAATGATTTATATGATCAACTCGCTGGATCTTCGGTGTTCTCTAAACTCGACTTGAGGTTGGGTTATCACCAGATCCGTGTCCGCGAAGAGGATATTCCCAAGACTGCATTCGTTACTCGTTATGGCTCATACGAGTACACCGTCATGTCATTTGGTCTGACGAATGCTCCCGCTACATTCTCCCGCCTAATGAATTACATATTCATGGATTACCTCGACAAATTCGTCGTGGTATATCTGGATGACATCCTGGTATATTCAAAGAATAAGGAAGAACATGTCGAACATCTTCGTCTTGTTCTGGAGAGACTTCGAGAACACAAGCTGTATGCCAAGTTCTCTAAATGCGAATTTTGGCTTCCTGAAGTGACCTACCTTGGACATGTGATTTCCAAGGACGGTATTGCAGTTAACCCGGAGCGAGTTCAGGCTATTCTTGACTGGACTCCTCCGAAGAATGCCAAGCAGGTCCGAAGCTTTCTCGGTCTAGCCAGCTATTGTCGCCGATTCGTCGAGAACTTCTCCAAGATCGCCAAGCCCCTGACTAATCTGCTTCACAAGGGCGTTAAGTTTGAGTGGACAGACAAGTGTCAGGAAAGTTTCCAGACCCTCAAGGACAAGCTCACTTCTGCTCCAGTGCTTGCTCCTCCTGATTCTCGCAAGGACTTTGTCATATATTGCGACGCCTCTCGTCAGGGATTAGGCTGCGTCCTAATGCAAGAGCGGCGAGTAATTGCATATGCTTCACGTCAATTGCGTCCACATGAAGAGAATTATCCAGTGCATGATCTTGAACTTGCAGCAGTGATGTATGCATTGAAGTTATGGCGACATTATCTTCTGGGTAATCGGTGTGAAATTTATACCGATCACCAAAGTCTGAAATACTTATTCACTCAACCGGATCTTAATCTCCGACAACAACGATGGTTAGAAGCTATTGCGGATTATGACTGCGGTATTTCTTATACCCCGGGCAAAGCTAATGTAATGGCCGATGCCCTGAGTCGCAAGTCATATTGCAACAACCTCATGGTTAGGCAACCTCAACCTCGTCTTCACGCAGAACTGACTCAGCTGAATCTGCGAATTGTTCCCCAGGGTTCTCTTAATAACCTTGTGGTACAGCCAGACCTTCTGAAGGCTGTTAAAGAAGCGCAAGCCAAAGATGCTGAAATTGACTTGATGAAGAAGGAGCTTCACCTTGCTAAGTATCGGGATTTCTCAGTTGCTGAAGATGGTACATTATATTTCAGAGACCGCATAGTAGTACCTCGCTTCGAACTGATGACTGACAAAGTCATGAAGGAGGCCCATGATACACCGCTATCTATCCATCTGGGTAGCACTAAGATGTATCGAGATCTACGTCAAAGGTACTGGTGGTCTAGGATGAAGCAGGATATTGCTCGTTATGTTGCCGAGTGTGACGTTTGCCGTCGCGTGAAAGCAGAACATCAGAAACCTGCTGGAATTCTGCAACCGCTCCCTATTCCTGTATGGAAGTGGGATAAAGTGCAAATGGACTTCATTACTGGTCTTCCCAAGTCTCAGAAGGGTCACGATGCCATTCTTGTCATCGTCGACCAACTCTCCAAGGTTGCTCATTTCCTACCTGTTAAGGAGACTATCACCGCTAGCCAGCTAGCAGAACTGTACATTGCCAGAATTGTTTCCCTCCATGGTATCCCGAAGGAGATTAGTTCAGACCGTGGTGTTCTTTTCACTTCCAAGTTCTGGGAAAGTTTCCAAGAAGCCATGGGAACTCATATTACCTGGAGTTCCGCATATCATCCTCAGTCCCAAGGCCAAGTTGAGCGCGTTAATCAAGTGCTTGAAGACATGCTTCGAGCTTGTGTTATATCCTTCGGTAAGAAATGGGAGGAATCTCTCCCGTATGCCGAGTTCTCTTATAACAACAGTTATCAAGCCAGCTTAAAAATGGCCCCATTTGAGGTTCTTTATGGACGTAAATGTCGAACCCCTCTGAATTGGTCAGAAACTGGGGAACGACCTCTTGTTGGACCGGACATTATTCAACATGCCGAAGAACAAGTTAGAATTGTCCGGGAAAATCTCAAGGCGGCTCAAGACCGCCAGAAGAGTAATTATGATCGCAAGCGATGGGGTCTGACTTATCAACCAGGTGATCAAGCTTACCTTCGCGTCACTCCGATGAAAGGCACCCGTCGTTTCGGAATCAAGGGCAAGTTAGCTCCTCGCTATATTGGTCCTTTCCGCATCGTGGCTAGACGTGGACATGTGGCATATAAATTGGAGTTGCCGCCACAGTTCTCTCATATTCATGATGTCTTCCACGTGTCGCAACTTCGAAAGTGCTTCAAGGAATCTCCGCACCGTGCAGTGGATCATGAGATGCTCCAGCTCCAAGATGACTTATCTTATAAGGAGCATCCGATCCGCATCCTGGACGAAGCTGAACGACGAACCCGTCAGAAGACAACCAAGTTCCTTAAAGTGCAGTGGTCGAATCACACTGAAGATGAAGCCACTTGGGAACGCGAGGAGCATCTCCGAGCAGAATATCCCGAACTCTTTCCTTCTACCTCCTAAATTCTCGGGACGAGAATTTCTTTTAGTGGAGGAGAATTTGTAACACCCCCTTGTAATGACCACAGTGATCAGCTGTTAATAATGCCATGTCATCATCATTTGCAGTACCAAGTCATATGTGTTAATAATTCAATTCAAATGCAAATCTGAAAATCAATTTAAAATTTCAAAGTGTAAGTTGAAGTTGATCCAACTCTGCTGAAAAAATGTTCATTAAATGGCAAATAATCCAGGAACCTTTCTAAAATCAACCTCAAAATATTTGGAGTTGGATAGATGACTCAAGCAAGTTGGAACAGACCTAAAAACAGAATATTTGATATAATTAAAATCATAATAAATTCAAACAAACTTCAAATCAGTCCAAACCACTTTTTGGTGAGAGATATTATTGCATCACAATATCTGGACCAACTCCCATATTTTTCAAAAGTGCACTAGAGGCCTATTCATTTTGAAACAGAAGAGAAAAGAGAAGACAGAAAAGGAATAAAAAAAAAAAGCCAAAGCCAGACTGGACCAAGTGCACAGTGCACCGGCCCAGCCCAGCTGGCCCGTTCCCTCTTCTCTCTCCCCCTCCGTGTCACCTTCCTCCTGGCCGAGCGCCTGCGCGCCGGCGAGCGCCCGACACGACGCCTCTCCACCGACGAAACAGGACCACAGGAGGATAAGGGCCGCTCCCGTTCGACCCCCCTGGCTTCCCCTGTCATTCTTCCCCTCTCTCCCTCGTCCGCTCCGCCCCTCCTCTCCCTCTCAGATTCGTTCCCGAGCGCCGCCGTCGTCGCGCTGCCTCACCACCGCGGCCACCATCGTCGCCTCGCGTCACCATCGTGCCGCAGCGCCTCGCCGCGCTCATCTACGCCGTCTGGAGCCAGCTGGTGGAGACGGGGAGCGCCGCAGACGCCGCACAACGCCGCCCCCTTCCGCTTCGGCTCTGGCGAGATTTCGGCGACCCCGAGCCCTTCTGCGCTCCCGTTCAATCGAGGGCCACCGTGTGCCGCATTTGTAAGCCACAGCTTCCCCCATCTGCCCTTTGCGTAGCCCTGCCTAGTCGCCGTTCCGTCGCCGCCTTGTCCAAGCTCTGCCCGCCGCGGGTGAGCTCCGTCGCCGCGGCCACCACCGTAGTTAGGAGCGTCCGAGCCCAGGGCCGTGCTCCTGGTGCTCCCAGGGGCCCGACGAGCTCGAGCCCGAGTCTCACAAGCCTCCTATCGCCATCTCCCCGTTTTCCCGAACGCCGGCGCCCGCTCGCGAGCTCGCCGTCGACGAACCCGACCACCGTAGCCGAAGCCACCACCACCAACGCACGCGGCTCGCTCGCCCCGTTCGAACGCGCCCTCGCGCGCGTCAAATGACCGTCTGTAAGCGAATTCCGACGCAAACCCGAGCCCTCCGCCGTGCTTTTGTGCACGCCGGCGGCGAGCCGCCGGCAACGCCACGCTGGCAGGCCTGGGTCCCACCCAGAGTCACTGCCTGCGGGCCCCGCCGCGCGCTTTGACCGCGTTGACCCGGGTCAACGCGGGTACTGTTCATCCACTCTCACTGACACGTGGGCCCCACCTCCCTGTTAATCTAATTAAAACGTTTTAGAAATAAAAATAAACTAATTACCCTAATGAGTCTATGACATGTGGGACCAGAAGCCTAATTAGCTAATTAGATTAGTTTAACTCACTGCTTAGGTAAACAGAGGCTGACATGTGGGTCCCACTGGACCCACATGTCATATTTGACTTAGTCAGCCGACTGTTGACTTGCTGACGTCAGCAGCGCGTCATGCTGACGTCATAATTCATTTTCTGATAAATAAAATAATTCCAGAAATTCAAATAATCTTTAAAAATTGATAACTTTTAAACCGTAGCTCGGATCGAAAAAGTTAAAACATGAAAGTTGCTCAGAACGACGAGACGAGTTTGATCGTGCCGTCTGTTTCTCCATCGGAACCTCCTACGTAGAAGAACTCGTAACTCCGGACCCGAATCCGGCAGATGAATAGTGCACACACGTCGGATATTAAATCCCAGAATAATTCTAAAAATAACTAAAATGACTTAGATGCATAATTAGGCAACCCTGCACTGCATCATAGCATCACACGCACCGTATTGCATCTGTTTGCATTATGTTTACCTGTTTCTTCCCCCTCTTCTCTCTCGGTAGACCCCGACGTTGACGTAGCTCCCGAGGCAGACGCCGCACAGGAGTACGACTACGTCCCCGACGATACTACTGAAGACCTTGCCCTTGCCCCCGAGCAAACAGGCAAGCACCCCCATTTTGAGCATGCCTATATCACCTACTCTCTTCTCTCTTATGCTTGCATTAGAACTGCTACTGCTACTGTTTTCCTATATCTGCTGCATAGCCTGATTATTGTACCCTGCTTTGTTACCTTACTGGTTATCCTAGACTGATTATTATAGGCTGGGTAGAGACATGACAGAGACCTCCACTTGATCCCGACTGCCCTGCTGGATATCAGAAGACCCGATCATCGGGATTGAGGACCAGACCCTGGCACCGCACATCACTACCCCTTAGTTGCCGACACTGCTGGGTTACCATCGAGTGCCGAGGGTGATACCTCGTTAGCACTTCTGATGTTAACCTTGTAGGTTAGTTACTCGGTCGTGGTAAGCGAGGGTGATTCCTCCTACACCACCCCCGATAACGACATCGTCGCGCAACCTCTCAAGTGTGGACCTCGAGGGTGATTCCTCCTTCGTTCACCTTGATGATAACATCGAGCGGGAATTCCATCGAGGGTGATTCCTCAGGGTTCCCTTCGGTGTCCGACACACAGTTACCTTGGATATTATGACTTGACTATGAACCACGATACTAAAGACGGGTCGGCCCTGAGGGGTACCCGCGCGAGCTTATTGCGAAGTGATGTGGAGTCGGGTTGACCTGGATGGTGCCCGCGAGATAACTACGAGGCGTGGCCGGGCATTCTTAGCCCTTGCCGCAAGTCCTCGAGACGGGGCGACGGGGTCACATCGATCGTGAGTCTCTGCTCGTTTCCGCGCGCTCCTAATCCACTACGGTTTGGATATTTGATCCGAGGGGCCTCTGGCCCGATAGCACTAACCATCACGTGGGCATAGTATGGGCGTTCTGCGTCGTATACTTCAGCCGAAGCTTAATGAACGTCAGCGACTGAGCGGCGCGCGCTGAATTGGACTGGGAACGCAACTGCGCTTGTATAAGGGGTTGCTAGGTCTGCTTTCAGCCGCGTACGCAACGTGCAGGAGTTCCTGGGGCGAAGGCCCAAGACCCCTGGGCGCATAGGTTAGTTCGGCGTGCTGACCTCTCTGTTAGGTATTCGGTCGGGTTGCGGCGTGTTGCTTAGCCGAGGCCGGGCATGACCCAGAAAAGTGTGTCCGGCCGGAGTTAAGCGAGCGTGGTGGGTAAGTTGGTGCACCCCTGCAGGGAAGAAACTTCTATCGATAGCCTGTCCTACGGTAACGGACACTCGGAGTTGTATCCCGATCGGTACAACTAGAACATGTGATGAGAATTGGATAGTACGGCTCTGGAATTGCTTTCTCGCAGGGAGTCGAGAAAGGATCTCAGGTCGAGGTTGATGATATTACTATTACTACTTTACATTATGTTCATCTGCTCTCTCCTGATGCTGCAAGACTGTCGAAGATTGTTGAAGATGCTAGTCTTCGATAGGACTAGGCTTTCCCCCTCTACTCTGGCATTTCTGCAGCCCAGTCCACATATACAGCCATTCCTTTGACAATGATGCATATGTAGTGTAGATCCTTGCTTGCTGAGTACTTCGGATGAGTACTCACGTTTGCTTTATTTTCTTTTTCCCCCATTTTCCATTTGATGCCACCAGACGACGAAGCCCCTGAGTCGGACGCCCCAGCCGACGACCAGTACTACTACCCGCCGGGCGAGTACTACTACTACGAGGAGCCGTTCGACGACCAGGAGTAGGATCGGAGGGTCCAGGGCAGGAGGCCTACGCCTTTCGATCGTAGTATTTTTATTTTACCCCGCCTCTGTGAAGGCTTATCTCTCTCTCTCTCTGTAATATATCTGTACTCAGATATCTAATGCTTCCACTGACGCTTGTATGCCATCGAGCTATGTATTCGAGCCCTCGAGGCCCTGGCTTGTAATATTAAGCTTGTATGACTTTATTTATGTTTTAGAGTTGTGTTGCGATATCTTCAAGTGAGTCCTTAGGCTTGATCGTGCGCATTTGCGTGTATGATTAGTGCACGATTAAGCCGGGGTCGTCACAGATAGATGTGGCACGAAGGTCGGTGGGTGGCTGGGCGGATGAGAGGCGGTTGGGGATGTGACGGTGGCCGGAGGCCCGGGTGAGCCGGGATCTAGAGGGTAGCGCAGATCCGGGTCACCGAGACCAGAGCAGAAAGGACGCCGGCGAGCCCTAGGATTTGGAAGGGGGCGCAACTCCTGGAGTGTACTGGAATCGCACACGCGTCGGGATGGATGGCTAACTAAGGTACTAGCCGGGTGGGGATGCGGAGGCGCCGAGGAGCCATAAGAGCCAGAAGGAGCACAGCTCTCGAGGCTTGCCGGGCCTGGAGCCGCACCGGCGGGCCATGGATGCAGGGAAGGGGCCGGAGGTCCATGGTTACTGGGCTAAACATGCCCCTGCCGGGGGCGGGGGGGGGGGCGTGAAGGCGAGCACGCACGCAGCCAAGTCTCGGCTGGCTCGCTGGCGGAGGCAGCCGCCACCGGGCAGCACCAAGCAGCTCCAAGGCTACTGTCTAAGGCGGTTCGCCCCGAAGCTCGCGAGGGGGTTGGGAGGGAGCCGCACCACGGGGTGCGTCAGGCCGCCAAAGGAGTGCATCCAACTGGTGGACCACATGCCAGATCGTGGCAGGCTGGAGGAGGCGTAAGAGGGGTCCCGGCGCCACCACCCTGGCGCAGCCACGGCATCCGCGACTCCTGCGGGAGCAGCAGGGCAGCGGCCACGGGGGAGGTGGGGCCCGCACCTCATGAGGGCGAGCTTGCAGCGCGTTAGATCCGCCCCGCCACCACCATCCTGGGGTCCGGCAACGGCAATGCAGGGGAGGACAACGGCGGGAGGCTGCTGGGCGGCGGCTAGGGCCCCCCCTCCGCCCCCCCCCCCCCCCCCCCCCCCCCGGTGTCACCCGAGGAGGACGACGCGGGGGCGTGGCGAGTTTTTTTCCTCGCTGGATAAGTTTACATAAAAGCAAGACGGATGCGGCTGCTGCACAAGTTTTGCATCAAAGAAAAATATACTTCCTCCAATCCATATTACCCAACTTTGTACTAAAGCGGCATCAATTAATATGGATAGAAGAGCATATTTAGATATTTCTTCGGTTACAGCTGAAACAAAACACGAGTTACCGAAGTTGATGGTATGGATGAATTTCAGGATAAGGATTTAGCCCTCTGGGTCCATTGAAGGTAACTATAATTATGTGCAAAAAACTAGGGTAAGTATAGTCAAAAACATTGCCTAAACAAATGATCGTCACCGTGTACATTTCTTTAGAAATCAAATGAGCAAGAGCACGCTAAAAATAGCTAAGCCAGCATGGAATGAATAATTTGCATGTCAGCGACACATGCCAATCACCCAAGAAATTTGCACAGCATGAAAGCTCTACCCAGTAACCTTACTTGCATTTATAGAAAACTTATAGTTCCACAATCCCTAAAATCAAGAAGAAAGTTAAAACTTGTAGTCATCTATTCAGCCCCCTTCCCCCTAGTTGACATCAATGTGGCACCAACATATACCGCACTGCATCTTGCTGTCGGAATTAGTTGCAATATACATCAACGAGGTTTGACTACATACAAGATGAACATATGGACTTATAATATGAGAACTCAAATTGAAAATAGATAGGATTTATTGTATTTGACTATTGTATAGTTGTAAAAACAATTGATATAAGTAAGATGGTTTCAAGGTTAGAGAAATATGTTAGGGGGGATTACCTATTTAGTTATACTAAAAGATAACCTGCATGTTGCCGCATGGACACGGCTGAAAACATGGAGCTTTAAAAAAATGATAATTAGGCAAACGATCTTAATAATTGTGCGATTAATTATGATGGTGTGTCCCGTCAAAAAAATTATGATGGTGTGACAGTGATTCATGATTTGTTGATGTGAAAGGGCCACGCGCGTATACAAATAGATAGTGACTGGCATGTCGCGGGTGTGGCAGACATGCATGATTTGTTGATGCACAACTATTTAAGAATAGCCAATAAAAAATCTATTTAAGAATAGATGATAGGATAGCACTAATAATAAAACAATTTTACCAAACTGAGGGTGTAACTTTTTCAAAAAGGTGATTCTCATGCCTCTGCATCCTCAAGATGTACATAACCATCTTTATTAAACAAAAAGTGGTTCGAGTTGTCGTACATTTTTTACCCGACAATAAAATGGGTCAAATGAATGGGCAATGCCATATGCAATGCTCTGAATAATGTATGCACTGTGGTAGGGGTCCTTGCGTGGTTAAACTTGAAAGCGATGTGACATGGACTGTGCACAGATCTATTGCGGTATGAGGATTGTAGTGCACTGCGACATAGTGCAGCTATGTGTTTTTCCATGCATGCCCCATGCTTTTGCCGAGTTAGCTGCACTGTCCCCATACAAATGCTATGACAAGTGGGCAACTGGTTGTGAAAACGATTTAAAGATCAGAGTGACATTTTTAGAACTGAATCAGCATGTATTAGCAAAACAAAACTTGCCTCGATTCGAAGGATTAGAATCCCTAGCAAATTTCCTATATTGGTCGTTTGATTTGTAGGATCTAATCCTATAGGATTTAGTCCTAGGGATTCCTTTGTACTACATTCCATAGAAATTTTAATATCCATTCAAACCTCTTGGAAAGAATCCTTTGTTTTTTGTTGCAATCAAACAAATCAAAATCCTGTAGGATTGCGCGTATTCGCGAAAAAATATTGTAGCATTCAAAAGGGCATGATTGCAATCATACATTTTTTCAACTCCTATGTTTTTAGAATTTTCCAAATCAATGAGGCCCCCAACGTGCCCAAGTACCTATACCAGTGCCGGCCGCCATATGGTTTACACATGAGATCCGAGGAGATCATGTCTCTGAGATTGATGCACGGTTATGTGAAGTTGTTGTGTGCAAATTGTATTGCTGTTTTTTTATTAATATAATTCATTGTTCATCTTGTCATGTCCTGTGTACATAAGTAGTTGATCCCACTACTTTATTTATCTCAAAATGTACACATGCCACATCATCAACCCGTAGTATTTTTTTTTCTCTCAACATGCATGCAAGGGAAATGGTACTTATACTATTTCTCTCAACGTGCACATATTCCCACTTCATCAACCCCATCACTTTTATTTCTCTCAAAATGTATGAGAAATACTACATATATTCTATAGATATCTTATAACTATATAATAATCAAATACAACAAATATTATGTATTTGTAGTCTTCATTCTCATATTCCAGACAACCAAATCTCACTAAAATAATATAATGCAACAAATTTTCGCAGCAACGCGCGGGATATCATCTGGTTTCTAGTAATTTTTACCAACGGGTACAAGCTAGAAAAATACTGGTAATTGTACTGTGTTCATGACCACATCAATGCATCATACAACATGTAACATAGAGTGAATGTACTTGGCCCCAACAGTGTCTATTTATAAACTGCTAACCGGTTATCACCTAAATTGCTAAATATATGTTGTCTGAAAAAGCATGCAGTTAAACTTGTGTAACTTTGGCTATGTTTTTTTTTAAATCTGTTCACATGGATAAGGTGAAATATTTTTCAGTTTTTCTTCATGGAAAATAGTTCCAGTACTTATATTTTTGTATATTTTACGAACACATACCTAAAAAATGTCGATCGGAGGTGTATGTTGCAGGCGTGATAATCCCTGAAATGACATGCATATTTTCATTCAGTGGGTGTAAACACAAGCTCTCCTTTTCTTTTACTACAAAAGTTATATTTCGGTCCAACACAAAGAAAAATGACGAGATGCCATGGAATCGAGAGAATAATGCACATAGTTAATAATCTTGCTATCCATATTGTGAAGAATATCATGTACCCCAAAACTTGTCAGTGCACCCAGAGTCGCCTAAAAGCTTCATTAAGAAATGAAAATAATGTAGGATGTAAGAACAACATGTATCTTCCATGTAAAAAAGTTTATAGTACTAATTTTAAAGGTAAGTGGAAAACCAAAAGACAACTTCAGTTCTGACTTAGGGGCTGAAGCGCTGGGATACACGACGTAGATACCTACCCCTAACTAGTTACAAATCCTAAGAATTTCAAAAGGATCATTTTTTGTTGACGCTTACTGGACACTATCAAAGATAGATAAAAGAAAATCAGAGAGTGCACATAGAAGAGATAGAACATCAATTTAGTTACATATATCAACATATGCTTACACAAGACTGCAAAAGCTACATCAACTAGTTATGATACTATGTATTACAGAGGTAGTATCATACACTAATATCATATGCATGATACTAACTTATGATAGTACCCACTACGGACAGCCTAGGAATCCGTACTCCTGCCAGCATGCTCGGTTGCTTGAAAGTGATTGCGCGACCAATTGCATGCCTCCCCCCATCGCCCTTAATTAATTTGAGAAGACAAATATGAGGAAACATGCACAAAGTGGGGACGCGTTGGGTCGTCTGTGCAAGTTTTAGGTTTTTAGTTTTTAGTTTTCAGTGTAATTAGGTCAGAGAACCAGGATTTTCCTTTTTCTTAGACATGCCACGTGAAGCTTAAGCTATACTCCTACAAGTATTCAACTATAGTGTACAGTACCTGTTGGCCAACGAAATTGCTGGCCACATTCATCTCATCATCCTAGAATGAAATAAAAAGGAGAAAGTAACAATGATTAAAACGAGTGTGGATCTGTAGCTTTCCTACTGGCTGGCTGTGGGCTCCGGGCGGTGTCCCTTTCTTATTATTTTCTATCTAGATGTACCATATTGTTGGCTGGTTGTGCATAGCTCTCGCTCCCGTCTATATGTAGCTAGTGATCGGAAAGCTAAGTTTCCAAATGCCTCCTGGGCCACGCTAAACCATAGCCAAGCCAGCTCACAAACTCAGATACGTTGTAGCTAGTCGACCATGTTGCGTTGGTCGCTAGCGCTCGCTGTTTTTGTTTGTACGCTACACGGTTGTGGCCTGTCGGCGTACCGATCTGGACGGCATGCATGTGAGAACAATCCTAGAGACATTATCTAGTACAGTACGTCCACACGTTTGTCTGTCTGATGTCTATATCTGTCCGTGACATATATATGCGCCATAGCTTAGCTTCCAAAAGAAATTGATCGTCTTTTTTTTTCTTCCTTCCCCGCCATGCAATGAGAAGATATTTCATATGCATGCAAGTAAGAGAGAAAGAAAAACACGTTTCCCTATTGGTAAAAATATTTATCACCCCCACTAAAATTGACACTGAAGAGAACTGCAAATTATTTGGATGACTAGGTATTGCTAGTAAAAATATTTATCACACACGTTTTAAGGACCCGAATATTCAGCGAACGTCGGATTTTTAGGCATGATCCAAATCACACGTTTTCATGGTAAATTATGTTAGCCGAGGATGGCAACTTTAGCTGGCGAGCATGGCAAATTCGTCTCAATTTATTTTTTCCTAGGAAATCGCCATGCACGCCAACTAAATTTGCCAACCTCTCGGCAATATAAATTTCCATGAAAAACGTTTGATTTGTCATGCCTACAAATCTGACGTTTCTCTCTAAACCTCATGCCTAGCAAGGTTATCTACAATGACTCCAAGGGCATCCACGTCATCTATAAGTTATTGTGACAATACTCTCTCGATCCATTGTTTCTAAGCATTGTCCCATAGCACTTACCACATCCAGTCAGCATCACGTTACTGTATATATAATTCTTTTATTTATCACATTAATGTATTTTTAAGTTTTTACAAAGAATCTGAAACATATCATGGATATAGGTATTGGTTAGAATGTTCACATCTAAATTTTCATAACAACAATACGATCATTTGTGACCTGGGTCAATCTGAGAAACTGAGAGTTCTAAAGTTTATGTTTCGAAACTTAAACCGTTTGCCCAATGGCAGCCTCTTTGGCGTTGAACTTGGCCATGGCAATGCCATATTCCTTGATGTTGAAAAAGCTTACTCCCTCCTTTTTGGTTTATGAGGCCCGCCAGCAATTTAAGATTTGTTTTGACTATCAATTAGAACAATCATATATGAGTTGTGTGTCATAGACACTATACAATTTAAAATGAATTTAATGCTATATCATCTTATGACATATACTTACTCAAACTGAGCTCAACGACATAGTGTATTTGCGTTGACCCCCTTCGAGTGTGGCACTAACATTTCTTTCAACCCATAGGCGTAGTGTTTGGCAAATGCTGCTCAGTAGGAATAAAAAAGAAGTTTATTTTACTGGCTATAAAAAGAGGATAAAATGGTAGTAGATCTGTCTGCGTGGTAGGGTGGGGTCCCTGCGTGATGGGCAGTGTTTGGCAAAGAGCGAGGTGGTGGGTCTCCATTGCTTCTCGTGCACCTAGCTGCCTGCTCCACGGTCAGAAGATGATGAACTGTGGGCTGCTTCTCTGAAATTTCACAGGAAACAGTTCAATTATATTACAACAACATAGAAAAATAAATCTTTGCCAAGCACGGGAGTTATTTCTCTTTCTCGGAGTGAACTAATGTGAGAGCCAGAAATATTTTTCTATTCTCTGCATCCGGGAATAAATGTAGCTACTGCTTTTTGTGCGGCGGGTTCCCATTCCACTTACTGCATTTCTGTATTCATAAAATCTTGCTGCTTTTTTCTTGTGGGAAGGGGACCTGCACTCAATAATGTTCATGTATGGCCCATGACACGATAACTATGTGCTTGTGTTTAACCGATGGATCCAAATATACGCTGCTGTCACTTTGTCACCACATTGAATGTTTGTGTAACAGCAACGTGTGCCCAGTTAGCACGTTTATACTTTGCTGCTAGTATAACAACAACACAGTGGCAAACTCCGTTGATATTTCTTGAAGCACGGGGGCATTGGAGCACTTCATTTTAAAACCTCAAAATTGGTATTTTTCAAGTTTTAATAATAATACATTTTTACACAATATGTATGGATGTTCTCTATGTGCCTGTTAATTCTTGTCCAATATTTTTACACGACAATATGGTGTATTCGTGGGATCTTACATTGAGATCCATGAAAAAAAAAATTCTTTCTTGCATGTTATGTCACTTGATTTAGACTTGATTAAGTCTCAGTCGACTGAGACCTAGCCACACCCATAATAAAATTCATAAACATATTACAAGCTACACGAACACATGGAACTTCTAGGTATATACTACATATCTGTATATGCACGTATAGAAAATTTCAGAATTTTTTTAACCATAAAAATTAATATCTCCGAACTTTAAAAAGGGGGCTCAAAGTGCCGGTGCTCCAAAGTGACTTACCGGTGTACGTGTTGCATTGCATTGTGCTACTATATAGGCACATATACCTCAGTTACACACATTTTTATTAAAACTAGCTACGTGTGCGGTGCCCTTATATATACGTACCTTGTAGTAGCATATTTCCCATACTCTCATAGGCCGGCTGGCCCTTATCTAGATACTGGCCCTTCGTCCTCCATCTCATCATTTTCCTCCCTTCGGAATTCTTCGTCTCCTACTCCATGAATGCCTGCGCTCTGAACTCGGTATCTTCCTTTTCTTCTTCATACCCGTTAAGACCGGCTGCATGCATGCTCATCTCTACCTCGTGAGCTATATAGATGGAGGTGAAGGCGAAGCCGGCGAGGGGCGGGAAGAGGAGCAGGGCGAGCGGCGGCCCGGCGGTGGTGCTGCTGGAGAAGAAGGAGTCCGAGAAGGAGAGGAGGAAGCGCATGAAGGCGCTCTGCGAGAAGCTCGCATCCCTCATCCCAAGAGAACACTGCTGCTCCAGCACTGTAAGAACACGTACGCCTCTTCTCAGTGCGGCCGGAGCATGCCTGAGCAGCGTGATAGCCAGCTTTTTCACTCCAGGTTTATCTTGTGCACTCGACTCGAAGAGGCATGATCTTTATTTGGAATATTTAACTACTAATGGATTTTTCTTCAAAAAAGATGAATTCAATGTTCTACAGTATCCAACAGAAGAAAACGGTCATAGTAAAAAAAAAGAGTAACATCAACAAAAAAGTAACAAGAAAATATGAATCCACTCACCTCAGAAATCCTATTACTAGAATGCCGACCATATATAGATTGCATAAAATCCAAGCGGACATCTCCTATCAGTTACACCCGGAGACGGTGAACGCCCTGTTCTCCTCCCGGCTCAGAAAGGACCATGTATGGATCCAATTAATAGCTTTGAAAATGAGATGTAAAAGATTTGAATTTTCAATCGGGTTAAAAAGTTAGAACACATTTACCGCGGCAACTCTCCATAGCCAAAAGTAAAGCACAAACTTGAACATGAATCTGAGCCTTAATGCTAGGATGAATACCCTCCAACTAGTACCCAAACGTATTCAAACTACCTGTAGGTGGAGATAGAGTAAAGACGACATGAACACTACATTGTAATAACTTGGCAAGAAAGGCATTGAAGGAAAATATGCTGAATCAGTTCTTCATTGCCACAAAAACAACATTTTGTGCAACCTTTGTCACTCACGCTTCTTGAGGTTATTCTTAGTTAAGATCATTTTTCTATCTAGGCACCATAAGAAAATCTTGATTTTAGTTGGAACTTTAAGCTTTGAAATATACTTGTGATGAAATGGCGGGCCATCATTGATGAGGTATGTATACGTGGATTTCATAGAGAAAACTCCGGAGGAATTCAACTTCCAACGTAAAAGTGTCCGGTTCTTCATTGGGGGTGACCATCATCAATCTATTGATAAGGTGCAACTGCCAACTAGTCCATCCACTTCTCCCCAATGAGAGACCGTGTAATTGCAACATTCAACGGAACATGTTCCAACACCGATGCAACAGAAACCTCCTTCCTTTGCACAATGTTTTAAAGATAAGTGTATTGCAAAGCTAGAGGCTCGTCCCCCAGCCATGTAGTGGTTAAGCCATTGCCCACCACAAAGGATCCTCTACGAAAAAAATTATTCTTGACCCCATAAAACCTTTCCAAAATGGCGAATCAACGGGTTTGGCTTGAACCCGAGACAAGGATTTTGAGTGGAGATACTTATTTCTCAACAACTCCTGCCAGACCCCATCCTCAGTAAGTAACTTGAACAACAATTTGCTGAGCAGACACTTATTTTTTATTTTGAGATTCTCCAGACCAAGACCACCTTGGTCTATAGGTCTGCAAATAACACCGCATCTCGTTAGGCGATATTTTATTTTGTTTTCATCAGATTGCAAGAAGAATCTAGATCTATAGAGGTCAAGTCTTTTCCGAACCGCTTTGGTACGCCAAAGATGGACAACATGAACATTGGTAAGCTAGTTAGGACCAAGGTGTCTCCTCAGAAAATGGGTACCACATATCATTGAAGTTACTAACCAAGAAGTCATGTCTTTTCCTAACTGCTTTAGGTACCACATATCGTTGAAGAAAACCCACAGTTGATCTTGATGATTCTGTAATCCAAAAGGTTTTATTATGTGTGATTGTGCATCACGATGCAAAGACCAGTAAAAATAGAACTCTTCCATTATCTAAAAATATAAGGTTGTTTGAGCGAAGTAAATCATGTCAAGAAATAAAAATTGAAAATTCTTCCACGTAATGTTTTCATATATTGTTGTTCCTTAAATGTGTATGTAGGATACAATGACCCAGCTAGGCAGCCTGGATGTTGGGGCGTCATACATCAAGAAGCTGAAGGAGAGGGTCGATGAGCTACAACGTAGGAGGAGCTCTGTGCAGGCCTTGGACACCTTAAAAGGAGATACTAGCATCCCAACGCCCACTAGCACCACTACCACAAGCAGCGGTGCAGGGTCGCCAGAAGAAGAGAAAACTTGGGAGGCATCAGAACCGGTATTGCAGGTGCGGCAACACGACGATTCAAGCATGGAGGTGAGACTGATATGCTGCATGGAGAGGCCGATCAAGCTCCATGAGGTAATCACCATCCATGAGGAAGAAGGTGCTGAGATCATCAACGTCAATCACTCGGTTGCTGGCCACAAAATGTTCTACACTATACACTCTCGGGTACGTATACATAGGTTCAGACTTTTGCTTTTGCAACTAGCAAATATATCTACGTTGCAAAATGTATGGTGCACAAGAGTCTTAAGGATTCAAGTTTTGAACGATAATTAATTACACCTATAAAATATAGTTTATATTATATGGAAATTGTATCACTAGATTCGTATTCAAAAGCACCTGATTCTGAATGAAATGATTTTTGTGCCAAAAACAGTCTTCCTTTTTGGAACTTTGGATCAGTAGCCTTATAAAAATATTTGACCATAATTTATTGAGGGGTACCCATTTGTTTCTAGTGTAATATTAAACTGAATAGCGACGTATATATACAAGTAAAATGCACATCGTAAGAGAAAAGATGAGAGTGGTGCATCCATGTACCCATAGGTGAAAATGGGAACCATAGATTCCTCCCAAACATTTTCACAAAAGCTGTGGAGCCATAACAAGAGACCCAAAAAAATTCTCTTTTTTTGTGGGGAGAGAGGGGGGGGGGGGGGGGGGGGGGGGAGATCTAGTGGAAAAGTTTGATAACAACTTAGATGTACACATGTGCCATACACATCTTAATATGTTTTCTTTGTAGTACATGTTCCTTTCTTTTTCGTCCCTCTCTACTGTCTAGAATGTCTAGTAAATTTAATTATATGCAACTGCAAAATGTCTCTTTTGTATTGCGTGATGGAGAACTGGTTACCATCTAAATATCTAACATTGATTTATTTTTGCCTCAACGTCCAGTTAATTAATTGCATACATTTCTTCTATAATATGCAGGCCTTCAGCTCGAGAATTGGCATAGATGTTTCAAGGGTTTCTGAACGACTGGGAGCATTGGTATGATAGTAAATGGATTTATGCAAAATATCTATATAAAATGATTATCCCACGGATGGTGCATAGAAGTCTAGTTATTAATCGACCAAGTAGGGGATGGAAACACCTTAACTAGCCAGTAATTCATGTCTAAGCTCGGGCTCATCTGCACTCAATGAACAATAATTCAAAAAAAGAGTAAAGAATTCAAATAATTCTGGAAGTTTATGACATGGACGATGCTCATGTGCAGAATGAGCATGCACATTTTGAGGTGTTTGGACATTCGAGGGCCTCTAGATAGAAAAAGTCTGAATAGTGTTCTTTTTGAAAGTTTCTTTTAGAGGCATTTTTTAGTTTTTTGCCACAGCCACCTATAATGTCCAAACACCATGAATTTTTGCATGCACATCGCGCATTCGGGCATATCGAATGCCAAGTTTTATTAGATTTTTTGAATGTTTTTGTAATTTTATTTGAATTTGATGTTCACACCTAGGTGCAAATGCACCTGGGCACCGAATCACGACACTCTTAATTAGTTCTGCACCTAGGAACCGAATGGCCGCATTCTTAATTAGCTAGTTATAGTCTTATCCATGTTAATTTCACAACATGATCGATGTATGACAAAGGTGTTGATTGATCTTCGATCAATAGTCACCTAGTATAAATTTATATTAACAGGTTTTGGGTTGTCATAGTTTGTTGTATGTTGTTAATTGAGATACAGTTTAAAAGTGTTCTATCTTATCCCACCCTCCTAGATTTAGTGTTGTATAAACCGAACATTCTTTTGAAAATGCTTGTCTTGTTTGGTCATCTAAACGTGCAGCTCCGACTTTTCTCACACGAAAATGAGGCACCGTCGTGCATGCGCGGCAATCAGGTCCTCAGGCACACTGATGCGACCAACGCGACTCCTCCCAAGGAGCTCGTCAGCAACAACGATATAGGTGGAACTAATAAGGTCCAAAACCCCGAGTGTGAGTCTTGGGCTGAGCAAGACCAAGTGATGTGGAGTTCCCTGCTTGCGTCAATGTCAACAGAGTTAATCGAGTAGGTGCGGGCTGTGTCAACCATGGTTGAGCCTTTGTCTACCTTTGGGTGCATGTTCTCCTCTCATCCATGTAATTAGCAAATATGAGGAAGAATGTCTCTCGGTAAATGACTACTTCAACAAAGTAAAGGAACTCGTCGAACTATGGCCATGCTAGTATCTCCTCTCGCCAAAGACGACATGGTCTCCTATGTGTTGTGTTATAATCCCCCGTTGTCATTGATCACAACTCAAACAAACCCGGTATCCCTTGGTGAGTTGTATTCTCGTCTACTTTGTTTTCAAATCATGTTGGAACAGCAATACCTCTCCTTGCAGGGCAACTCTTCGGGCAACTTTACTCCACCTAGGCATGGTGGCGGCGGCGAAACTTGTAATAAATCATCAAACCCCAATAGGGAGTATCTAAGAGATGCACTTTCACAATGTTGCAAGCTCCAAATTGATTTAAGCATTATATATTTATTAAGGTGAGTTGTTAAGATATAGAATTGTAAACATGTTGTATATTAGCTCATCCTCCTAGATTTTCCGCTACCCTCTCCTCCCTCCCACAGCTACCGTCTCCTCCCTTCTCTATAGGCACCACCTCCTACTTCTCCATCCTCCTTTCCCCTCGCTGCTGCTAGAGACTAGTGGTCGAGCTAAGTCCCGACACGGGTTGATGAAGGCGGCGGCGGGGATATCTCTGCTCTGATAGCCTTTGATGGAGATATGTGATTTACAGGTGACAAATATAGGCAAAGGGTGTGGTTGTGTAGCGATGGTGGTGTTGTTTCAGATTGAACTAGCGGTCTCCTGAGCTGGGTCATTAGTGGACACGACCCCATCTGTAGGTACGCGGGCAACAGCGACAACCTTCTATGTTCCAACACTAGTCCTCCGCTTGTTCCACTGATGGCGGTGTGCTCTTGTGTTGCTAGGCAATTCTCATAACGGGTCGCACGGTCTTAAACCTTCATATCAGCTACAAGGAAGGGTATGTTTTGCCAGCCAATTATCTTCTGCCGCATGCGAGGATGAAATGCGATTTTGCTGGTGTTGGTGCCTCCCTCGCTAATCTTCGTCATGTGTGTGACGGCGACTTTGGTCGTTTAGAGCCTTTGGTGGCGACTGACACTTGTTGTGTCTTGACAAGCTTCTTATGCGACCACGAGCATCGTCTTCACTTGTGTTGCGTCTCACGTCACAATCGTGCTACGCATGTAACTGCTGGGATGGCTGAAAGTGGTGACGATAATACATTATGGCTTTGATTTGGTGGTGCTTCTCGAGTACCCGGTATCGAGCTTTGGGGTGAGAACCCTAGGCCTAACTCTAGTTGGTTATACCTATCAACAACGGTGTTTCTACGTCATTACCTTGTTGAAGGCATTGCTTAGATTTGCTCGGACTTTATCTTGAGGGTGAAATCCAAGATCTGGCCTTTGGTGGTTGGAGTTGGCGATGGTGGCGCATGAGCATTGTTCCCTTCCTGAATGCATTGCTACTAGAGAACCTTTTCGCATTATCCTTGTGATGTCAAGATATGGTTGGTGCAGATGGTCATTGTTGTAGTTCCTCGATCATTGTTTTTATTGCTGCAGGTTTTCTTCCTCTGTCTAGGCATAGCTTCGGTCTTGTAAGACTTTGATCTTTGCTTGCATGATTTTGTGTGTGTCGATGTTGGTTGCGTGCATCGTAGTAGTGCTCATTGTGTTTTGTATCCTCTGGATGTTTAATTTGACTCAATAAAATCCACCTTTTGTCACAAAAAAAAGATTCGGTGTTATATGAACTGAATAGGCTAATTAGTTATAACCCTAACAAACCACAACTTGTATCAAAGAGGAGTGAGGTTCCCCGCCGCCCCAAAGTTGGGCCAGCCCATTAGAATATATCAAAGAGGAGGGGGTGTGCGTTGTGTACCAATTTGCCTTTAAACAACGCCTTAAGCGCCAAAATATGAGTTGGGTCTCGGTTGTTTGTCCAGTCGTTTGATGAGGGTTTTTAGGGTTTGGTTGTAGATGCTCGCGAAGACTATATCTTGCTTATAGCAAGTATAGCTTCCATCTCGTTGTAGCATTTTCTTCCCCGTCGTAACCTGGGCTAGCCCGTTTCATTATTATTTTTTGATTGCTTGCATTGTTCACGTTTCACTCACTGTAGCTGCAACTTCACTCGAATTGTTTGTTTTTTTCTTTTCTTTCTTTTTCTTTTTTCTTTCGGTTTTCTTTGTTTCTTCTTAGTTTTCTTTGTTTCTGTTTCATTTTCATGTTCCCTTTTTTTTTCACGGGGTTTTCCTTTTTCTTTCTTTTTTAGAATAATTTTTTGGATTCTTTTTTCTTTCCCAGTTGTTTTCTGGGTTTTTTTTCTGTTTTTTCTTTTCGGATGTCTTTGTTTCTTTACGGTTTTCTTTGGTTTTCCGTTTTTCTTTGTTTTCTCACCGGTTTCCTCGTTTCTTTCAGATTTATTTTTCTTTCTTTACCTTTTTTTGTTTCTTGGTTTTGAATGATTTTTTCTTTTCTTTCTAACTCTTTTCATTTTTCTTTATTTCTTTTTTGATTTCCTTCGGGTTTTTTTTCTTTCTCCTGTTTCTTCAGTTTTCTTTGCTTTGCCTTTCTTTTCTCCAACACATGTCTACATTTTTCATACACACTTGATGACTAATTCTACATACACATTGTAATTTTTTGGTATATATCAGGAATAGTTTTAATACAGTTTAAAAAAAAAAATATATGATTAAATTTTTTTGTTACATGGTCAAAATTTTAAAATATATTTTCATGTTAAATTTTTTTAACACAGATTCTAAATTTTTCATATACATCGGTAAAAAAAATTGTACATATTTAATTTTTTTTGAAATAGATAATTAACATATTTTAAATTGCTTGTGTTTGAATTTGTTTTCATACACACTGTACATTTTTCGAATGTACCAGGAAGATTTTTTTATACACCTTTAATATTTTTTGATACACGATAAACGTTTTTTAGAACTTATGTTGTCGGTGTACTAAAGTTTTGGCCCTTTTTAGTACCCCTTACTTGTGCACGGGCAGTTGTAGCCGCGACCGGGGTGAGGCTTGACGGGGGCAGCTGGGAACAGAATACAAGACAACGAAGACGGCGTCTAAGCCAGTAACCAGGGAGCAGAAGACAAGCTAGAGCCCCGGCAAGATCCTTGTCGGGGCAGCTCGCGAGGCCCCGGCAAGACCCTTGCCAGGACGACTTGCGAAGCACTGACAAGAACACCGCCCTTGAGGCTGAGAGCTCTGACACCATCGACAATGTTGATGACCAAGACCCAGGGGCGCATGCGTAGTGGCATGCGGATCTTTGTGAAGATTGGATGACCAAGCCCCCCCCCCCCCCCGGCAAGATCTTTGCCGGGACGGTTTGCAAGACCCCGGCAAGATCCTTGCCGGGGACATTAACGTAGCCACGCCAAGGCTCCGCCGCCCCGCCACCACTCCAACACGGCGATCGACTTGCCAGCCTGGCTGGCACCTGCGTGGAGGCATGCAGATCTTCGCGAAGATCCTGCCACCGTTCCAGCGCAGTGGCCAGCCAGCCAGCCTGGCATTGCATGCCTCGTCAACCTGGATACGTGTCAAGGCAGAGCAAGGCGGCGACGGACGGGACGGGCTCTATTTCTGTCCCCGATAAAGCTAGGGGGCACGTAACCAACGCATTGAATGCATTTTGTCCCCGAATGTCAGTGATAAGCGTAGCCACTTTACACCTCCTATGTGCCACTGTGGCAACCCCTTGGACGTATAAAAGGAGGCCCAAGGCATACTGTAGAAGGATTCAGACTTTTGGAACACTCCGGCCCAGCTTGCATGCAGAGCAGCTAGCCGAAGCTCAAGAACTCTTAATATACACACAAAGCAGGACTAGGGTTTTACGCTTCTCAGCGGCCCGAACCTGGATAAAAATCCATCGTGTTGATCGTTAGATCTGCTCTTTGTGCACACCTCTTCCCTGCCAAACCGTTGAAGGGGTCCACGTGATCCCGTAGGTGTCGAATCCCCCGACATCTTTGGCGCGCCGGGTAGGGGGATTAGGTTGTGCAAACCTGATCTATCAGTCAGCACGTTATTTTCCTTGATCACCATGGCTCCCAAGAAGAAGGCGATCACGGCGATTGGTTCGTCTGGAGCCGGTCCGCCCGAGCCAGCGCGGACGGGCGGCGGTGCAGTCGCGGATGGCGGTGAAGGTGCGGATCACGAGCATCCATGACATTCTGGCAACCGAAGCCAGGCAAGCGGCGTCGTTCGCGTCCACGTCGACGAGTCGCGTGCCGCTGGGTCCATGGACGGACCCATGCTACCTCTGGGCGGCGCGGCGACCTCCAGGGCACCCCTGCTGGCGCCCGCGCCACGGCCTTCCCAGGCCGTGCGCGAGGAACGGCGCTACGACGTTGGAGACCACAGGCGTCCCCACGGAAAGAGCCTTCAGCATCATTCTCGAGATGCGCAGGGCCAGCATGCACGCCATGATGCTGGTGGAAACGGCCCGCAGCCGCGGAACCGTGAGGGGGCTCCTTCTAACATGGTTGGAAGTCCGAGCACCTCCCGTTCCTCGCGCTTGTCGCTGCCACCCACGCCAGCAGAGGCGTTAGCACGAGCGCAGTTGCTCCTCGACTTTCCTCCTGCTGCGGAGAAGCAGGAGGAGTGGAGGGCTGCTATCCACAGCCTTATTGGCCATGCCAATAAGGATGGGTACCAAGGGGCAGGCCCTTCGCGGTGTCGGTCCACTAAGCCGGCGCGTGTCAACGGCGGAAAGGCCGGAGGCGCCGCAACCATGGTGCACTCCCCTCCACCACGCCAGCAACGGTCGCCAGTTCGGCAAGTCGATGCCCGTGATGATGGATCCACGACATCGACAAACCCACGAGCTCGTCGTGACCAACGTCAAGTTCTTCGGGAACGATGCAAGGAGGACGCTCGAACTACCATCGAGCGGCGACGGGATGCACGCCAGCAATCTGATAAGCGCGCAGGGCCCACTGCGTACAGGCCTGCACCGGGGGATACTGGTGACCTGCCTTACGAGGTAGGTTGTCCAGCCTTTACCCGTGAGTTGTGGCAATTCCAGTGTCCCACTACCCGCACATTTAAACCAGAGGTCCCGGAGAAGTACGACGGCAAGGCTCATCCGTCCGAGTTCCTGAGCGTTTACACTATCGCCATGCAAGCCGCCGGAGCTCGGGATGGCAAGGTGCTTGCTAACTACTTCCCGTTGGTGCTCAAGCCCAACGTTAGGTCGTGGTTGATGCACCTGCCAGTAGATTACATCTCCTCTTGGTCGGACCTGTGCCATGAGTTCGTCGGCGCCTTCACTGGAGGCCACACGGCTCCTGGCCAGGCAAGTGATTTGCATCTCATCCCACAGAAGGATGGCGAATGCTTGCGCAAATACATACAGAGATTCAACCGTGTGTAGTACAACATCCCGGATGTTCATCCTGGCGCTGTCGTCAGCGCGTTCCATCAGAACGTGCACAACTGCAAGATGCGTGAAGAGCTGGCGATGAACAAGGTTACAGATGTTGCCGAGCTTTATGTTCTGGCCGACAGATGTGCTCGAGCTGAAGAGGGAAGGAAGTACCCCGGCGAAGATGCCGGTATGGGAAGCGACTTTGAAGACGAGGACATCATCGCCCCGGCAAAGAAGGGCCGACGACGCAACAGGAAGTGCAAGGGCAAGACCGTGCTTGCCGTCAAGGAATCCGGCAACCCCGGCACTGCCAAGAAGGCCAAGGTTGACGATCCCGGCAAGGAGGTTGCCGGGTGCGCTGCCTGCCAGGACATGGCGGCCGCCGACAAGCCGGAGGGCTCCGACAAGCAATATTGCAAGATCCATCGCACCAAGGGCCATGACCTCCAGAACTGCCAGCAAGTCGAGCAGCTTGTGGAGAGGCAGAAAGCTGAGTACGAAAGGCGAGACAAGGAAAAGGGCCAGGACGGTGCTGAGGGGTCCGACAAGAAGTGTGGTGGCAGAGGAGGCCGCCGCGGCAAGGACAAGCAACAAGAGAGGCCTGCTCGAGGCAGCGACAAGAAAGAGGGAGATGATGATCATGAAGAGGACGACGAGTCCAGCGAGCACGAGTTCCAAAAGGCCACAGAAGCCATGTGCGTCGATGGTGGCGCCTCGTTACATTCTTCTCACCGCCAACTTAAACAGTGGGCGCGCGAGATCAATGCGACAGAGCCATCAATCGATGCCCAGAAGCCACTGAGATGGTCCAACACGCCTATCATTTTTTACGCCGAGGATCACCTTGACCGCACAACTGCGGTCGGGTGCCTGCCATTGTTGGTTTCACCAACAATTCGCAACCTCAAGGTGACAAAAATGTTAGTGGACGGTGGGGCCGACCTGAACTTGATCTCGCCCAAAGTGATCAAGAGGTTGCAAATCCCTGATGGAGATCTTGAAGAGACGGGCATGTTTCAAGGGATCAATCCAGGGAGAAGCCAGCCCAAGGGAAAGATTACACTACCAGTCACATTTGGTGGTGAACTGAACTATAGGACAGAAAAGATCGTTTTTGATGTTGCCAAGATCCCGTTGCCATACAACGGGATCCTTGGCCGTCCAGCATTGGCCAAGTTTATGGCAGCATCACACTACGCTTACAACACGCTGAAGATGCCCGGCCCGATGAGCATCATCACTGTCAACTCTGACAAGAAAGACGCGCTCATCTACGCCGATCAGCTCTATCGGGAGGCTGTCGTAGCACCTGCCACCAAGGCACTTGCTCCTGCCACTGGAGCTCCCGGGGAGAAGAAGACCGGCAAGACCTCTTGCCCCGACAAGACCTCTTGCCCCGACAAGACCTCCTGCACCCACTCCGGCAAGCGCGCCTCTTTGGAGTGCTGCGCTCCCATCGAGGAGGACGTGCCAGAGAGCTCCACCGGCAAGAGCAAGAAATCCAAGGCAGCGCCACCAGAGACCAAGAAGGTGCCCGTCAAGGAGGACGGCACGGGCGGAGCTTTCACCATAAGCTCCACCCTCGACAGCAAATAGGAAAGCGCGCTCGTCGCCTTCCTGCGGGCGAATGTCAATGTGTTTGCATGGCAAGCATCTGACATCCCTGGTGTTCCCAGGGAGGTGATTGAGCACCACCTTGCTGTCTGTCCTCATGCGCGGCCCGTCAAGCAGAAGGTCAGGAAGCAAGCTTTGGAGCGGAAAGAGTTTATCATCGAAGAGATTAGGAAGTTGGAGGCGGCAGGCTTGGTCAGAGGAGTGCTCCACCCAACCTGGTTGGCCAATCCGGTTGTGGTGCGCAAGGCGAATGGGAAATGGAGGCTGTGTATTGATTATACGGACATCAATAAAGCCTGTCCAAAGGATCCTTTCCCGTTGCCGCGCATTGACCAGATCGTGGACTCCACTGCCGGGTGCGACTTGCTGTCGTTCCTTGACGCCTACTCAGGATACCACCAAATCTTCATGACGAAGGAGGATGAAGAGAAAACCGTGTTTATCACCCCATGTGGTACGTATTGTTTTATACGAATGCCTTTCGGGTTGAAAAGCGCTGGTTCGACATTTGCAAGGGCGGTCCAGATTGGTTTTGAGCCCCAGCTGCACAGAAATATGGAAGCATATATGGATGACATAGTGGTCAAAACCAAGGACAAGGCAACACTTGTGCAAGATTTGGAAGAAACATTTGCAAACTTGCACAAGATCAACCTCAAGCTTAACCCTGAGAAGTGTGTGTTCGGCGTCCCATCCGGCAAACTTCTCGGGTTCTTTGTGTCTCAGCGTGGGATCGAAGCAAACCCCGACAAGATCAAGGCGATTGAGCAGATCAAAGCGCCAAGACGAGTCAAAGACGTACGTCGGCTTGCCGGCTGCGTTGCTGCTTTGAGTAGGTTCATCTCCAAATCTGCTGAGCGCGCCCTCCCCTTTTTCAAGATTTTGAAAAAGGCAGGGCCAATGAAATGGACTTCGGAGGCCGAGGCAGCGCTGCAAGATTTGAAGAGGTACCTCTCCTCAACACCAATACTAGTCGCACCTAAACTACAAGAGCCGTTGCTACTATATCTAGCGGCAACGAATCAGATGGTTAGTGTTGCGCTAGTGGCGCAGAGGGAAGTAGATGAAAAAGCAGTGGCAGTGGCGAGATCATCGATTGACGAGCCAGAGCTCTCCCCGGCAGGGTCTAGTGCCGGCAAGACAGGACCCCCGGCAGTCTGGTCCCGGCAGAGCAGAGTCAGGCGCCGGTGAGGCAGGATCTGCGCAAACAAATGAAGTGATGCAGAAGAAGAAGATGATGCAGCACCCGGTTTATTTTGTCAGCTCCCTCTTGCAGGGGGCTAGGTCAAGATTCTCTGGGGTGTAGAAGTTGCTCTTCGGCCTCCTTATGGCCTCGAGGAAGCTGCGTCATTATTTTCAAGCACATGAGATCACCGTCATCACTCGCTTCCTGTTGCAACGGATCTTGCATAACCCAGATGCAACCGGAAGGATTGTGGAATGGGCGTTGGAACTGTCAAGCTTTGGCCTCAGGTTTGAAAGCACTTCGACAATCCAGAGCAGAGCCTTGGCAGAGTTCATTGTAGAATGGACCTCAACGCCTGGCGAGGAAATTCAAGAGACCACTCTCCCCGGCAAGGAAACGAGCCGCGATTGGATCATGTACTTTGACGGGGCTTTCTCGCTGCAAGGCGCTGGTGCCGGTGTATTACTTGTCACACCCACCGGAGAGCACCTCAAGTACGTGGTCCAAATGCACTTTCCCCGGGAGAGATCAACAAACAACACCGCGGAGTATGAGGGACTGCTTGCCGGTCTCAGGATCGCGGCAGACTTTGGAATCAGGAAGTTGATCGTCCGCGGAGATTCGCAACTTGTAGTGAAGCAGGTAAACAAGGATTATCAGAGCCCGTTGATGGAAGCTTATGTAGATGAGGTGAGGAAGTTAGAAGAGCGTTTCGACGGTCTACAAGCAGAGCATATTCCTCGAGCAGAGAACAGCATTGCTGACGACCTGTCGAAACGTGCTGCCCTCAAGTTACCTGTGGAACCAGGGACCTTTGTGCTCCAATTAACTCAGCCATCCGTTGAACCATCAGCAGGACAGAATAAGCGAAGGAAATCAGGCCCCGGCAAGTACTTTCCCGCCGAGCTCCTAGGAGCTGCCGGCAAGGAAGCTGCCGGGGACGCCAGGCTTGCCGGGGAGCGCCAGACTCCGGCAGGGCCACAAGCCCTTGCCGTCGAGGCGACTGCTCCCGCGGCGGAAGATGTGCCTTTAGTCCTTGCCGTCGAGCCTCAGGCTCCAGCATGGGCACAGCTCACCGTTCGTTTCCTCCAAACAGGGGAACTCCCTGAGGAACAGGAAGAAGCAGAGAAAGTAGCCCGTCAATCCAGCATGTACCAGTTTGTGGATGATGCCCTTTACAGGAAAAGACCGAACGACGTGAAATTGAAGTGCATTCCTCAGGAGGACGGACTGGAGCTGTTAGCAGAGATACATGGAGGTGTATGTGGCTCTCACATAGGATCAAGAGCCCTTGCCGGCAAGGCATTCCGGCAAGGTTTCTTTTGGCCCACTGCTCTCCAAGATGCAACTGCACTAGTAACCAAGTGTGAAGCGTGTCAGTTCCACTCGAAGAAACTCCACCAACCAGCTCAAGCTCTTCAGACAATCCCTCTTTCCTGGCCATTTTCGGTCTGGGGGCTCGATATACTGGGCCCTTTTCCCCATGCAGTCGGGGGCTTTGAGTACTTGTACGTTGCGATCAACAAGTTCACAAAGTGGCCAGAAGTGGAAGCAGTGAGAAAGGTGACAGCACAATCAGCCGTCAAGTTCTTCAAAGGACTAGTTTGCCGTTTTTGTGTGCCAAACAGGGTCATCACGGACAACGGCACGCAGTTCACAAGCCACACCTTCATGCAATACATCCAAGACCTCGGCAGCAAGATATGTTTTGCTTCTATTGCACATCCACGAAGCAACGGCCAGGCGGAAAGGGCAAATGCTGAAGTGCTACGAGGCCTCAAGACGAGGACTTTTGACAGACTGCACAAGTGCGGAAGACGCTGGATTGACGAGTTGCCGGCGGTTCTTTGGTCAATCAGAACAACGCCAAATCGAGCCACCGGCCAGACACCCTTCTCCCTCATATACGGGGCAGAAGCAGTTCTCCCCACAGAACTCACGTACGGGTCACCTCGAGTGCTCGCTTATGATGAGCTTGAGCAAGAGCAGTTGTGGCAAGATGACGCTACGCTCCTTGAGGAAGATCGTCTTCAGGCTGCTGTGCGAGCTGCGCGCTACCAGCAAGCATTGCGCCGCTATCATAGCCGCAAGGTTCATGCCCGAAGCTTTGAGGAAGGCGACCTTGTTCTTCGGCACGTTCAGTCGGCCAAGAATTCCAACAAGTTGACGCCAAAGTGGGAAGGCCCTTATCAGGTGAAACGAGTCACCAGGCCCGGCGCAGTCCGCCTGGAGACCGAAGATGGTATCCCAGTGAGCAACTCCTGGAACATCGAACATCTTCGCAAGTTTTACCCGTAAGGCGCGGTTGCCGGGCCCCCCGGCAGACCATCTTTTGTACAAGCCTTGCCGGCAAGGCATGTAACCCTTTGTACAAAGCCAGGTGCAGACCCTGAGCAACAGATGAATAAACGAAGCGCTGGCGCCCTAAGAATTAGCATGCATGTTAGGTTGAGCTTCTCTCTGGTAGGGTTGATAGTGCTTCGCGGCAACTAACCCCTAGCATAGAGGTCGAGTGTGTGTCTCTTTGTCCCTTCCAGTCCTTTTTGGTTCGCAGGTCGTACGGGCGCTTAAGCGGAACTTTTTGGAGGAAAGGAGATGAACTGACACCCCAACCCCGGCAAGTCAAGGGTGCCGGGGACAACAGATTGAGATAAGTCCTTTTTTTCCGCTGCGTATTTCCGTATGAAACTTGAATGTACGAAACCTCGCTCGGTCCCATGCCACCGTGCTCCCTCCTCCCTATGCCCAAAACCCTTTTTGGGCTGGAATTTGGTTGTAGTTGCGGTGGAAAGGGGACGAACGAAGGGCCTGGTCCTACTTTACCCCTACCTCCGCCAAGCGTGTGAGTGTAGTCGTGGTATAAAGCGGGAGGACGGCAAGGCCTGTTGCCGGGGGACGTTGTTTACTTAAGAAGATAACAAGGACTCATTCCTTGGTGTGAGCCTCGCTCGCGCACAAGAGAACCCGGCAAACACCCTTTTCCTTCATTAATACGTTGATTAACAAGTACAATTCATACGGAATACAAGCATGAGCAAGGGGTTACAAAGTTTAAATTTGGCAAGTGCCCGTGGGCTTAAGAACAAAAAAAAGAAAAGATGCCCGTAATCCCTTTCTTGTCCCTCTCCTCAGGAGGCGGATCAAAATAGCGGGAGGGCAAAAAGAGCACCTAAGCGAGGTGCACGCGGCAGAAGACACCAAGAGAACATCCCGGCGGCCATCCAGAAGAGGGCTGGTGATGACGGTGCCGGGGGAGAAGCCGAAATATGAGGCAGCGGGCCGGCAATACGAGACGAAGGCGTCGATGCCATCGTACTCTGACTTGACGGCCCGCCACCCGCTTTCTTCGTCTTCTCCGGCCTTCCAGCGCCAGCCGCCAGAAGCGGCAGCCCTGAGAAGTCCAAGGAGCTGGCTTGGAGAGCCACCGCCAAGAACTGCCCCCCCCCCCCCCCGGCAAATCGCTCTGCCGGGGAGAAGGCCAGGTGCAGATGATGGTGCTGCCGGCGTCGCCTGGTGACGGTGCGCCCGACGTCTAGTCGGACCCGTCCCCGTCGTCCTCCCCATCGGTCTCCCCCTCGTCACTATCGCTCGAGAAGGAGCTTTCATCATCGGTCGAGCTCTCCGCGCAACACCCTAACCGGATTCTCGAGCGCCCAAAGACCTTGATGGAGAGCAGTTCGGCCTCCACTAGTTTGAACTGAAGGATGTGCCCTTTCATCAAGCAATGGGCACGTGCGAAGGTTTTCCAACCGCGACGAAGGAGCATTACATGAGGGGCGGGGAACTCTACGTTGACCCACATGTCGCCATTGCAACAACCCCTCATATGAAGCCTCAAACTCGGCGGCTGGTCGACCTCCAGCACCCTCGCAAATGGCTCGGGAAGGCGAAGATGGCTGCGCGGCGGTCCGCGCAGCCCCACGACAAACTTCAGCGCCGTGTCTCCAGCGTGACCTCTGAACGTAGCGGGAGGAGAGGGCGGCGCCGCTGATGCTCCACTTCCGCGTCCACTTCTGCCTCGACCACCTTGCCGACCGCGACCCCGTCCAGCACCTCCACCTTGGGCATCTGGCTGTCCGACACCTCCGCCTTGAGCATCTGGCTCTTCCTTAACCACTACGGCTCTCTGGCGAGAGGAAGATCTCGTTGCCTTTGCACGGGGGTGGCCACGACCACGCCCTCTCGGCAAGATGGTGGATGAAGAACAAGGAGAAGGAAAGATGCGAAAGGATGCCCCTCCTTCTCCTCCCAATCCCCCTTTTATAGCCAAGCAGGAAGGGCTGTGGGCTGGCTCTATACTTACTCCATAGAGCCCCTTCAAATCCGGCTCATTAAAGCCATTGGCAACGAGCGAAATCGTCGACCGCCCTCCACGCGACAATCAAAGGCGCATGGGTATCTGCCATGGCACGCCTTTCCATACCTTGCGCATCCGCCACCTACCCCGCACCATGCATGCGGCGTACGTGGCAAGAAAGGCGGGCGTAGTGGGAGGCGCGAAACGACGGTTACCATCCCGTGAATAAAGGCTATTCACGGGCCGCTACGAGAACAGCAGACGAGAAGATTACATCAGTTAACCCCTGCCACGTGTGCCCGCGCACTGTTTGGGCCTAGCCCAACAACGCATTGTGCCCGCGTGTGTAGCCCAGGCCTGGGGGCTCCTGTCGGTGTACTAAAGTTTGGGCCCTTTTTAGTACCCCTTACTTATGCACGGGCAGTTGTAGCCGCGACCGGGGCGAGGCTTGACGGGGGCAGCTGGGTACAGAATACAAGACAACGAAGACGGCGTCCAAGCCAGTAACCAGGGAGCAGAAGACAAGCTAGAGCCCCGGCAAGATCCTTGCCGGGGCGGCTCGCGAGGCCCCGGCAAGACCCTTGCCAGGACGACTTGCGAAGCACTGACAAGAACAACGCCCTTGAGGTTGAGAGCTCTGACACCATCGACAATGTTGATGACCAAGACCCAGGGGCGCATGCATAGTGGCATGCGGATCTTTGTGAAGATTGGATGACCAAGCCCCCCCCCCCCCCCCCCCCGCTGGCAAGATCTTTGCCGGGACGGTTTGCAGGACCCCGACAAGATCCTTGCCGGGGACATTGACGTAGCCACGCCAAGGCTCCGCCGCCCCGCCACCACTCCAACACGGCGATCGACTTGCCAGCCTGGCTGGCACCTGCGTGGAGGCATGCAGCTCTTCGCGAAGATCCTGCCACCATTCCAGCGCAGCGGCCAGCCAGCCAGCCTGGCATTGCATGCCTCGTCAACCTGGATACGTGTCAAGGCAGAGCAAGGCGGCGACGGATGGGACGGGCTCTATTTCCGTCCCCGATAAAGCTAGGGGGCACGTAACCAGCGCATTGAATGTGTTTTGTCCCCGAATGTCAGTGATAAGCGTAGCCACTTTGCACCTCCTATGTGCCACTGTGGCAACCCCTTGGACGTATAAAAGGAGGCCCATGGCATACTGTAGAAGGATTCGGACTTTTGGAACACTCCGGCCCAGCTTGCATGCAGAGCAGCTAGCCGAAGCTCAAGAACTCTTAATATACACACAAAGCAGGACTAGGGTTTTACGCTTCTCAGCGGCCCGTACCTGGGTAAAAATCCATCGTGTTGATCATTAGATCTGTTCTTTGTGCACACCTCTTCCCTGCCAAACCGTAGAAGGGGTCCACGTGATCCCGTAGGTGTCGAATCCCCCGACATATGTTTTTATGTTCAATGTTTTTATGCATGTTCAACATGTTTTGTCTACATCAAGAACAATTGTTTTATGCATGTTCAACCGTTTTTTCAAATACATGATCAATATTTTTATGCACATTATATATTTTGTATATATTTTTCAATAAGATGAATGTTTTCGAATTCATGAAAAAATTTCGTACCGATGAAGTTATTTAAAAAATTGGGAACAATTTTTAAAATTCGTGATCTTATTTTTTGGGGAAAATTTTCAGAAAATTCATGACCAATATTTGAATTCGTGAAGTTTTGTTAAAGTTCAGGGGAAAAAATTAATACACAAACATTTGTTCAAAATCGTGATTATTTTTTGGATATCCGAGCATTTTAAAAAATCATGACTATGTTTTCATTTTTGCAAACATTTTATGATTTCACAAACATTTTTTCAAAACCGTGAACATTTTTTTTCTGAATTCATGATCATTTAATGGACTATTTTTTCCAAATTCACAATGATCTAGAAATTTGTAATTTCTTTGAAATCCTGAATTATTTTAAATGTACAAAAACAGAAAATAAAAAAGCAAAAAAATAAAAATAAAAAACTGGGGTTCCCCTCCCTTTCATGGGCCGGCTCAATAGGCTGGGGGCGGGGGTGCGCGTTTGCGCGACTTCCGACACATAGGTCGCTAAATAGAAGCTCTCAAACGAGACAATAGTGCGTATATTTGTTTTGTGAGAAGCACCTGTATTCATACTCATAATAATTACTATTACACTGATTTGGATGTGAGATCCAAGAAAATACAAGTAACTCCTATGACTAAGAATCTTTACCTAATAATAAAGAGGCTATTGTTTTTGGTGGTCCGTCGAAGAACATAGCCCCGAAGTTGCTATAAATTACCCACTACGCCATCCATAAGTGAAGAAAGCGACTAGGTTTTTTGGAACCAAAGGCGTCGTCCTGCTTTCTTATTTTATAGTTGTGATACCGGCATAAGTCACTATGGCGCAAGCACTGGAGTGGCGAACGCCCAGCTCCTGCAGCGAGCAGATTAGTGTTCGATTCCCAACCTACACACATTTTCCCTCCCTTTTTTCTCACGCGCATCCTTCCTTCATGTATGCGTTCATGGGCCGGCCCATGTGCGGGGCTTGACTCCCCTGTTTTTATTAATTTAGTTTTTTGCCGTTTCCTTTCTCATTATGTTTTCTTCCTTCTTTACATTAGTATGGGATTTTCAAATTTCAAAAGTTGCGAGTTTTCAAAAAAATGTTGGTGGTTTGTTGAGTCAAAAAATGTTAATCATAAAAAATGTTGGTGGTTTGTTGGGTCAAAAACATGTTGGTGGTTTGTTGAGTCAAAAACTTTTGATGGTGTGTGAATTCAAAAAATGTTTAGCAAACACACTTTTCCCTCCCTTTTTCTCACGCACATCCTCCCTCCATGTATGTGTTCATGGGCTGGCCCATGTGCGGGGCTTGACTCCCCTGTTTCTTTTTTATTTCATTTTTTGCCGTTTCCATTCTCATTATGTTTTCTTCCTTCTTTAAATTAGTATGGGATTTTCAAATTTCAAAAGTTGCGAGTTTTCAAAAAATGTTGGTGGTTTGTTGAGTCAAAAAATGTTAATCATAAAAAATGTTGGTGGTTTGTTGGGTCAAAAAATGTTGGTGGTTTGTTGAGTCAAAAAATGTTGGTGGTATGTGAATTCAAAAAATGTTTAGGAAACACACATTTCCCTCCCTTTTCCTCACGCCCATCCTACCTCCATGTATGCGTTCATGGGCCGGCACATGTGCGGGGCTTGACTCCCCTGTTTCTTTTTAATTTCGATTTTTGTCGTTTCCTTTCTCATTATGTTTTTCCTTCTTTAAATTAATATGGGATTTTCAAATTTCGAAAGTTGCGAGTTTTCAAAAAAATGTTGGTTGTTTGTTGAGTCAAAAAATGTTAATCATAAAAAATGTTGGTGGTTTGTTGGGTCAAAAACATGTTGGTGGTTTGTTGAGTCAAAAAATGTTGATGGTGTGTGAATTCAAAAAATGTTTAGGAAACACACTTTTCCCTCCCTTTTTCTCATGCACATCCTCCCTCCATGTATGCGTTCATGGGCTGGCCCATGTGCGGGCCTTGACTCCCCTGTTTCTTTTTTATTTCGATTTTTTGCCGTTTCCTTTCTCATTATGTTTTCTTCCTTCTTTAAATTAGTATGGGATTTTCAAATTTCAAAAGTTGGGAGTTTTCAAAAAATGTTGGTGGTTTGTTGAATCAAAAAATGTAAATCATCAAAAATGTTGGTGGTTTGTTGGGGCAAAAAAATGTTGGTGGTTTGTTGAGTCAAAAAATGTTGGTGGTATGTGAATTCAAAAAATGTTTAGGAAACACACATTTCCCTCCCTTTTCCTCACGCCCATCCTACCTCCATGTATGCGTTCATGGGCCGGCACATGCGTGGGGCTTGACTCCCCTGTTTCTTTTTAATTTCAATTTTTGTCGTTTCCTTTCTCATTATGTTTTTTCCTTCTTTAAATTAATATATGATTTTCAAATTTCTAAAGTTGCGAGTTTTCAAAAAAATGTTGGTGGTTTGTTGAGTCAAAAAATGTTAATAATAAAAAATGTTGGTGTTTTGTTGGGTCAAAAAAATGTTGGTGGTTTGTTGAGTCAAAAAATGTTGGTGGTATTGGAATTCAAAAAATGTTTAGGAAATCATAAAATTTTCGTGGATTCAAAAATGTTGGTGGTTTGGCAAAACTGTTCGCAAATTATAAGAAAATTCGTTGTTTGAAAAAAAGGTTGACAAATAAAATCATGTTCATGTTTTCAAAAAATGATCTGTATTCAAAACATATTCAGGAATCTGAAAATAATTTCCATAAAATTTTAGAAAATGTTCACAAAAATAAAAAAATAAAATTTTGTTCCCCATTTTTAAAAAAGTTCATCGATTCATAAAATGTTTTTTGAGTCAAAAAATGTTAATCAATTCGAAAACTGTTCATGCATTAAAAAAAATGTTTATAAACAAAACTAATGTTCGTGATTTTTATGAGAAAGTTCAGAATTTAAAAAAAAAATGTCTGTCCATTCGAAAACTGTTCACCGATTCAAAGTCTTTTTATGTCTAGGATTTGATTAGTTTTTTTGAAATCTTAATATGTCTTGGCGTTGGGAGTAGTTCGTGGTCGATGAGATCCGTTTTTAAAATTGTAAACATTCCCTTGCGCAACATAGTGACAAGTCCTCCGCTGTGTAGTCGTGAGAAGCGATCTATGGCTCGCCTTGTCATCAACGACGATATCACCTCTGGAAGGAGCCTAACTTCAGGACAGGTCCTCCAGCTCGGCAGTTTCACCGTGGGTGCCGGCATGGCCATCAAGCCAACAGCGCCCCCCATGATCGCCAAACATCACCCCCGCGTCGGTCTCGAACACTCCGAAAAGATGGATCCGGCGGACGTCTCGTCCTTAAACAAGCTGCTAGATCGCATCGCCGCCCTGGGGCTTTCAACGGATTATGATCGGATCGGGCTCAAACCCGACCAGAGGGAAATTAATTCCCCGCCGATCACCCACCTGGTAGCGGTCGTCGAGGAACGAGCCGAAAACACTTCTTCCCCTAAACTAAAGACCAGCTATGTTCGGGTCTCCAAACCTCTTGGGTCGGACACCCTCCCTTTGGATGAGACTCCGCGTCCCCCGAACTCAGGGTCGGACATTGGGTCCGGGGAGCACTTGGATCTCCCTGGACCCGAACTGGTGACTTCGGAGATTTTACAGGCTCCAGATGCAATCTTGGGTCGGGATTCGAGTTTTTGCCCACCCACCCACCACAATCAATACTCTCCAAGTAATTCAGGCCCTCCAGACATATGTGACCTAATGTATGTACGGCAGCGACCTCGGGAAACGGTCCATCACTTCTGGGCCAGATTCCTACTTGTCAAAAACAAGATTAAAGATTGTTGCGACGACGACGCAGTCTCGGTCTTTCATCGCAATTGTACCAACGAGGGAATTCGGAATGCCCTCAACCGCCGTCGCATACAGAGTTTCACGGAGCTATCGCATGTAGTACGGAAATATTGCGTGATGGAAAGCACTTGGAAGGCACAGAAAACCCAATTGGGACCTGCTACCTTTAAGCATTGCACTGCCCGGGCAAAACGGATACACCCTTACGAGGCATTCGACCATAATCCCGTCGGCAAGAAAAACAAACCCTCTACGGGATACAAGTCCGTTCTTGACGACAAGCCCTGTCCGGTACATACGACGCCGAGCACTGACTCAACTCACAGCCTTCGAGCATGTTGGGTACTCCGGCAGGTAGCTAAAAGTGGCGGGGCCATCCTCACCACCGCCACTCCAGAAAAGCATTCTCTGGAGGATGACGATTTTAACGTCCTTACAGTCTTCGAGACTTTCTCCTCAAATAATCAGCGTAAGAGGGCACTCCGCGACCTCGCCGAAGTCCACCAAGTAACCGTAGTGAGCCCATGGAACGATGCGGCAATAACCTTCACTGCTGACGACGAACCAAGGGCCCGATCAGTCCTAGCACCCGCCGCTTTAGTTCTAAACCCAATTGTGGACGGCTTTCGACTTACCGAAGTGCTCATGGACGGCGGTAGCGGGCTTAATCTCATCTACGAGGACACGCTCGACAAAATGCAGATCGATAGAACACGCATCGAGCAAAGTAGTACCACCTTTCGAGGTACCATCCCCAGTCGAGGAGCACGATGTTCGGGGAGAATTAAACTTGACGTAGTATTCGGCACGCCTAAAAATTATAGGTCGGAGGAGCTGCTCTTTCACATCGCTCCCTTCAATAGCGGCTACCACGCCCTTCTAGGGCGGGGCACTTTTTTACGCTTCCAAGCCGTACCCCATTATGGGTACATGAAGCTTAAAATGCCGGGGCCCAATGGAATAATCACAGTTACAAGTGATCCGGATACAGCACTCCGCGCCGAAAACAAAACCGCATCCTTGGCCCTTGAGGCACTCTCCGAAGCACTTGCGGCCGAAGAATTAACCACCCTACGATCCATGGTGGACAAGGATGATGTGATTCTCGATAAGAGACCTAAATCCACCTCTTTCAAGCCAGCAGATGAAATAGTTAAATCTCAAGTGCACCCGACGGATCCTAACAAAACAGCGTCCATCGGAGCACAGCTGGATCTGACGGTAGATACCGCCTTACGCGCGTTCCTACGTAAAAATTGGGATATCTTCACCTGGCACCCTTCGGACATGCCCGGTATCCCACGTAGACTGGCCGAACACAGCCTCAACATAATTAAGGGGTTCAAACCAGTCAAGCAAACGCTACGGCGATTTTCCGAACCCAAACGACAAGCTATGGGGGAGGAGCTAGCCAAACTACTTGAGGCCAGGTTCATCAGAGAAATCAAACACCCGGATTAGCTAGCCAACTTGGTCATGGTGCCGAAGAAGGACAAATCTTGGCGCCTTTGTGTCGATTTCAAAGACCTCAATAAGGCTTGCCCTAAAGACCCTTTCCCATTGCCCCGCATTGACCAGATTATTGATGCGACCGCGGGACATGACTCATTGTGTTTCCTCGACGCTTACTTCGGATACCATCAGATTAAAATGAAGGAGTCCGACCAGGCCGCAACGGCATTTATCACCCCATATAGTCCTTTCTATTTCAACACTATGCCTTTTGGTCTTAAAAACGCTGGTGCCACTTACCAACGCATGATTCAAACATGCTTGGAAAAACAAATCGGCAAGACAGTAGAAGCATATGTGGACGACGTGGTCATCAAGACCAAACACGTCGAATCATTGGTGGACGATCTCCGCCTCACATTTGACAACCTACGAACATACGACATACGGCTCAATTCGGAAAAATGCGTCTTCGGCATTCCAGCCGGAAAGCTATTAGGGTTCATTGTCTCCCATAGAGGAATTGAAGAAAACCCAGCTAAAATCCGAGCCTTGTCGCAATTGGCTACGCCAACAGACCTAAACCAGGTCCAAAAGCTAGCAGGGTGCATAGCGGCCTTGAGCCGCTTTATCTCCAGATTAGGAGAAAAAGCATTACCACTTTATAGACTGCTCAGACGCACCGACAACTTTGAATGGACGGAAGCGGTCCCAGCCGGATTGGAAGAAATAAAAATCATATTAGCAGGCAATCCAATCCTAGCCACCCCAAGTGTTGGCGAGCCTATGCTGCTTTATATCTCCGCAACTCATCTGGTAGTGAGCGCCGTACTCGTCGTCGAGCGAGGGGAAGAGGGACATAAATTCCCCATCCAAAAGCCAGTGTATTACGTATCGGAGGTCCTTACACCCTGCAAATCCCGATACCCTCACTACCAAAAGATAGCTTACGCGGTCTTTATGGCATTCCGAAAACTCCGACAATATTTTCAAGAGTGTTCGATCACGGTGGCATCCGAAGTACCACTTAACGACATTATAAATAACAGGGACGCCACCGGCCGCATAGCTAAATGGGCCATTGAGCTCTTACCATTTGAAATAACATACAAGCCACGCCGAGCTAGAAAAATCTCAGGTGCTGGCCGACTTTATCGCAGAGTGGACGGAAGCCGAGCTCCCCAAAGAGTACAGTTCCTACTCCAACTGGATCATGTACTTCGACGGCTGTAAAATGGTAGCCAGACTGGGGGTTGGTGTCATCTTGACATCCCCTATGGGGGACACAGTCCGCTACGTGTTGCAAATCATGTATACGGACTCCAATAACGTAGCCGAATACGAGGCACTTCTACATGGTCTCCGCATGGCTATCTCCATGGACATACAATGCCTAGAGGTGCGTGGCGATTCGAACCTCGCAATATCTCAGGTAAATGGAGAGTTTGATGCAAAAGATCCAAAAATGGCAGCATATCGAAATGCCGTATTAAAAATATCAGCTCGGTTCGAGGGGCTCGAATTTCATCACGTTGCTAGAGACATTAACCAGGCAGCGGATATACTCGCTCGCATGGGCGCCAAGCACGACCCCGTCCCGCCTAATACCTTCGTGGAAAGGCTCTTCAAGCCATCCGTGGTATGGCAGGACAAGAGCGGAGACGCAAGTACGGACCTAATCACACCCCCATCAGCCAAACATGATACAGGTATCATCGGGGGTTCGGATACCTAAATAACACCCTCTACTCATGAGATCATGGCCGTTATTGCTCCATGAACTGAACCCTTCCTAGCCTACCTTAATAGGCAGGAGCTTCCTGATGATCAAAATGAGGCCCGTCACATAGTTCGGTGTTCTAAAGCCTACAAAGTTCATGAAGGTGAACTATACAAGAAAAGCACTACCGGAGTTCTCCAAAGGTGTATCTCCGAAGAGGAGGGACGGCAACTCTTGACTGAAATACATGCTGGTCTGGGCGGCCATCAAGCCGCAGCTCGGGCCCTCGTAAGCAAAGCTTTCCGGACAGGTTTTTTCTGGCCAACGGCCCGAGCAGACGCACAAGCCCTTGTCCAGCGTTGTGTGGGATGTCAGCTTTTCGCCAATCAAAGTCATATGCCTCCCACCGCCTTAAGAACAATCCCCATTACTTGGCCCTTCGCGGTCTGGGGGCTCGATATGGTCGGACCCCTTAAAGGGGGAAGCCATAAAAAGAAATAGTTACTGGTTATGGTGGATAAATTCACTAAGTGGATAGAGGCCAAACCAGTAAAAACGGCTGAAGTAGGACCAGTGATTGACTTTATATCCGGCGTGGTACACCGCTATGGTGTCCCGCACAGTATCATCACTGACAATGGCTCCAATTTCACAGCTGATGAGGTGAAAAACTGGTGTGCTAAATTGGGCATTAAACTCGACTATGCATCCGTCTACCACCCTCAAACAAACGGTCAGGTTGAATGGGCCAATGGCCTGATAATGAGCGGCATCAAACCCCGACTGGTGCGCTCCCTACGGGAGTCAGATAAACACTGGGTTGAGGAACTCGATTCCGTGCTCTGGGGGTTGCGGACTACACCTAACCGGACAACCGGATATACACCTTTCTTCATGGTGTACGGCGCGGAAGCTGTCCTGCCCTGCGACATTATTCATGACTCACCTCAAGTGCACATGTACGAAGAGCGAGAAGCCGAGCTCAATCGGCAGGACGACCTAGACGGTCTCGAAGAGGAGCGTGATATTGCACAAGCCCGTTCCGCACTTTATCAACAATAGGCCAGGCGATACCAAAGCAGAGAAGTGCGGGCCAAGACTTATAACGTTGGCGAAGTCATCTTGCGTCTCCTGGAGAAGAAGAAGGATAAGCTCAAACCGAGATGGGAGGGCCCCTTCATCATAGATGAAGTTCTCACAGGAGGAGCCTATCGCCTTCGTAATGCATCGGATAATCGCCTTGAGCCAAATCCATGGAACGCTGCTCGGCTCCGACGATTCTACGGATAGTTCGGTCGCATCCTTTTTTCTTTTTTGATTAGGTCCCTTTTTTCTCCTCTTCTTTTTTATTTTTTCCTTCTTTTATCCCAGGGTATGTTCGGATCTACCGAACTGTTAGGGGTACACATCTTTAAATGTATACACCCCACTATAACTGGGGGCTTCTTTGATGAAGCTTATTACTGAAAGCTTGTTGCTTACATTGTTTACGTCGTTTGTTCTATACATCTTTTGCCATTATATGCACCACTATGACTTAAGTTTTTGCCAATCTGGGTTGCCTCGCTCCTGTGTTTATACCCTACGTCCCTGATTGTTTGGCTAGGGTGTAAAGGGAGCACCTCTGCGATTGTTACAACCGGGTACTCCAGATCTGTACCTCAGACGGGTGAAGCTGAAAGCTAGCGTTCTTAAGGGAATAATTGGTCGGCAAGCAACAACAGATTATTTACGTTTGTGTAATTCTTCTAACAAATACGGGATAGGCTGCCCGTAACTCAGATCAAAGCCTAGGCATGCATACTTAAGCGTGCTGACCCAAGGAAAGGAACCCTTAACGGAAATATTTTCCCTAGAAGATGTTTCTTATGTTAAAAAGTAATATAACATAACTCCCCGAACAAATTTTGTCTGTTCGAGCAACATGACCGGATTGCCTGGTTTCTGGACATAATGAATGTTTATTACATTCTAACATGGTATCCGGAAACACTCCAACTTCTTGGTTTGGAGGTTGAAGCCGAAGGCCTGCGATGACAAATTTTGACAAGTTTGGTTGGAGATAAGTTCGATGATAAAATACATTGATACATTGAATCAAACGCCTACTCTTTATCTATGTCATCTATAAGACTACTTAAGCTACAGTCTTCTTGCAAATATTTCGCAGCTATCATCACTTGGTCATATACCAAGTTCACGGGAATCTCTTTTCCGTCCAGTCCCTGCGGTCCAACTCGGGCCATACGATTCGGATCAAGCCCGGTGTAGCACGTCTTCACCATTGCCCATGCCTCTCGTGCACCTTCCCGGCATGCTGACGTCTTCCATAGCTCAAAATGGCGCCGGGCACCTTTGAACAGGTTTGCCAACCCCTCCATACTTTCTGGAGGGGCATCGGATAGCCATAAGGCCTTGGCCATACTTCTCATGGCTTTCCGGGCCCGCTCATGCACTATGGACAACTCTTTTAAAACGTCGCCTCGGAATCCGGATACTTCTTCATGACGCCCGGTTAACAGACCTGCAAGAGCAAAATTATAACACTCCGAATTACGGGATAATATGAGTAACTTGAATGGTTCAAAGGTCATACTGAATATGCCGCCATTTAACTTTTTATTATCTTTTTGAGCGTCCGATAATTGAGCCTTTAAGCTCTTTATCTCTTCGGCTTGCTTATCATTTTCCTCCTCCAGTTTGTTCTTTTGATCAACGGTCATCGTGACCTTCTTCAGTTCTTCTAGCTCTGTGGTGGCGGCGTTTAGCTTTGTCCGGCTCGTTTCAAGCTCCTGGGACAGTGCATTGTTCTTCTCTTTGAGGAACTGCGGTCATAACGATCCTTAAATCGGTTGGCCTAAACCGCTTCATGTCTCGGGGGCTACTGGCATATATCTATTAAATTTACACAAACCATTACCTGCATATCTTTTGAAAATAGGTGGGCAACTCCAGCAAATCCGTCCCGGGCGGCTCGGATATATGCATCCACGGTGCTGAGGGCAGTAAATTCTTGCTCCGTAAAAACTGGAGTGTGCATGGTCTCTTTCAGTCGTCGATGATTCATCACGCTCTCTACTTCGGAATTTGTGACAGATACGTCATCTGAATCTTCATGAGGCGGATGAGTTGGCGCTGCATCCGTATTGGCTCTTGTCCTGGTTGATGAGCCCGGCGCCGGATTAGCTGATGATCGGCTAACAGGGATTTTGGACACGGTTCGCCGTGTGCTCCTCCTGGAATAAGATGGGAGGAGAAATATGACAATCTGGTTTTATGCCTAGGCATATATTAAAGGTTATACCTCTTTGATGAAGGAGGGGGTTCGACGGCGCTCCCGGTTTCCTTTCGTTTTGAAGGCTCACCCTGCACAGATGCTACCTTCCTAAGGGCCGCCCTCGATGGAGTACGGCTCGCCGAGCGCCGATCTTATAAAGCACGATTCAGTGTGATGGGTGAGATGCAAGTGGGGACTCCTCTTTCTGAGGATGATTTCCGAATACTTACCTTAGAGAAAGGGAGAAGGCCGGGGTAGTAGGCCGTAATGGTCACTTCCGATCCATCAAGGCTTGCTTGATAAAAGACTCCATCATCAAACTCTATAAATATATCCGGATCCTCGCAGAGGCCAGGATCTTCGTGGCAAGCATAGTCCTCTGGTTGTGGGGAGGGGCAGTGCATATTTTCGACGACCTTCCTCCATGTATGTTTTAAAGACGACCAGAACAATTCAATTAGTATGCCTCGATAATGAGGTAGGACAACGCTGATAATCAAAAAACTCACCCATTCAATGGGGTTATACATGGAGAAACCTTCCCGATAATTTAAACGGAGGAATTCTTCTTTCTCCCCCTTATAAAGATCTGCCAGAATGGGGGACAGAGCGGCGGGGGTATCCGGGCCCTCGCGCCTATAGCGAGATGCATCGTCCTCTCCGTTGTAACACCATAAAGGGGTCACTCTGGACTGAAGGGGCTGGATGCATCGCTTTATCGCGATGGCCATGACTTCGATTATCAAGAGTTCGGAATGGGCAAGTAACCTGACCTTGCTGACCAACCTCCTTACTTCCGCACTGTCTTCTTCTTTGGGGCTCCGGGGGCGCCAGTTGAGGCGTTTCTTCAAAGGAGCACTGGAGAATTCGGGAAGTCCACGTCGAACTAGGGTCCGGAAGGGGAACATCCTCGATATAAAACCATTCTGAAGCCCATTCTTTGGATACGTTCTTGGGAGTTCCGATGAGGTAACCTGATCCGGCTATGCGCCATACTTCGGCGCCGCCCACTTCAAATATAGAACCCCCTTGATGACGAGGGATGAGGCAAAAGAACTTTCTCCATAGTTCGAAATGAGCCTCGCAGCCTAAGAATAGTTCGCAGAAAGCGACAAAACCAGAAATGTGCAGAATAGAACCTGGTGTGAGGTTGTGCAGCCGGATCCCGTAGAATTCCAATAGACCTCTGAGGAAGGGGTGGATCAGGAATCCTCAGCCCCTCAGAAGAAACAAGACGAAGCACACCCTCTCCTCCTTGTTGGGATTGGGGAAGTTCTCTACTAGCACATCATTGCCAATCGAGGCCAATCCCGCCCGCATGGAGACTAGATCTACGGGAGGGAGATATCCCTGCGTCTGAAGTCGATTCAGCTGAAAGTGAGCCACTGAGAAACTTCGCCAATCACCCGTTTGAGGGCCATGAGGGCGCGAGGAAGAGCCAGGAGCGCTCGCCATGTTTTGATTTTTCGTGGTTTGCTTTGATGCTCTTTGCGCGATATGGGATGGCATTAGGATATCTAACCTCCTTATATAGATACCGCCCTTGCATGATAAGGGGCTTATTTGTAAAAAATTATGGAATGTTCACATTCGCCCGACGCGTGGAAATCGAGGCGACGACAGGGAGGAATCATAAAGGCAGAACATGGAGGTCAAAACCGGACTGTCGTCAATCCGGAGTATGATGAAGAACCCGCCTTGCAAAGCCGAAGACATAAGCCGGATACTACATCGTCATTGAAGGCAAGTTCGGGGGCTACTGAGGGAGTCCTGGATTAGGGGGTCCTCGGGTGTCCGGTCTATTCGATATGGGCCGGACTGATGGGCCATGAAGATAAAGCAGAAGACTATCCCCTGTGTCCGGGTGGGATTCCTGTATGCGTGGACGGCAAGTTTGGTGTCCGGATGTACTCTTTCCTTCCTTTGTAAACCGACTTTGTACGACCCTGGGCCCCTCCGGTGTGTATATAAACCGGAGGGTTTAGTCCGTAGAGGCCATCAGAATAATCATAGGCTAGACAGCTAGGGTTTAGACATTACGATCTCGAGGTAGATCAACTCTTGTATCCCCTATACTCATCGAATACAATCAAGCAGGACGTAGGGTTTTACCTCCATTAAGAGGGCCCGAACCTGGGTAAACATCAAGTCCCCATTGTCCCCTGTTACCATTGATCCTTAGACTCACAGCTTGGGCCCCCCTACCCGAGATCTGCCGGTTTTGACACCGACAGCGAGCTCACAGCATTGGGATTTACCACGTCGAGTGCATTGTGATCACATGGACATTGCGACCATCATCAACGAGGGTGAGAAGAAAAATAATTGGCAACATGGTGAGCCACCGTGTTAAAATAGAGTACGCTCACATATCAGGGCACTGAGTCATACTTATTTGGCTAGCGCATAATTTCTTTTTTTTTCTTCTGTTGCAACGCACGGGCATATTTGCTGGTTACAGTAAAATCTTTTGGAAACACCTGGTGCGCTGTATAAATCTCCTAGAAGAAATACTTCAAAGGCCAGCGGAGTAGTTCGAAATCACTAGTTGAGGAGCGCTCCCCGCAACGATTAGTCAAGGAGCGCTCCGTGCGCAACAAGTGTCACGCGCAGGGGGCTCGTGAGACTTTTCCGGGGCGCTCCGCGTGTGACACTTGTCGCGCTGAGGGGTACTCCCGTGATTTCCGGTTTCTGGTTTTCCTTTCCGATTTTTCCTTTTTTCACTTTAGTCCTTGTACTTTTAGTGTTTTGTAATACACTTTTGATCTGTTTTGAGCTCTGTTTCTCTCTGCTGTCGGCGAACCATCGCCGCCGACTGTCCTTTCGTTGCCGTCGCCGTCGACTGTCCTTTCATTGCTGTCGTCGCGCCCGCCGCTCTTGTCGCCTGCTTACGGCGGCCCTTCTTTATCGTGGACGGCGCTTCCCCATTCGCACGATCGTCGTTCCCTACCGGTTGCATTCATTGGTTCCCTATTTCCTTTTTGTTTCCCTTTTTGTTCCCATTATATTTCCGGGATATGGAGATTTATGGGGTAGTTACGGGTGGGGGCTTCCAATACTATCAGATGTCAACTTTCAACTCGGTTTGTGCAATTAGTTCTTGATAATCATTGTGTTCTTTCCAGGTATGACTTGTCCTTTTTGCTGTATGCCGGGTGGCCCGTGTACGTCTGTTGATTCTTCTGTAGATGTGTTCACTGTGGTTCTGGATCGGCGTTGTTCGACTCGTGTTGTAAGAATAACATTTTATATTTCATCAATTTTTGGCACACATACTTATTTCTTTTGGTGCTGCTGTTGCTGTTTTGAATGGAAATTATTCTAGGTCTTCTTTTTTGATTATGATCAATCGTTTTGCAGTATATTCCATGTAGTGTTAGAGCTCATCTTGCTCGTTACATCGAGGAGTGTAAGGCTTTAGCCATAAGGAGGGGTGACAAAGATACTAATCTTGCTTTTCACTCTAGTGAGGGTTATTTGTATGGTGTTCTATTTAGTCATGGTTGGGTGAGGAGCAAATTCCATGGTTCTTTCTGGGAAGATTTGGTCATTGATTATGGTCTTCGTCATTGTGATATAATGACCGTTAGGCTTGAGCGCTATGGAACGTTGATTGGTGTTGACTTTTATCGGGGTAGAGATATGTTGTCTCCTTTACCTTCTGTTGGTAAGGTTTATTTTTAAGGAAGTATTTAGCTTGTTTCATTTCATATGATTTTTCTGTTCCCTTGAACCTATGTAATTTTATTTTGTAGCCCTTGATGGATTGAGCGACTCCGAGAAGGAACTTATTGGGAGTTGTTTTTACACTAGTGGTGTTTATCTCAATTATCAGCAGATGTATTTCATGACTTGTCATCTCTTTGATGACGAGTACATACTCTGTTGTCCTTTTGTTCACAGGATTAATTCCATAAATGTTAATGCTCATAAAATGGTCAGATTTATTTTCCACTGTTTTTCTTTGTTTCAGTTTATTTATTTATTATTATTTCTTCTATTTATAGTTTTTTTTGTTCTATTACTAATAGCTTGATGTTTTTGTTAGGTTATTCCTGGTATGGTTGTGAGGAGTTTGAAGGAGTTCGTGTCATTTCCCAGGACTGGAGTTTTAACTCTTGAAGTTACTTTGGAATCTCGTGATGATGATATATATGTGAGCACTCCTTGCTCTTACTTCATTGGCTTGAGTAATAGAATGGTGTTCAAAAAGGAAGGGTTCAGTGATTTTCTCCAGGCATCGTCTATTGAAGTAAACAGCTTGGTGCTCATAACTTTCAAAGAGCGTGATGGGAGGCTTGTTGTTATCTTCAATCTTCTGCCGCAGTGATGTTAGTTATAGCCTTTGAACAGAATGGATATTGTTTAAAAATCTATGCTACAGTATAATGTTATTTAGATATATAAAACAGATATGAACCTAACTGTTCATTTGTTGTTCTTCATTTGTAGAAGAGGCATGGCTGTGCATCTCTTTTTTAGATGTTTTTTTGGATGGATGTTAGTTCATTGGAGGCATAGTTATACATAAATTAGAGGCACGTGTGTGCCTTTGTTTTTTCTATGTTTCCTCTAACATGGGTTGTAGAGAGAGGAATGTCTGTGCAACAAGAAAGAGGTACGGGCTATCACGCGTGAGGAGCTTGTAGAGTCACGACACATGTTACGTGAGGCAAGGGTGTGTAGGCACCAGAGTCACGTGAGTGAAGCCTGTATAGGCAGGAGGCACAAGTATAGGTTGGCGGCATGCGGCAGCACATGGCTGTACAGAGAGGAACGTGTGTGCAGCACCAAAGTTGCACGGGCGATCACGCATGCGGAGTACGTAGAGTCACGGCCGGTTTCATGTGAGGCACGTGGATTGAGTGACCGGAGGCACGGAAATGAAGTCAGTACAGGCACGGAAGTGAAGTCACTACAGGCTCAGTTGTGTGGCTTCTCGAGGCATGGGTATCAACCCTCTTGATGTAGAAAAGGTGTGAAGTTCCTAGAGGCATGGGTATCAACTCTGCAGAACAGGTGTACGGAGAGGAACCTGTGTGCAATAGCAATGGTTTTCTCAATGGATAGAGCAGTGTTTGATGTGAAATGGTTGTTGTGTGATTTTTTTTTTCAATGTGGTTGAACTAAACAAGTGCTTGTCCCTTGCCTCTGTGTACCGAATGTTCTTCCTCAATATTTATGAATTGTTCACGCCAACGTTGAATAAGCATTTTACAGAAAGTTAACAACGATACAATCATATATTCTTGTAAATGCATGATGCATCTTGTACAGGATAAGTATGAAAATTATAATACAATATTGTGCGACATATTTGTCCTTCTATAATCATAGATACAACATATGTTTGCTCAATAGGAGATAACTTACTAATTGCATTTAGACATGCAAAACGTACTATGCATTTGTACATGAGCACACCACTGTGTTCAAACGTAAAACAGTAATACAGTACACACAACATCTTTGAGCAACAACAATCATATTTACAACATAAGTTCATTCAATCTAAATTATCATAATACTAGTTACTACTAGTTTAATGTAGACATCCATTTTCTCGCAATTTACCAACCATTGTTTCCCTTCCGGCGCTTCCAGCCACTGGAAGATCCCTTTTCTCGATGATGAGGTAGATAAAATGTGGTTTCTTCCTCACAGGTATTAAGATCTAAAACAATAAACAGGAAATAATATCAGTGTAACAACAAAAACTGGTAGAAATGAAGACGAACACTGGACAAATAGAGTGAGTAGGGTCAACTCACGATGTTACATTTGTTGGGCAGCCTGTACCCAACAGTTTTTTCTACACTGTGTTCCTTCAGTATTTCAGTGCTTGCACCTAGAACTGTAAATTTTTCCTACAGAAAATTGAAGCTGTGTCACTTAGCGTGGTAGTAGTAGTAAATGTGGTTTATTATTATTATTTATGAGAAGCAAGAACTTACAGAAGCGTCCATGTACATTATATGCTTGTGCAAATTTGTTGGCGGTCCGTTAAACTGTTCTTTCATCAGCAACGCTGAGTAACCGTCGACCACGAATGTGTTGATATATCCGTAGATCTTCATTGACAAACCTAAAGTTCGACGATCGGCCCAACGTTGTTCGACGTAGAATATCCTCTTGCTGCCAAAAAAATGCATTTTAAATCGTATGATTTTCTTATTTAGCATTAGAGGTGATGAGTATTCAATTACAGTAGTAGAAGAATCGAGCCGAAACACTTGAATATGATAGCTTCAGGTAGAATACATTACGGTAGTAAAAAGAAGGAACCGTAACTTTACTGTAAGAGGAACAACCAACTCATTACCTACTATTTTGACCAATGGCTGGCGTATTGTCGACGATAGTTTCATACACATCTCTCTCCTCGATTGTAGAATCTTTTATTTCCAAAACTTGACAGTGTTCACGATGGTCATTCGCTGGGTCAGTGAATCGAGCCTGTTCTAGCTAAGAATGATGTTGATGTTGATGGAAGACATGACCGCCGGAGTTCATTTGACCATTACTGAGTTGCAGATGGCCCTCATTATAATTGTTGTTTCTTTGGACCATTGGGACTTGTGGTTGTTGCTGCATGTGCAGTGCAGATGTACTGACAGTTGGATGACTAGTTGAGCTCGAAGGAATATATGTTGCTAAATGCTGCAAAGGATGGCCGGAATACTGCATTCTGTTGAACTGTGGTTGTAAGGCACTATAACTTTGGCCATGAGACTCGCCTCTGCGTGGTTGCTGATGGTTCTGCTCTTGAGGTTGGCGTTGTTGGCACCGCGGACCGCTGTTATTCTGAACATCATTGTGTTGGGAGTAGTGGACATTAGAGACAGGGGTTTGTTGCTGACACTGTTTGTGACTTTGGTTGTTCATTGCATAAGGTGAGTGCTGGCTGCTGTGTGAACCGCCGTTATTCTGAGCACTAGGTCGTTGGTAGAAGTGGGTTTTGAAACTCGGAGCTGGTTGGTGGCAGTGTTGGGACAAAGCAGTTGCTGGCAAACTTTCGGACAAGACAGTTTGAGTTAAACCTGTAGAGTATGACGTATCAAAAGCCTGTGAGAGGTGAGTACCGCCTAACATTGAGTCTGATCTGCTGGGCATAGGTGGCTCTGGACAGTAAGAAATGGAACATCTCGCTGATGAGCTTGAATTCTTGGCCAAGTGTGAGAGAGTATCAGGTTGGCATTGTTGGGAGGGTACGTGGCTAGCAAAGGGTTGCTTCTTCTTTTGTTCAATGACCCTGTCAAGTTGTTCATAGATAGATGGGTCAGACCATATTTTATCATCATCAATGAATCCACAATCAAGGAGGCATATGCGATTGTCAGCAGGTACAGACTGATTGGTTGCAGTTTCTGTTGAATTATGTGGAGGCTCCAGTGTCCTAACTCTTTTCTTAGGAGGCGCCGTACTCTTGTTTCCTGGATCTTCTGACTGCGGTAAGGACCTCATGTGAGCTGCCATTTGTGCTTCTAGTTTTGGCGGATGTGTGCTTGTGGTAACAGGGACATAGTCTGTGGGATCAATATGTGGTTGCTTGGTACATTGTTCATGTTCTTCTGCAATGACATTGTCTTTCGCATCGATAGATGCGGCAACAATGAATGGAGCATCACTAGTGGATGGAAGTGCTTTTCCCGTGTCCTGTACTGTGCCAGAACCGCTGCCAGAATCACTGGGGACGGCTACTGTAGGAGCAAGGGAGCAACTAGATCTGGAGCGTTCAGTTTCAGCAATGTTCTTCTCATCTCTCAAAGTTGAAACAACTTGGTCCTTAGCTTCTGGCAGCGAAGAAGAACATTATTCAGTAACAATGTGTAACTTGAGTGCAGGTTTGAATACAGTGAGGCTCTTTGTGTTGGTCGAAAAGTTGTTGTGAGTGCTATCAGAACCACTGGACCATGCAGTAGTTGGTGACATTTGCCCAATCAGATAAACAGGTGCTTCAAGTGTCTCAGTTGACATTGGACTGGTCAGTAATTGTTTGTCAACCGCAGAGTGCGAGGTTGATGGTTCAGTTGCAATAGGTTTTGCTGTTTTCTCCAAGAGCTTCTCCAGTGGGTTTGTCAGAGAATTGTGGTCTGCAGATCATCCAGAATTGCGGGTTTCAGTCAGTACAGAAAACTCAGATGAATTTTCACCTGTTAGTATAATTGCCCCGCTCTCCAACATCTCAGATGTTGGCACGAAGGACTCGTGAACCGGCAAGCCATCAAGGCAGTTGTGGAGATGGTTATGCACATGATCCAGATGAATCTTGGCTTCTCATCAATGTCCTCTTTGTTGTAGTCGATCTCGTTCACCTCCAGCAGCAACTTAAACTGAGTAGATGACTTTAGGAGTGAAGATAGATAAATTCGGGACTGCTCCTTGTCGTACGGATTCTGTGAGTCTGGGTCAGGAGTATTGCAGCAACCCTTTAAATTTTCCAGGGAGTATGATGTGGTGTGAAGGACACTTGTCGAGCCACTGCTAGAAGAACTTTGACTGCTTGTTCTGCTAGAACTGGGAAGTGAAGAATATGTTGAAGGGAGGGATGAAAAAGTTTCTTTTTCATTCGAGTTGTCCTGTTGCAAGTTAAAATAAACGCCCCGGTCGCAGGTCTTGATTTCTTTTGCACTAAGATCCCTACCAAGAGAGAGGACCTTCTCCAATTTCTCCTCGAGAACTGGTTGAAACAGGGAGAAAAGTTCTATGTACATTTCATTAACAACTTTGCCAATTTTCGCCTTGGCCTGGAATTGAAAAAAAATCAGATATTGTTAATACGGAAAATGAAAAATAACGTCTGACCTACTGTATGTTTTGTCAAGAATTGCAGAAAAGGCAGGTATAATGTGCACAAAAGCACACATGATGTGCTGCGGGAAGCATGGCTAACAAAGTCCACGAATCATAGTCAACACATTCCTTGAAGGAGCACAACAAACGTACTGGACGAAGCACACCCAACGTACTGTATGAAGCATGGTTGAGCTACCGCCGCAAGGAAGCACTGCTATATTTAACACAAAAGCATAGCTAACCTTCTATAGGAAGCACACCTAATACGTTGCAGCAAGCACATGTTACATTTTCCAGCATTCACAGGAAACCAACTGGACGAAGACTCGTAACCTACTTTATGAAGTATGTCTAACCCGCCGCAGGGAAGCGGAGCTATAAGCATCATGGTAGCACACATTAGCTAATGCAGGGAGGACATGTATCTGTTTCGTAAAAACTTAGAGAACATCATTTCAAACATAAATCAAGTGCACAAGATGGAAATCACTTACGGAATATAATTTTTCTTGAGGCACAAATTCTTCTAGGTAGGCCTCTAGTCTGGGACTCATTTGAAAAAATGGCCCCTCAAAGCCACGCGGTGGGTGAAAAGGCGTGCGGCTAATATCTTTCAGCTATCATGCAGAGAGAAACAATGACAATCAAGTCAAATTAATATATGGCAGGTAAATCATTTTGTTGAGTTGAAAACTTCACCAAAGGAAAATGATGAAAAGTTCACTCACCGTGTGTTTCCCAAAAATTCTGTCTTCTGTTGACAGGCTGTCTATGTTAGCATAATTCTTAATGATCTCTGTATCCCAGATAACAAACCTTGTAGGAGTATCAGATTTAAGTCCATAATCTTCGTATCCATGTACTCAAAATACGTTATCTGCCAGGGGGAAAAGGTGAATATGAATCATGTTCTTGTAGCTGCTTCTGAGTATAAAGAAATATACAAGTTAATGAATGAACCACTGGAATCAGGAGGCAGCCACACAGGGCGCCTGTGAATCCTTTGTCCTTGAAGGTCTGGAGTGATGTCACCAACTTCTCTGTGACAACATTGGACCAATCATACGATGATATGTTACTTGCTGGTCCTTCGAGAGCAGCTAAGTAGTCGGGGCTAACGCAATCATATGTCATTGGGCATAGAAATGCCGCTGTCGCAAACATCATGAAAACCCGTTGAAACACTTCTCCTGTCAGCTCCGGGGTCATGAGATCAGTTAACTCTCTGATGTTTGGAGTGTGTGCAGCACACCGAGTCTCAGACTTAACCTGACATCTGAAAGCTTCTGAGCATTTTTTAGGGATAATCTGGCCCCCAGTGGAATTCCTAAGATCCGGTGCACAGTGTAAGAGTTGACAAAGAATCTGTATCCACTAGGCAGTATGAAACACCTGGATGGGCAATCAAAATAGCGGACAATCCAGCGAACGAAACACCTCGAAAACTCGCGGCAGCACAGACCCAAAAGGTATCCAAAACCAATATCTCTGAGAAGTTGCTTTTGTGGTTCTGTTAGCTTCTCACAGACAGTAATGAATTTCTACAAGCTCAGTTTTGTGCTGAACTCTTCTTCATATTCAGCCATTGTAACAGCCCTATGGACAAAGATAAGAAATGACCTTTAACAAATGTATTGTTGAAGCACATACTTTTTTGGGAGAAGCTTATATATAAACGTCAAGTCAGCAAAACAGATACAATATTTAAGCCGAGATGAAAAAGGCAGGTAGAATGAGAGGCAGTGATTTCCAAAGAAATTTCAACGACACACGCGAGAAGCATGAAAAAAACACCTACTTCGAGGCAACAAGCTGCTTCTTTCGCCTGTACTCCTCAACAAGCTTTTTGTGCGCTGCACGTTTTGACTCGATCCTTAGTCTCTCTGTCTCTAGTTGGTCATGAACCATGAAAGCTTGCGTGACAATCTCTGTGCCATCGATAGACTGAGACTGAGTCTCCGATAGCTGTGGGGTGGAGTCCATCTCATTGAACTCTACATAAGAGGTCATGAGACATCATTGTTACTAGGTCAGCTACGTAAGACAGTTGTTAGCAGACCATGCGAGACCATCATCAATAGCTCGGTTAGCTAAGACGGATTCTAACTCTAAGTTAGTAACTGCTTTGCAAAAATGAACGTAAGTCCTTTGGATCCCTCCTATAAATTGCGGATCTATACAATCATTTGACCTGTAACCTCATGATAGGGATCAACATAGTGAATTTTGACTGCAGTCTCATTGAGCTCTGCAACTAATTTAATCTGTGGTCACGAGAGTCCTTAAGTTTTGCATGGCTGGATATATAACTCAACGTAGCAAAACCACGGTGCAATCATGCAGCTTACATGATTAAAGTGAGGTCAGCTGAGTCCTAATTTTAAGTAACGTCCATAACCCTTCTCCCGTTAACAAGGCGCAACAGTTTGAGCACGGACCAGCGGAAAATAATTGGATCTGGAACGGAAATTTAAATCGCGCCCCACCTGCCTTGTTGCGCACATGTGATGTCTACCCAGCCCGCGAAATTGCTAGCACCGGAATTTTTTGTTCAAACGATGAATCGGTGGGATAAGCATCGCGAGGAAGCAATGGATTACCTCAGCAGGAGATCCACGCCGAGTGAGATGAAGGAAACCGATAATTTTTTAGGAAGAGTGAGGGCTGTGGAGGGATCATGACGAGACTGTAGGTTTTCCTTTGGAGAGCTAGAATATCCTTCCCCTGTCGCCACGGACGCTAGATGGAGAGAGATCTGGAACTCATCTACAGACGACCCCACAAGTTAGTCAAATACTTAGAGGAACTATTTGAGAGCCCACATGTCAGTACGACGATCAAGTCCACCTACCACATCTTCTCACGCCAGATGGAGGTAGTCCTAGAACTCATATACGGCCGACCCCACAAGTTAGTGAGAGATTTAGAGGAAGTAGTATTTGAGAGCCCACTTGTCAGTTCGACGGTGAAGTGAAGTCGACCTACCACATCTCATCATGCCGAAAAACATGTGCATCTCTCATGCGCCGCAAAACTTACCCCACCTATTAGGTGATTCTTTTCCTGCATGCAAAAGATCGAAGCAGGCTCTCTCTCTTTCTCTCTCTCTCTCTCTTCCAGATTCAAAATTATCCAAGGAGATCGCTCACAAACTGCAGGGAAGCAGACCCCCCCACAAATTCGAAAGGTGTCAGTTCCGAACAATCAGCGCATAAGATTCGACAATCAAAGGTTAGTCAAAAATTTATCAACGCACCTTCGTGTGTTGACTCCTGATACACGAGATTCAATTTTCGTGATGCTGGTTTTGGGTCTATGCCGAAATCTCACTTCATTATATCTATGATGTCGTGGTACATGCTGGATGCTTTTTCAGTTTCCGATTCCTTCTTTTACGGCAGTAGGTAGTGTGGTTCTTAATTCAACATTGCGCTTCTGTTAAAAAATATTACGATGTTACTGCCTAAGTTGGTCCTCGGGGAGCTACAGACAGAAATTCTGTTCCCTAACTGTTATTGCTTAGAATCACTGTGACGTTGTTGATGAAGTCCCTGAGGTTGGAATGCATAGTATAAAACTGCTTGGTTCTACGTTGTTGATGAATTCGTTGTGGTCGGGATTCATAGAATAAAACTGTTTGGTTCTACACTGCAGCTCTGATTTGAGCTTGTTCTTTGTTTTGCGTACTCTCATCCTTGTAATATCAGCTTGTTCCTTTTGTTAGGATTCATGGTTATCTTGTGTTAAGTGATGCAATACCAAACTAGCATCAGGATCTCACTTTGGTTGAGGTTGCAGTGTAATTAAAAATTAAAATATGTATATATATATATATATATATCAATTCTATAGAACTAAAAATATATCTGTGTTGTATGGTAAGTGTAAAAGGTTAGTAAGAACGTTTGAGATCGACTTGGAAAAGGTAACAACACTGATGCTGCAGGTGTATAACTTTTTTTAATATGTCTCTTTTTTTGGCAGATGTTCAGGACTGCGTCATCTGATCAGGACAACAGGGACGGTCAGTCTTTAAACGACATTGGCAAGGATTACGGAAGGAAGGTAATACTAAGGCAGTTGAACATTAGCATTTGGGGTTATTTGGTCTTTCATTTTTGCAATGTATGCTGTCAAGGTGCCAGCACTGAACACCAAAGAGTAGATCAATAACAAAAAAAAATTATGAACATCTCCTGGTTGAATGCTGTAATATCTGTTTATCCTGTGCATGTACTCCGCAATTGAGTCTCGAGAGGTGGAAGAAAAACAAAGTACTACAAAGCGAGAAGAAGAAAAAGGATGCAGATGCCGTCCAACAGGCACATGCCATGCGGGCTGGAATAATTGGAGTCAAGAGTGAGATACAAGTTCTTGGCAAACGTCCCAACCAGGAGCATGGTGTGCAACAGACACCTGCGAAGAGGAGCATTCTAAGCAGCAGAAACTCCTCTAACCAGACTGTGCAGGTAACGACGAAAACTTCAAACCCTAGTTTTGAATATGCGTGGAAGTTTTACGCGTTAACTCTTCATAATACTTGCACGTGCATCTAATGATTTTGTTGTTTCAAAACACAGATGTCCGCAAAGGCGCAGAGCAGGCGTTGTGACGGCCCAATGTTTGAAGGCGGTCATAATGGAGAGTAACAAGGTAACAGAATTTCCATTGATGCAAGCAGAAGGATCATTGGCAACAAAAGCACTGATGTTGAAGGATTGAGTACGGTTTGCACAAACAAGAAAAGCCCAACACCAAAATCAAACATAGGAGGAAGAAACTTTACCATACAGTAGCAGCAGAAAGCAATACAGGTGACAGCAAATACGAATACGCAACAACATCTAAAGCTCCTGTATTTTTTTTGTTAGCAATTTTTTCTGTGTTTTCGCACGGTATAATAAATTATATTATATTGCATACGCAGGCGTACGAGCAAGGAAGCAAGCATAATGGCAGTCCACGGCTCACCGAAAACATAAGGCAAGGGCCTTTGAAAGGATCACCTATGGCGTTCAACATGAGGGGTCCTTCCAAAGGATCTCCGATGGCATTCAGAATCGTCAGCGAAATCACCAATGCACGGAGGATGTCACCAAGATTTGCTGGATAGGAGAGAGATGAGAAAACAAAGTTTACATCGGAACTTTGCTTTTTCAATTCACCACAGAAACAGTTTTTTCCAAGAACAGGGTAAAGTGCAAAATAGGAGCACGGCTGTGCATCTGGTCCGGATGTACGTGCAGTTGTTCTCCTGTATAGTATGCTACCAGAAGCACATGTGTGCCTCTCTCGTTGTATGGTGCAAACAGAAGCACAGTTGTGCCTCTGGTCCAGATGTATGTGTAGCATGGTCACATCTGTGCTGCTGGGTAAAATGTGAACAGTGCCTCTGGTATACCACATATATGTGCAGAAGAGGCATGGTTGTTGTTTTGGTATAACCGATAATCTCTGCCAGATGAGCCCTGATGAATCATATAATCATTTTGTTTTCAAATTTTAAAAAAAATGCATATGTTTCAACAGCCTCTGATATCTAATTTAGTTACATGCCATGTGTTTAGGACTTGGCGAAGGGGATAACAGATGAGGCAAAGAAATATCATAGTCCTCCATCTGTCATGAAGGGAAAACAACGTCCCCAGCAGCAAGTAGTACATAGTGGCAGTCACCACGGCAGCACAAATGCCATGGTAGAAGCAACACGGTGCTTTGGATGCACGAGTGCCGGAGAAACAGGGAGCAGCATTCCAGAAGGCGACAGTGGAGAAGCAGAATCTTTTATGGATTTGACCATGTCATGCAGAAATGACGCTCCTACATGTGACAAACAAGAGAGCAGCAGCAGCTCTGTGGTAAATGGACTTGTTGCTGGCCATGAAACTGATGCCGCCAGAAGTGAATGCGATGACACGAATGAAGACACGGTAGACAGCATCATCATGGCGCCGCCGACGATTGAAGAGAAAGAAATGGACGACATGTTCAAAGAAGGCACATTCCCAACGATTCAGGAGATTACCGAAGCGCTCGAACCATAGGGTGGTATGACATTCGAATCATTGGATGAGGCCTTCTTCTTTTTCTGCAGATATGCGAGAAGGGTTGGCTTTGCGATGAAGCGATCAACCAGCAGAAGATCAGTACTTGACGGGGACCTTGACAAGCAGGTGTTCCAGTGCACCAAGGAAGGGCAGAATAAAACAACCGAGAGACTTGTTAAGGAGAGAAGGAGCAACTTCTTGATCAGGACAGGCTGCCCAGTCCAAATAACAACAAAGAGGGATACAGATAGGAGGAAATGGTACCTGAAGAACGTACGCCTAGAGCACAACCACCAACTTCACCCATCTGATTGGATGCTGAAGTTCATGAGATGCTATAAGAAGATGTCACCTCAGGAGAAATTCTTTATACAAGTGCTGCAAAAGGCAAGGTTAGAGCCAAGGAAGGTTATGCAGATTTTTACTGCGATGGGGAAACCGAGGCGAGAAATTATGTTCGAAACGATTGACATAAGCAACATTGCATGCCGGGATAGGGCTGGAGAGCGCAATACTGATATCGAGGACACCATGAAACTGTTTGCGGATATGCAGAGGAAGAGGGCGGGATTCCACCACGTGGAAGAGACCGACTGCAACAATATAGTGCGGAGCCTGTTCTGGACAGACTCCTTGTGCAAGATGAATTATGATCTATATAGAGATTACGTGTCTTTTGACACTACATTCTCTACGAATATATATGGCTTGCCATTTGCACCAATTATAGGTGTCGACAACCATGGGTCGATCGTCCTATTTGGAGTAGGCCTTTTAAAGGATGAGAAAATAGGGTCATTCAAATGGCTCCTAAGCATGTTTGTCAAGGCAATGGGAGGAAAAAAGCCGAAATACATAATAACAGACCAGGACCAGGGGATGAAGACTGCAATAAAGGAAGCTCTTCCCAGAATGAAGCACAGGTTCTACTGGTGGCATATTAGGAAGAACATGAAGGAAAATAACGCAGCAGTGTTTGCGCAGCACCTAGGGATGTCTGATGATTTATTTCGAATCGTAAAAACTCACTAGATCAAGATGAGTTTGAGCGTTCTTGGAAAGCAGCAATTTTTGTGCAAAAGGCAGAAGGCAACAAACACCTGAACACGCTACGGGAACTCCAAAAATTCTGGGTGCCAGCCTACTTCAAGGACTGCTTCTATCCTTTCTCGTCAACAACCACACGCAGTGAGAGCACAAATTCGATGTGGAAGAATTATGTCAACCACAAGGACACTATAACAAGGTTTGTTGGTGCGTATCACATCATTTAGCAAACTTGCCTTGCCACGCTTGACAAGAAAAGACACCGAACAGTCGAGAAGACTCCATCACGAGAGAAGGGTTTTCCGATTGAAACAGAAGCAAGTGAAATATACACAAATGAAATTTTCAGGAAATTCCAGCTGGAGCTACGGAACCGGACATACTACAAGTGCTCTGACCTGGCAAAGGGGAGGAAGTATTTTTTTAAAGGATTATTGAGCCTGGAACAAAAGTGTGGAAACCATATCCGGGGTGAGGAATTTGATAGCCTGGAACAAAAGATGTGGATGAGCAAAAGGAAATATATAGTTGCAGCTGCAAGAAAATGAGTAGGGATGGCATTCAGTGCTGCCATGTGCTTAAGGTGATGGACCAAACAGGCATGGTCGATCATCTTCCAAAATCCTTTATCATCCCCAGATGGAGTAAGAATCTATCAGAGAGCTTGAAAGTCCTGTCTACAAGTCAAGATAATAGCATGACCGCACAAGATGATGAAACTATGAGATTCGGCCTCGCTTACGCTGAGTTTTCGGATATCTGTTCACATGCTTGCAGAAAAGACACAGCATACAGTGTGCTACTTGAGTGTACGCAAGATATGAAAATAAAAGTCATGGTGGCACTAGCTGAGGAACCAGACACAGGCATTCTTGCCGAAACACTCAAAAACCCTCCCATGAGTGGCTCAAAGGGCACAAAAAAAGGAGATCGAATCAAAGCTGGTTCTGAGAAGAAAGGAAAAGGCATCAAAGCCACATCCAAGTGCGGCCGTTGTGGAGTAAAGGGTCACAGGAAAACAAACTGCCCGGGAAACCCAGATGTCCAGGAGAGGATGAGGATTGAAGATGAGAAGAGGAAATTGCAGCAGGAGAAGAGGGCAAGGTCAATGAAATGGCCGACAACACCGACAACACCATCGAGGACATCAAACGGCTCAGGACAATGCACTCCAAGCCCAGGAGGAAGACGGCAAACGCCAGCAACTCCAACCACCCCACTGACAATAGCCAACATTTACCAAAGTCTTGCATCTACCCCAGATTCCAACATCACACAAGCCAGGCAGACAGAATGCGCGCAGGGAAGCCTAGGACAAGGCACGAAATCTACCCAGTCCACTTTCAGAAAGGAAAGATCTGAATGGAGACTCTTTGGTACCGGAGAACAGTACGAATAAAAAATTAAAAGGTAATAATACAGCTTAAACAGGAACATAAGCAAAAGAGTGATGACCGCCATCTTTCTCATTGTTTTTTGGTTTTTATGTATATTAATATTACAGGTAAATAGGTTGAGTAGCTGCGCACAACGGTGGAGAAGGAAGAATGGATTGCTGAAGATTCAAAAACAAGACCGCATGTGGAGCGATGAAACATCAAGTGATTGATGAGGAGGGTGGGCGGGTGTCAAATGTTTATTTTCTCGTGCTGTGGTCATAAGAACGGCTTGTAAGTTAATTTGCTGCAGTTATAGAAACAAAACAAATTTAAATAAGAACATATTTTCCTTCTTTATGTATTTTTACTCAGCGGAGAAAAATATAAGAGGTACAGGTTCCCTTATTATTTTCCGCAGCCGTGGGTTTCTGAACATGGATGTTGTAAATATAGAAGCATGCTTCTCTGCTGCGACACAGAGAGATAAAAATACCTGAAGGGCAGGCAGCCATGGCCATGGCACTGGTAAGTGTTGAAGCGTGACTCTCATGGTTTCATGGTCACGCCCACCGTCATTGCACGAAAACATTTGAAGCACAGAATCTAGGCCGTGCTTCTGGGGGACGCATAACCGTGGCTTTCTTGGTAACTGTGTCTCGCCTGTTCTCACGGCCGTTCTTCTGTAATGAATGCATATCTGTAAGTAATTGAAATATAGAGCAGATAATCGTGCTTGCGATGTGTGTCGAACCATGCCTCATGTGGCTTCACGCCGTGCTTCTGTGATGCAAATATTTCAAACACAATGGGTCACGGTTGTGTTTGTGTTTCTGTTTCACAAATGGATATAGTGCCTGGCAGTAGGTTCACGGCGTTTCCTGTGATAGAATCATGTCTTTACATGCTATTGAAGCACGTGGACTCACGGCCGTGCCTGTGTGGCATGTAGAACAGTGCGTCTCATATCTACAATGCCGAAGGTAGGACCATGTGCCTGGTACATGACAAACCGTGCCTCTGCCATCACTTCACTTCCTTGTTGTTGTCGGTGAGCGTTTCAGCAGAATCATCTGCAAGGCAGAGGCACGGCCTTGAATCTGCTTAACTTTGAAATGGTCCTTCTAGTGACTTCATGGTTAACGTGCCCGTGGAAAATTTTGCAGCTCACAGAGGCAAGATGATTGTAGAACCGTGCTTCCGGCGTTGAGCAGATTCTTCTAATGAATGTGTGCGATAAATAAATAAATCACGGAGGGGCACGCCCGTGCCTGGTCTGCATGTACAACAGTGCATCTCGTACCTTCAAAGTCGTGGCTCTATTTAATGTTTCAAGCAGCCATTTGCTTGTTACGAGTAGTAACTAACCCGGACCCTCCCGTAAAAAAAATAAAAAAAGAGAGGTAATTAATCTGGACTCCTCCTCTCCCCTTCGGTATTTAAGTCATTTCGTGGATCGACAGGCTCCAATCAATTTTTCCAGATCCACCTCACTGAGCACTGGACGTGGGCGGCACGACCCCAGCAATGGAGGTGGAGATGGAATGCGCTGCTCCTAGCACCAAGAGGGAGAGAGTGGCACCACCGGCGACACCGCCTTTTGGTGGTGTGCTGGTCATCGAAGGGGAGGGAAGCGGTGAGGGTGCGCCCCCTCGATCCGAGGAGGAAGAAGAGGAATCTCATCCGGACCGCATCAGCGATCTCCCGAACGTTATCCTAGGTGAGATCATCTCTCGTCTCCCCATCAAGGAGGGCATCCATACTGGAATCCTCGCACGTCAGTGGCGTCCTTTATGGCGCACCGCTCCTCTAAATCTTGACTGCCGCGAGATCTCTGTCGCTCGTCTTTTTAACGATTTTGAAACAGTTCATATCGAGACCATCTCTAAGCTGTCCACCTTCACCGAGGAGCGCGTCCGCAAATGCTATTCTGGAACTCGGTGCTCTCAAAAATCTGTCGCTGATGTTGTCAGTCTTCCGAAATCCATCCTGTCCGACCGTGAGGGCTTGGTTAGCTGCCTCTCTATCCCGGCATGCTACCTACAGTGCAGACCCTCCACCGTTGATGCCTGGCTCCGATCCTTGAAGCTGAACAATCTCCAGGTTCTTGAGTTCTACTACCTGTTCCCAGGATTCCTGACACAAGAGGTCACACTACTGGATGAATGCACTTCATCTACGCCCTCAGCACCGATGTCCGTGTTTCGGTTTTCCTCCTCACTGCACACCCTCGCCTTTGCTCTTTGCCAAATACCAGACAATGATGTAAGGACGCTTAAACTACCACTGGTGAAAAGACTTTCGCTCGTGGAAGTTGATATATCAGACATCTCACTGCAAAGCATAATCCACCCTAGTTGTCCTGCACTTGAGTCTCTGCTGCTTGTTTGCAGTAGAGGAGGTCGTCGCATCACAATAAACTCGTCTAACCTTGTAAGCATCGGCATTTGTTGTGCACACGGCGAACCCATTATTGCGGATGCCCCTTCGCTTCAACGGTTGATCCATGATAGTCAGGTCGATGACTCAGTGATAACCATTGTCTCTGCACCTAAACTAGAGACGTTGGGTGAATTCGTGTTCGTGTCTGCCTCCACATGTCTTGAGGTACTGACTTTCCATGATACTGGAACAGACCTGCACTTGTTCCGATGTTTGTTCTATTAATTTGATGATCTATGTTCTATTCTTCATGCAGAGTGAGGACTTGGAGGTAACCGCTGTGTCTACACCTGAACTGAATGCGTATGGTCTCACATGTCTTGCAGTATTGAGTTTTAACAATACTTCCAGCTTCATTTTGTTTGAGAGGAAACAAGTTTTATTTCATCCAACCTTTATTCTATTAGTTTTGTGATCCATCTTCTGTTAATTTTCATGAAGCGTTTGGGGGCAGTCAGTCTAACAACAATGCGGCAATCTGTCAAGACCTTGCTTATCTACATGTTTTATAAAGTGGACATCGTCGTTGAATTGTTGCAATTCTTTCCAAAACTGGAGAACTTGTTTGTCGAGGTGATGATCTTCAGAAATGTGCATACTGTAGTACTTCCATTTCAAAATGCTTGTCTTAAATTTGACTGGAATTGATGCACCCGTATCTACACATGATTTATTGTTGGATACATCCATATCTAGACAAGTCTGTCAAACTTTTTGTTATGGAGGTCGTAGAATTAATTGTTTCATTTGGTTTTCGATGGACTATATCTCTTTCTATAGACGCTAAGTATTTTCAACCTTTCATGTATATTTTAGGGACGGTTGACTTGTCATGGTGAAAAAATAAAATGGCATCGTAAGCACCGGCAATTTCTCAAACATCATGACATTTGTCTGAAGACAGTAACGCTGGAAGATTATGTTCCCTCCCGGAGTTACATTGAATTTGCGACATTCCTTGTTCTGAGTGCAAAGGATCTGGAGACCATCAACATTAAGTTTCTCTCCCCTCCCGCAGAGTTCACGAAAGTATTTTACAAAGAGCAACAGAGGGTTCTGAAGTGGCATAAAAAGGCTTCTAAATGCGCTCGTCTTAGATTATCATCTAGTTGCAACCACGTGCGTCCGGATTTAAGAAACAGGAGTGTTGAATATCTGGATTTGACGGTTCCATTCAGATGTGGATGCTGAAATCAGTTATGGGGTTAGTTGTTCAGGTTTATGGAGTTATTTGTTGTTGCGATCTTTTGAGCTCGGGTTTTATGTAAAATTTATTAGACAACCGTTGTAGTCTTTGCACCGTGTGTAGGGTTGTTTGTTTTTGTGCTGCGTGCAGCCATGAAGGAGCTCCCAACTGCTAAAATCTACCTAGTTTTATGTCTTTTTGTGTTGATGCTACAACATGCCATAGTCTCCAGTCCTATGGAAATGTGTGAGAAAATGTGTGCCTCTTTGTCTGTAGTTAACGAGCGACCTCTCCTTTTTTTATAACAGAGGCATGGCCGTCCGTACTCTTATCTACTGCTATGTCAAATGTGAAGTTTTGCGGCCTTGTACAGGCCGAAGGACTATAAAATGCTGTGGCACCAAGATAAAAAGACATAAAGTAGATTTATTTTTTCAATGGAGAGAAGCACGATGTATGTGTAACCGTGCCTGTGTTGTATGTACGATAGTGCCTCTCGAATGTACCTATCATGCACACAATGAATGTATAACCGTGCCTGTGTTCCAGGTAGAGCAGTGCTTCTCGTATGTACCTGCCATACGCACTGTGGCAGTTGCAGTTGAGCCCTTGCGCTGTTTCTGCTCCTCAGTTAAGTTCTTGTGTTTTCGTCGTTCTGTGGTTATAAAAACGGCTTGTAAGTTAATTTGGTGCAGTTATAGAAACAAAACAAATTTAAGAAGAACAGATTTTGCTTCTTTAGGTATTTTTATTACTCAGCAGAGAAAAATATAAGGGCGACAGGTTTCCTTGTAATTTTCTGCAGCCGTTGCTTTCTCATGGTGCATGTTGTAAGAATACAACCATGCCTCTCTGCTGCAACACATGAGAGATGAAAACAACTGAAGCATAGACAGCCACCACCACGGTCACACAAACGTGTTTCCTGGGGCCTTACGTAGTGCCTCTAGTGACCGCACAACCGTGTTTCTACTCAACAGGCCACACCCAGATGCCTCTCGAGGATTCAAGCCGTGTCACTGCAGACGCACAACCATGCTTTCACCTTGTTGTCAGGGCACCGCAACTTTCGTTCTTTGCTTGAAAAATGTGCCTTCTATAGCCACAGGACTGTGCGCCTAACAAAGGAGCAACACCATGCGCCTCTTGGCTTCACTTCCATGCGACTGTGCGCCTCTTGTACTACTAAAAGCGTGGCCCTCATGGCTTCACTTCCATGCATTTGGCAGTGACTACTTGGTACAGAACCGTGGTTGTAGAGGCTTCATGCCCGTGCTTATAAAAACAGCGTCTCTCGAAATGGCCACTCATTGCCTCACAAAGTAAACAGTGAGTGTTCACATCTGAACCCAATTCTGTTGTGTTTCTGCAGTAAACGCACGAACGTGACTCTATGCAATACTAAACCGTGCCTCCATGGGCTTCCCGTCCGTGCCTCTCCGTCTGAACAAGTCGACGGAATCATTCGGAACACAAACACAAGTGAACATGGCTCTATATAATACCACACTATGCCTTTGTTGGCTTCACGCCTGTGCCTGTGACCCGAAACACTAAAACACAGAAAGCCAGGAATGTGGACGCCTTCATGAGTGCACAAGTCATGACTCTAATTGGTACAGAACCGTGGCAGTAGAGACTTCACGCCCATGCTTTTAAAAACAGCATCTGTCGAATCGGCCATTTTGTGCCTCACAAAGTAAATAGTGAGTGTTGACATGATGTTACAAAACTTCCACGCAACGATATTACAAAAGAAAAAAAAAGAGAAACTTCAATCCACTGTGAACTAACATTGCCTCATTACAACGATACTGGAAACCAAAAATACATTTCTTAACAAATTTACTGACAATGAAATTTCACAAGACAAAATAAGAAACTTCTAGTCCACTGCTTAATAGCTTCAGATACAACGATCAGGGTCGCTGCTATCTACTTAGTACCCAGAGACTGCTTGTTTGTTTGCTGATTCCTCCACCAGCCGGTCGCGCTCAACGAGGAGCCTCGCCTTCTCATTCATAAGATCTGTGACGAAGGCTTTGCTCTCCTCATAGAGCTTCCTCCAGTGCTCGACGGCCCTCAACAGCTCAGCATTCGCAGCCGCCTCCAGTTCGTAATGCCTCTTCCAGGACTTGATGACGTCAACCGCATCATTCTTCTTAACTAAGGCAATGGTCTCGTCGACCATCTTAATCATCCATTCAAAGACGGAGTTTTCAGGCTAATCACCTCCGAGATGAAACTGCCTGTGTGACTTAGTCCCCAGAGACTTCTCGTTGGGTTGCTGGGCGCGCAGTTCCTCAATCTCCATTTTCAAACCCTCTGATTCATCCACCAGCCGGTCGCGCTCAATGAGGAGCTTCGCCTTCTCGTACCTAAGATCTGCGATGCTGGCTTTGCTCTCGTCGTACAGCTCCTTCCAGCTGTAGAGGTTCTTCTCCAGCATCGCTATCTCACGACGGCTCTCCTCGCGGAACTCCCTGCAGCCCTTGATGACCCTCAACAGCTCATCATTCTCGGCCTTTTTGCGCTCGTACAGATTCTTCCAGTAGTTGATGACGTCCACCGGATTATCCTACTTAACTAAGACCCAAACGTAGGTCTCAGACTGATCGCCTCTGAGATGATTCTGCTTGTGTGAACCATCGCCTGGTCCTAAGAGTTCACCGTCGCCACGGGAGCTGTTAGATCTTCCCGACGACACCCCGCTCACCGCTCCCTTCCTTTTTCTTGACTCTGAGTTGCTCCTTAACTGTACGGCAGGGGAGTTCTGTACGAGTTCATGATACAGCCTAACCCTAGCTCCAATTGACTGAAAATCAGTATAAGCAAGACACACCCTCATCAAATTAGGAGGAAGCTCACCACAATAATTCATGTTTCACAACTAAATCAAGTAGCCGAAAGAAAGAAAAAACGAATGAAGCAGAAGCAGAGTGAACTTACAGATGGGGAACCCTCGCCAGCCGGGATCTCCTCCTGCGTCCGGACACGGCGCTCCGGAGTAGTCTCCTTCTGTCCAGCCATGGCAGAGAGGGTCAGGATAGAGAATAGCAAGAGGAATGGATGGCCTGGCGGCGGACAAAGGGAGGAAGAGGATGTGGCTAGGATTTCGAGACTCCGTCCGGCTTAAATAGCCGGAGCTTCTTCTCGGGCGACGAGCCGGAGCGGCGTCACCACAGGAGACGCCCGTCGGACCATTGGGTTTCTGGAGCAACGCCATGTTGCGTTCACACCCGAATACAAGGAGACGACCATAGAAACGTTAGGTTTCCACAATAAACGCACGAACATGACTCCGCGTAAGACCAAACCATGCCTCCTTTGGCTTCATGCCCGTGCCTCTCCTGGCGAAAGAGTCAACGGAATCATTTGGAACACAAAGACACACGAGCGTGACTCTTGATAATACCAGGTCATGCATTTGTGGGATTCACAACCATGCGAAGAATATACCACACCAGCGTCTCTCGAATAGGCCATTCCGTGCCTTACAGAATAAACAGTGAGTGTTCACATCTGAACCCATTCCGCTGGGTTTCCACAATTAAAGAACGAACGTGACTGTGCGTAAGACCAAACTATGCCTTTGTGGGCTTAACGCCCGTGCCTCTCTGTCTGATCGAGTGGACGGAATCATTCGGAACACAAACACAGGCGACCGTGACTCTATATAATACCACACCATGCCTTTGAGGGCTTTACGCCCGTGCCTATCACCCTTAACACTGAAACACAGACAACCACGAACGTCGATGCCTTTATCGAATAATATACGTAACATCAAGAAAGAAGCGTGACACAAGTCAGTACGGAACCGTGCCCGTAGAGAGTTCAGGTCCGTGCTTTTAAAAACAAGCAAATAAGCTTTAAAAACAGCGTCTCTCGAATATGCCATTCCGTGCCTCATAGAGTAAACAGTGAGTGTTCACATCTGAACTCATTCCGCTGGGTTTCCCCAATTAAAGAACGAACATGACTGTGTGTAAGACAAAGGTATGCCTCTGTGGGCTTAATGCCCGTTCCTCTTCATCTGATCGAGTCGACGGAATCATTCGGAAACACAAACACAGGCGAGCGTGACTCTATATAATACCACACCATGCCGTTGAGGGCTTCACGCCCGTGCCTGTGACCCTTAACACTGAAACACAGAAAGCCACGAAGGTCCATGCGTTCATGAGTGCACAAGTCATGACGCTACTTGGTACAGAACCGTGGCTGTAGAGACTTCACGCCCGTGCTTTTAAAAACAGCATGTCTCGACCGTGCGAATAATATACGCAAGCGACGAACGTCCATGCCTTTATCGAACAATATATGCAACATCAAGAAAGAAGCGTGACGCAACTCAGTACAGAGCCGTGGCTTTTAAAAACAAGGAACTTATGCTTTTAAAAACCGCGTCTCTCGAACTACCCTTACAGAGTAAACAGTTAGTATTAACATCTGAACCCATTCCATTTTGTTTTCGAAATAAACGCACGAGTGACTCTGCGTAACACCAAAAAATGCCTCCGCGGGCTTAACGCACATGCGTCTTCGTCCGATCGAGTCGACGGAATCATTCGGAACACAAACACAGGCGAGCGTGACTCTATACAATACCACACCATGCCTTTGTGGGCTTCACGCCCATGCCTGTGAACCTTAACACTGAAATACAGACAGCCACGAATGTCCACACCATCGTGAGTACACAAGTCATGACGCTACTTGGTACAGAACCGTGGCTATACAGACTTCACGCCCGTGCTTTTAAAAACAGCGTCTCTCGAATCAGCCATTCCGTCCCTCACAAAGTAAACAGTTAATGTTCACATTTGAACCCATAAACATCCAATCAACGTGACACAGGAAACCAAAGCACATTTGTTATCAAAGTTACTGACAATGAGGTAACACAAGACAAAATAAGAAACTTTTAGTCCACTGCTTAATAGCTTCAGATACAACGATCAGGGTCGCTGCTATCTACTTAGTCCAAGGAGACTTCTTTTTTGGTTGCTGGGCGCTCAGTTCCTCAATCTCCTTTTTCATAATGTATGATTCCACCACCAGCCGGTCATGCTCAACGAGGAGCTTCGCCTTCTCATCCATAAGATCTGCAATGGTGGCTTTGCTCTCGTCGTAGCACTTCGTCCAGTCCTCGACGGCCTTCAATAGGTCAGCATTCGCAGCCTCGAGTAGCTTCTTCATCTCGACATAGGAGAAGGTCTTAGACTGGTCGCAAGACACACCCTCATCAAATTAGGAGGAAGCTCACCACAATAATTCACATTTCACAATTAAATCAAGTAGCCGAAAGAAAGAAAAAATGAATGAAGCGGAAGCAGAGTGAACTTACAGATGAGGAACTCTCGCCAGCCTGGATCTCCTCCAGTGTCTGGACACGGCGCTCCGCAGTAGTCTTCTCCTGCTCAGCCATGGCAGAAAGGGTCAGGATAGAGAGCAGCCAGAGGAATGGATGGCATGACGGCGGACAAACGGAGGAAGAGGATGTGGCTAGGGTTTGGTGACTCCGTCCGGCTTAAATAGCCGGACCTTGGCCTCGGGCGACGAGCCAGAGCAGCGTCACCGGAGGAGATGCCCGTAGGGCCATTGGGTTTCCGAAGCGAGGAGCGACACCACGTGGTGTTTACACCTGAATACGAGGAGACGACCATCGAACCATTTGGAACACAAACCCTGCAATAAACGCACGAACGAGACTCCGCATAAGACCAAAGCATGCCTCCCTGGGCTCCACGACCGTGCCTCTGCTAGCGAAAGAATCAACGGAATCATTTGGAACACAAAGACACATGAACGTGACTCTGGATACTACTGCAGGATGTTGCTAACGCGACACTACGATCAGAGACCCTTCGACGAAACTGTGTGCGATGCATTAATCATAAACGGTGATGTAAAATAACCGTCAAAAAAGATGCAAAACGTTTGCGATGAAGGATACATCAAACACGGTCCAGATTTTAGTTTCGTGTGCGATGCCGGGCATACGGTTCAGTTCAATTAACTGTTTGCGATGAGGCAGAACAAAAGAAATGGGCAGGCAGATGAAGGCGTGTGCGATATACGGCATACGGTTCACTCGGATGAACTGTTTGTGATTAGGTGGAACAAAAGAAACGGTCAGCCAGATGAAGGTGTGTGCGATAGAGGGCATACAGTTCACTCGGATGAACTGTTTGTGTTAAGCCAAGATAACAGAAACGGTTCAATATAACAAGATGTGTGTGATACACGACAAACAGGTCTGTAATCAGAAATATGTGCGAAGACCGATAATAACACAAACGATTGCTTCTAATAAGACGTATGTGATATGCTTTGTCTACACAACATCTATTGGCCATTGGGCGACGGGCGGTCATCCGGGTACACCATAAGGATGCGAAGAGGCATCCTATATCAGCAAGGACTAGCTGTTCCACCAATAGCTCATCTAAGAGAACTCTCAAGTTAAGTGTGCTCAGGCTGGAGCAGCCATCAGATGGGTGACTGGATGAGAAGTTGTCTTCATGTTAAATTAACTAATGGGATGGGTCATAAGGGTCAAACTAAATGACCTCTATGGTCCATCCCATCAGTTAAATTAAACTCGAGGTCCTTGTTTTTTCTAACACATGTTAAAGAAGGTCTACCGCATTACTTTTTGACAATGTGCGATACATGGCATACAGTTGATCCATCCGACCTGTTTGTGATGTAATAAGCCGTGTGTGTTGTGGGCAAACTCTTGCTAGTATACAACCATTTGCGATTGATGAATTCATCACTGACGGGTTCCCTAGTGTGGTCCGTGTTCATCTGATCATCATCTACTTCTTGTGCTAGCTCGATGTTCCTTATATGCTAAGTTTCCATTAATTGATGGCGTTTTATGAACACGCCACCGTTTCCTGCCATTTCCTCACCTGTTTCCCGCCACCCAGCGATATTGCGCATAAACCTAGGTGGTGCACGATGCACGGAGGCAACAAGGTCAGCCTGTAGTACATCCATCTTTTCCAAGCATGCCAACCCACCAAAGCGCCGCCTCTGCCATCAACCTCATCGATGAGGAAAACGAGAAGGTGCCACGGCCCGTCGAGGCCGAGGTGCTCCCCGGCAACGCGATGGACGACGCCGTGATGCGCGTCATCGCCAGGGTTGAGCAGACCCTTGGTGCATGGCGCTTCAGCGCCGCGGATCAAGATAGGCATGTCAGCGCCGAGAGGCTATAGCTCGCCGCACAACATGATCGATGGCGCGCCACAGAGCAAGCCAGGCGCGTCCGCGCCGATAGGCTGCGGCTCGCCGCACGGCGAGACCGTTGGACCGCCACAGAGTGAGAGGCACGGCGTGCCACACAGCAAGAGCGGATCCATCGGTGCTTGCCTGCTGTCGATAGGGCATCGCAGCTGGGTACACGTCCCGTCAGTACCCCCATTCCTCTCCAGGAGTGGGCAGAGGCCCTCTGCGCCGTACTTGCACCAAAGGCCGGCCACGCCGTACTTGCACCGGACGCCTGCCGCGCCGTTCTCATGTGTCGTGCCGTTCGCCTTGTCCGCGGCCCGCTCGATGCCAACGCGCTGGTCGGTAGGCTCGACCGCCTCCTTGGCCCAGGTGTCCACCTGGGCGTAGTAGAGGAACATGGCCGTCGCATCCTCGAGCTGGTGATCTCTGATGAAATAGCCAACTTTGAGCTCGAGATCACGCTCCAGATGTACCGCGAGCGTGTCGACCGCTTGGACGAACGCCTACACGAGTTCAAGCAGAGCCAAGAGCTACCGTAGGCAAGGGCTGCTAGTCATGGTCTCATGGACGCGTTTTATTTTGTTGAGTTGTTTCGACGTGGATAGTTATGTATTCACAGCAATCATAGTATTGCTCTGTTTCAATGTGTGTACTCTGTTTTCCGTTCTTATATGTTCTGTTTCAATGTGTGTATATACGCTTTCCATTCTGTATATGTGGATGATAATAGCTAGATTCAAATTAGTATACAAAAACCGATAGAAAATGGAATTCATAATATATATATATATATATTAATTGTCATTAGTTCATCACATAATATATATAATATCATCACATATACGTGATGATACTTAACTACTAGGCACAATGCATAAAATTGAAAACGAACAATACTAAAACTAATAATCCCTCCTGGGCCAGTATTCCAGCAGCCCCTCGCCAGCAGCTCCCTGGTGCGCGGCGTCTTCCCAGCGCGGAGGCAGTACTCCGCCTCCTCCGCCTCACAGCGCTTGACGTACCGATCTGCCTCTTGCTGGCGGACGAGCGCGAACGATCTTGCCATTTCGTTGGGCGCCCACCGGAGCTCCTCGTCGGTGGCACGCTGGAGCTTATCGGCCCACCTCCACGCAGCGATGAGGCGCCTAGCACCTTTGACCTTCCTCGCAAAGTACCCGTCTTCGTACACCTCCTCCGCACGACGACGCGCCCGCCCCCAAAGCTCCACCGCCTTCTTTTTCCAGGCGGCATCACGGGCTTCACAGGCCGCCTGGTACCTGGCTTCCTCCTCCGCCATCTCCTTCTTGAACGCCACTTGCCTGGCTTTCTCAGCCGGTGGCAGCGACTTCCACAGACAAAGATTGTACTGGCCCCAAAACCAATCCAAAGTTGGGGGGTCCGGCGCAACCTCATCCGGCGGCGCGTAGAGGTCCTCGTCGCTGCTCTTCGAGTGAGCATCCTCGGGGGGCGGCGACTCCTTGTCGGAGCGTGGGCAGACCCGCGGCGCCATGGCAGAGATTTGAGAGAGAGAGAGAGAGGGCGAGCGAGGGGAGGATATAGATGAGAATGCGGGCGGGACGACGAGAGCAAGGTAGTATTTATTGGCAGCCGGAATCTAGATCGACGGGAACAGTACACACACCGGTCGCCAGAATTTACGAGTACTGTAGTTTGAATTACACATGATTCCCGCAGCAAAATCCGTGTGTAAACATAATAGCTGACGGTTTCTAATACAGAACCGTGTCTGATTAATAACCCCCGCCACTCACCTTCCAAACCTCGAGGCGCGAAATAGAGTGCCAATCGTGTGGGCGCCGGTTGTCTTGCCAGATCTTTACATTTTCTTTTTTGAACACCAGATATTTACATTGTCTGATGATTTTTTAACTCGCACACAAGTACACAAAAATATGATTTTTCAAACCGTTATGGTTAGCCGTTGCATGTAGATGTAGTTCAAACTTGAATTACGGTCATTAAATGGCTAGAAAATCACTTAAATATCTTTAAAAGGTCAAATGACCCCTGAAATTTTCCAAATTTTCAGATGACAGTTGTATTAGTGCACGTTAAACATAGAAAAAAATTTAAAGGCCGTAAGAGGAAGCTATCTCCCGTTCATCATCAAACATGCATTGTTCCCTCTCGGAACAATGAGCCTTCTAGTGAGTTGCTCCGGTTTGTGAGGGGTGTGTGTCCAAACTTTCGTCAAACAGGCCAATTTTTTTACCACATCATCTTGGTGGCATGACATTACATCAAGCAAGGTTTCATGTTTTTCTGATCATTTTTTAATTTTTTGGAATTAAAATGCCATGGCACTCCATGCATGTGTCCATGCCGTGAGACTAATTTGTTTAAAAATTCCTTCTAATTTACTGCACATGGAATTAACTCGCACACAAGTACACAAATATGATTTTTCAAACCGTTATGGTTAGCCGTTGCATGTACATGTAGTTCAAATTTGAATTACGGTCATTAAATGGCTAGAAAATCACTTAAATGTCTTTAAAAGGTCAAATGACCCCTGAAATTTTCCAAATTTTCACATAACAGTTGTATTAGTGCACGTTAAACATAGAAAAAAAATTGAAGGCCGTAAGAGGAAGCTATCTCCCGTTCGTCATCAAACATGCATTGTTCCCTCTCGGAACCACGAGCCTTCTAGTGAGTTGCTCCGGTTTGTGAGGGGTGTGTGTCCAAACTTTTGTCAAACAGGCCAATTTTTTACCACATCATCTTGGTGGCATGACATTACTTCAAGCAAGGTTTCATGTTTTTCTGATCATTTTTTAGTTTTTTGGAATTAAAATGCCATGGCACTCCATGCATGTGTCCATGCCGTGAGACCAATATGTTTGAAAATTCATTCTAATTTACTGCACATGGAATTAACTCACACACAAGTACACAAATATGATTTTTCAAACCATTATGGTTAGCCGTTGCATGTAGATGTAGTTCAAATTTGAATTACGGTCATTAAATGGCTAGAAAATCACCTAAATGTCTTTAAAAGGTCAAATGACCCATGAAATTTTCCAAATTTTCACATGACAGTTGTATTAGTGCACGTTAAACATAGAAAAAAAATTGAAGGCCGTAAGAGGAAGCTATCTCCCGTTCGTCATCAAATATGCATTGTTCCCTCTCGGAACCACGAGCCTTCTAGTGAGTTGCTCCGGTTTGTGAGGGGTGTGTGTCCAAACTTTCGTCAAACAGGCCAATTTTTTTACCACATCATCTTGGTGGCGTGACATTACATCAAACAAGGTTTCATGTTTTTCTGATCATTTTTTAATTTTTTGGAATTAAAATGCCATGGCACTCCATGCATGTGTCAATGCCGTGAGACCAATATGTTTAAAAATTCCTTCTAATTTACTGCACATGGAATTAACTCGCACACAAGTACACAAATACAATTTTTCAAACAGTCATGGTTAGCCGTTGCATGTACATGTAGTTCAAATTTGAATTACGGTCATTAAATGGCTAGAAATCACTTAAATGTCTTTAAAAGGTCAAATGACCCCTGAAATTTTCCAAATTTTCACATGACAGTTGTATTAGTGCACGTTAAACATAGAAAAAAAATTGAAAGCCGTAAGAGGAAGCTATCTCCCGTTCGTCATTAAACAAGCATTGTTCCCTCTCGGAACCAAGAGCCTTCTAGTGAGTTGCTCCGGTTTGTGAGGGGTGTGTGTCCAAACTTTCGTCAAACAGGCTAATTTTTTTATCACATCATCTTGGTGGCATGACATTACATCAAGCAAGGTTTCATGTTTTTCTGATCATTTTTTAATTTTTTGGAATTAAAATGCCATGGCACTCCATGCATGTGTCCATGCCATGAGACTAATATGTTTGAAACTTCCTTCTAATTTATTGCACATGGAATTAACTTACACACAAGTACACAAATATGATTTTTCAAACCGTTATGGTTAGCCGTTGCATGTACATATAGTTAAAATTTGAATTACGGTCATTAAATGGCTAGAAAATCACTTAAATGTCTTTTAAAGGTCAAATGACCCCTGAAATTTTCCACATTTTCACATGACAGTTGTATTAGTGTACGTTAAACGTAGAAAAAAAATTGAAGGCCGTTAGAGGAAGGTATCTCCCGTTCGTCATCAAACATGCATTGTTTCCTCTCGGAACCACGAGCCTTCTAGTGAGTTGCTCCGGTTTGTGAGGGTTGTCTGTCCAAACTTTCATCAAATAGGCTAATTTTTTTAACACATCATCTTGGTGGCATGACATTACATCAAGCAAGGTTTCATGTTTTTCTGATCATTTTTTTACTTTTTTGGAATTAAAATGCCATGGCACTCCATGCATGTGTCCATGCCGTGAGACCAATATGTTTGAAAATTCCTTCTAATTTACTGCACATGGAATTAACTCGCACACAAGTACACAAATATGATTTTTCAAGCCGTTATGGTTAGCTGTTGCATGTACATGTAGTTCAAATTTGAATTATGGTCATTAAATGGCTAGAAAATCACTTAAATGTCTTTAAGGTCAAATGACCCCTGAAATTTTCCAAATTTTCAGATGACAGTTGTATTAGTGCACGTTAAATATAGAAAAAAATTGAAGGCCGTAAGGGGAAGCTATCTCCCGTTCGTCATCAAACATGCATTGTTCCCTCTCGGAACCACAAGCGTTCTTGTGATTTGCTTTGGTTTGTGAGGGGTGTGTGTCCAAACATTCGTCAAACATGCCAAATTTTTTACCACATCATCTTGGTGGCATGACATTACATCAAGCAAGGTTTCATGTGTTTCTGATCTTTTTTTAATTTTTTGGAATTTAAATGCCATGGCACTCCATGCTTAATTCTGTCATAGCCGTTAGACCAATATGTTTGAAAATTCCTTCCAATTTACTGCACATGGAATTAAATTGCATACAAGTACACAAAATATGACTTTTCAAACCATTATGGTTAGCTGTTGCATGTACATGTAGTTCAAATTTGAATTACGGTCATTAAATGGCTAGAAAATCACTTAAATGTCTTAAAAGGTCAAATGACTCCTGAAATTTTCCAAAATTTGACATAACAGTTGTATTAGTACTACAAATTTTCTTGTACATTTAAAACACCATCCGTTGCCACTAAACTCCAAATTCGTCTTTCACAGCTAATAAAAAATATCCACAACATCACACACAGTTTTTTTGTAGGAACCGTTTGCGATGAAAATTTCTGGGTCTATTTAAGTCTTCCTCCTTAAGCTTCGCCGGCTCGTCTACTCCAGTGCCGGCAACCCCCAAATCCACAAATCCCGATCCCCATTCCCGCACCCCCTTCTTCCAAAGATGATGCCGTGGAAACGCTTCATGAAGGCCCGTACGATGGCCGCGTCCTCCCCGAGCGCCGCCGCCTACGCCGAGAGTGCCGCCGAATCCGCATTGAGCGCGGCCGCATCCACCTAGAGGGCGTATGCGGCAGCCGACAGGGTAGCTGCAGCAGCCGAGACGGGTGCAGCTGCTGCTGCGACGGCAGCTGCAAACGCTGAGAGCGCTCGAGCTGCCGTCCATGCTGCTGATGTCGCCCTGGTCCGGGTCGAGGACATCCACGCCAAGATCGAGGACGCACACACCAAGATATTCCAGGCCACCTCAGAATCCAGCATGCAACCCACGTCAGAAAAGGCGGCGGTGGCCATGGAGCACCTGCTTCCTCATGAGATCGCCGAGCGGGAGCTGGAGATGCAGGAGGCGGCGGAGATCGAGGAGCGCCGGGAGGAGGAGTTGCGCGTGGCCGAGGTCGAGGTAGAGAAGAGTCTGTCCGTCGAGGAATCGGTGGTGGAGTACCAACGCGAGCTCTGGTGCAGCCACTACTACAAGTACTACAACCTTGAGGGTGGCGCCGAGGACGAGGACGAGGACGCGCTCGCCTTCAGCAGGGGGGACGCGGAGTCCACCAACGGCGGCATGTCGCCAGGACAAGTCATCGACGTCTCATCTCACACCGGCGATGCATAGGCCGGCGCGATGGCGGATTTGTTAAAATTATGCGTACTTAGGCTTTGTTTTTAATGCTGGTCTTTTGTTAGAGCAATGTTTAGGTCAACTGGCTCTGTTTAATTACTAAAATTGCTCGATTCAGTAAGTGTGGTCTGTGTGCTGTACGCTCTTTTGTGTGCCCAAATTAGCAAGCGATGTTAAATTATGCAATGACATACCCGGGGAAATTTCCACCAAAATTTGAATTATCAAACTCATCCCATGCACGTAAAGCAGAAGAATCATTTGCGATGCACACAATCGTTCAAAGTGAATGGTGTCCGGCGGCACCGCGCGTAAAGTTTCCCTCCACATTTCGAAAATTTTGGCCTACCGCCGAAATATCTACCCCCCCCTTCCCCACCCCCTTTTCTCCCCGACCACAAGTCACATTTCCCCGGTTTCCTCCTTCCTTCCTAAGCTATAGCCTCTTCCTCGCTTGCTTCCTCACTCTCGCCGTCTCGCATCCTACCGTCAGGGTCGCCATGGTCTTCTTCAATGACCTCTCCTGCGGTTCCTCCTCCGACAACGACTCCTTCACCACCCGGGTATGCCTCTCTTCTCTCTCTCGGGCTATGACTTGGAATGAAGGATTTTTACCCGGCGGTCGATTTGAGTGATTTCTTCCTCTTGTAGCTCCCTAGGACCATCAGTTGCAACGAATGGAGCGGGGTGGCTGAAGATCTGTCTGCTCGTTGTCACCATCAATCTCCATGTGTGAAGCTAGTTGCGTTTGAATCTGTGGACAGTGGGAGGAAGTTTCTGGCATGTGCAGAGAAGGTTAGACCCTCTTTCGTTGTTACAAATCATTTGTTAGATGTGATTCAGACACTGTCACGGTCCCAACCCATTCATACCACACCTTCAACCAAACGCATCCTAAGACAGTGTCACAGTTTGTACCAAGTATCTAAAAATGTTTCCATCTCATCAGCGGTGCCATTAGAAAATTATTTGGCACCGCTTCAGCAGTTTGTGCAGCCAACTTTGGTCCACACATCCGAGCAGCCAAGCAGTAAAATACTAAATCTTTATGCCACGAAGGAACTGGGCATCGGAGCAACTAGGTGCTCCGGAGTTCGGGTCCCTGATTTTTTTCCGCTGCATCGGCTCGCCAGTGCAGGGCACCGGTGCGAGATGTAGCAACGGTTTTCTTTACACCGGTTTTGGCATACATAGTGGACGGCCTTAGTGCTATTAGTTCTATGTTACTAAATTTGTGCATGTACACACCTGTTAGTATCAATTTGTTGTCATCCAAACACTGTCGCTATGCTGTTGCAGTTATATTTACCTTCCTCATAAAATGTTCAATTTGCTATTTATAGTACATGAGTAAGAACTTGTAGCATTGTTGTAGTTAATTATAGCTTCTGATGTTTCAGAATTTGGTTGTTGTCTCAGTAGCAATTAATTCATTTACACGTTGATCTTTTTGAGAAGATATGTCATAATTAACCTGTTTCTTCAGTTTTTCAAAATAAGTATTGGTGATTTTCTATGTTGCTATAAACCCATTTCCCCTACAATTGTTACTGATCTAGTTTTAAATATTATAGGATGAACGGAAGTGTTCTTACTTGGAGTGGGTTGATCAAGAGTGGCCACAGTCTTTGAAGATGTGCCTAGCAAAGGTCTGGAGCATGTATAAGGAAGAGAACAGAGGTAGGCTTAGAGAAAGTGTTGTCAACGCTGAAGAATATTTGAAGATGCGGGATAAAAAGGGGAAGGTGGAGAATGAGCTCAGATTTTTTAAATCAGACTTTGCTAAGATGGTGTTGGCGAAGGAGGAGGCACTTTCCCAGCTGGCCAGTGCAAAACAGGTTCTTACTGAACTGAAAGTAGAGGTGGATAAGACGAGCCGGGATGATCTCGATTAGGGAAATGAATATATTGTTCTAATATTGTCCTTATGGAGTTGAACTAGCTATATGTTGTACTGTGCTGTTTCAGCTAGCTATCGTACTGTGGTGTTAAAATATATTTATGTGCCTGATATGAAATTGGCAAACAGTTGTTCGATATGAAATGTGAATTTGCGTAATACTGGAATTATTAATTGTAAACTAATAAACCTGCTAAATGTGTCATGGAACTTTGCAAACGGTTCTAGCAGTAAAAGCGCTTGTGATGGATGCCCAATGCCACACAGTTTTCTTCATCAAATCGTGTGTGATGTAGTTGATAGAAGCAAATGGTTAACCAAGGCAGAGCGTGTGTGATAGTTACACCTATCACACACGAGCCTATACATAAACCTATGTGGGATGTACATATGAACAGAAACGTTTTCCCTGGATTAACTGTGTGGGATGTACATACGAACGGAAATGTTTTCCCTGGATTGACTGTGTGGGATGTACACACGAACGGAAACGTTTTCCCTGGATTGACTGTGTGGGATGTACATAAGAACGAAAACGTACTCCTTGGATTGACTGTGTGTGATATACATACGAACGGAAGTGTTTTTCTGGGATTCACTATGTGGGATGTACATACGAACGGAAACGATTGGGTTTTGATGCCTTGCCCGATCGCACACGAGCTCATTTTGCCCCAGCCTGTGTGCCAGGAGGGCCTATCCCTGACGGTTTCTGGGTCGTGTGGGAAGGACCCCCCTATCGCCCACACTCACTTGGCGATGGTTCAAAATGCCGTCGTGGAAAAGGGTTAAAAACCGTTTGTATAGCATCGACGCGTATCAGTAATACCAGGTCATGCATTTGTGGGCTTGACAACCGTGCCTGTGACCCGAAACATTGCAACACAGAAAGTCGCCTTCATGAGTAAAGGACCGTGACGCTACTAAATACGGAACCTGCTCCCTCAGTGAACGTTCCAAAGGAAACATCTGGAACACACACTGACGATCGTGCATTTGAGTTAAAATCTTACACCAAAAACAATTGTAACACGGACAGTCGCCCGTCACTCTGCTGGACTTAATGACCATTTGTTTACGAATATAATTGACGCAATTACAAAATCGCCTGTCCTCATGGCCGTTCTTCTATAATGAATGCATGTCTGTAAGTAATTGAAATATAGAGCAGATAACCATGCTTGTGATGCGTGTCGAACCGTGCCTCATGTGGCTTCACGCCGTGCTTCTATGATGCAAATATTTCAAACCCAACGGGTCACGGTTGTGTTTGTGTTTCTGTTTCACAAATGGATAAAGTGCCTGGCAGTAGGTTCACAGCGTTTCCTGTGAGAGAATCACGTCTTTACATGCTATTGAAGCACGCGGAATCACGGCCGTGCCTCTGTGGCATGTAGAACAGTGCGTCTTGTATCTACAATGCCGAAGGCAGGACCGTGTGTCTCGTACATGATAAACCGTGCCTCTACCATCACTTCACTTCCTTGCTTCTGTCGGTGAGCATTTCAGCAGAATCATCTGCAAGGCAGAGGCACGGCCTTGAATCTGCTTAACTTTGAAATGGTCCTTCTGGTGACTTCATGGTTAACGTGCCCGTGGAAAATTTTGCAGCTCACAGAGGCAAGATGATTGTAGAACCGTGTTTCCGGCGTCGAACAAATTCTTCTAAGTAATGTGTGCGGTAAATAAATAAAACGCGGAGGGGCACACCCGTGCCTGGTCTGCGTGTACAACAGTGCATCTCGTACCTTCAAAGTCGTGGCTCTATTTAAAGTTCCAAGCAGCCATTTGCTTGTTACGAGTAGTAATTAACCGGGACCGTCCCGTAAAAAAAAAGAGGTAATTAATTTGGACCCCTCCCCCCCTCAGTATTTAAGTAGTTTTGTGGATCGACAGGATGTAATCCATTTTTCCAGATCCACCACACTGAGCACTGGACGTGGGCGGCGCGACCCCAGCAAATGGAGGTGGAGATGGAATGCGTTGCTCCTAGCACCAAGAGGGTGAGAGTGGCACCACCGGCGACGCTGTCTTCTCGTGGTGTGCTGGTCGTCGAAGGGGAGGTGAGCGGCGAGGGTGCGCCCCCTCGATCTGAGGAGGAAGAAGAGGAATCTCATCCCGACCGCATCAGCGATCTCCCGGACATCATCCTAGGTGAGATCATCTCTCGTCTCCCCATGAAGGAGGGCATCCATACTTGAATCCTCGCTCGTCGGTGGCGTCCTTTATGGTGCACCGCTCCTCTGAATCTCGACTGCCGCGAGATCTCTGTCGCTCGTCTTTTTAATGATGGAGAAACAGTTCATATTGAGACCATCTCTAAGCTGTCCGCCTTCACCGAGGAGCACGTCCGCAAATGCTATTCCGGAACTCGGCGCTCTCGAAAATCTTTCGCTGATGTTGTGAGTCTTCCGGAATCCATCATGTCCAGCCATGAGGACTCGGTTAGCCACCTCTCTATCCTGGCGTGCTACCTACAGTGCAGACCCTCCACCGTTGATGCCTGGCTCCAATCCTCGAAGCTGAACAATCTCCAAGTTCATGAGTTCTACTACCTGTTCCCAGGATTCCTGACGCAAGAGGTCACACTACTGGATGTATGCACTTCATCTACGCCCTCAGCACCGGAGTCCGTGTTTCGGTTTTCCTCCTCACTGCACACCCTCGCCTTTGCTCTTTGCCAAATACCAGATAATTACGTAGGGACGCTAAAGCTACCACTGGTCAAAAGACTTTCACTTGTGGAAGTTGATATATCAGACGTCTCACTGCAAAGCATAATCCACTCTAGTTGTCCTGCACTTGAGTCTCTGCTGCTTGTTTGCAGTAGAGGAGGTCGTCGCATCACAATAAACTCATCTAACCTTGTAAGCATTGGCATTTTTTGTGCACACGGCGAACTCACTATTGAGGATGCCCTTCGCTTCAGCGGTTGATCCACGATATTCGGGTCGATGACTCGGTGATAACTGTTGTCTCTGCACCTAAACTGGAGACGCTGGGTGAATTTGTGTTCGTGTCTGCCTCCACATGTCTTGGGGTACTGACTTTCCACGATACTTTCAGCTGCACTTGTTCCGGTCTTTGTTCTATTAATTTGATGATCTATGTTCTTTGCGTCATGCAGGGTGAGGACTTGGAGGTAACCGGTGTCTCTGCACCTGAACTGGATAAATTCACAGATGCGTCTGGTCTCACATGTCTTGCGGTACTAAGTTTTCACAATACTCCCACCTGTATTTTGTTTGAGAGGAAACAAGTTTTATGTCATCCAACCTTTATTCTATTAATTTTATGATTCATCTTCTATTAATTTTCATGAAGCGTTTGGAGACCATTAGTCTAACAACAATGCGGCAATCTGTCAAGACCTTGCTTATCTACATGGAATATAAAGTGGATTTCGTCGTTCGCTTGTTGCAATTTTTTCCAAAACTCGAGAACTTGTTTGTCGAGGTGATGATCTTCAGAAATGTGCATACTGTAGTACTCCTACCAGCAAGAAAGAGGTGCCTGTCTCTGGAGATTTGTGGACGAGTACAAACGTGGAGTGTTCCATGAGTAGGTACCTTTTATAACATATGCACACCGGTCAGACGGTCAAACGGAGTAACTGACGCCTCGAATTCTCACAATCTCTCTTAAATACCTCGAACTCTGCACGCCTAGGAAACACCAGTACTCTCCTTTCATCTCCCCGTGCGTTTGTCCACACTACAACCACTCAACTTCTTCCTAATGGTGCGTATATATTCCACAAAAGACATCTCAAACACAGTTAACTCGTCTCACTGAAAACATTTGGCCCACAGAGGCATGTCTGTGCTTCACTTCAAGAACGTGCCTTCTTTGCAGGTAAGTTCGCCACTCTCAAAGTAAACTTACTGTATACGTCCGTCTGTAATCCAGAGAAGTTACTGTCAAATTCCTACTATTTTCCGTTGTCCCTTTTTTAGTTTTGAAATGATATTTATATCAAAATCTTAATAAATCCGCGAATTAACTTGCACGCGTCTCAAGGTGACAACTCAGTGAAAATGTCTGTAACACATGCAGGCACGAATGTGACTCTGTCTAATACCAAACCATGCCTCCCTGGAACACAGAGTCACGAATGTGCCTATTGCATTAGTAACACAGTGCCAACTCGGCTTCACTTCCACGCACCTCACAGTGACTCGCCAGAGAAAACGTATGTAACACACGCAAGCACAAACGTGACTCTGGCTAATAAGAAGACATGCCTCTGTCGGATTCACGTCCATGCCTCTCCAAGAAAACAAGTGAGCGGAATCATTTGGAAATACCAAAAGCATACCCCTGTGGGAACGTGACTCTGTCTAATAGGTAAACGTGCTTCCTTTGAGTGCATGTCCATGCCTCTCCAAATGAACTGGCGAGCGGAATCATTTGGAACACAAAGAACCATGAACGTGACTCTGAGTAACGCCAAACCATGCCCCCGTTGGTGTCACAACCACACTAAAATCAAAAAATGCTAGCGTACCACCGACTGACAGTTAAGCAAGCAAGCAAAAAACAAGCTCATCGAAGCACACAGAAAGTTGCACCAATCTTGATGTCCAAACGGACGGTCGAAGATTCTAGACAGTTCACCATTTCCATGGGAGGGTGAGCGCTGGTGGCCTCACTTCCACGCGTCTCACCGTGAAACGTCAAAGAAAACGTCTGTAACACGCGCAGGCACGAACGTGACTCTGTCTAATAGGTAAACGTGCTTCCTTTGAGTTCATGTCCATGACCCTCCAAATGAACAGGTGAGCGGAATCAATTGGAACACGAAGAAGCATGAACGTGACTCTGGGTAACGCCAAACTATGCCCCCGTGGGTGTCACCACACTAAAATCAAAAAAGGCTAGCGTCCCACCGACTGACAGTTGAGCAAGCAAGCAAAAAACAAGCCCATCGAAGCCCACAGAAAGTTGCACCAATCTTGATGTCCCAACGGACTGTCGAAGATTCAAGACGGTTCGACCAATTCCCTCTCTCGCTCTACTACCTTCTTGCTTTTCCTTTCGCACCAAAAATCTCGAACACTTCGCCAGGTCCCCTCTCTTGAACACCCTCCTCTCTCCTTCTGCCCCCATTGTCCAAACCAGCAGACCAACCAAAAATCGAAATCGAGTTCGCCTCACCCACCAGCCGCCATCCACTGCGAGATACAGACAGTCGGTCGGTGCCCGCGACAGCACCAAAATCCTCTCCCGGCGGCGGCGACTGACGGCGAGGACCAGTGCTCTCAATACTGGCGGCGGAGATACCAACAGAGAGCAAGGACAAAAACCAGCCGATGGATGCGACGAATCCCTCACAAGCAATCGAAGGTAAAAAATATTAATCCATTACATTCCATTACCACAGGTCGATCGAAGCGATTTTTCCCCTTTTTCATGGGCATGAACCCTAGCCACCACAACAACCGTGTTTTCGAATAGTCTGTTTAAACTTGTCTAACAAAATTGAAATAGGGTAGACACGTGTGCAATAGAATGCTACCCCTACCCGCCTCAGAAATTTTCTCGCAATATATTTGCTTAAAACGTAGTGTACATGCCAGAACTATCTAGGACACCGTTGTAGATTCAAACCATGAGAGCATCCTTACACATCAAACTTGATACTTACACGAGATTCTATATATCCGTTGATTGTATCTGTTTCAAATTATGTGCCTCTCTCATATCAAAATCCATGCTCCAAGAATAGGTCTGGCTGTGCTTATAGCGTGAAACAACATGTGCCTCTCCGACAATGCTATTTTTCTTGTCCACGGGATGCATCTCCTCTTTTGCTGTGAAATTCAATTCTGCTTCTAGTGCTGCTAACACCTGGCCATTTTTATGCAGCAAGGACTGGTAACAAGGAAAACGGGATACCTGCGGAAGAGCCTACTGTGCAGCAAGGTACTATAAAAGGCTCACACAATCCATATAATAAAAACTATATAGCAACAGCAGTAAGTTAACCACTTACCTCCACACAATCCTGGAAAATTACACTTCATTGAAATTTTTCACACAATGTATTATTATTCATTCAAAAACATTTTATCTTATCCTCTAAACCTTACAATTATTCCTCCAATTTACAGATCATTTGTGGTGTATTTTGCCTATAAAAAAACAATTCCCCTCACTTCACTGAACTTCGCAGGAGCCATACTGCTCACACCTGACCCTAATTTCTATCACTGATTGACCAAACCAAGGGTGAGGAAGACTTGATATAACAAGAAAAGAATGGATTGATTGCCTTTGTAGGTTAAGAAATGAAAGAAAGGGCTATTTTATGAGTTTATGTACATTAAGTTTCAGATTCTTTATGTACAGTCGTGGAAGACATAGTTTTAAAACTACATGCCATTTTTTTCGATGATACTACATCCTCCTTTTGTTACATAATCATTGTACAGGTCATGGAGGAGGAGATATTGAAATGATACTGTCTGAACTTAATATTCAATATCCACAACCACAAGGCATCTCTCCTGACCCGTCAGAAAAAAGAACGAAGCAGAACATGGACAACGAAACACCTGAGCAAGTGCCAGCACTAGCTTACAACAAGGAAGGCAACAAAAAACAAGTAACTAACAGCAGAAAAGAGAGGCAATCGGAAACCAAGACTGTTGTTCCTCCTACACCAAAAAGACAAAAGAGAAAGGACAAAACTCAACTCATCATCGACGGTACTACCTTGTAGCAGCAGCCAAGTCCTCTAATGGTACTCCCACCAGCAGTTCCACACATCAAGAATAAACTAACTGAAGGCAAGAAGAAAAATAAACGACAACGGGTGGAAGAAGACGAGGATGATGCCAGCAAAGAGCCAGAGTGTGATACTGCCAACGATGGCACAAAACATGATGATAATTTCATTCCTACAGAGGGCGATGATGCCACAGAGAACAACAGTGGCACCGCAGAGGATAGCAACGATGATGTAAAACACATTTCTCTACAAATTTTTGTTGCCACCTTTCACCCTTGAAAACCAAATGATCGTCTCTAACAAAACCCTCTTTTTCTCAATAGCGAAAATCAAACCGGAAGTGCACAAAGAGGACAAAGACAAGCGGAAAAGAATTGGCAGCACCAACGGATGATGAACAGGAGGCAACAACAAATGAAGACAAATGCAAAATTAAGGCAGGGGCAGCATTTGTTCTGGTCAATAAAGCATGGAATATGCTTGAAGAACATCATAAACAAGATGTTAGGACGGCCGGATTTGGCAGCATAGAGAAATACCAAATAATGCGCTCCATCTGCAGACCGCTTGCAGCACACATCTACGACAATATGGACACAGAAAGCATGACAATAACATTCGGTGACGCTGATGAACAAAAGCAAATAAAGATAACAAAGGAAGGCATCCACAAGGTGTTTGGATACCCAAACGGCACGCAGAAGTCAGCACCAAGGCCACGGACTTCCACCGATACAATGAGGAAACTGGTCTCAGAACTTGGCCTCAACAGTGTAAATTTCAAACACGAACATCTGTTTGAAAAGCTAAAAGAATTGGTACAACTACACGACGAAGAATCAAACATCAAATCAGTTAAAATATTTTTCCTTATTTTTTTTCACAATGTTGTCTGCGGGACAACCGCCTCTATCTTCAGCCAACAAGCGATAATGGTCAAGGACATGAAGTATGAAGAAATGGCAGAGATGGATTTCTGCGAGGTAATCGTCGAAAGGATTAAGGCAGGAGCCATGGAATGGCAGAAGCACATGACGTTGGATCAGGAAAAAAAAGAACAAAAAGCACCTCAATAGTTTGGCACAGGGACCAGTAATCATGTACCTCGACTCCCTGCTGCTGCCAACCGACAGCAAAGAAATGCGGAGGATTGCTGAGAGAATGGACAAGACCTCACTACCATGAGCAAACCATCTAAAAGAGGGTGACCTAGCGAAAATAGCTAGAGCAGAGATGAAAAGGGACGGAAAAGCATGACCGGATGACTATGAATTTGGCAAGATACAGGTATGCCTCTGTTGTATATAAATCCGTTCTTCCTTGTAAAAACGGTTTCTATTCTACCGAAACAATGCAGACATGAAAAGGAACAGCAGAGAGGATCTTCTATACCAGCACAGCATCACCTTCGTCTTCTATACAAATGATACCAGCACAACAACAGAAGCACCAGCACACGACCAAACTGCTACCACCTCCACCCAAGCGCCAGCACAAAGCACGTTTCAGCACGAGTGGAAGCAGGGAACCCGACACAGGCACCAGCACAGGATCAAAAGAAAAATTCGGAAGGATAAAGGAACTGTTGGAAAAAGTGCTTGACGAAGCAAAACAGTTACCCAGAGTAACCACTAGTGCTAAACACCAATGCACCGAACAAGAGGAGAGATTGGATCGAAAATCCAAGAAGTCAGTGGTGCAACAAACAATGTCCCTGATCGAAGCTTTCGAACAACACAGAGAATTTCAGGACATGATTTGCAGAAAGAACTTAACAGACGAGGCGACCCTGCACATGCTAGAGCAAGCAGATGCAAGAGCCACAAGTACACTAGTTGATGGCAACCGCACGAAAGAAGTCGTAGCCAGAACAGAACCAGGAGAAAGGAGAAAAAGAAAGAAGGAAGAAGAAGACGAAGAGAGGAAGAGAAGAACAAAATCAAGGGACATGGGAATTGACAAGAAAAAGATAAAGCGACAGAAACAGGTAAATAATAGTAATGCAGGATGCCATCTGATGCTAAAGCAAAGCCCTGTTTTCATACCTGAACTAAAAAAAACTGTCTGAAAACTTTCAGGAACGTGCCAATAGCACGCCAGGCCAAGATGAACTCCAACAGCAGGATGATGTCAACAACCCCAAAACCAAGAATGAACGCAACAAAGCAAGCAACCTCACAACTGACAATGCTACAACAACAACTACCCCAACACAAGCACAAGATACGATCGACGTCAGAACCAGTGAACAGGTCAGTATGAACATCCCTTTTTCCTTTCAAAATTGGATAGAGTTATAAGTTAACTAACAAACCTCCAACAAAAAATAGGCTCAGCTGGACAACCATCAAATTAGAAGTCCCGCCAACCAAACACAAGAAGATGACCCACAATCAACCGTTAGCATCACACATGATAAACAAGAAGAAAACAACGAAGAGGAGGTAAACTTCCATAGCCCACTATGCCCCACACCGGAAACTCATAATGGCAGGAAGAAAATGCACCGCAAACTCATATTGTTTGATCTCCAGGTATCACAAGCACTACAAGAGCAAGAGGCGACCCGTGTTGAACTTGAACCACATGATGAACCTCAAACAGACGAAAGCATCACCGAACGGGAAGTTTGTGTACAAGAGATTTCCAGTGCCACAACAATGCAGATTACCATCACAAATACAGAGGAGAAAGCCAAAGACATCCCAGCTGATGAGAAACTCAAGACTGTTATACCTGACAAAGAAACAGTCAATGCAGGCACGAATAACCCAATCATCAACACAGAGGTAAAATTCAACAACAACAACCCCTTTTCAAAACATTTATGATGTCTGAACTACGTACTACACCCTGCCACCGCAATACAAGGATTATAAGGGATGAATCACCCTTTTCTCTGAACAAATGCAGGAAACAAACAAGTACGTTAATCTCGAAGATCAACAAGCAGCACAACCAAAGGAAACTCAAAAACACAGAGAACATCAAACAACAATGGCTGAAGAGGTGAGGTTACAAAGCCTGTTTCTATGACAAAAAAAATATTGTTGCAACAATGAAGTTCACATGTATGATGTAGCTCAGACACAAATGAAGTTACATAAGCTGATCCTATGAAAGTATAAAATAGGTCCGTGGAACCTCAAATGCACTCCCACTTAGCCACCTCTATGTTTGAAAAGCTACAAGACAAAAACGAGGACAGCAGCGATGAACTCCAAAAGAAAGAACAAGAAGATGCCCAAAAACCTCCACTCAACAAAGAACAAGCGGAACAGTCAGCAGCAGCAACGACTGAGGAGGTAAAGTTACGTAAGCTGATTCTATGAAAATATAAAGTAGTTCCATGAAAACTCAAATGCACTGCCACTTAGCCACCTCTATGTTTGAACAGCTGCAAGACAAAAACGAGGACAGTGACGATGAACACCAAAAGAAAGAACAAGAGGATCCCCAAAAAACTCCACTCAACGAAGAACGGGCGGAACAGTCAGCAGCAGCAATGACAGCTAAACAGGTGAAGTTGCGCAAAATGTTTCTACAAAATTATAGCTTAATCTCAATAAAATAACACCTATTCACAATCAAATAGCTCAAAACACGAACCGAACGCTTTGCTATTTTCCTGTCACAGCTGCTAAAATTAAAATAAAGTAGCAAATTAAATTATTTAACGCTTTTTCCATGATAACGCAGAAACATGAAGAAGGCAACCACACAGATACAATGAATGAAGCAAACACTCAGATTGTTCTACTGAAACTTGGTTATGATATTTTAGAGAAAGAACCAGACACTATCAAAGAAAACCCTACACCATCGTACGACGGCGATTCTCCTGGCAAAGAGGTTACTGCCAACCAGGTCGAGACTGAAAAACAAGACGGAAAAGACTACCAGCAAGACATGACGGTTGACAAGCAAAAACATGACGCTACCAAAAGCACAGACGACTCAAACAAGGATGCAGCAGAAACTGGACAAAAGGGTACTGACGAATCCAGCTTCGAATGTACAACGCAAAAAGGACAACATCACATGCCGCCAGAAGCAGAACGAGAACAAGAAAGGAACAACACTAGACAAGGCATATCTTCTAGCATCGAAACAGGCAAGACAATAGAAACTTAATTGCTATCTTGCGACTTGAAATTATTTATATTAAATTCAAAATCATCCCAGGCACAAAGGAGAAAGGGGGCAAACATAGTGATGCCGTCAACAAAGCCATCGAAGACCTGTACAACACTATATGCAAGCCATGGACAAAGAAAGAAAGGTAAGTTCATGTAACTAACACACAACACATTCTTACATACAATGATTTTAAATGTATTCTGTGTAAACTAAAATATTTTTCTAAATATACTTTGCAGGGATGAACTTTTCATTACAACGGACAGGTTCGATGTCAATCTAGGTCATGTCGCCGAAAGCTTCAAGGTCGGTAACCCAGTGAGCAGCGAAGCAATCGAGCCCATGCTAACGATCTTGAGAAATCAACTCAATGGCACAGGGAGAAAGATTCTATCATTAAGAAACACTATAAGTAAAGATCACGGCAAAAGAATCACGTTTAAAATGATAAATATCAGTTTATAAATAGATAAACTTCGCATATAACTGAACTGACAAATTCCCTTTGTGTATGTATGACAAAACAAGCAACACTTAATAAAGGAAGCCGACGACGAAGATCCAATGTGCTACAAAAATAATGATCAAGCACATATCAGGAAAAAACTACTACCTGCCAGGCTTAGAGCATTTTTCAACATAGAAGAAGAAGAAAAACTGCAAGATTATAACATGGTAAGCAGATTAGCTGTTACAAAAACAAATTCCAATTACGTATGATATGCAGAGTTCTCTTTCATGACAGACAAATCATGTCTAAATCTAAGAAGATTTCCAAATGTTTTTCTTTTTATCTTGTGTTTTGCAGTTCCTTCTACCATGTTCGATGCGCGGGTTTAAGAAAGACGAAACTAGCAGTCATTACTTCACTATTACAGTTAACATTGAAAAACAGCGCTTTGAACTCCTTGACTCTTCTACTCCATATCCAGGCACAATAGAATTCTTCAACACTGTAACCAGCAAATTAATGAAAATCTGGAAGCACGTAAGCACAGAGCTCCAACTTTCACAAAGAAGCATCGACCATTTCAAAAAGGTCAAACTGCAGGTGCCACTTCAGGGAGAAGACACGTAAACACTTCCAACATTTCTCTGATTTCTTTTTTTCAATGCAAGATTCACTACTACCATTCCTCAAATAATTATGTTCTTTCGTTTTTTCAATGCAACAATTACTACTATCATTGCTCCAACATTTCTCTTCTTTCTATTTCTCGAACGCAACAATTTTACTACTACCATTCCTCTACATGCAGAATGGACTGCGCATTCTATATGTACATGAACATGAAGCACTACTCCAAAGATGGAACAACAACGGCCTTAGAGGCAGAACAACTACCAGAGTTGAGGAAAAAATATATATATCAACTAATCAGTCAACACAGAGGCAATACCGCAGTGTCATTAATCAAGTGTACAACAGGTTAGTCTTTTCAGAAACAAAACCTTACAATTTTGACACACTACCAACTACTAATAAGATTTTTTTTATTTTTTTTATTCTAACAGATATGCTGAAGTATGAAGTCGATATGGGAGACAAAGAAATGGAACAGACAGAATGTGCCGTACTAGAAGAGTTTCCGCCAAATCCCGAGCCCAAGGAACATCTTATGCATGTGAGAACCACCCAAGAGCAAGAAGTTATTGATATATGAAGTGAACACAAAGAGCTTATGCATGTCAGCACCCACATCGTCGTCAAAGAATCTTGCACAGACCACAAACAGAAGGATCCACCAATAGAACCAGATCAACCACCCCCAGACGACAAGATACCACACCAATCTGAAGACAATGGTCACCACTAATGAGCAAAATATCAACAGCAATATCCCGAGCACAGAGCAACTTGAACAAACAGGCACTCCTTTAAAAGAGGATGACAGAAGCAAAGACGTACCAACTACACAAGAACAGCTTTCCGAGCAGAAGAAACAACATGTTCTTCTTCAAGAAGAAACAGGCTCGACAAATGATCAGCAAGGCACCTCAAGCACCGTCTCTTTAGACTTCTTAAAACACAAAACGACCAAAAAGCATGAAGAAGTTGATGAATTTATTTTAAGCCTTGACCCAGACCAACTAAAGCTACAATGAGCTTATACATTTGGGCTATACATTCGATGAAATCAAAACATTACGGATTCAGCACGAAGACTTTGAATTCAACAAAAAAGCCACGTCGTATCTCGCAAGCTTGCAGCAAGAATCAGGAGAACATTCAATGGCTCAATCATCTGAGAACAGCTCAGCCAAGAAAATCTCGGTCAAGAAGAGGCCAGTGAAGCCTTCAAGCAGGCTCCATGGAAAAATCAAGATTCCTACATTTGTCCCAGGAGATTTCAAATTTATGAACAAAGCCATGGCACTTCATGATTACCTATTCAGCAAAGAAGGACAGGAAGAATGCGGACAGTAAGTAGTTTCTCTTGTTAAAACAAAAAATAGAGAAGTGCTCCTCCTTTTTAAAGCCACCTAACTAATGTATAAACCTTTTTTGCTTGCAGTCTAAACGTATATAATAGCTCAAAGCGACCCGATTGGATTATAGGACAAGACATAATGCAACATCTACGAAGAGGAGATGGACATATGGAGGGCTCCATCACAAACGCATTGTTCGAAGAATGGACGGAGCAGCAACAATACAACACAACCGATAAAGCCATACTCTCAGCAGAATTTGCAAACGTATGAAGTCCAATTGGACAAAAAACACTTGCATCATTTCAGTGATTATATGTTTCAACTAAAAAATACACAACTTTTTTGTTGCAGCTTGTGCTCGGTGTTAATCTCGGAGAAGAATGAGGACTACGAGAATTCAATGAGGAAGAAGCATTGAAAGAGTTTGTACCCCTAGCAAGAGGGAAAGAACTTTTAAAGAAAAAGCTGGTAAGTTAATAGAAATATACAAACATAATTCATTCTTCCTAAAGATTGCACATTTGCATGTCATTTAATTCGCCTGACAACAATGATCTTTAACTCACTCTGTCTCCAAACACCACAGATTATGATACCTCACAACACAGCTAAACACTTCACATTGTACGTGCTGAACAAGTACACAAGCTCCATCGACATACTTGACTCACTGAATTACAGACACACAACAAATAATACATGGAAAAAACACCATAAGGATCACCCAGAACTGGTACGTCATTTCAACCTTGGTTTTCTAATTCTTGCATTACCTTTCTTAATGGCAATATCCAACAATAAAACCAAATCATAATCACAGATTAAAAGGATGTATGCACTCATGAAGAAGCATTACGGAGAAGCGGAACTACAAGCCAACAGTGAACCGAACTGGTCAAGGATAGCAGAAACACCTAACAGAGTTTGCGTACCAAAACAGCAGGGTACCCAATGTGGACACTTCATGGTTCAATTTGTAAAATACTGGAATAGCATTGATCTCACAAAGGACGATGAGGATTTCCATGTAAGTGAATAGTACGAGCAACAATTTTATTTTAGAAGCAGCACTCCTTGAATTCTTTAATTATTTTAATAAAGAAAAATAAAAGAATATCCGATGACCTTCATGCAGCATAGCAAGGTAGATGCCGAATGGAAACCGGAGTTCCTTTTTACAGCCATATTTGGTGAAACCAACCAAGTAAAGTGCGAGCAACTACCTGGAAGAATCAAAGAGTTCAAACCAGAAAGTTCGAAGTTCTTTTCCACCAGCAAAGGTAAGAAAATTATTTCTGGTTATCTCTTTTTGTAATGACCTACCCATGGTTGACCAATGTCTTTGGTATCACGAGAGCTTACATATTACATTTCTGCTTCCTCTGACAGAAACAGATGCAACAAAAAGGAAAAAAGGACGAAGCACCAATCCATACCCAAAACATTCACATTACTTCCAACACACAAAGGAGGCGTCCGACCTATTCCAAATAGTCATGAGCGACAGCTGGCAGGAGGAATTCAAAAAGTGAGTTGTTTTCTATTCCACCTCAAAACAGTTGGACCGAGGCCAAAAAGAATATAAAATTCTGTTTCTCACTGACTCTCACCTCCAAAATTATTTTGTTTTCCTGTCGCAGCAAAACTGTATTTAAGCGCATTCGTAGAGAGAGCGAAAGCACGCAACTTACTGCAGCCCAACTGAAGGCAGTATTTGGTCCAAGACCAATACAGACGAACATACCACATCATATAGAAAAGAGAGTGCTCGATGATATAGCAGAAATTGAAGGAAATATGCCCTAGTGGCAATAATAAAGTTGTTATTTTATATTTCCTTATTCATGATAAAGGTTTATTATTCATGCTAGAATTGTATTGATCAGAAACCATAATACATGTGTGAATACATAGATAAAACACCGTGTCCCTAGTAAGCCTCTACTAGACTGGCTCGTTGATCAAAGATGGTTAAGGTTTCCTGACCATGGACATGAGTTGTCATTTGATAACGGGATCACATCATTAGGAGAATGATGTGATGGACAAGACCCATCCGTTAGCTTAGCATAATGATTGTTCAGTTTTATTGCTATTGCTTTCTTCATGTCAAATACATATTCCTTCGACTATGAGATTACGCAACTCCCGGATACCGGAAGAATGCCTTGTGTGCTATCAAACATCACAATGTAACTGGGTGATTATAAAGATGCTCTATAGGTATCTCCGAAGGTATTTGTTGAGTTGGCATAGATCGAGATTAGGATTTGTCACTCCGAGTTTCGGAGAGGTATCTCTGGGCCCTCTCGGTAATACACATCATAAGTTTGCAAGCAAACGACTAAGGAGTTGGTCATGAGGTGATGTATTACGGAACGAGTAAAGAGACTTGCCAGTAACAAGATTGAACTAGGTATGAAGATACCGACGATCGAATCTCGGGCAAGTAACATACCGATGGACAAAGGGAATTACGTATGTTGTCATAACGGTTCGACAGATAAAGATCTTCGTAGAATATGTAGAAGCCAATATGGGCATCCAGGTTCTGCTATTGGTTATTGACCGGAGAGGTGTCTCGGTCATGTCTACATAGTTCTCAAACCCGTAGGGTCCGCACGCTTAACGTTCGATGACGATATAGTATTATATGAGTTATATGTTTATGTGACCGAATGTTGTTCAGAGTCCTGGATGAGATCACGTACATGACGAGGAGTCTCGAAATGGTCGAGAGGTAAAGATTGATATATAGGACGATGGTATTCGGACACCAGAAGTGTTTCGGGGTGTACCGGGTACTTATCGGGTCACCGGAAGGGGTTACGGGCACCCCCGGCAAAAGATATGGGCCTTATGGGCCAAGAGGGGAAACACACCAGCCACAAGGGGCTGGTGCGCCCCCATATGGGCTGGCCAATGTGGATAAGGAAAGGGGAAGAAGGAAAGGAAAGAAAGGGAATACGATTCCCCCTTCCTTCCTCCTCCCCCCTCTTTCCTTCCCCCTCCGATATATATGGCAGGGGGGCGCGCGGCTTGGGAGGAGCCCAAGTAGGATTCGGTCCTACTTGGGGCGCCTCCTGGCCTTTCCCCTCCCCCTCCCACCTATATATATATATATATATATATATATGTGTGTGTGTGTGTGTGTGTGTGTGTGTGTGTGTGTGTGTGTGTGTGTGTGTGTGTGTGTGTGTGTGTGGGAAGGGGGCACCCTAGCACATACCAGACAATTGTTTAGCCGTGTGCGGCGCCCCCCTCCACCGTTTACATCCCCGGTCATATTTTCGTAGTGCTTAGGCGAAGCCCTGCGGAGATCACTTCACCATCACCGTCACCATGCCGTTGTGCTGACGGAACTCATCTACTACCTTGACGTCTTGCTGGATCAAGAAGGCGAGGGACGTCACCGAGCTGAACATGTGCAGAACACGGAGGTGTTGTACGTTCGGTACTTGATCGGTTGGAGCGCGAAGAAGTTCGACTACATCAGCCGCGTTGTTAAACGCTTCCGCTTATGGTCTACGAGGGTACGTAGACACACTCTCCCCCTCGTTGCTATGCATCTCCATGGATAGATCATTGCGTGTGCGTAGAATTTTTTTTTATTTTCATGCAACGTTTCCCAACAGTGGTACTAGAGCCAGGTCTATGCATAGATGATATGCATGAGTAGAACACAAAGAAGTTGTGGGCGGTGATGTTCATATTGCTTACCACCAACGTCTTATTTTGATTCAGCGGCATTGTGGGATGAAGCAGCCCGGACCAACCTTACATGTCCACGTACATGAGACCGGTTCCACCGACTGACATGCAACTAGTTTTGCATAAAGGTGGCTGGCGGGTGTCTATTTCTCCTACTTTAGTTGAATCGAATTTGACTGCGGCCGGTCCTTGAAGAAGGTTAAAACAACAATCTTGATAATTCACCATTGTGGTTTTTGCCGTAGGTAAGAACGGTTCTTGCTGGAAACCCGTAGCAGCCACGTAAAACTTGCAACAACAAAGTAGAGGACGTCTAACTTGTTTTTGCAGGGTATGTTGTGATGTGATATGGTCAAGACATGATGTGATATACGTTATTGTATGAGATGATCAAGTTTTGTAAGATATCTGGCAACCGGCAGGAGCCTTATGGTTGTCTCTTTATTGTATGAAATGCATACGCCATGTAATTGCTTTACTTTATCACTATGCGTTAGCGATAGTTGTAGAAGCAATAGTTGGCGAGACGACCACGACGCAACGATGGAGATCAAGGTGTCGAGCCGGTGATGATGGAGATCATGACGATGCTTTGGAGATGGAGATCAAAAGCACGAGATGATGATGGCCATATCATGTCACATATTTTGATTGCATGTGATGTTTATCCTTTATGCATCTTATTTTGCTTAGAACGGCGGTAGCATTATAAGATGATTATCGTGGGAATGATTCCGACAATAGAGAGGGGGTAGTGTAAGGGAACATGATCTATCGAGATGCATATGGTGACACGATGCTTTTAGCGAGTTCGGGCCTCTCGCGGTGGAGATAACGACCCTACGTCTCGTGCTCCGGAGAGGCTTTCTTTATCTGAGTATGCATCCGGAGATTACAATGAGAGAGAGAGGAGAACGGATCCCCATGCCAGAGCTAAGTCCTGAGACTAATGGCGAGAGAGTCGAGGGAGAAGAAGAGAACCTGTCGAGCTAGGCGGTGGGGGTGGCTTATATAGAGTGCGCCACCCCCTCACCTCTTATGTTACAAATTAGAGCATCAATGCCATAATATCAGCCCACTATGAAACCTCCACTATGCAGATGACGTTTCAACTGCATTGCCGACTGTTGGTCTTCTCACGCCCGAGCGAGTCATGTAGCCGAGTGGTTGCCTGTCATCCGAGTGGATGGTACGTCGATGCGTCCGAGTGGATAGTATGTCTGAATGAGATTTATCTGGACCCACATGATGTGTGGACCCCATGCTTTACGATATTTTAACCCTTCGTGATCCTACCTGTTATTTGTATCCCCAACATTAGCCCCGAATCGGTTGAGATTTTGTAAAACGAGTTTGTGAAAGACACAATTTGGCCCGAGTGATTACGGAAATACTCGGTACCTGTCATCATGCTTTCAGACAACCAAGGTTTGAATAAAAACTCAATGGATTCTGGCACTATGCTTCCCGACTGATTTGGGGTAAGTGCCCGTGAGGAGCAACTTGGTGACATTCGTTCATCTCTCGGAAGAGGTTAACTCGTGATCTGAGTTTGGGTGTGTCATTAAATCTGGGCAACAAGATTGACGCATGGACTGCTCTCTCGGAGAAATGCCATTCTTATCCCAGAGGAACGTCAATACGAGTTGGTTCTAGATCCAAACTTGTGAGTTTCACGCTTTGAGTCCTAGAAGAAGGCTCAAAACAGGTCCACGGAGGAGCTTTAAACTCACCTTATAGGAAAAAAATTGGTAGTCGACGGGAGTCTTAGAACTTGTTTGTTTGTTGTTCATCACTCGGACTGGTCAGGTCGTACCGAGTGGAAATTACTCCAGTGGGGGCACGCTGAGTGCACCCACTGGGTGTAGTCCCCGAGACCGCCGTCGACTGCGGGCAGTCGGCGGGGGTCTGAGAGAACCAAAAATCTTCTTAGCTGGTACTGATCAAACTTGTTTCTCTCCGACTCGGAGGTCGAGTAGTACTTGAGGATCTGGTATTGGTCAAGCTTGTTCCGCCTCGACTCGGTAGTCGTTTGGAGTCTATAGGGTTTGTTGTACTTGAATGTTGGTGCTGGACTTGACCGAGAAGAATATTTCTTTCTGAGTTCTCTTCTAGTGGGGCACGCTGAGTGCACCCACTGGGTGTAGTCCCCGAGCCTCTGTCGGACTAGATGAGTCTGGCAGAGGGTTTAAGTCTCCTGGTAAACCTCCATGCAGTCGGCACAGTAAATATCTTTTAGTCTGAAATTGAGTCAATCGGATGGATCCTCGGGCGCTTGGCACAGTAAATAAGCTCAGCATGGAGCTGAATCAGTCGGACTGATCTTCGTGCACTTGGCACGGTAAATAAATTCAGCCTGGAACTGGGTCAAGTAGGCAAATATTCATGCACTCGACACGATGAATGAATTCGGCCTTGAAACTGCCGACTGTACAAAAAAGTTGGACACTCCAGGGAGTAATCGTTCCAGTAGTACTTCTTACATTGACCGTTAACTTTTGCATGAAAGGGGTATTTGTAAGAGTACATTGTATCCGTAGAGGAACTTCATTTCACCCTTTTGCATGAAAGGGGTATTTGTCCGAGTGGACGTGCTTCTCGACTGATCGGTGTATGTTGACTGCAAGGAAAAACTTGGTGGCACTTGTATGTCTCCCGGAGGAGATAGACTAGTGGTTTGACGTGGATGTGCCATGAAACCCGAGTGGCGAGGCTAGTGTGTGGGCTGACTCTCCGGAGAGAGGCCACTCATTATCCCGGGGGAAGACCAGCACATGCCATCTCTGAGTCCAAGTTTGTGAAACTGACGCCTTGGAGCCTAGAATAAGGGCCAAGTGTATCCGTAGAGGAGCGTCGTTTTCACCCTTTTGCAGTCCAGAAGATGACTCCGGGTAATGATTTGGGCGATCGTCTGAGTGGACGGTGCTACCCTTACAGATCTTCGGCGGACCGAGCATGTATGGTCAGAAAAATATTCCTGATGTGATCAACAGGTTGATCAAATGGGCGTAACCCCTGAGGGCGGCATGGCCCACGGCTGTGCGCAGCCCCCGAGTGATGCTCGAAAGAGGTAAGCTTGCTACAGAGTGCGATATGAGGTTTGATCATATGAGTAACTTAGTCATTCCTGTGTTGGGGGTGTAGTGGTGAAGACATGTCCAACTGATGGTGATGCGCAGGGCGGCCGAGGGCCGAGGATGTGTACAACCGAGTGACGACACGCGGGGCGGCCGAGTGTACGTGCACAACCGAGTGGCGACGCGCGGGGCGGCAGAGTGGTGAAGACGTGCACAACCGAGTGGCGACGCGTGGGGCGGCCGAGTGGTGAAGACGTGCACAACCGAGAGGCGATGCGCGGGGCGGCCGAGTGGTGAAGACGTGCACAACCGAGTGGCGACGCGCGGAGCGGCCAAGTGGTGAAGACGTGCACAACCGAGTGGCGACGCGCGGGGCGGCCGAGTGGTGAAGACGTGCATAACCGACTGGCGATGCGCGGGGCGGCCGAGTGAACGGCTACGTGTCCAGCCAAGCGATGACACATGGGTTAGCCGAGTGAAGGACTATGTGTCCAGCCAAGTGGCAAAAAATGGTCCTTGAAGGAGTTAGCCAGATGCTTTCGAAGCTAATGTAGTGATGAGGTCGGTGTTGAGTGGTTGCGACGCAACAAGACCGGCGCGACAACTTAGTCTGAGTAGGAACGAAGATGGCGCGCAGAGTGTCTGAGTGATTATGTAACTTGTCAAAGTGGCGGATCGAATGCATTTGTTGAAGTGAAGGATCTGGCTAGTGATAGAGTACTCGACCACTCAGGAGAGTGTCATTCCGAATGAGCTGCAGCCCTCGAGTGCGGCGTAGCCCCCGAGCGTACTACATGCTTCGACAACGGACATGTCGGAATACGAGAAATATAGTTTTGAATGGATAATTTGTAATTCATCAAGTCAGACTCGGGTAAAGATGAGGAGAAGCTTCCGAGTGATGTTCGAAAGAGGCAAACTCGCAAAGGAGTGAAGTGTGCAGTTTAATTATAAAAGGGACTTTTCCGTCTCATGCTCAACGAGACGATGAGGCCTATGTCGTTGACACGATGAAGAGGACTCCATGGAGGGGTTGGCCGGATGTGTTTGAAATCAATAGAGCGGCAAGGTCAGTGTTGCGGTGCGCTAGGATCGATACGGTGACCGAGACCGAGAAGCGATGAAGTTGGCGCACAAAGCCGCCGAGTGGTCGCGTAACTTGTGTACGAAAAATAGCACAAGCCAACGTAATAATTTTCTCGAGGAAATTTGATGTGTGTTGAAATGATTTGTGTAAGTAACACCCATAGACACCCGCTGGGTGTGCAAAGGGCTTGCTGGTTCAGAACCAACAAGAGCCTAGAAGAGCGAAGGAATTGATCGAACTTGACGAAGTGAATGATGCAACTTGCTGTGTTAGAGCGCCGGACTCAAATAAAATGGTAGTGCAGTGTTCCGACTGAGTTGCAGCCCCTGAGGACCGATGCAAACTCGAAATGAAGAACACATGGTGTTCGTGAATGACGTATGCGTTAAAATGGAAGTTGAACTCGGGAGTCAAATAACCAGTACTAAGCAAGTATGTGAAAATAAGCAACGGAGCATAGAGGTACACTCGGTGGCGTGGCCTCCGAGTGAACGTGATGTGTGAATTACGGGATACTCGGGAATGCGGAAATAACAGAATGCAGTGCATGTAGAATGACTTAGCTGTCTGAAGGCGCGCGAGTGGCCGAGTGGTGAAGATGTGTTCAACCGATGACGATGCGCGGGGCGGCCGATTGATGTAGATGTGTCTCACCAAGTGATGACGCTCGGGGCGGCCGAGTGGTGAGGATGTGTCTCACCGAGTGGCGACGCACGGGGCGACCGAGTGGTGAGGACTAAAAGGTTCTCCGAATGATCGAATGTTGTTGATCGCCGAGCAAAACTTGGTGGCACTCATATGTCCCTCGGAAGAGATAGACTTGAGGTCCGAGTGTGGACATGCCATAAAAACCCGAGTGACGACGCCGACGCGTGGTCTGACTCTCCGGAGAGATGCCACTCCTTATCCCGGAGGAACGCCAGCGCAGGCCATCTACGAGTCCAAATTTATGAGGCATGCACCTTGGAACCTAGTGGAAGGGCCAAGTTAACCCGCGGAGGGGCGTCAAGCTCATCTCATAGCAATCCTGAAGATGACTTCAGTCGGGTGTTTTACGTGTCCGAGTGCACGGGTCCCCACGGAGGGTGGTCTGAAGATGACTTCAGTCGGGTGTTTTACGTGTCCGAGTGCACGGGTCCCCACGGAGGGTGGTCTGAAGATGACTTCAGTCGGGTGTTTTACGTGTCCGAGTGCACGGGTCCCCACGGAGGATGGTCTGAAGATGACTTCAGTCGGGTGTTTTACGTGTCCGAGTGCATGGGTCCCCACGGAGGGTGGTCAGTCGGACTGACAGACGTCCTTTCGGAAAGGAACTACGGGCAATCGATCGGATCGATTCGCCGCGGAAATTCCAGATGAGGCCTAGCCCAACCGAGTGGCGACGCACGGGGCGGCCAAGTCAGACATGTTGATGAAGTCGCGGACATTCAAGTGACGACGACGCGCGGACGGCTGAGTGCCAGCGGTCCGTCCGAGTGGATGTTGACCGGAGCGAATGTCATTGGTGTAAATCCCACGACCAAGTGGACGGCCGAGTAAATCCGTCTGAGTGAATGCCGTCTAGAAGCTGACCAGAGGGAGGCATCACCGTGTGCGGGGACATGGCCGGACTCGACGCCCGTGCCGCATCGGTCAGTTAACCATCCGAGTAAATTCGCCCGAGCATGTGTGCGAACTGTCCGAGCGGAGCTTTAGTCCCGTATGAGTGAACCTGGGTTCGAACAGTAAAGGGACTGTTAAGCTATCGTCGAATAATTTAAGAAATGAATTGTAAAATGATCGGAGAGGATAAGATTGTTCCCCTGAGTTCGTCGTCATTGAAGTGGAGAGTGACGAGCGCCGTCAGCCCATGGCCAAGCACCGAGGCCGGAGGGAGGAGCGGCGTCAGGTCAGGCTTGTGCTCACCGCTACGGGAGCTGCTGCTGAGCAGTTGATGCTTGGGGAGGAGGAGCCGTATGTGGGGGCTTCGTTGATGACATTGCAGACGAAGCCGGAGACGACGACTAGCAGAGGAAGCCGGAGACGACGACTGGCGGACGACGCCGGTGGCTGTGCGTGGAGGCTCGACGACGGCGTTGCGGACGAAGCCAGAGATGACGACCGCAGGACGGCGCCGGTGGCCATGTGTGGGGGCTCGATGACGGCGTCGCGGACGAAGCCGGCGGACGAAGCCGGAGACGACGACCGGCGGACGGCGCCGGTGGCCGTGCGTGGAGGCTCGACGACGGCATCGCGGACGAAGCCGGAGACGACGACTGGCGGACGGCGCCGGTGGCCGTGCGTGGAGGCTCGACGATGGCGTCGCAGACTAGGCCGGAGACGATGAGTCGGACGGCGCCGGTGGCTCCATGCTGAAGCCAACCATCCGAGTAACTCTGGTGTTAATTGCTTTTAAATGCGTGAGGTTAAGCGTGGGAATTAATCTCCACGTAATTAGCACCAGCCTGCCGCGTATTGTACGCATGTAGTGGCGGGCCGGTCCTTGCATGTTGCGTCATGCTTTGGAAACCGACGCGATTTACGGGCAGGAATTGATTGAGCGGGGAGGAAGAAACCGTCCTGGTGGACCAGCAGGCCCCGGCTGTGGCGCTGCGCCGGCGCTGTACCTCCATCGCAGAGGCCACCGCTGGATCATCGACGCCGGGGGAAGGAGCTGTCGAACGGAGGTGGGCGCGGTCGAGTGCGCCGCTAGCCCCTGGCAAGAGTCGTCGCCCGAGACCGCCGGTCGGGCCTGCGCCTCTGCGGTGGTGGCCAGCTCCAGCATCTGCGCCGCGTCAGTTCCGTGCCTCCGATGCGGAAACCGTCGCCAAGTAATCGGTCGCGGATCGAGGTCGCTTCGGTGGCCGTCATTACGGCGTGCCTCCACTATGGAGGAAGACGAGGCCGTACGCGGAGATGAGGAGACGAGGCGGCTGCGCACCCCCCCACCGGGACTCCGGGAGTCGAGGTGGCCCCGTGTCTTCTCTTACTCCTTTCCATTGATCTGATCCCTTGTGAGATTCATGCATATACAGGAGAAGAAATGATCACTGTTAGATTGTTGAATGATTGAAAGAAGATGGGATCGAATAGGCAGTCCTGATCCCTTTTCGACGAGGAGCATCTTGTTTTCGCAGTGAACGGCGTGACGGCCGAAACTCCAGCGGTGTTAGATTGTTGAATGATTGAAAGAAGATGGGATCGAATAGGCAGTCCTGATCCCTTTTCGACGAGGAGCATCTTGTTTTCGCAGTGAACGGCGTGACGGCCGAAACTCCAGCGGTCAAGATTTCCAGCGAAGGTCGTTCATCCGTGACCGGGGATTGGAGAAAAAATCATTTGCATCATGGTTTGATAGACGCCATGCCCCACGGTGGACGCTAACTGTCGTGGGAACGATTCCGACAATAGAGAGGGGTAGTGTAAGGGAACATGATCTATGGAGATACATATGGGTGACACGGTGCTTTTAGCGAGTTCGGGCCTCTCGCGGTGGAGATAACGACCCTACGTCTCGTGCTCCGGAGAGACTTTCTTTATCTGAGTATGCATCCGGAGATTACAATGAGAGAGAGGAGAACGGATCCCCATGCCAGAGCTAAGTCCTGAAACTAATGGCAAGAGAGTCAAGGGAGAAGAATGAGAACCTGTCGAGTTATGCGGTGGGGGGTGGCTTATATAGAGTGCGCCACCCCCTCACCTCTTATGTTACAAATTAGAGCATCAATGCTATAATATCAGCCCACTATGAAACCTCCACTATGCAGATGACGTGTCAACTACATTGCCGATTGTTGGTCTTCGCACGCCTGAGTGAGTCATACAGCCGAGTGGTTGCCTGTCGTCCGAGTTGATGGTACGTCGATGCGTCCGAGTGGATAGTATGTCTGAATGAGATTTATCTGGACCCACATGATGTGTGGACCCATGCTTTAGGATATTTTGACCCTTCGTGGTTCTACCTGTTATGTGTATCCCCAACAATGATCCCTTCACTTAATTTCAAGATAATAGTGTTCCCCCTAAGTATGCACCGTTGCTACAGTTCATCGTGTTGAGACACCACATGATGATCGGGTGTGATAGACTCTACGTTCACATACAACGGGTGCAAAACAGTTTTGCACATACGGAATAGTTGGGTTAAACTTGACGAGCCTAGCATGTACAGACATGGCCTCGGAACACTGGAGACCGAAAGGTCGAACGTGAATCATATAGTAGATATGATCAACATAGAGATGTTCACCATTGATGACTACCCCATCTCACGTGATGATCGGACATGGGTTAGTTGATTTGGATCACGTATCAGTTAGATGACTTGAGGGATGTCTATTTAAGTGGGAGTTCTTAAGTAATTTGATTAATTGAACTTAATTTATCATGAACTTAGTCATGATAGTATTTGCATCTCTATGTTGTAGATCAATGGCCCGTGCTACCCTGAATTTTAATGCGTTCCTAGAGAAAGCTAAGTTGAAAGATGATGGTAGCAACTACACGGACTGGGTCCGTAACTTGAGGATTATCCTCATTGCTGCACAAAAGAATTATGTCCTTGATGTACCGCTAGGTGACAAGCCCCCTCCCGCTAATGTAGACGCTTTGAACGCCTGGCAGACGTGGTCTGATGACTACTCTATAGTTCAGTGTGCCATGCTCTACGGCTTAGAACCGGGACTTCAAAGACGTTTTGAACGTCATGGAGCATATGAGATGTTCCAAGAGTTGAAGTTAATATTTCAAGCAAATGCCCGGGTTGAGAGATATGAAGTCTCCAACAAGTTCTAGAGCTGCAAGATGGAGGAGAACAGTTCTGTCAGTGAACACATACTCAAAATGTCTGGGTATTATAATCACTTGAATCAGCTGGGAGTTGATCTTCCAATTGATTGTGTCATTGACAGAATTCTTCAATCACTGCCACCAAGCTACAAAGACTTCGTGATGAACTATAATATGCAAGGGATGAACAAAACAATTCCCGAGCTCTTCGCAATGCTTAAGGCTGCGGAGGTAGAAATTAAGAAGGAGCATCAAGTGTTGATGGTTAACAAGACCACTAGTTTCAAGAAAAATGGCAAGGGAAAGAAAGGGAACTTTAAGAAGAATGGCAAGCAAGTTGCCACTCCCGTGAAGAAGCCCAAAGCTGGACCTAAGCCTGAAACTGAGTGCTTCTACTGCGAAGGAAATGGTCACTGGAAGTGGAACTGTCCCAAATACTTGGCGGATAAGAAGGATGGCAAAGTGAACAAAGGTATATTTGATATACATGTTATTGATGTGTACTTTACTAGTGTTCATAGTAGCCCCTGGGTATTTGATACCGGTTCAGTTGCTAGGATTAGTAACTCGAAACAGGAGTTGCAAATTGAACAGAGACTAATTAATGGCGAGGTGATGATTTGTGTTGGAAGTGATTCCAAGGTTGATAAGATCACCATCGCACACCCCCTCTACCTTCAGGATTATTGTTGGACCTAAATAAATGTTATTTGGTGTTTGCGTTGAGCATGAATATGATTAGATCATGTTTATTGCAATACGGTTATTCATTTAAGTCAGAGAATAATTGATGTTCTGTTTACATGAATAAAACCTTCTATGGTCATACACCCAATGTGAATGGTTATTGAATCTCGATCGTAGTAATACAAATATTAATAATATTGATGTCAAAAGATGCAAAGTTGACAATGATAGTGCAACATACTTGTGGCACTGCCGTTTTGGTCATATTGGTGTAAAGCGCATGAAGAAACTCCATGCAGATGGGCTTTTGGAATCACTTGATTATGAATCATTTGATACTTGCGAACCATGCCTCATGGGCAAGATGACTAAAACTCCGTTCTCCGGAACAATGGAGCGAGCTAATGACTTATTGGAAATAATACATACCGACGTATGCGGTCCGATGAGTGTTGAGGCACGCGGCGGGTATCGTTATTTTCTGACCTTCACAGATGATTTGAGTAGATATGGGTATATCTACTTAATGAAACACAAGTCTGAAACATTTGAAAAGTTCAAAGAATTTCAGAGTGAAGTGGAGAATCATCGTAATAAGAAAATAAAGTTTCTACGATCCGATCATGGAGGCGAATATTTGAGTTATGAGTTTGGCCTTCATTTAAAACAATGTGGAATAGTTTCACAACTCACGCCACCTGGAACACCACAGCGTAATGGTGTGTCCGAACATCGTAACCGTACTTTATTAGATATGGTGCGATCTTTGATGTCTCTTACCGATTTACCACTATCGTTTTGGGGTTATGCATTAGAGACAGCTGCATTCACGTTAAATAGGGCACAGTCTAAATCCGTTAAGATGACACCGTATGAACTATGGTTTGGCAAGAAACTTAAGCTGTTGTTTCTTAAAGTTTGGGGTTGCGACACTTATGTCAAAAGGCTTCAACCTGATAAGCTCGAACCCAAATCGGAGAAGTGCGTCTTCATAGGATACCCTAAGGAAACAATTGGGTACACCTTCTACCACAGATCCGAAGGCAAGATCTTTGTTGCCAAGAATGTAACCTTTCTAGAGAAGGAGTTTCTCTCGAAAGAAGTGAGTGGGAGGAAAGTAGAACTTGATGAGGTAATTGTACCTTCTCTCGAATTGAAAAGTAGTTCATCAGAGAAAACCATTACCGTGATGCCTACACCAACTAGAGAGGAAGCTAATGATGATGATCATGAAACTTCAGATCAAGTTACTATAGAACTTCGTAGGTCAACCAGAACATGATCCGCACCAAAGTGGTACGGGAATCCTGTACTGGAAGTCATGTTACTAGACCAAGGCGAACCTACGAACTATGAAGAAGCTATGATGAGCCCAGATTCCGACAGATGGCTTGAGGCCATGAAATCTGAGATAGGATCCATGTATGAGAACAAAGTGTGGACTTTGGTGGATTTGCCCGATGATCGGCAAGCCATAGAAAATAAATGGATCTTCAAGAAGAAGACTGACACCGATGGTAATGTTACTGTCTATAAAGCTCGACTTGTCGCAAAAGGTTTTCGACAAGTTTAAGGAGTTGACTACGATGAGACTTTCTCACCCGTAGTGATGCTTAAGTCCGTCCGAATCATGTTAGCAATTGCTGCATTTTATGATTATGAAATCTGGCAAATGGATGTCAAAACTGCATTCCTTAATGGATTTCTTAAAGAAGAGTTGTATATGATACAACCAGAAGGTTTTGTCGATCCTAAAGGTGCTAACAAAGTGTGCAAGCTCCAGCGATCCATCTATGGACTGGTGCAAGCATCTCGGAGTTGGAATATACAATTTGATAAGGTGATCAAAGCTCATGGTTTTATACAGACTTTCGGTGAAGCCTGTATTTACAAGAAAGTGAGTGGGAGCTCTGTAGCATTTCTGATATTATATGTGGATGACATATTGTTGATTGGAAATGATATAGAATTTCTGGATAGCATAAAAGGATACTTGAATAAGAATTTTTCAATGAAAGACCTCGGTGAAGCTGCTTATATATTGGGCATCAAGATCTATAGGGATAGATCGAGACGCTTAATAGGACTTTCACAAAGCACATACCTTGATAAAGTTTTGAAAAGGTTCAAAAATGGATCAGTCAAAGAAAGGGTTCTTGCCTGTGTTGCAAGGTGTGAAGTGGAGTAAGACTCAATGCCCGACCACTGCAGAAGATAGAGAGAAAATGAAAGTCATTCCCTATGCTTCAGCCATAGGTTCTATCATGTATGCTATGCTGTGTACCAGACCTGATGTGTGCCTTGCCATAAGTCTGGTAGGGAGGTACCAAAGTAATCCAGGAGTGGATCACTGGACAGCGGTCAAGAACATCCTAAAGTACCTAAAAAGGACCAAGGATATGTTTCTCGTTTATGGAGGTGATAAAGAGCTCGTCGTAAATGGTTACGTCGATGCTAGCTTTGACACTAATCCGGATGACTCCAAGTCACAAATCGGATACGTATTTATATTAAATGGTGAAGCTGTCAGTTGGTGCAGTTCCAAGCAGAGCGTCATGGCGGGATCTACGTGTGAAGCGGAGTACATAGCTGCTTCGGAAGCAGCAAATGAAGGAGTCTGCACTGGTGCACGCGTGTGCTAAGCAAACGGAAAAAAGGCCCATCGCACACGCAAATAAAAACCGTCAGCCAGCGAGTGTGGGGGATGAGGAGGGCCTATCCCACACGATAAGAAAACCGTTTGTATTGCAGCCTCAACTAGCACACGTTCTCGACAAAAGACCCGCCTGTGATACGACACATAGTCTCAACAAAACAGGCATGTGTGATGCTCCACACGATTTCTACAACACATCCGTGTGCGATGTTGATTTCAGAAACTAAAAAAAACTACGCCGTAGCCGCTCCTTGCGTGGCGGCGCTTCTCGTCGCCGGTGTCGCTTCCATGTTTGTGGATGGTCCTCGCTCCATATGTATCGACGAGGCAGAGACACTACTCTGATGCACTGTCCATACAAGGAACTGGACCTCGTTCCCTAGTCGATCTCCAGGCGTAGATCCAATCGGGGATCGGCCATCCACCACCCGCCGACGAGCACTGGATCCACGGGGAAGAGGCTACAGGAGCAGCGGGTCAGCAGCAAGAAGTCGAAGAAGACTTCGCGCTGCCGTGTAGCCTCCTTCACGCTGGATCTTGTGAAGAAAAGCCACCACCTCGCATAGCCAGATCCTCTCGGAGTAGTCGACAAAGGAGTCGTGCTCCGTGTGCTAGGCTCCTTCAAGATGGATCCTGCCAAGAAGAGCGGCAGCCTCCCGTTAGTGCAGCACCGGAAGAGGGGAGGAACTGGAAGGAATCTCACCGTGGCAGAAGAAGAACCGCGACGACGACGAGTCCTCTAGTGGCCCGACGACCACGAGATGCTCCGTCGCCTCAACGCCTTGCTACTGCACTGCACATGGGTTGGGCGCTCTAGCTCGTCTTCTGGAAGTAAAAGAAGGAGAAATCTAAACTCAATCAGCACCAAGAAAACGAGTCAAGATGACCACTGCCCAGGAGAACCATACCGAAGTAACAACTAGTCAGTCAACACGATTTGATATAGCACCTACCGTGAAAAGGGGATCGAGATCTCGGCTCGCTCATGGCGGTCACATACTCGCATGTGACGAACCAGCCGCTAGATTCGTGCCACACTCCTCCTGTATAGGCCACCTAGCTCCTCCTTGAAAGACCGCCGAGCTCCTCGGCGAGCTCCATCCCGCCGGCGAGTGCACCAGTTCATGGAGATAGTGGATATGAGTGTGTGAGACGTGGATGGATAAGAGAGAGACAGGCGTGGGTGAGGGAGATCGAGAGATGGGGCGGCAGCTGGGGGGAGTGCGTAGTGTGTCTGAGAGAGAGATTAGGTCACGTAGGTATTTATACAAAGGGCATGTTTGTGGGCTTTTGTACCCAAAAGCTTCAGGTTGTAACACTTACACAGCTTTTTACGTAAATTAACTAGCTTGCACGCATACTTTTAGCTAGCTAGCTTGCATGCACACTTGTGTCCTTTACGACTCCTAAAAAAATTACTTCCATCCAATTACATTTGAGAGATCACTAATATATGCCTTCCCGAAAAGACAAGCAAGTTAGCTTAAAAAGATTTAAGCCAAACATAATTATCTAAAAATATATTACCTTGAAATAAATATAAAAAGGGTGTACATTTTTTAAAAGGCATGGGATATAAGATTTATTTATGCAGAGAGAGTTTGGATCAGATTGTTGTATGTGTGGACGGACGGATGAATGCCATGTCAACAATCCAAGGCTTCCATCACTCCACCAATAAGAATGCAGCACACACATGTGTGTTTTCTTCATCATTTTTTTCTTAAGAGTGTTATCAAAACGTTTGTTAAACATTCTCAAATTTTTACCACAACATAAAGAGATCATATCATGACACCATGACAAGTTTCATATTTTTCAGACATCATTTACATTTTCTAGAATTAAAAGATCAATAAATTATATGTACGTGGTTGATTCTCGGCACCTAGATCTTTGAAATTTCTTTTCATTTCTTGTATATGTCATATAAATATACTCAAGGCCCTAAATATGATTTTTCAAAGCATTTTTGTGCAATCATTCATGTACTTGTAGTTTGATTTTGAATTATGTCCACTAAATGCTTATAGATGCATTTAATGACTTAAATATAGCAAACGACCTTTGGAAAATGCTAAATTTTAACACAAAGGATTATATGGTTTGTGTTGAGTGTATAAAAAAATTCAAGGTCAAACGACGAAGAAAATATCAATTTCCCTTCAAACATGACGCATTCCTTGTCGGAACAACGATTCTTCATGTGAGATGGTTGGATTTCTAAAGAGTGTATATCAAAACTTTTGTGAAACATACTCAAATTTTTATCACACTATACTGAGGTCATATCATGATACCATGTCAAGTTTCATCTTTTTCACACATTATTTACATTTTCTAGAATTAAAAAACCAATAAACTGCATGTTTGTGACTGACTCTTGCCACATAAATGTTTGCTATTTCTTTTAGTTTTTTGTATGAGTTATTAAAATACACTGAAGACTATAACTATGATTTTTCAAACCATTTTCCTGCACTGTTTCATGTACTCATAGTTCAAATTTGAATTATATCCATTAAATGCTTATAAATACACTTAATCACTTAAATATAGCAAACAAGTTAGAAGGATGTATGTTGGGTGTATAAAAAATTTCAAGGCCAAATGATGAAGGAAATGTCAATTCGCCTTCTAACTTGGTTCATTCACTCTCAAAAGCATGATCATTCCTTGGAGATGGTTCAATTTCTAAAGAGCGTGCATCAAAACTTTTACGTAACATTCTCAAATTTTTACCACGACATATTGAGGTCATATCATGACACCATGTCAAGTTTCATATTTTTCAGACTTCATTTAAATTTTCTAGAATTAATAAACTATTAAACTCCATGTTTCATGGTTGACTCTTGTTACATAGATCGTTAAAAAATGTTTTCATTTCTTATATATGACATAAAAATATACTCAAGACCCTGAATATGATTTTTGAAACCATTTTTATGCATGATTTCAAGTACTCACAGGTAAAATTTGAATTATGTCCATTAAATGCCTAGAAATAGACTTGAGGACTATAATATAGCAAATGAAGTCAGAAAAATACCAAATTTTAACAAGGAAAATGCTATGGTCTATGGTGGTGCAAAAATCATGGTTGAAGCAAATATAAATTCACCTACAAACCTATGCCGAAACTACTTTTTTCTAGAAGAAAAGTACGCAAGGCATCACACACGATTACTTTCTGAAAACTGTGTGGAATGACTGTCTATATCACACACATATTTTTTATGAAAAACATGTGGAAGACATCACACACATTTGCATTTTTAACATCGTGTGCAATGATCTGTTACATCACACACACACTTTTTACAAAAACTGTGTGCAGGGTATCACACACACTTGCTTTATTAAAACTGTGTGCAATGATAGATTACATCACACACACATTGTTTGCAAAAACCGTGTGCAAATCATCGCACACGTTTGCGTTTTCATAAACCGTGTGCAATGATAGGTGACATCACACACGTATCTTTTGCAAAAACTGTTTGCGCGACATCGCACACGGTTGCGGTTTTTGAACCGTGTGTGATATAGCGACATCACAAACGTTTATTTCCAGATTTTACATCGCACACAGTTTGGGTTACATCGCACACAGTTTGGTCGAAGGGTCTCTGATACAAGTGTCGTCATTGGACCTTCCTGCAGTAGTGCTGGATGAAGGAGTTCATATCCGATCTAGGTGTAATACCTAGTGCATCGGATCCAATGAAAATCTTTTGTGACAACACTGGAGCAATAGCCTTGGCGAAGGAATCCAGGTTTCACAAGAGAACCAAACACATCAAGAGACGCTTCAACTCCATTCGTGAACAAGTCAAGGATGGAGACATAGAAATTTGCAAGATACCACTAGTAGAAAAAGGGCCTAATGTTCAGCTCATTAGTCCCGGTTTGTAAATGAACCGGCACTAATATGACCATTAGTGCCGGTTCCAACGGCTAGGCAGGCCGCGCTCATTAGTCCCGGTTCATTTTGAACCTTTAGTACCGGTTCGTGCCACGAACCGGGACTAAAGAGGTGGTGGCAGGCTGGTGTCAGGCTGGGGCCCCGCCAACACCTTTAGTCCCAGTTCGTGGCAAGAACCGGGACTAGAGATGCATCTTTAGTCCCGGTTCGTATAACCAACCGGGACTAAAGATCATCCTATATAAACCCTTCGTCGAGCCCAAGCTCTCTGTTCTTCCCCTTTCCTCTCCTCTCTGTTTTCTTCCTCTCCTCTCGAGCTCATCCTCCATTTTTGCCAAAATTTGTCAAGATTTGAAGGCACCCCACCCATCCAAGTGATCACAAAGGTTAGCAACTTTGTCCTTTCATCTCTCATTGCTAGATTAGCTCTTGCAATGCTCTATAAGTATAGTGATTTGTGGGTTTTAGTTTGGGAGGAATTATATGTGGTAGTTTATTTGATTTATATGCAATTTGAGCTCAAAATAACTCTTAGTTTGCATATGTAGGTGTGGTTTACTTAGTGCCTTCCCGTCTCCGTCCTACCCACCGTCGATCGCCCGCACCATCCCGTCGCCGGCACCACCTTGTGGTGAGCCTCTTGTTCTTATCTTTTTTATATATAAAAAAATCATGTTTGTGTGATTTAGATATATAGTTACTTGTATAATTTTCTTACCCGTACGTTGTTTGTTATACATAGTTCCATGGTTTTGATATCCGTCCCCGTCGGCCCTCGTCCGGTTTATGATTCGGATGTGGTATATTCTCCTTTATAACTATTTGTTGCATTTCTTGTTTATGAGAAATTATGCCCATCAAGTTAACATAGATATTTTTATCTAGGAGGTATGTGAACCAAAAATTCCAACCGACCCTATTGTCGAGAGGTTAAATTTAGTTCAAAAAGAAAATGAGTATTTGAAAGAAAATTTGAAAAGAATTGAGGAGGAGAAGATGGAATTGGAGTTGCATGTTACCGATGTCGTCGATGATCACAAGATCAAGATGGAGAAAATGCGCTTGCAGATTAGAAAGATTAAAAAATATGCCATTGATAGTGAGGCTTGGTATCATTATGCTGTTGGATCAATTATTACCTTAGTTGCGATCTTGATCGCATTTGTTGTTGCATTTAAATGCTTTAGCTAGAGAGTTTGTATGTTGTTTTATGAGAATAAGTGTGTATGAACTTTATGTATGAACTTGTATTAATTTGGTCTTTTCAGTGCTGTGTAATGAAGATGAGCCGGCAATGGATGTACGATGACCGATGCTCTCCCCGGTTCGTTAAAGGCGTGCATACTTTTCTGCTTGCGGCTGAGACAAACAAGCGGGCGGATGGTTTTATGTCTTGTCCATGTGCTGGCTGTAAGAATGATCACAATTACTCTAACTCAAGAACCATTCACTGGCACCTGTTTGAGTCCGGTTTCATGCCCCACTATAATGTTTGGACCAAGCACAAAGAAAGAGGGGTTATGATGGAAGACAATGAAGAAGAAGAGGACGACGACAGCTATCCTGGCCATGGGTTCCCTGAATATGATGGTACAACAATGGGGGAAGAAGCTGAGCCGGTAATGTGGGAAGAAGCTGAAGAAGAGGCATCAGATGAGCCCGTTGATGATCTAGGTCGGGCCATTGCCGATGCAAAGAGAAACTGCGCAAGTGAAAAGGAGAGGCTGAAGTTGCAGCGCATGTTAGAGGATCACAAGAAATTGTTGTACCCAAATTGCGAAGCTGACAAGAAAAAGCTGGGCACCACACTAGAATTGCTACAATGGAAGGCAGAGAATGGTGTATCTGACAAGGGATTTGGAAACTTGTTGATAATGTTAAAGAAGATGCTTCCAAAGGACAACGAATTGCCCGAGAGTATGTACGAAGGAAAGAAGGATGTCTGCCCTCTAGGATTAGAGGTGCAGAAGATACATGCATGCCCTAATGATTGCATCCTCTACCTCGGTGAGTACGGGGATTTGAATGCATGCCCGGTATGCGGTGCATTGCGCTATAAGATCAGCCGCGATGACCCTGGTGATGTCGAGGGCAAGCGCCCCAGGAAGAAGATTCCTGCCAAGGTGATGTGGTATGCTCCTATAATACCATGGTTGAAACGTTTGTTCCAAAACAAAGAGCATGCCAAGTTGATGCGATGGCACAAAGAGGACCGTAAGAAAGACGGGAAGTTGAGAGTGCCCCCTGACGGGTCACAGTGGAGAAAAATCGAGAGGAAGTGGAGGGACTTTGCAGATGACGCAAGGAACGTATGGTTTGGTCTAAGCGCAGATGGCATTAATCCTTTTGGGGAGCAGAGCAGCAATCATAGCACCTGGCCTGTGACTCTATGTATGTATAACCTTCCTCCTTGGTTGTGCATGAAGCGGAAGTTCATTATGATGCCAGTGCTCATCCAAGGCCCTAAGCAAACCGGCAACGACATTGATGTGTACCTAAGGCCATTAGTTGAAGAACTCTTACAGCTGTGGAATGGAAAAGGTGTACGTGCGTGGGATGAGCTCGATCAGGAAGAATTTGACCTACATGCGTTGCTGTTTGTGACCATCAATGATTGGCCTGCTCTCAGTAACCTTTCAGGATAGACAAACAAGGGATACCGCGCATGCACGCACTGTTTGGATGATACCAACATTATATATTTGGATAATTGTAAGAAGAATGTGTACCTGGGACATCATCGATTTCTTCTGAGCAGGCATCCCGTAAGAAAGAAAGGCAAGCATTTCAAAGGTGAGGCAGATCACCGGACGAATCCTCGCCACCGTACTGGTGATGATGTACATGATATGGTCAAGGATTTGAAGGTAATCTTTGGAAAGGGTCCTGGCGGACAATCTGTTCCGAATGACGCTGACGGACGCGCACCCATGTGGAAGAAGAAATCTATATTTTGGGACCTACCCTATTGGAAAGACCTAGAGGTCCGCTCTGCAATCGACGTGATGCACGTGACGAAGAATCTTTGCGTGACCCTGCTTGGCTTCATGGGTGTGTATGGGAAGACAAAAGATACATCGGAGGCACGGGAGGACCAGCAACGTATGCACGGAAAAGACGGCATACATCAGGGGCATGCCAGCTAGGCTCTTACCAAAGAAGAGAAGGAAATCTTCTTTGAATGCCTGCTCAGTATGAAGGTCCCGTCTGGCTTCTCGTCGAATATAAAGGGAATAATAAATATGGCAGAGAAAAAGTTCCAGAACCTAAAGTCTCATAACTGCCACGTGATTATGACGCAACTGCTTTCGGTTGCATTGAGGGGGCTTCTACCGGAAAACGTTCGATTAGCCATTGTGAAGCTATGTGCATTCCTCAATGCAATCTCTCAGAAGGTAATCGATCCAGAAATCATACCAAGGTTAGAGAATGATTTGGTGCAATGTCTTGTCAGTTTTGAGTTGGTGTTCCCACCATCCTTCTTCAACATCATGACGCACGTCCTAGTTCACCTATGTGAAGAGATTGTCATTCTGGGTCCTGTATTTCTACACAATATGTTCCCCTTTGAGAGGTTCATGGAGTCTTAAAGAAATATGTTCATAACCATGCTAGGCTAGAAGGAAGCATCTCCAAGGGCCATGAAAATGAGAAGGTCATTGAGTTTTGTATTGACTTTATTCCTGACCTTAAGCCGATTGGTGTTCCTGAATCGCGGCATAAGGGCAAACTGGGTGGAAATGGCACTCTAGGACCGAAACAAATAATATGTATGGACGGGCATTCTCTCACTCAAGCACACTACACAGTTCTACAAAATTCTGCCTTGGTGGCTCCATATATGGAGGAACACAAGAATATTCTACGCTCCAAACACCCGGAGCAGTCTGACGACTGGATTACACATGAACAAACGGGGACTTTCGCCGGTTGGATGCAGACACGTGCCATGCATGACGACGCTGTTGAAGATGACCTGTACTTGCTGTCCCAGTTACTGTCTTCGAATATAATGACTTGCAAAGGGTACGAGATAAATGGGAATACATTTTACACGATCGCCCAAGATAAGAAGAGCACCAACCAAAACAGTGGTGTCCGCTTTGATGCAGCAACCAAGAGGGGAACGGACACATATTATGGTTACATAGAGGAGATATGGGAACTTGACTATGGACGTGGTTTGAAGGTCCCTTTCTTTCGGTGCAAATGGGTCAATCTGACACGAGGCAGGGTAACGGAAGACCCGCAGTGCGGAATGACAACAGTGGATCTCAACAATCTTGCGTACGCAGACGAACCATTCGTCCTAGCCATTGATGTGGCGCAGGTTTTCTATGTGAAGGACATGTCTACCAAGCCGAGAAAAAGAAAAAATAAGGAAGCGAATACATCATATGATGAGCCAAAGTGCCACATAGTTCTTTCAGGGAAAAGAAACATCGTGGGAGTGGATGACAAGACAGACATGTCAGAAGATTATGAAAAGTTTCATGAAATTGCTCCCTTCACAGTGAATATTGACCCGAGCATCCAGTTAAATGATGAAGATTGTCCATGGTTACGGCGCAAAGGGACACACGCGAAGAAAAAGTTTCACACCCAAAGATCCCACTCTGGGATGTGACCGGCTTCACTGTTATCACTTTCTTCTCTAGTGAGTTTCCGGACATATATATATCTGGAAAGTCCCACTTTGGACAAACCGTAGGGAATCTTTGTAATAGTTAGGGTGCTTATGTGTTTTGACATTTGAAACATGTACTTTTGTGCTTCGGACAAACGTCATCAATTTTCAACCCTTTCTGACTTCATTTGCTATTTTTCAGCTCATTTACTGATTTTTTTTGAGCTAAATGACCCTGAAATTGAAAAGCACTACAAAATGAACTCTGAAAAGGTTGAAAGTTGGCATGGTATCATCATTTCACCCACATAGCATGTGCTAAAAAGTTGAGAGGGTTATGGCAAAAACTGGATCCACTTCGTGTACAAAATGAACAATCTCTTTCGAAGTAGTATTAGGGTTTCGGACGAGAACTCATCTGTTACAAAAGGCATTTCATTTTTTTAAACTTATTTCAACTCCAGACTTTTTGTGCGTTCAGTATGCACCATTCAAAGCCACGTCATCAATTTTCAATCCTTTCTGACTTCATTTGCTATTTTTCATGCATTTACTGATTTTTTTGAGCTAAAGGACCCTGAAATTGAAAAGCACTACAAATGAACTCTGAAAAGGTTGACAGTTGGCATGGTATCATCATTTCATCCACATAGCATGTGCTAAAAAGTTGAGAGGGTTACGGCAAAAACTGGATCCACTTCGTGTACAAAATGGACAATCTCTTTCGAAGTATCAAGGTTTCGGACGAAAACTCACCTGTTACAAAGGCATTTTATTTTTTTTAACTTATTTCAACTCCAGACTTTTTGTGCGTTCAGTATGCACCATTCAAAGCCACGTCATCAATTTTCAACCCTTTCTGACTTCATTTGCTATTTTTCATGCATTTACTGATTTTTTTGAGTTAAAGGACCTTGAAATTGAAAAGCAATACAAATGAACTCTGAAAAGGTTGAAAGTTCGCATGGTATCATCATTTCATCCACATAGCATGTGCTAAAAAGTTGAGAGGGTTACGAGTAAAACTGGATCCACTTCGTGTACAAAATGGACAATCTCTTTCGAAGTATCAGGGTTTCGGACGAAAACTCATCTGTTACAAAGGCATTTTATTTTTTTTAAATAACCTAAGTATTACCAAATTGAATATAATGATAAAACACACTAATATTAAACATAAGAAAAAGAATCATTGAAAAATCTATTTTTAAAGTAAAGTCATTCACAAACTAGTGATTCACACAAATTTCAAATAATTCAAATTTAAACTCTTCAAATTTGAAAACTACTAGCACTAATAGAAAGTTTATAAAAAAATTTACCTAAAGCAAAAATATTCACAAAGAAACTCTAAATAAAGAAAAAAACAACTCAGAAATAAAAGAAAATAAATAAAACAAAAAAAACCCGCCTACTGGGCCACAACGGCCTGCATACGACTAGAAACCCAACCTATAGTTGGGCCAGGATGCAGGCCCGCAAGGCCCAGTAGGTCCATAGAGCAGCGCAGCAGAGTTAGGCCCAGGAGCCTGCTTTGGAGAGGAGCTCGAAGGAGCAGCCGTGGCTGGGTTTATAAACCAATGCGGCTGCCCTTCGCTCGGTGAGGTGGGACTAAACTTCTGCACCGCGCACACGGGAAGCGCAGGCCTTTAGTCCCGGTTGGTGGCTCCAACCGCGACTTTGGCCTGGCCAAATTTGACCTTTAGTCCCGGTTGGTGGCTCCAACCGGGACTAAAGGTCCCTCCTATATATACAACACTTACGAATTTTCAGTTTTTTCTCTTCTCTTCTTCGTCTCCTCTGCTTCGATCGACATCGCCGCCGCCCCCGTCGCGCGCCGTTGCCGTCCCTGTCCCCGTCCCCGTCGCCGCCCCCCGTCCCCGCCCTCGTCCCCGTCGCCGCCCCCGTCGCCGCGCGCCCCCATCGTCGCCGTCCCCCGTCGCCGCCCCCATCGCCTCGCCTCGCCAGCCGTCGCCCCGATGTGAGCAGCCCCTGTGCCGCCATGGCCGCCCCTCCCATCGAACTCACACACACACATTTTCTTAATTTTTTTCTGTTTTTCTGTTTTTTAGTTGAATTAGATGAATTAGATATATATAAATGTTAATTAGATGAATTAGATATATATAAATGTTAGATGAATGTTTTTTTAGTTTTCTATACTTTTAGTTATAGAAATGTTTAGATGAATTTTAGATATATAAATGTTAATTAGATGAGTAGGAATTTTAGTTTTTTATACTTTATGTTTTGATGTTTTAGATGCTTTATTGAGTAGGAATTTTTGATGTTTTAGATGTATATATGTATATGTTTTGATGTTTTAGATGTTTGAATGTATTAAAAGTTTGTCATATTGAAAAAAGTTTGAATGTTGCATATTTCCAACAATGCAACATTTGATCCAATTTACTATGCAATAATTTTGACATATGTCAAAGTTTGATCATATGTCAAAGTTTGAATTTTGACATATGCAAACTTTGATCATATGTCAAAGTTTTGAATTTTGATCATATGCACATTTGATCATATGTCAAAAATTGAATTTTGACATATGCAACATTTGATCATATGTCAAAGTTTGATCTAGTGAAATATATATGATCAAAGAATGCCCCCATTATGGATGTGCACAAGTTGATCCATTTTTTTCTGATCTCATATATATATATATATATATATATATATATATATATATATATATATATATATATATATATATATATATATATATATATATATATATATTCTTCTATATGTCACGTTGTCTGTCAAAGTATTGAAGAAATCCATGGCTTCATCATTAGCCGGAAGTAACAGGGGTATGATGCTACGAAGCTCTTCAAAGTTGTTTTGGAACGGAGTTCCGGATAGAATAATTCGCTTTTTGGTACGAATTTTAGCAAAGGCCTTCCAAATAGCGATATTCGGAAGGCTTTTGCTGAACTTCGTACAAAAAGGCTAATTATCCTATCCGGGACTCCATTCCAAAATAATTTGGAGAGCTTCGTACCATTATGCGCCTGTTACTTCCGGCTAATGATGAAGCCATGGTTTTCTTGAATCGTTTGACACTAGACAACGTGACATATAGAAGGGTATATGAGATCAGGAAAAATATGGACCATTTTCTGCGCATCCAGAATGACGCCATTTTGTTAAATCCCTTAAAGGTTAAGAGAATCCATTATGATTTTGAATCCTTTTCCTAGCCAAACATCTAAAAAATGTTACATATTTGCATAGAATTTGTTCTCGACGTCAACGATGCCCAGCCCGCATCATCGTCGTCGACCCGTTCGCGACGATGTCCTACTTCAGAGGCGCCATGTCCGGGACTGGGCTCCGCCGGGCTGGCACTGGGAGGTGCTACCTTCAGGGGCGCGCATCTTGGTGAGGAACCCGGGTCCCGTCATTGACCCGGAGCTTCTTTGGTAGCGGGCGTGTGGGCCACATTCGGTGCGGAGGCTGGCGTCCCCCGCGGAGGTGGTACGTCAATGTGTCAGCGAGGAGGACGAGCACGTCCGTCGCTACATGGTTGCGTTGGACGTCAGGTTCTCCAATACCTGGCAGGTTCTTAAGGGATCTCACTGGAGCTATGATCCTGTGGTGGTTCCTTCTCTTTGGGTGTCCACCGCGAGTGAACTAGATTATTCGATAGTATTCGATCTGCATTAGCTAGTGATGTATGTCGGTGTCAAAATCGGCAGATCTCGGGTAGGGGGTCCCAAGCTGTGTGTCTAAGGATCGATGGTAACAATGGATAAAGGGGACACAATGTTTACCCAGGTTTGGGCCCTCTTAAAGGAGGTAAAACCCTACGTCATGCTTGATTGTATTCGATGAGTATAGGGGTTACAAGAGTTGATCTACCTCGAGATCATAATGGCTAAACCCTAGCTGTCTAGCCTATGATTATTCTGATTGCCTCTACGGACTAAACCCTCCGGTTTATATACACACTAGAGGGGCCTAGGGTTGTACAGAGTCGGTTTACAGAAGAAGGAAATAATACATCCGGACACCAAACTTGCCGTCCACGCATATAGGAGTCCTACCCGGACACGGGGGATGGTTTTCTGCTTTATCTTCACGGCCCATCAGTCCGGCCCATATCGAATAGACCGGACACCCGAGGACCCCTTAATCCAGGACTCCCTCAGTAGCCCCTGAACCAGTCTTCGATGACGATGAGTTCGGCACGCGGATTATCTTCGGCATTGCAAGGCGGGTTCCTTCCCCCAAAAATTTTAAGTTAGCTCCGTGCATAAAGAAACTGTATCCGGCTCTGCATAATCAATACAGCCCTTAGCCACGAAGGCAAGATGTCAAAATAGGAGCAGTGTCTTTTACTGACAACTTTTTCGGCGAAGCGTCACACTTGACTCTTTAACGTTTCGAACCGTTTTCACGCCTCCCGTTTCGCGTTTCAAGGTCTAGCCTTCATTGGCACGTCTTGTCAAAACAGAGATCATGCCCATCCATTACGTGATTCTCATCAATGTGGTTTGGGTAATCCAACCGCACCTTACGCACGATTTCGTTGGGAACAGGCGAGGTTTATTGCTTAGGAGGGGGGACGTTTGGTATTTTCACCGTCTATAAAAGGGTAAAAACCTCTCCTTTTTCTTTACGCCTTCCTCTAGCTTCTGTCTCCCAATCTCCAAGCTCCAGCGCCCATAGCTCCAATCTCCTCCACCGCTGCCACCCACCCCAGCAATGGCCGGGTCTGGTTCCAAGGGCAAGTGGGAGGCCTCCACCGTCACTGAAAAGGACGTCAAGGATCTCCGGAGCGCAGGCTATTTGTCCGCGGATATCACGCATAGGATCCCTGACAAAGATCAGGTTATTCCTACTCCGGAGCCCGGTGAGAGGGTCGTCTTCATCCCCCATTTCCTCCGGGGGCTAGGGTTTCCCCTCCACCCCTTTGTCCGGGGTCTTATGTTCTACTACGGGCTAGATTTCCACGATCTAGCCCCAAATTCCTTCCTTCACATATCGGCGTTTATCGTCGTGTGTGAGGCTCTTCTCCGCATCCCCCCACACTTCGGCCTATGGCTCAAGGTCTTCAATCTGAAGCCGAAGGTGGTCGACGGACAACATGCGGACTGCGGCGGAGCCATGGTGAGCAAGCTCCCCAATGACGTTTGGCCCAAAGGGGCATTCGTAGAGACGGTCAAGGTGTGGTAGCAGGAGTGGTTCTACATCACCGAACCCCGCGACGTCAACTGGGCGGCCACACCTGACTTCAGATCCGGACCCCCCACGAGACTCACCTCATGGACCGCCAAGGGTCTTGATTGGGGATCCAACCCGGAGGTGAAGGTGCTCCAAAAACGCATTTCTGACATGTTGGGTGAGAACACAGGTCTCACAAACGTGATTCAAGTGATGCTTTTCCGCCGCATCCTTCCTTGCTAGCTCCGGGCCTCCCCCATGTGGGAGTTCGATCCGGAGAAGCCACGGACCTTGAAGCGCTTCTTCGGCACCACGCACGAAGATATATGGAAGCAGCTTTTCAAGGCTCAGAAAAAGTGGCCGAAGAAGAATGAAGACATCGGGCTCGACATCGAGAACCTAGCCACGGTGGTAAGCATAATCTTTCCGGAGACCTATCCGATCAATATTTCAGATATGATAGAAATTATATCGCCTACTTTCTTTACAGGTCTGGACGGCAAAGGCGGAGCGGATCAACTGTCCGGCACCGCTGCCTGAGGATCCGGCCATACCCCAGCTAACGGAGATGCTGGTCCCGGCGCCCTATCAGGCGCCGGAGAGGAAGACCAAGAAGAAGAAAGGCAAGGAGGCCAAGGGCGGCCCCCGCCATAAAGGTCCTTCGGAAACAGTGTCCAGAGAGATCGAAGCCCTCTCCTCCCATGAAGAAGATGAGGAAGAAGAGGAGGAGGAGGTGGAGAGCGACTCCCCCCGTAAGGGGAGGAAGAAGAAGAGGGCAGCCACCGAAGACCCAGAGGAGGAGGCGCCCAAGAGAGGGAAGTTGGCCCTTCCGGACAGTTCGGACTCAGAGACCGAACTAGTCCCCAAGAAGCCACCCAGGGTGAAGCCCCTGGCCGAATCGTAAGTATTCAGAAACTTACTGTTTATCTTCGGTCTACCTTCTTCCATTATATAAGTTATTTTGTTATTTGCCTTTCAGCCCTCCCCGTGAACTCCCGCAAACCCCATCATCGGAGGGGAACTCTCTGCCACCCGAAATGGCAGAGAGTGACACGCCGACGCGTGCCACCTCGCCTGTCATCATGGAGGACACCGAGGTGTTGTCCCAAAGGACCTCTCTTGGCAGAGGGGGGCGCACGAAGCCGCCGAGAAAGCGCCCGAGGTTAATACCTCGGTCGCCGAAAACCTAGGGGAGGCGACCCCTATGAAAACCGACGGTGGGGACCCCAACAATCCGGGCCCCAGCCGGACACCATTCCGGAGACCAACATGGCTCCGGGATGGGGTAAGCAGCCCTCTTCAAAGGAGGAGGGAGGAGCATCAGCTCCATCGGCGACCTCACTAATCCGGAGGTGCCCAACGCTCTGGAGGAAGCACTGCAGCGTGCTTCCATTGTGGCGGAGCACCGAACCCTGATTGGTGCGGTGGTGGAGAAGGTTCAGTCTACTAAGAGCGGACTGAACGAAGCCTTCACCAGCCTACTGACGGGCTTTGAGGTATGCGACGTAATGTTCTAAAAACCTTTCATATAGAGGAATATACCTGTGTACAGACAGTAGCCCCTGAGGCTCTGTTCGGTTAAAAGAAACCGGGCAGAGGATCCATATAGTATTCGGGAGAGTTAACCTGCTGTGCTGTTATTGTAACAGGCTTCCCTGTTGGCGGCGACCACCCAGGCCGCAGAAGTTTCTGAACTCAATCGGAAGCTTCAGGTGGCCAATGAAGAAATCGACCGCATTAATAAGCGGTTCGATGAGACGTAAGGTATCGTATAATGTTAAAAGTTTATTTCAATATCAGAAGTGATATGTATATTTAGAGATTAACTTATGGAATGCTTTGATTATAATCACAGCTGGCGCAGCCGAGGTCGAGACCCTCAAAAGCGCCCTTGCCCAGGCCAAAAAGGAGGCGGAGGCAAATAAGGCAGCCGCTGACAAGGCGGCTGCCGTACTGAAGACCGAGCAAGATGCCCGCCGCCAACACGAAGCTCGGGTGGCCGAAGTAGAGCAGGAGCTGAAGGATGCCATCAGCAAATGCGAAGCTTTAGAGCAGAAGACTTTGGACCAGTCGACCGAGCTCGCCAAGGCTCTCCATGATGCCAAAGAGGCGCGGATCGAGTCCTCGAGTGCTCGTGAAGAGATCCACCAGGCGAGGCAGATAGCGGTTGGTAAGGCCTTTCTTTTGCAGAGTGTCTTTGGAGGTCAGAGGTATGCTTTGCTGACCCGAGTGTGGAGTTCTCCAGGCACGTTTGCGGATCTTCCGAAGAGTGCCGATGATGCCGCATAGTACTTCCGAGCCCAGGAGGGGAACTCGATCGAGAAACTGTTCTGGTCGCAATTTGTCGCGCCGGAACACTCGATGCCTCTCCTGGGTAACCAACTAAAGCAGCTGTCTGAGCTGCATAGGGTGGCAGGTTTGGCCATGAAGGACTTATTAGTCCAGCTCTGGCCGGCCGAGCCAATCCCTAGTAGCTACTTCGGTTTGGTGAAGCGGCTTATCGATGCGCGGCCTCGGATTGATGCATTGAAGCGCTCGGCCTGCATAGAGGGTGCTCGGATGGCCTTCGCCCATGTCAAGATGCAATGGGCAAAGATGAAGGCCACCGAAGTGGCAACCGCAGGCCCGCCCGAAGGCAAAGATCACCGGAAGCCGGAAAGGTCCTTCGATGACGTCCTAGAAGGAGCCCGAGTGATCGAGGGTCAATGCTCTAAGGACGTAATATTTGATTGAGTGTGTTCGGGTTTGTACAAACAATGCGATGAACCCATGCTGTTTATATAGCTATGTTTGCGCCTTTTCTTTCAAGCGATATTTCCTCCTGTGCGGCCGTTTATTGTTTTATTTCTGAAAGTTGCCAGTCGTCGGCTTCAGCCCCCATGTAGATGCTACAGGGGTATTCAGCGTAACACGTGACCACACTTTATCCAACGTCTTGGTCCGTAAAGGAGGTGTCAGCGTGGTGAACCAGGCAATCAGACTATGCGGCTTTATTACTTTCACTTAGCCATAGGAGTTTGACTGTGGGGCTAAGTACTAGCCCCTGGTGCGTGTGCGGCTATCCGGACTACGGTGCCTTTTCCACGCGGCTCGACGAAGACCAGCCCCTCGTATAACACGGAGTAAATCGCTAACGATTTGTAGTATAATACTAAGTCACCGAATCGCCGACCAGCTTGCGCTTATCATGACAGTCAGTTTTCGGCTTTCTCTACTGAGGTACTTGACCGGACGAACCAGAAATACAATCGCAGTAGTTCTCCCTTTACTACCTTAGCCGAACGAGCGGAACGTAAGGTGGTAAGCACAGGAGCCGGGCAACCCAACTATAGACCAAAGACATGATTCAGAGCCGATGCATATAATGCAATATCCGGGACGCCGAAGAGTACCCTATAGGTGTTCGGACTTTGAAACGTGCAGGACCGAATACAGCCCCCGGTGTTAAGGCCGGACTAAAGCACGTGTGGCAATCTGAAGTAGGGAGGGCATACAGATGACACAAATGACAAAAATAAATGAGTGCCAAACAAAAGTGGTGATCAACTGCTTCCTTTATACCCTGATGAGTACGTCGAGCCGTATTATTATAGGTAATGCCATAAATATCGAGGCTATTTGACATGCCAAAAGTTTTACACAAGGAAAAGGTTTACACAGGGCCTAAAAGTAGTGGTTTGAAGATCCCAATGGTGCCCTGCCGCACGTCTGCGCCGTTTCTCCTTGGTGGGAAATCCTTTAAGAGGAGGAGGTGATGGTCGTCTGTAAGAAAGAGGGACCTGGAAAAGAGCCTCCGTAGATGAGGTAGGTTTTTTAACGAACCTATAGTCGAAAAAAAGTTGAGGTCCGAATAGGGTCAAACCGTACTATGGACCTTTTCCGCAGTGTGCCTCCGGTGCTGCCCAAGGTATTTTAAGTGTGTAGTTATGTACGTGCGATACGTATGCCGCAACCTTATAGGGCGGTCGGCGGAGGCTAAACTGCTATTTAAGCTCCGGCTCCACCGGGCTATCGTGTTGTAGTGCGGATCGGACTCGCTTAGCAGAGTCGTGGGTCTTGATGACCGATGGGTTATCCGGCTTGATGAGGCCACCCTGTACTTCGGCTGCTAGAGTCGCAGTATGCTCCTCAGTACGGAGGGAGCGCTCCATATTCCCATTTACTGTGATGATGCCACGAGGTCCAGGCATTTTGAGCTTCAGATAAGCATAGTGCGGGACCGCATTAAAGCGGGCGAAGGCCGTTCGTCCAAGCAGTGCATGATAACCACTGCGAAAAGGGACGATGTCGAAGATCAAGTCTTCGTTTCGGAAGTTATCTGGAGAGCCGAATACGATTTCCAGTGTGAAGGAGCCCGTGCAGCGGGCCTCCACGCCAGGTATCACTCCTTTAAAGGTAGTGTTGTTAGGTTTGATTCTTGACGGGTCGATACCCATCTTACGGACAGTATCCTGGTAGAGCAAGTTGAGGCTGCTGCCGCCGTCCATAAGGACTCTAGTAAGATGGTATACGTCAATGATAGGATCGAGTACTAGGGCCGCCGAACCTCCGTGACAGATACTGGTTGGGTGGTCCCTGTGATCAAAGGTGATCGGACAAGCCGACCATGGGTTGAATTTTGGGGCGACGGGCTCTATGGCGTAGACGTCCCGTAACGCGCGTTTGCGCTCCTTCTTGGGGATGTGGTTGACGTAGATCATGTTCACCGTTTTTACCTCGGGGGGAAATTATTTCTGTCCCCCGGTGCGCGGTGGGCGAGGCTCATCATCATCCTCACTTGGAGGCTCTTTCCCCTTATGTTCGGTGTTTAATTTACCGGCCTATTTGAAAACCCAGCAGTTTCTGTTGGTATGGTTGGCAGGCTTGTCAGGGGTGCCATGAATTTGGCAGGGTCGATCCAATATCTTGTCCAAGTTGGACAGACCGTCCCTAGTACCTTTGAATGGCTTCTTCCGCTGACCGGGTTTAGAGCCACTGAATCCGGCGTTTACCGCCGTATCCTCTGTTTCTTCGTTGTTGTTCCAGCGCTTGTTTTTGTTGCGTCGTGGCCTTCCATTGCCATCCCTGGCCTCAGAGGTGCCGGGGTCGCTGGTACTGTTGCTTCTACGAGCCAGCCAGCTGTCTTCGCCCGCGCAGAAGCGGGTCATGAGTGCAGTAAGAGCTGCCATAGTCTTCGGCTTTTCCTAACCGAGGTGTCAGGCAAGCCATTCATCACGGACGTTGTGCTTAACTGCCGCTAGGGCTTCGGCGTCCGGACAGTCCACGATTTGATTCTTTTTAATTAAGAACCGATTCCAAAGTTTGTGAGCTGACTCTCCAGGTTGCTGCACTATGTGACTCAAGTCATCAGCATCCAGTGGCCGGACGTAAGTGCCCTGAAAGTTGTCCCGAAGAGCATCCTCTAAATATTCCCAACTTTTAATGGAGTTCTCTGGGAGGCTATTCAACCAGTGCCGTGCTGGTCCTTTCAGCTTTAGAGGGAGGTATTTAATGGCGTGGAGATCATCTCCGCGAGCCATGTGAATGTGGAGAAGAAAATCTTCAATCCATACAGCGGGATCCGTCGTTCCATCGTATTGCTCGATGTTCATGGGTTTAAACCCTTCCGGAAATTGGTGCTGCATTACCTCATCGGTAAAGCACATGGGGTGTGCGGCACCTCTGTACCGGGCGACATCGTGATGGAGTTCGGATGACATCTGTGTCTGGTGCTGACCCCGGACTTGGTTAGGTTTGCCATGCCAGGCTTGATGGCCGTCATCTCGTGTGGGGGCACGTCCTCTTGATCCATAGATGGATCTGGTCTGGCCGGCTCTATTGGTCAGGTCCTGACGTAGGTCATACGTGTAGCACGGAGCCGCTGCTTCCTTGCCTCTGTTATGAGGGGGCGCCTGCTGGTGTTCGGCATAATTGGCCGTTTTATCCCGTCCACGTGGTGGTCGGTCCGGCTGATCAGCATGATTGTATTTTGACGGTATTGGCTCAAAGGTCTCCTCGTCGAATTGTGGTAGGAGCCTGCGCTTAGGATAGCTCTTTGTTTGGCGCTCATAGCCGTATCCCTCTTCGGCGGCCAGGACCTTAGTCCATCTGTCGTTGAGCGTATCCTTTTCGGCTTGAATCTGTAGGAGAAATGCCCTAGAGGCAATAATAAATGTTATTGATTATCTCCCTGTTCATAATTAGGTTTATGTTCCATGCTATAACTGCTATGGTTCTCGAGTCTACAATAACCACGAGGCTCGAAGGAAGACTCATATGCACGTGTGGAATAATAAACGTTAAAATGTATTCCTAGTCTGGCCTCTGAGACTAGCTCAAGTGTTGCATGATGGTTCTATTTTCCTGATCATGGGCATGACTATGCCGGCAACTTTGAGGGCACAATGTTAGAAGAACATTTGTGTTGAATCGACCCGATTGATGTTATGCTATGAGATTCATTCGTCACAAGTTAATGGTTAATAACACAGAGATGGTTAATGTTTGCATGATTCCTCAGACCATGAGAATATCGAGTTTCTTCGTGCTTGATTCATGAACTTTGGGGTTTGTTAAACGTCATCCGTAACTGGATGGCTATTACGGCGGCTTACGGGTTCATGGGAAAGTATGTCAAATAACTTGATAGCTCAAGATTGGGATTTGCTCCTCCGACGATGGAGAGATATCTCTGGGCCCTCTCGGTGTTACGGTATCCATCATCGTCTGGCCAGACACTTTGTGATTTGATCACGGGGATGCCGGAACACGGTAACGAGAAAAGAGAACAATACCGGTAACGAGGTAACTAGCATAGTGGACAAGTTGTTGATCCACGGGAATGCCAACATGTCTCACCTCGGGTATTTGTAACATATCGCGAAGCAACAGGAATAGCACACGGCAACTGGAGGTTCACTCGAATATTCATTCGTGTGGGTATAGGGGTCAATATGGGTGTCCACGGCTCCGATGTTGATCATTGATCGGAAGGGGTTCCGTGTCATGTCTATACTTCACCGAACCTATAGGGTCACACGCTTAAGGGTCATCTATCTGCTGAATACTAGACAGGGAGTCTGAGAGAAAATCACCGAAAAAGTTTCGGACACCGGAAAAGTTTCGGACAGCGGAAAAGTTCCGCAGAGAGAACACCGGATGAGTTTCGGTGAAACTAAAAAGTGGTTTCGCGGTATTCCATTAAGTCAAATTGGTTTCGGCACATGCCTGATAATTCTTGGAGGGTGCCAGAATCATTCTGGAAACTTCTGGGAATTTTTTGAGATAAAAACCGGAAATGTTCCGGAGCTGCCGGAACCGCTTCAGATGCTTTTCGCAGATGAAATCACTAAACTGGAATTGTTCCAGAACGCATTGAAAATTATTTTAGTGGGTACTGGAAATGTTCTAAGCCCACATAAATATTTTCAGTTCGAACGGACGCTGAAAAATGTCGTCATGAATAGTGAAAGTGCTTTTTGGGTTACTTTTTGGAAAGCCATTATTTTGGGTTTTGTCCCAAGATATTTTTTGGGGGTGACATGGATGGATGAGGCTCCCTTGGGGGGCCCCCTCCTAGGTGTGGCCGGCCACATGGGGGCTCCTCCTTGGAGCCCCCTCTTGTGCCTTGGTTTCACATTTGGGTCCTTGTGGAAGGACTTCATTCATGTGCTTTTGGTTTTTCTTGTAAAACCACCCTACCCCTTGGGATTTCCTATAAATAGAGGTGGAGGGGCAGCCCTCCACACTCACTCCTTCTCACATACAAGTGCCATTGCATGATCTGGCTTCTCTCTCCCTCCCCGCAAAATAGTTTTGCAGAGCCGAAAGGCTGTCTGGGTTCCGGTGGGAACTAGTTCTGGACGGCGAAGCCCTGCCGGATAGATGACACCGTATGTGTGCAACTCTATAGAGAGGTCGTAGTTTCGATCTTAGTGCCCGAGGGGCTGTTCGTGAGTGCCTCCCGAAGGGCTGTCCAAGTGACGGTCCAAGTTCTGTGAGTCCTCCCGAAGGGCTGTCCGAGTGACCGTTCGAGTTTCGAAGGTCCTCCCGAAGGGCTGTCCGCGACACCGTCCGGGGGACTGTTCGACCGCCACCCGGAGGGCTGTCTGAAGGGAAGACGAGGGTATACATCCTCGTGGTTGGGAGGTTGTAAATCCTAGCTGCGGGGATCTGCACCGCCGATCGTCATTGACTCTACTTCCGCTGCGCTACGAGTCGGTAACGAAAATGATCAAACCTTGTATGCAGTCTCCATAGTGGTCCTGGGCTGGTGCGTAGGTCGGAAATTTTTTGTTTTCTGCTGCGTTACCCTACAGTGGCATCAAGAGCCGTGCTATGCGTAGATGCAGGTTGCGATCTAGAATACATAGTGATGTATGGGTGTTGCACAATATAATTAGGTAGTAGATGAGTTCTATTACTGAAAATTATTTGTGCGGGTAGCAGATGAAATCTGTTACCCGATGTTCTTGTTGCTTCCCTGGAATTTGCATATTTCTGATCTTGATAACACCATGGTGGAGTTTCAATGTTCTGGCAATCCGCGATCCTGATTGATCAACGAAGTGCTAACAGTTCATTGAATTCCATTGTAGTTAAAAGGAAAGATGAAATTTCGCAGACGAAAGGGCAATGCAGATATGATCTGCACGGGGGTCATGCGTATGACGAAGTTTAGTATGGGGCTCGAGATTTTATTATCTCAGTTTTCATACACCCTGGAAACTTAATCTAGCGACTTGAATTATCATACTTGATGATGGACGTTGGTAGCTTCGGTTTGTTTCGAAACCTTAGAAGCCACGTAAAACAAGTTTTTGCATGAACCGATTAGAGACGTCTAACTTGGTTTTGCAGGAGGGTTTGCATGTGCATATGATGTGGTATAGCAGTGCTCATAATAATTTGATTATGTATGAGATGACTATATGATGTAAATTAATTAACATGACCTGCGTGTCATGATTCGGCATGATGGCTGGAGCCATATGATTGCACTTTAAATGACCTGTGTGTCAACCTTGTTGTAATGCATTATTTTATTAGCTATAGAGATAGCAATATTATCTGGTGCATCGACAAGGTGGTGGCAATCTTCGCGAAGGCGAACACCGACGCGAATGCCGAAGACGAAGAAATAGAAGACTTCTCCATCGGAAAGGGCTATACCATATCATGCTATTATGAATTGCCTAAGATGTTTATCCCTTATGATGCACCCTTCTTGATTGCGCGGTAGTCGCTTTTTATTAGGGTGATCTCTCACAAAAATATCAAGTAGTTAGTGTTCTCCCAAGTGTAGCACCGTCACGGCACCTAACTTTTCGGGGTATCACAGGATCTCCCTGGGTACGAACGATTAGGGATGTGTGAGGCGGGTGAGTTGAGACCTCGCAGCAAGATCACTTGGTTGTCTTGACGTTCTGGAAGGATCTCCCTGAGCTCGGAACACGCCCATCGAAAGATGAACAAGAGTCACATAGAGATGTGATCGGCAAGTTTGCCTACCGATTGAAGTTCGCGCCATCAGTGTTCATCTCGTTCAATGGCGTTGAATGGAAATGCGGATCTTGTATCACTCACAATCTATTATGAGAGATATTGATTTGAGTGGGAGCGCACTGTTGAATTAACTTGTTTAATTCTCAGTGCAATTAATTATGAACTCTGTCTAAGTGTGATTTGCATAATAGTTGTAGAATTATGGCTCGCATTTCCACTTTCCCTATTAAAATTGAATAGCTGTTAAATATCTGGTTAAAACTTTACGGTTGGTAACGTAATGTGAGGATTGTCCTCAAGAGTGCCGAGAAGGACTTTGTCCTATCGCATACTTTCGGTATTCTCTCGCTTATGCTATGGATCATGTGACTGTCGTCCTTCGATCCAAAAGCTAGAATTCTGTTTCAGTCAAGTGCAATATGTTTGCTTCCATGAGACCCGAACTTCGAAAGTTTGGATAGTTATGTGATATTCATGGAATCTAAAAATCATTTTCAGAGAAAGACAAAGGCTAAAAGATATGAGATATCCAAAGCAATGTTTGTTTGCAAACTATTAGTAAAGGAGTTTACTATGCATTAGACTGATAGGAAAGGGATCCAGTAGAACGCCTTTCATATGATGAAAGGTGAATAAAAACTTAAAGAGAAAGGAAGTGTCCGAAGGGTGTTAGTGAAACTTTCACGCCTAGGAAATCCAGGGCTAACGCCACTCTTAAGTTGGGTGCTTCTTCTGGAAGTAGGAGAAATACTAAAAGTTAAACTGTTAGAAGTATAATGGAAATAAGAAAGAAGACTGGAATATCCAGCTCATGTATGAATGTCATACAGGTTTTTGATGTATAGAAGGATGGTCAAAGATATAGTTCTTGGGAATTATGATTAAATTGTTAATCACTGATTCTTGGGTATTGTGAGTTAATCACAAAGATACCCGCTCGATTGCTTTCTGTTGCAACTCGATGTAAGAACTACTATGGCCTGAAAGACTAGCCAGGAATGAGGTTTAGGTATACACAGGGAACATAGTAAATGTTACTATACCTTCCATCGGTGTATTACCGTCTGTATTTATTTTCATAATTCATTTTAGAGTTTCACACTCTAGCCCTTTGCATAAGGTATCTTGCAAGAAGGTTGTTCATAAGAGAACTTTTTATGTTCGGTGTTATGAATAACATAAGGGCCATACTTTCATTATGAATAAGATGTATGTTATGAATAATGATAATAATATATTACCTCTGGATTTACATTCATAATTCATTTTAGAGTTTCATACACTCTAGCCCATTGCACAATGTTTGTTGCAAAAGAGTTGTTCATAAGAACAACAATTGTTGTTTAGTATTATGAATAAACATGAAGGGCCATACTTCCATCCAAGATGGGATGTATGTTATGAATATTGATAGTAATATGATACATCCATAACACTGACGCTAAATGTCGTAAGACTAATAGAATACCACACAAGTGTGGCACTGCATTTGGTCACATTGGAGAAACCCGCATGGATAAATTCCATTATGATGGATTTTAAAGTCGTTTGATTTTGAATCATCTGACACTTGCAACTTTCCTCCGAAAAGTAAAGTGACTGAAATACCGTTCACAGGCCATAAGGAACGAGCAAAGAACTTATTGGTGATCATACATTTTGATGTATGTAGTCCGATAAATGTTATTGCAAACAGTGGATTTATCTATCTTCAGAAATGACTCAAGTAGATATATGTATATTTACTTGATGAGACGTAAGTCTAGATCTTTTGAATTCATTCAAAAGGTTTTTAAGAATGAAGTAGAAGTTATTGTAACAAGAAAATTCTGTTTCTACAATTCGATTGCAGAAAGGAATATTTGAGTTACAAGTTTAGCGAATGTCTGATGAGTTTTGAAAAGAGTTTCATAACTTACACCTCCCGGAACACCACTGTGAGTGAAAAGTCCGTGAAGATGTAATCGAACCATTTATGACATGGTAAGATCAAAGATGACATAAATAAATTTGCCATTATCCCTTTTAAAAGGTGATGCTTTAGAGACTGCGGCTTTTACACTGAAAAGAGCTCCATCGGGTCTGTTGAAATGACACCATGGTATGGTACGCCCAACCATGTTATATCTTTTCTTAACATTTGGAATATGGGACTTGTGTAAAAGGTTACAAACCTATTCCAAATCAGACAAGTGCTACTTTGTAGGTTATCCCAAGCAATTGGGTATTCCTCCCTCACTATACCGAGGCAAATAGGTTTGCCACAAAGAACGGTATGCTTTTTGAAGAAAATGGTTCTTTTCAAAAAGGTGAGTGGGAGAATAATGCAACTCGACGAGATAACCAGTATCTCCGTCATCAGGTCAAAGGAAAGAGACCTTGGAAGTAATTCCAGTGTTTCCTACTGCGACTGATACGGAAGTCTCTACAATAAAATGTATGGACTTCAGTCAAACTTGCAGCTAAACCACGTAGGCAAGGCTCGTGCAAACCTCTCAGGTGTGCAGACGAGATATTGTTGTCAGACAACAGTATACCTACGATACACAAGGAAGCATTGATGGGCCCTGACTCCGGAATTGGCTGAATGCCAATACAACCCGAGTTAGTTTCCATATAAGTGATTCAAGATTAAAACCTTGATACACCTTTCGGAAGACTTAGAGTCTAACGAATATTTATGGAACTTAAAACTGATACGGATAAAAATGTTTTATCCATAAAGCTCGACTTGTTGAAATAACAAGTTCAAGGAGTTGACTGCGATGAGGTTGTTTCACCGTAGCGATGCTTAAAGTCGGTTCGGGTTGAACTAGCAATTAATACATATTTCAGTCATGAGATATGAAACATGGATGACAATAGGATTTCCATATGATGGAAATGAAACCAAGGACTTGCATGTGTTACAGTCCAAGGTATTTTGTCATTCCAGAGGATGCTAGTGAGTGTGCAAACTTCAGAGTTCCAGCAATGGACAGAAGAGAGCATAATGGAGTTGGAATCTTCGTGTTTTGATGAAATGGTCAAAAGGGTTTGACTTCATCAATGGGTAACGAAGATGCTTGTGATTCAAGAAAGTAAGTGGGAGTATAATAAATTTCTAAAAAACGTTGTGTGCTTGACACATTGTTAATTGGAAATAAATTTCTTGACACGAATTAGGACTTCATTTGAAAATAGTTTTTCGATGAAGTGCTTGGGCTAAATAGCCTTTATATTAGGCATGATGATCTATGGAGATAGATTTACCTAATGGGGCTGAGCAAAGATACATATTGACAAGATGCTAAAACCTTTTAGCATTAAAAACGTCAAGGAGTGATTCTTGCCGAAGTCACATGGAAAGAGTTTTTGCAAGACTCGGTGTCCCAAAACACTGATGAGCAAAATACATGATGGAGATTCCACACACTCTTGTGTTTGGATTAATCATGTATTCCATGGTATGTAAAAACAACCAGATATGTCCAATACTCCCAAAGTTGTTGCGAGTATAGATACCAAAGTGATCAAAAGTTCTGATCATGGGACAACAGTGAAAAAGGGTCTTTGAGTACTATAGTAGCACCGATGACATGTTTTCTCGCACGCGGAGATCATGAAGATTTCGTTGTAAAAGGTTACATCGATACAGTCTTCATCCATGCTCCAAGTGATTTTCGATTTAAATTGAGGGTTTTGTGTAACACAAAATATGGTGGCACGGTAGTTGGAAATTGTTCCAAACAAGTTACTGTGGCGAATTCTATAACAGAGGCAAAGTATGTTGCCGCTTTTAAAAGCGACAAACAAGATGCTGAATCATATAGTTCTTTCATGAACTTAGTATGGTTCCAAGAAGGCTTTGGTCAATGGGACACTACTGCAGGTAGTTGCTCCATAACTCAGTCTGAGGAATCCAGGTTCGACCTGTGATTCACATACATACGAAGCCAAATCCACACAAAATATGAATTTTGTGAAAGCGTGAAAATGCGAGGATACGCAAAGATACACACGGAGCTGAAGTCGTCAGATCCGTTGGACATCAGGCTATACCACATGCGAAGAATATTTACACCGGTGTGCCACAGGTGTAAAGTGCATTAGCATTAACTAGATTATTGACTCTAGTGCAAGTGGGAGTCTGTAGGAGAAATGCCGTAGAGGCAATAATAAATGTTATTGATTATCTCCCTGTTCATAATTAGGTTTATGTTCCATGCTATAACTGCTATGGTTCTCGAGTCTACAATAACCACGAGGCTCGGAGGAAGACTCATATGCACGTGTGGAATAATAAACGGTAAAATGTATTCCTAGTCTGGCCTCTGAGACTAGCTCAAGTGTTGCATGATGGTTCTGTTTTCCTGATCATGGGCATGACTATGCCGGCAACTTTGAGGGCACAATGTTAGAAGAACATTTGTGTTGAATCGACCCGATTGATGTTATGCTATGAGATTCATTCATCACAAGTTAATGGTTAATAACACAGAGATGGTTAATGTTTGCATGATTCCTCAGACCATGAGAGTATCGAGTTTCTTCGTGCTTGATTCATGAACTTTGGGGTTTGTTAAACGTCATCCGTAACTGGATGGCTATTACGGCGGCTTACGGGTTCATGGGAAAGTATGTCAAGTAACTTGAATGCTCAAGATTGGGATTTGCTCCTCCGACGATGGAGAGATATCTCTGGGCCCTCTCGGTGTTATGGTATCCATCATCGTCTGGCCAGACACTTTGTGATTGATCACGGGGATGCCGGAACACGTGTAACGAGAAAAGAGAACAATACCGGTAACGAGGTAACTACATAGTGGACAAGTTGTTGATCCACGGAATGCCAACATGTCTCACCTCGGGTATTTGTAACATATCGCGAAGCCAACAGGAATGCCACGGCAACTGGAGGTTCACTCGAATATTCATTCGTGTGGGTATAGGGGTCAATATGGGTGTCCACGGCTCCGATGTTGATCATTGATCGGAAGGGGTTCCGTGTCATGTCTATACTTCACCGAACCTATAGGGTCACACGCTTAAGGGTCATCTATCTGCTGAATACTAGACAGGGAGTCTGAGAGAAAATCACCGAAAAAGTTTCGGACACCGGAAAAGTTTCGGACAGCGGAAAAGTTCCGCAGAGAGAACACCGGATGAGTTTCGGTGAAACTGAAAAGTTGTTTCGGGGTATTCCATTAAGTCAAATTGGTTTCGGCACATGCCTGATAATTCTTGGAGGGTGCCAGAATCATTCTGGAAACTTCTGGGAATTTTTTGAGATAAAAACCAGAAATGTTCCGGAGCTGCCGGAACCGCTTCAGATGCTTTTCGCAGATGAAATCAGTAAACTGGAATTGTTCCAGAACGCATTGAAAATTATTTTAGTGGGTACTGGAAATGTTCTAAGCCCACATAAATATTTTCAATTCGAACGGACGCTGAAAAATGTCGTCATGAATAGTGAAAGTGCTTTTTGGGTTACTTTTTGGAAAGCCATTATTTTGGGTTTTGTCCCAAGATATTTTTTGGGGGTGACATGGATGGATGAGGCTCCCTTGGGGGGCCCCTCCTAGGTGTGGCCGGCCACATGGGGGCTCCTCCTTGGAGCCCCCTCTTGTGCCTTGGTTTCACATTTGGGTCCTTGTGGAAGGACTTCATTCATGTGCTTTTGGTTTTTCTTGTAAAACCACCCTACCCCTTGGGATTTCCTATAAATAGAGGTGGAGGGGCAGCCCTCCACACTCACTCCTTCTCACATACAAGTGCCATTGCATGATCTGGCTTCTCTCTCCCTCCCCGCAAAATAGTTTTGCAGAGCCGAAAGGCTGTCTGGGTTCCGGTGGGAACTAGTTCTGGACGGCGAAGCCCTGCCGGATAGATGACACCGTATGTGTGCAACTCTGTAGAGAGGTCGTAGTTTCGATCTTAGTGCCTGAGGGGCTGTTCGTGAGTGCCTCCCGAAGGGCTGTCCAAGTGACGGTCGAAGTTCTGTGAGTCCTCCCGAAGGGCTGTCCGAGTGACCGTTCGAGTTTCGAAGGTCTTCCCGAAGGGCTGTCCGAGTGACCGTTCGAGTTTCGAAGGTCTTCCCGAAGGGCTGTCCGCGACACCGTCCGGGGGACTGTTCGACCGCCTCCCGGAGGGTTGTCCGAAGGGAAGACGAGGGTATACATCCTCGCGGTTGGGAGGTTGTAAATCCTAGCTGCGGGGATCTGCACCGCCGATCGTCATCGACTCTACTTCCGCTGTGCTACGAGTCGGTAACGAAAATGATCAAACCTTGTATGCAGTCTCCATAGTGGTCCTGGGCTGGTGCGTAGGTCGGAAAATTTTTGTTTTCTGCTGCGTTACCCTACAGAATCTGCTGCTGCTTCCTTTTCAGGCTCCGTGCAGTGGCGATCAGCCGTCGCTTGAAGCATTCTTGTTCGAGGGGTTCCTCTGGGACGATGAAATCTTCGTCACCGAGGCTAATATCCTCTTCGGAGAAAGGTAGGTAGTTACTATCTTCCAAATCCCCGTGATCGGCAAGTTCGTCGGGGTTGGCTTGACCCTCTTCCCTCTCGTCCTGCTCGAACACAGGCTCAGCGGGGTGGTCGGAGTCTTTGGCGTTGTCCGGAGTGTCATTATCTCCTGTGCCGGTATTGCTTTCCCTTGCCCGACGCGATCGTGGGCGGCACCGCAGACGCCGGCGCTTTGGTGGTTCGTCGACGGGCTCCTTCTCATCTGGATCTTCAGTGCCATCGTCGTCCTTCTTTTCAGGCGTGTCCACCATGTATACATCACAAGTAGAAGTGGTCGTCCAACGCCCAGTGATGGGCGGGTTTTGGCCTGGTTCAACTCCGACATCGTCGTCCATACCATCGATGTCTTCGAAGGCGTAGTCTAGCATGTCGGTTAAATCCTCGACAGTGGCTATTAAATGGGTGGTGGGTGGGACGCAAAATTCGCTGCTCTCAGCCCCCAGTTCAAGCTGGGCGTAGTTCGGAGGTGATACTTCCGTGATCGCGAGAGATCGCATTAGGTCCAGTGTTTTGTTTAAGAGTGAAAGCTGGACAGGCATCTGAGGATCTGCGGAGCTGTGTTCGGTAATAACCACTTGACCGAGCTCGATAGACGCAGACCTCAAGAGTTCAGAGTTGACGTCCAGAGGCGAATCTGGCTTTCCGATGACGGGGAGAATCCCGTTTGACTCCGGGTCCACCGACGGCATGGTTGCATCTGGGTCTGCGACTAGAAGCTCCGCAATAGGAGAAAGTCCGGTGGGGTCCACCCCCCAGTATTTGGATGAAGTGTCCCGCTCCGGATCTAGGGCCAGGGCGGGCATGCTAGTCGATCCCTGGACGGGATCTGATAGTGGATCAGAAGGGCCTTCTTTGTATGGGTGGGGAGTGGCGGCCGAGGCCGTAAACCCCTCGAAGATTAGATCTCCTCGGATATCGGCGATGTAGTTCAAACTTCCAAACCTAATCTGGTGATCAGGGGCGTAGCAGTCAACCTGCTCAAGGTGGTCGGTCGAGTTGGCACGTAGCGTGAAGCCGCCAAACACAAAGAGTTGACCAGGGAGAAAAGTCTCCCCGGAAACAGCATCGTTATCGACAACAAGGCGAGCCATCGATTCTTCTGTCGACAACACAACGGAACTCTCAATGAAAGCACCAATGTCGGTGTCAAAACCGGCAGATCTCGGGTAGGGGGTCCCAAGCTGTGTGTCTAAGGATCGATGGTAACAATGGACAAAGGGGACACAATGTTTACCTAGGTTCAGGCCCTCTTAAAGGAGGTAAAACCCTACATCCTGCTTGATTGTATTCGATGAGTATAGGGGTTACAAGAGTTGATCTACCTCGAGATCGTAATGGCTAAACCCTAGCTGTCTAGCCTATGATTATTCTAATTGCCTCTACGGACTAAACCCTCCGGTTTATATACACACCGGAGGGGCCTAGGGTTGTACAGAGTCGGTTTACAGAAGAAGGAAATAATACATCCGGACACCAAACTTGCCGTCCACGCATATAGGAGTCCTACCCGGACATGGGGGATGGTCTTCTGCTTTATCTTCACGGCCCATCAGTCCGGCCCATATCGAATAGACCGGACACCCGAGGACCCCCTAATCCAGGACTCCCTCAATGTATTCGATATATTCGAGACGATGTATTCGAGATTATATTATTCGATAATATTCGAGACGATTATTCGAGATTATATTCGATGATGCGCATATTATCTACTATAATTCAGTTTTATCTTTCGAGATGCATATCTATTATCTACTATTATTTGAGATGCATATCAATTATCGACTATTATTCGAGATGCGTACTAAATTGTTTTATATTTCTTCTGGATTAGTTAAATAGAAGCTATGGCAGACAATACCGGCAGAGAAGGAGAAGAGGCCATGTTCGAGATCATACGCTCCCCGAGCCGGCCAGATGAGAATGAAGAAGATGACGGCTCACAATATCTGAACAATACCGGGGAGGGTGATATGATATTCGATGAAGACGAACGAATAGATGAAGTCCAGAACTATGATGATCTTCAAATAACAAATACCGGCGAGGTATATTTATAGAAGCAGGCATCTGGTGATCATCACATGTTTTAATTGATTTTGTAAACGAATCGATCTTTCTTCTTTCAGCCCTCCGGATCGAGCAAATCTTCTACAGGCAGCAGGACAGTGCGAGGCCCGGCCAAAAAGTTGAAGGATGGCGTAAAGTACAACATCGATGCCATCAAACCTAATGGCGAACCGCGTGAGCCTAAGAAGAATGCGGGCAAGCTCATTCGTTAGTGCGGAGTTCTTGTGAAGGACCAAATCCCGATCTCCATTCAAGAATGGAAAAAACCAGCAAAGGAACGTCCAGATCTTACTTTTGTCGACCAAAGAGCAAAAGATCGGCTTTGGAAATCTCTCATGTCACATTTCACCCTACCAGATCATTTCATAGATGCAGATGTGGAGAAAGTCAAGAACGCTGCTCTTAGGAAGATGGCGATTGCATTCAACAACCACAAGGAAAGTATATGGAACAAGTACGTCGAAGGAGGAAAGAAGACTCCAGAATTCAAGGGAACACTGGAGAAGCAAAGAGATCACTGGGACGCTTTCGTGAAATTCAAGGAATCGGAAGTAGCTCAGGAACGGTCGAGAATAAACAAGATCAATGCCGCGAAAAAGATATGGCACCATAAGCTGGGACCAGGTGGCTACGAGGTGGCCCGGCCTAAGTGGGATCTCGCTGAGCAACAGATGGTGGATGCAGGGGTCATTCCAGTTACATTGAGCTGGCCCCCCAGGTCCAGGACTTGGTTCTATGCGCATGGGGGGATGTTGGACCCAAAGACAGGCCAGGTTTTGGAGCGGGCAAGTCTTAAAGGAGCCGACCTCGATTTAATTGTTGCAATAGAAGAGGCTCGAACGGGGGTGTTCACGCCCAACAGAGAGAACGACGAGCTTACGCGCGCCCTAAAGAACCCTGAACACCCGGGAAGAACACGAGGCAAAGGCGTTGTTCTGTGGTTTGAGGGGTTTGTGGACTGGAACGCCGACTACAGAAGCCATGCGAGAAAGAAGATGCAGGAGGAGAAGAAGAGGAAGCTGGAGGAGGAGCAGAAGAAGCAGGAAGCAGACCGCCTTCAAGGCCTAGAATCAAGGCACGCGGAGTTGGCACTCGCTTTCCAGCGACAGCAGCAGCAGATCGACTCACTTAGCCAGGAAAGGGGGTCTCAGCAGCGGCAGCAGCTAGCGGATCCAGCATTGGATAGCACCGTCCCATCCATGCCGAGAAGCAGCGTGGGTTCCGTCCCGAGCGATGAGGCACTGCTGGATAGATACCCTGTGGATGACATCATGGATAACACTAATTGTGAGCTACACTTTAAAATGAAGAACATATCCATGAAGGTGGCGGACGGCGTTGCTTATACAAATCCCCTTGAAGCAACCTTCCATTGCAATCCGATTCCAGCTGGCTATGCTCGTGTCGTGGTTGATGAAGTGGTGGCACAATATTCGAGGCTAGAGCTTGACATTCCTGGAGGTGACGACGAGCGCACACTAAGAGAGGCCATACATCGTATCATTCTATGGAGAAAGGATTGCATCATCTTTCCAAGGCCACCGACACCGCGTCAGCTGGCTCCTCCTCCAAGTCCGCCATCGCGTCAGCAGACTCCCGCTCCTCCAAGTCAGCCACCGCCTCAGCAGAGTCCTGCTCCTCCAAGTTCGCCAACGCGTCAGGCCACTCCTCCTCCTCCAAGTCCGTCACCGCGTCAGCCCACTCCTCCTCCTCCAAGTCCGGCACCGCGTTCGCCCAGTCCTCCTCCTCCAAGCCAGGCACCGCGTCAGCCATCTCCGCCGCCTCAGCGGGCTCCGCCGCCTAAGCAACAGCGGAAGAGAGGCACCGCAGCTACGGCGGCTAGCGGTACAACAGGAGGCAAGAGATACCAATTTGGTATAAGTCTCAAGCCTCTTCCTCGTCGGCCTTACGACCTGACTGAAGAGGAAAACGAGATTGAAGTGTAAGCCCAAGTGAAGGCCCATTTTGGACCGAAACCGCCCCCGCCGCCAAAGGAGAAAGTACCTAAGCATGTCATTGACCACTTTATTCGTATGGCTCAACCACCAGCTCCGAAGCATGTTGACTCAGACTATGAGCGCGAAATCAAGAAGTCATATCGAGCACAAAAAAAGGAGTCAAGCTCGAGCTCCAGCCAAGCAGCTGCCAAAAAAAGCGGGAAAACTGTTCCCCAGCTGGGAGAACAGACGGTGCAATCGATCCCCCCGCTCATTGTAACAACACATGGGAGTACCGGCGCCGATCAGCTGGTAATAACCGACGATCATAGAAGGCAGGCTGAAGAGGCCGGTGTCACTGTAGAACAACTCCTAGGCATCGAGCCCATCGAAACGTTTAAAGAGGAGGAACTAAAACGGAAATATGTCCGCGGCGAACCTATGGTCAAGGCTGAGGAGGTCAAGAGTCTCTCAACGAGAATGTATGAATTGCATCAATGGTACATGAGAGAAGCCAAGACTACCGATAAAGAGTCCCTCATGGTGAAAGTCAAGGCAAAACATTACTTCCATGAAAAAGATCTGTGGGTTGAGTTTCAAGAAATGTTTCAGTTATTCAATCAAGACGCACTCGACAAATCTATCGTCAGTTGTTATTGTCTGTAAGTGATTTCTTTTTGTAAGTTAAGTCTCTAGCTAGCTGTAGTGCTCGTTCATTAACTGTAATTATCCTCACTATATTCTTTTCTGTGGTATTATGCAGAATGACGATCTATGAAATGAAAAAAGCTGGACGCTATGGCATTGGGTTCATTGACCCAAATACCATTAATGAAGAGACATGGTCACGTGAATATGATCGACCATACACAGAGAAAACCTTGCTAGAGTTCTTGGTGCGACTAAATACCCAACCAGAAATACTACTTCCTTACAACTTCGGGTGAGTGACACTGTCTTGTACTACAAATTCTGTTTTTGCTTACTAGATGTTAATAAGTGTAGTTGATGAGTTATGCACATGCCCGCTTAATACAAACGTGTGCGCATGCAGTTTCCACTGAATCTTGTTAATCATTGAAGTTGACGAGGGAAAAGTTCAAGTACTGGACTCACTACTTAAAGAACCTAAAGAATACTCAATCGTGAAGGGGATGCTCGACAGGTAATTTCAATCATTATCGCACTATGTGGGCCTCTTTAGTTCGTTTCCTGATATCAACTAAATAATAACTCCTTTATTCATTTTCTTTGCCGGCGGACAGGGCTTGAGAAAAGTTCATCAAAAAGGTTAAAGGCCAATGGAAACAACAGCTGACATGGGTGCGACCCAAGGTAATTAATTAAGTAGTACTAGCTAGCTAACATCTCTTTAATTCTAGTTTCAATACCATTATAATGCTTGATTAATTATTATCTGATTGAATTCTATTCCCATAAAGGCCCTGAAGCAGGCGCCGGGGACTAATTTATGTGCATACTACGTTTGCGAGAACATTCGCATTATGACGTCCGAAAGAAGCAAACATGATAGAAACGATGGGTACGTTTGCCAGAACACTATTCATATTTTTTACATCATTATCTAATATATATACACACAACTAATAATACATGCATATTTTGATCTCTTCTTTAAAGATGAAGGATATGCGGGATAAGCTCCTACCAGAGAATCGCGTATGAGCGATTCAAGAGGAAATAGCGGGATTTTTGCTCGACCAGGTCATAGATCCCAAAGGAGAATTCCATTACCCCGTACCTAGCTAGATCGACCTAATGCCTTCATGTAATGATCTGTAAATTAAGAGGAGAAATTGTATATACCAAATTGTATATATACATGTGTATGTGTGAATGGTCGTGCAAGACATTTGATGATATATATATATATATGATCGGTTCTACGAGAAATTCTATTTATATATATACATAACGTGTACAATATGTAGTATCGTAAAATATCAGCAAATAAAAAAGAATTAAATGGAAAATATAAAATTAAAGGAAAAATCTTTCCCTAATAATAAAGCGATTATCGCCGCTGCCCGTTCACCACCGTCGCGGCAGTTTCGCACAAAACTCCCTCATCTTTTCTAGAATCAACCCGCACTCCATATTCATTAATCCATTAAGTGAAGAAAAAAACGATTCGATGGACCTTCTCTCTCTCCCCCGCACGAGAACGCCATACCCCCGGCGCTAGGGTTCCCTCCGCCGCCGCGCCTCATCCCTCCGCTCCCAACAACGCTCCCTACCCTCTCCCATCCCCTTGCAGTCGCCGTCGTAATCTCCCGTGCCGGTCAATAGCCCTGAAGAAGCCCCGGCCGCCGGCTCCCTGGAGCACGCTGCCCGCCGGTAGCCATATTTGAACGCCGGTGGATGCCATAATTGTGCGGGACCCCGCCGCAGCAACTCACCTCGCCCCCGCTGCGCCTCCCCAAGCGTCTCCGCCATCGCCTCGCGCTGCCGTGCGCAAGGTTACCGCTGCCTCTCCGTGGCACCTCTGTCTCCACTTCCCCGTGGCGCTGCTCGCCGGCTCCACAACCATGTCCTCTCCAATCAAATGCGGCTCACGAACTGCTACGGAGACGATGCTTGTCGGATCGCATGCAGGCCCTCCTCGCAGACAACCTCCAGCCCACACCAGTTCCCTTGTTCTGGATGTGCCACCTCCCATGGCTGAGCAGAGCGAGGTTAGAACGAGCAAGGAGATCGAGAGAGAAAATACTCAATTGATTTTACAGGGCATGGAGATTGATTTGACCTTTTTGGTTTTCCGCAGATTCAACGATAATGGCTCCCACACCTTTCCCCATTGTCTGGGCAAAGGCCAGTCTGTTTTGCAAAATTTCGCAGCTTGACGGGGCTGAAGGAGATGTTATGCAAACCGAGAATGAGCATGACGAGCAAAGCGATGAATCAATTGTCGCTGCCGGGTGTTGGCTGGGTGATTGATCAATATAGCTGGGAGCTTCTTGAGGAAAGCCAAACAAGCGGCTGGGACTTGATATTTACAGTTTCGGGTGCAGCAGTGTTGCTGGCATCTTTTTTTTTTTTTTTTGAGGATTGCTGGCATCTTTTTTTCTTGCATCTATATACTGATGATGCTTTATTTGGTGTTGTTTCCCGAGGCGCTAAATTATGGCTTTCTTGACAATGATTTCTGCTGATGTGCGTAGTTTATTTTTATGTTTTCACTTCCAGTTTAAGGAAAGTGCAAGTAAAACTTCAGTTTCACATTGGCTAAATCAGTCAATGTTGTTTATGCTCCGGCGGCAGCAGAGGAATAGAGCTGACAAGGAAGGGACCTGTCGGTGGAATTAACAGGGAAAGTAATTCCTGAAGTGTCTGGTTGGACCAAGAGGTAATTCCCTGTTTTCCGTGTACCATGCAGTAGGTGATGCAGACTATTTTTGTGTCCAAATACCAACATGGATTTGGTGTTAGTAGTTTCTGAATTGTAGTGTAGAAAAAAATGTGTGCCTTATTTCGGTAGCATTTTTTATGGACCAATTTTGTGTTTGAGGCCGAGGATTGGGGGTGCAACTCCTGACAGGGCACCATGCCTACGAAGGTACAAGTGGCTCACGAGTTCATGGCATGGTTGGCGCTGGAATGACGAAGAATATTAATGGGGTTGATGGTGAGCATGCTACAACCTGAATGACAATTAGATAGTCCTACGATTTCTGATGGATTGGAGAGGGGAGGGTGTGGTCACTGGTTTCTGTATTTTTGTTGTTCGAGCAAGGACAGTGGAAGGAGTTGTTGTCCGATAGGAAAACCTAAGCGACGATATTGAATCTCGAGATAGGATACACGAGCTTGCAAGGGTTGTGTTTGAGTGCCTGGCCACGGTGGAATTTAGTACGTGCTCTCCTCTACGCCCTAGAGTCTTCTTCCTATTTAATTGAATCTGAGAATCCACCCAGGGAACCAACATCCATCTTCTGATCTTTGTCTTGCCTTGAGTGCAATTTCAGCGTGTCCAGTAGTGCTCTCGACAAATATCTACAATGAAGAATGAAAATACTTGGAGATAGGCTACCAATTCGGTAAGAATAATAGAATATAGATGTCATGGATCTGCTTTTAACTATTTTACTATGCTTAGATTTGATCACCCATTTTTGGGCTGTACTGCAGCCTAAATGTGCTCCTGCTTGCTGTTCCTAAACATTTATATGTCCTGATAGATTATGATCCCCCCCACCACCCCCTTTTACTCAGTTTGGGTCTGCTTGAGCGGATGCATACTAAATTGTAAAAGAAGAGAAAGTGAGTAACTGAATATGATGGCAGGTGTTGGACTCAGGTTTAGACATTGGTGCACGTGATGTGTCAATCAAACATACTATAGTCCTCATATAATGGATGATGCTGTTTGCAAATTAAGAATTGAATGATGCAAAGAGATTCATGATGTAGAAGAACTTACAAGGTGGAGTTCGAACACCATTCATTGGAAATTTGATGAAATTCCCAACCACACAGGCCACACACAATTTAAGCCTAATAAATGGTATTAGAAATGCCATGTCTGCCGGTCCTCTGTTTAGATGTGTTTTGGTCACATATTCTTATGTAATTACGGTGTGACAAAAATAGCACTTAGGTCCTTATCAAACGTATTTCTCCTTTGTTTTGGTCTTCTCTTAATTTGTTTGTTTGCTTCAGGATGCCCCTAATCTGCTCCACATTGGCTTGAAGAGATGCAAATGTTGCAACTTCGCCGGAGGTTCTATGTTGGAAGTTGTGTGTGTGGGTGGTTCAAGGTTCTTTCCCTTATCCTATTTTTCTCTCTGCAATTTTTGTGTGATGTATGATTTCTTCCTTCTAAAAGTTGTATGGTAATGAGCGAGCCTAACCTGAAAATTATTAGACTAACGAGTGCTTTAGTTTGTTAGATGGACATGCTGTAGTCGAAGGAGACACATGCCTTCTATGTTCATGTCATTGTTTTTTAATTTACAATTTACAGATCTTACTTTCCACGGTATCGTCCGCTGCCATTGCGAAATGCCTATATGGTTATAAATCCTCTATGATTACAGAGTGCTAACTACCTTTCAGACATGGAAGCTTAGTTAAAAGCATGTAAACTGAAGCCTGAAAAAATGCAATATGAAAAACGCCTTGATTTTCAGTAGCAGTAGTGAGAGCATGTTGTATATAATTGAAAACAATTAAAGGAATAAAATGAGCAGAGCATTTTTGTGTAGGCGTATAACGAGTTGTCCTTTCTGGTGTTGTTTGTTGTCAAAATTTAAAGTACAGTTGCTTCTAATTTTCCGATGTACTAATAGATCCAGATACCAAATAAGCAAGTGAATAATTCTGCTGCTGACCCAGAGGTTAGCTATTCTTTGCAGCTTATATCATGGAACGGGACACCATTGAGGGTTTGCTAAGTCATTGCCAGAGTCTCATAATACCATATCCTCTTGGGGTCATCCTATATTAGGGTCCACACTATTGTCGCTTATGCCGTCCCGGTAAATATATAGACGAAGGTAGGTACACGGTTTGCTTCTTTCAAGACAGTAAGTTATATGAACAAATTGCATTGAAATGTATATACTATACATGGAAGTTGCACTTGGATTCTATTTCTTGCATGAATTCTTCAAACAAAAAATCTGCAGTGTGTGCAGCGGACGAGGATCATCCAGCACGCTGCTGGCCATTTGATCCTGTGACGTGCTAGATGGAACCGCCTCGACAAGCTGCTTGCTGGATGAGAGGGCGACTTAGGACATGATCAAGTTTGCCCATATCGTTTGGTTGCAATTTTATCGTACTAGCAAATTTGCTTGAGTTGAAACTGAATGGAATTCATGAGGAAACTGCAGGATGTTGAGTGTGAGGCGACCGAAGAGACCAAATTGTCGAGGCGACACGGGTTGAAGCGGAGGAGCAGGGGCAGCTGAAGTTCATAACCAGTCAGAGAGGATGAGATCAGAATCAGATGCTACCTGTGTCGTAATGTTACAATTGAGCAAGGGGGCTTGTTCTTGGATTGTTTCTTCCTTTGGTAGGACAAGGTAGTTTTCTAGATTATAAGCATAATAATTACTTGCAAGTTCTCAAGAAATATTTGTTTTGCGATTATAAGATGATCAGACCGACTCAAGGGTATAGCTTGTAATATGACGCCAGTTCTTGAATTAGATGTTTCATGCCATTTGAAATGTTTTACATAACACATTGGACAGTATATGCTTAAATGGTTGGTTTCATTCGTTACATTATCATAAAATTTAAATTCCATCTTTCATATGTAGCTTGCTCGGTTCACCTAAGCAAGAAGTTTGTTATTTTCTCATAGATGAAACGTCTTGATTTATTATCAACATGTTGTTTCATGTGTATAAGGATCTTATGTTTGACAAGATTGATGTTTAACAACTAGAATATTTATACCTTTATTTGGACGCACAAACAATTATACTATACATGGTGATAATAACATTACTTTCACAATGTCACTAGAGATGAAGGTAACCTTGTCTCTGTCGGTTCGATATAATTACAAGTGGCGCGTAGTGGCATGTGGAGCAGATTCTGCGATTTTTTCCCGTTGCAACGCACGGGAATATGTGCTAGTAAATCATAAAACCAAAACCCCTAAACCTTTTAGTCCCGGTTGGTGTAACCATCCGGGACTAAAAGCCCCCAGCCCCCCGGCGCGTGCTCGTGCCACGTGGTGGCCCTTTAGTGCCGGTTCGTGTTGAACCGGGACTAAAGGGGGGGGGGGGCTTTAGTCCCCACCCTTTAGTGCCGGTTCCAGAACCGGCACTAAAGGGCCTTACGAACCGGGACTACAGCCCGGTTCTGCACTAGTGTACATACGGATCTGAATGTAGCAGACTCGTTGACTAAGCCTCTTCCACGAGCAAAACATGATCAGCACCAAGACTCCATGGGTGTTAGAATCATTACAATGTAATCTAGATTATTGACTCTAGTGCAAGTGGGAGACTGAAGGAAATATGCCCTAGAGGCAATAATAAAGTTGTTATTTTATATTTTCTTATTCATGATAAAGGTTTATTATTCATGCTAGAATTATATTGATCGAAAACCATAATACATTTGTGGATACATAGACAAAACACCGTGTCCCTAGTAAGCCTCTACTAGACTAGCTCGTTGATCAAAGATGGTTAAGATTTCCTGACCATGGACATGAGTTGTCATTTGATAATGGGATCACATCATTAGGAGAATGATGTGATGGACAAGACCCATCCGTTAGCTTAGCATAATGATCGTTCAGTTTTATTGCCATTGCTTTCTTCATGTCAAATACATATTCCTTCGACTATGAGATTATGCAACTCCCGGATACCGGAGGAATGCCTTGTGTGCTATCAAACATCGCAATGTAACTGGGTGATTATAAAGATGCTCAATAGGTATCTCCGAAGGTATTTGTTGAGTTGGCATAGATTGAGATTAGGATTTGTCACTTCGAGTTTCGGAGAGGTGTCTCTGGGCCCTCTCGGTAATACACATCATAAGCTTACAAGCAAACGACTAAGGAGTTAGTCACGAGGTGATGTATTACGGAACGAGTAAAGAGACTTGCCGGTAACGAGATTGAACTAGGTATGAAGATACCGATGATCGAATCTCGGGCAAGTAACATACTGATGGACAAAGGGAATTACGTATGTTGTCATAACGGTTCGACCGATAAAGATCTTCGTAGAATATGTAGGAGCCAATATGGGCATCCAGGTTCTGCTATTGGTTATTGACCGGAGAGGTGTCTCGGTCATGTCTACATAGTTCTCGAACCCGTAGGGTCCGCACGCTTAACGTTCGATGACGATATAGTATTATATGAGTTATGTGTTTTGGTGACCGAATGTTGTTCGAAGTCCCAGATGAGATCACGGACATGACGAGGAGTCTCGAAATGATTGAGAGGTAAAGATTGATATATAGGACGATGGTATTCGGACACCGGAAGTGTTTCGGTGGGTACCGGGTACTTATCGGGTCACCGGAAGGGGTTCCGGGCACCCCCGGCAAAAGATATGGGCCTTATGGGCCAAGAGGGGAAACACACCAGCCACAAGGGGCTGGTGCGCCCCCCATATGGGCCGGCCAATGTGGAGAAGGAAAGGGGAAGAAGGAAAGGAAAGAAAGGGAATAGGATTCCCCCTTCCTTCCTCCTCCCCCCTCTTTCCTTCCCCCTCCGATATATATGGTAGGGGGCGCGCGGCTTGGGAGGAGCCCAAGTAGGATTCGGTCCTACTTGGGGCGCCTCCTGGCCTCTCCCCTCCCCCTCCCACCTATATATATATATATATATATATATATATATATATATATATATATGTGGGAAGGGGGCGCCCTAGCACATACCAGACAATTGTTTAGCCGTGTGCGGCGCCCCCCTCCACCGTTTACATCCCCGGTCATATTTTCGTAGTGCTTAGGCGAAGCCCTGCAGAGATCACTTCACCATCACCGTCACTACGCCATTGTGCTGACGGAACTCATCTACTACCTCGACGTCTTGCTGGATCAAGAAGGCGAGGGACGTCACCGAGCTGAACGTGTGCAGAACGCGGAGGTGCCGTACGTTCGGTACTTGATTGGTTTGAGCGCGAAGAAGTTCGACTACATCAACCGCGTTGTTAAATGCTTCCGCTTACGGTCTACGAGGGTACGTAGACATACTCTCCCCCTCGTTGCTATGCATCTCCATGGATAGATCATTGCGTGTGCGTAGAATTTCTTTTTGTTTTCATGCAACGTTTCCCAACAGTGGTATCAGAGCCAGGTCTATGCGTAGATGATATGTACGAGTAGAACACAAAGAAGTTGTGGGCAGTGATGTTCATACTGCTTACCACCAATGCCTTATTTTGATTCGGCGGCATTGTGGGATGAAGCGGCCCGGACCAACCTTACATGTCCACATACATGAGACCGGTTCCACCGACTGACATGCAACTAGTTTTGCATAAAGGTGGCTGGAGGGTGTCTGTTTCTCCTACTTTAGTTGAATCGAATTTGACTACGACCGGTCCTTGAAGAAGGTTAAAACAGCAAACTTGATAATTCACCGTTGTGGTTTTTGCCGTAGGTAAGAACGGTTCTTGCTGGAAACCCGTAGCAGCCACGTAAAACTTGCAACAACAAAGTAGAGGATGTCTAACTTGTTTTTGCAGGGTATGTTGTGATGTGATATGGTCAAGACATGATGTGATATACGTTATTGTATGAGATGATCATGTTTTGTAAGATATTTGGCTACCGGCAGGAGCCTTATGGTTGTCTCTTTATTGTATGAAATGCATACGACATGTAATTGTTTTACTTTATCACTATGCGTTAGCGATAGTTGTAGAAGCAATAGTTGGTGAGACGACCACAACGCAACGATGGAGATCAAAGTGTCGAGCCGGTGATGATGGAGGTCATGACGATGCTTTGGAGATGGAGATCAAAAGCACGAGATGATGATGGCCATATCATGTCACATATTTTGATTGCATGTGATGTTTATCCTTTATGCATCTTATTTTGCTTAGAACGGCGGTAGCATTATAAGATGATCCCTTCACTTAATTTCAAGATAATAGTGTTCTCCCTAAGTATGCACCGTTGCTACAGTTCGTCGTGTTGAGACACCACGTGATGATCGGGTGTGATAGACTCTACGTTCACATACAATGGGTGCAAGACAGTTTTGCAAATGCGGAATACTTGGGTTAAACTTGATGAGCCTAGCATGTACAGACATGGCCTCGGAACACTGGAGACCGAAAGGTCGAACGTGAATCATATAGTAGATATGATCAACATAGAGATGTTCACCATTGATGACTACCCCATCTCACGTAATGATCGAACATGGGTTAGTTGATTTGGATCACGTATCACATAGATGACTTGAGGGATGCCTATTTAAGTGGGAGTTCTTAAGTAATTTGATTAATTGAACTTAATTTATCATGAACTTAGTCCTAATAGTATTTGCATGTCTATGTTGTAGATCAATGGCCCGTGCTACCGTTCCCCTGAATTTTAATGCGTTCCTAGAGAAAACTAAGTTGAAAGATGATGGTAGCAACTACACGGACTGGGTCCGTAACTTGAGGATTATCCTCATTGCTGCACAGAAGAATTATGTTCTTAATGCACCGCTAGGTGACAAGCCCCCTTCCGCTAATGTAGACGCTTTGAACGTCTGGCAGACGCGGTCTGATGACTACTCTATAGTTCAGTGTGCCATGCTCTACGGCTTAGAATCAGGACTTCAAAGACGTTTTGAACGTCATGGAGCATATGAGATGTTCCAAGAGTTGAAGTTAATATTTCAAGCAAATGGCCGGGTTGAGAGATATGAAGTCTCCAACAAGTTCTATAGCTGCAAGATGGAGGAGAACAGTTCTGTTAGTGAACACATACTCAAAATGTCTGGGTATTATAATCACTTGACTCAACTGGGAGTTGATCTTCCAGTTGATTGTGTCATCGAATTCTTCAGGAAAACGATGACGCTGAAAAGGAAAGGAAAAAACAGTTTGAGGAATATCATGTTCATAAGTCGGCAATCGTAAGCATTTCTAAATAACGATTTTTTCAGTTTTACAAGTTGCAATATTAAAACAATTACAAAATGCAATTCCCAGGTACCTAGGATTAAAGAAGTCTTCAACGCCATACTAGGACAAACAATGAATCCCAAGAATACAAGATGTCAGTTTCATACTGTGCAAGATGTTCTAGTGGTAGAAAAGGGCGAATCACCATTTGCTGTTCTAAAGGTTGCATTCCTCTACAATGGTGAAAATTCATCGAAGACCTGCATGATTTGACAGTAAGTTTTCAATGAAAATCTTCTGGACACAATACATAGAAAATATTGGAATATTTTTTTTTACTTTTATACACCTTTTATGCAAAATTTCACAGGATGAAGTGGAAGACTGGAGGACAGAGGCACTGTACATTCTTTTATTTAGCGAGATGAATGAAGTCAAACCTAATGAAATGGATGATGAGATTAGCAATATCTTCAGCAAGAATGAAGACTAAAACTTTTGATTTAGCCAGCGAGCCTAATTTCATCAAAACGTGACAAAAACAGTTTAACCATGACTCATATTTATATGTAATCTAGTTACAAATTGTGTGTTCATGTTGAAAAGAGAACATCATCGAAGAGTGCCACTACACTATAAACAACAGTGCCTCTTTTTAACTGTGCGACAACAGTAACTCCCAAAAACGAACTCCTACCCGTGACACTGGAGACCACCTGCTCGTGCCTCCGGAGGCGACATGGAACCATGCCTCCAGAGGTGACATGCCCGTGCCTCCGGACAATTCACACCTTTGCATGCACGCACATACCTCGAGTGCCTCAACCGTGGCTAGCTGCTGCACACGTTACTGCAGATGCTTCACACCCGTGCCTCCGGAGGCGACATGTCCGTGCCTCCAGACATTTCACACATGTGCATGCACGCACATACCTCGTGCTTCACATCCGTGCCTCCGGAGACGACATGCTCGTGCCTCCAGTGAATTCACACCTGTGCATGCACGCACATACCTCGAGTGCCTCAACCATAGCTAGCTGCTGCGCACAAGTGACTGCAGATGCTTCAAACCCGTGCTTTTCCTGGTGAAGCAGCTTGGCTTTTGCACTCCTGAGCTGTGAACTTCTTTATAGAATATAATGAACTTCAGCAACCAACCAAATGCGAGAAAAAACACGCTGCACGACCAACACACACTTCGACCTATGCCTCCCTTCAAGATGTTTATGAAAATTTAAACGAGCCGAAGGCGAGCAGGAGGTTCCCCGCGCCATAGGCGCCGTGTGACACCACGACGGACAACGCACCGCATGAACCAACACGCTGTACGACCAACACACATTTCGATCTATGCCCCCCCCCTCAAGATGTTTATGAAAATTTAACAAGCCGAAGGCGAGCAGGAGGTTCCCCGCGCCATAGGCGCCGTGTGACACAACGACGGACAACGCACTGCACGAACCAACACGCTGCACGACCAACACACACTTCGACCTATGCCTCCCCTTCAAGATGTTTATGAAATTTAACGAGCCGAAGGCGAGTGGGAGGTTCCCCGCGCCGTAGGCGCCGTGTGACACCACGACGGACAACGCACCGCATGAACCAACACGCTGCACGACCAACACACACTTCGACCTATGCCCCCCCTTCAAGATGTTTATGAAAATTTAACGAGCCGAAGGCGAGCAGGAGGTTCCCCGCGTCGTGGCGCCTGTGGACACCACGACGGACAAAGCACCGCACGAACCAACACGCTGCACGACAACACACCCTCAACCTATGCCCCCCTTCAAGATGTTTATGAAAATTTAACGAGCCGAAGGCGAGCAGGAGGTTCTCGCGCGTAGGCGCCGTGTGACACTACGAGGACAACGCACCGCAAGAACCAACACGCTGCACGACCAACACAACTTCGACCTATGCCTCCTTATGAATTTATGAAAATTTAACGAGCCGAAGGCGAGCAGGAGGTTCCCCGCGCCGTAGGCGCCGTGTGACACCACGACGGACAAGGCACCGCACGAACCAACACGTTGCACGACCAACACACACTTCGACCTATGCCCCACTTCAAGATGTTTATGAAAATTTAACAAGCCGAAGGGGAGCAGGAGGTTCCCCGCGCCATAGGTGCCGTGTGACACCACGATGGACAACGCACTGCACGAACCAACACGCTGCACGACCAACACACACTTCGACCTATGCTCCCCCTTCAAGATGTTTATGAAAATTTAACGAGGCAAAGGTGAGCAGGAGGTTCCCCGTGCTGTAGGCGCCGTGTGACACCACGACGGACAACGCACCGCACAAACCAACACGTTGCACCACCAACACACACTTCGACCTATGCCCCCCTTCAAAATGTTTATGAAAATTTAACTAGCCGAAGGCGAGCAGGAGGTTCCCCGCGCCGTAGGCGCCGTGTGACACCACGATGAACAACACACTGTACGACCAACACACACTTCGACCTATGCCCCCCCTTCAAGATGGTTATAAAATTAACGAGCCGATGGCAAGGAGGTTCCGCGCCTAGGCACCTGTGACACCACAGACAGACGACGCACCGCACGAACCAACACGCTGCACGACCAAACACAACTTCGACCTATGCCTCCCCTTCAAGATTGTTATGAAAATTTAACGAGCCGAAGGCGAGCAGGAGGTTCCCCGCGCCGTAGGCGCCGTGTGACAACACGAGGAAACGCACGCACGAACACAAACGTTGCCACGACCAAAAACACTCGACTTTTTATATTGCACCCCCCTAAGATGTTTATGAAAATTTAATGAGCCGAAGACGAGCAGGAGGGTCCCCGCGCCGGAGGCGCCATGTGACACCACGACGGCCAACACGCTGCACGACCAACACACACTTCGACCTATGCTCCCCCTTCAAGATGTTTATGAAAATTTAACGAGCCGAAGGCGAGCAGGAGGTTCCCCGCGCCGGAGGCGTCGTGTGACACCACGACGGACAACACGCTGCACGACCAACATCGCGGCAATGTAAATATACTGTACGTTCTACGCGACCAAACGGATCATTACGTATGTTGTCATAACGGTTCGACCGATAAAGATCTTCGTAGAATATGTAGGAGCCAATATGGGCATCCAGGTTCTGCTATGGGTATTGACCGGAAGGTGTCTCGGTCATGTCTACATAGTTCTCGACCCGTAGGGTCCGCACGCTTAACGTTCGATGACGATATAGTATTATATGAGTTATGTGTTTGGTGACCGAATGTTGTTCGAAGTCCCAGATGAGATCACGGACATGACGAGGAGTCTCGAAATGATGTGAGGTAAGATTGATATATAGGACGATGGTATTCGCGACACCGGAAGTGTTTCGGTGGGTACCGGGGTACTTATCGGGTCACCGGAAGGGGGTTCCGGGCACCCCCGGCAAAAGATATGGGCCTTATGGGCCAAGAGGGGAACACACCAGCCACAAGGGGCTGGTGCGCCCCCCTATGGGCCGGCCAATGTGGAGAAGGAAAGGGGAAGAAGGAAAGGAAAGAAAGGGAATAGGATTCCCCCTCTTCCTCCTCCCCCCCCTCTTTCCTTCCCCTCCGATATATATGGTAGGGGGCGCGCGGCTTGGGAGGAGCCCAAGTAGGATCGGTCCTACTTGGGGCGCCTCCTGGCCTCTCCCCTCCCCCTCCACATATATATATTATATATATATAATATATATATATATATATATGTGGGAAGGGGGCCCCTAGCACATACCAGACAATTGTTTAGCCGTGTGCGGCGCCCCCCTCCACCGTTTACATCCCGTCTCTATTTTCGTAGTGCTTAGGCGAAGCCCTGCAGAGATCACTCACCATCCCCGTCACTACGCCATTGTGCTGACGGAACTCATCTACTACCTCGAGTCTTGCTGGATCAAGAAGGCGAGGGACGTCACCGAGCTGAACGTGTGCAGAACGCGAGGTGCCGTACGTTCGGTACTTGATTGGTTTGAGCGCGAAGAAGTTCGACTACATCAACCGCGTGTTTTAATTCTCCGTTACGGTCTACGAGGGTATAGACATACCTTCCCCCTGTTGCTATGCATCTCCATGGATAGATCATTGCGTGTGCGTAGAATTTTTGTTTTTTGTTTTCTGAAGTTTCCCAAAGTGGTATCAGAGCCAGGTCTATGCGTAGTGATATGTACGAGTAGAACACAAAGAAGTTGTGGGCAGTGATGTTCCTACTGCTTACCACCAATGCCTATTTTGATTCGGCGGCATTGTGGGATGAAGCGGCCCGGACCAACCTTACATGTCCACATACATGAGACCGGTTCCACCGACTGACATGCAACTGTTTTGCATAAAGGTGGCTGGAGGGTGTCTGTTTCTCCTACTTTAGTTGAATCGAATTTGACTACGACCGGTCCTTGAAGAAGGTTAAAACCGCAAACTTGATAATTACGTTGTGGTTTTTGCCGTAGGTAAGAACGGTTCTTGCTGGAAACCGTACGCAGCCACGTAAAACTTGCAACAACAGTAGAGGATGTCTAACTTGTTTTTGCAGGGTATGTTGTGATGTGATGTGATATGGTCAAGACATGATGTGATATACGTTATTGTTGAGATGAATGTTTTGTAAGATATTTGGCTACCGGCAGGAGCCTTATGGTTGTCTCTTATTGTATGAAATGATACGACATGTAATTGTTTTACTTTATCACTATGCGTTAGGATAGTTGTAGAAGCAATAGTTGTTGAGACGACCACAACGCAACGATGGAGATCAAAGTGTCGAGCCGGTGATGATGGAGGTCATGACGATGCTTTGGAGATGGAGATCAAAAGCACGAGATGATGATGGCCATATCATGTCACCATTTTGATTGCATGTGATGTTTATCCTTTATGCATCTTATTTTGCTTAGAACGGCGGTAGCATTATAAGATGATCCCTTCACTTAATTTCAAGATAATAGTGTTCTCCCTAAGTATGCACGTTGCTACAGTTCGTCGTGTTGAGACACCACGTGATGATCGGGTGTGATAGACTCTACGTTCACATACAATGGGTGCAAGACAGTTTTGCAAATGCGGAATACTTGGGTTAAACTTGATGAGCCTAGCAGCATGTACAGACATGGCCTCGGAACACTGGAGACCGAAAGGTCGAACGTGAATCTATAGTAGATATGATCAAATAGAGATGTTACCATTGATGACACCCCATCTCACGTAATGATCGAACATGGGTTAGTGATTTGGATCACGTACACATAGATGACTTGAGGGATGCCTATTTAAGTGGGAGTCTTAAGTAATTTGATTAATTGAACTTAATTATCATGAACTTAGTCCTAATAGTATTTGCATGTCTATGTTGTAGATCAATGGCCCGTGCTACCGTTTCCTGAATTTTAAAGCTGTCCTAGGAAAAATAAGTTGAAAGATGATGGTAGAGCAACTACACGGACTGGGTCCGTAACTTGAGGATATCCTCATTGCTGCAAGAAGAATTATGTTCTTAATGCAACGCTAGGTGACAAGCCCCCTTCCGCTAATGTAGACGCTTGAACGTCTGGCAGACGCGGTCTGATGACTACTCTATAGTTCAGTGTGCATGCTCTACGGCTTAGAATCGACTCAAAGACTTTTGAACGTCATGGAGCATATGAGATGTTCCAAGAGTTGAAGTTAATATTAAGCAAATGGCGGGTTGAGAGATATGAAGTCTCCAACAAGTCTATAGCTGCAAGTGGAGGAGAACAGTTTGTTAGTGAACACATACTCAAAATGTCTGGGTATTATAATCACTTGACTCAACTGGGAGTTGATCTTCCAGTTGATTGTGTCATCGAATTCTTCAGGAAAACGATGACGCTGAAAAGGAAAGGAAAAACAGTTTGAGGAATATCATGTTCATAAGTCGGCAATCGTAAGCATTTCTAAAATAACGATTTTTTCAGTTTTTCAAGTTGCAATATTAAAACAATTACCAAATGCAATTCCCAGGTACCTAGGATTAAAGAAGTCTTCAACGCCTACTAGGACAACAATGAATCCCAAGATACAAGATGTCAGTTTCATATGTGCAAGATGCTTAGTGGTAGAAAAGGGCGAATCACCATTTGCTGTTCTAAAGGTTGCATTCTCTACAATGGTGAAAATTCATCGAAGACCTGCATGATTTGACAGTAAGTTTCAATGAAAATCTTTTGGACACAATACATAGAAAATATTGGAATATTTTTTTTATTTTATACACCTTTTATGCAAAATTTCACAGGATGAAGTGGAAGACTGGAGGACAGGGGCACTGTACATTCTTTTATTTAGCGAGATAATGAATGAAGTCAAACCTAATGAAATGGATGTGATAGCAATATCTTCAGCAAGAATGAAGACTAAAACTTTTGATTTAGCCAGCGAGCCTAATTTCATCAAAACGTGACAAAAACAGTTTAACCATGACTCATATTATATATGTAATCTAGTTACAAATTGTGTGTTCATGTTGAAAGAGAACATCATCGAAGAGTGCCACTACACTATAAACAACAGTGCCTCTTTTTAACTGTGCGACAACAGTAACTCCCAAAAACGAACTCCTACCGTGACACTGGAGACCACCTGCTCGTGCCTCCGGAGGCGACATGGAACCATGCCTCCAGAGGTGACATGCCCGTGCCTCCGGACAATTCACAATTTGCATGCAGTCACATACTCGAGTGCCTCAACCGGGCTAGCTGCTGCACACGTTACGCGAGATGCCTTCACACCCGTGCCTCCGCGAGGCGCTGTCCGTGCCCTAGACATTTCACACATGTGCATGCACGCACATACCTCGTGCTTCACATCCGTGCCTCCGGGACGACCATGCTGTGCCTCCAGTGAATTCACACCTGTGCATGCACGACACTACCTCGAGTGCCCAACCATAGCTAGCTGCTGCGCACAAGTGACTGCAGACTGCTTCAAACCCGCTTTCCGGTGAAGCCGCTTGGCTTTGCACTCCTGAGCTGTGACTTCTTTATAGAATAATGAACTTCAGCACACCAACCAAATGCGAGAAAAACACGCTGCACGACCAACACACACTTACGATATGCCTCCCCTTCAAGATGTTATGAAAATTTAAACGAGCCGAAGGCGAGCAGGAGGTTCCCCGCGCCATAGGCGCCGTGTGACACCACGACGGACAACGCACCGCGAACCAACACGCTGTACGACAAACACACATTTCGATCTATGCCCCCCCCTCAAGATGTTTATGAAAATTTAACAAGCGAAGGCGAGCAGGAGGTTCCGCGCCATAGGCGCCGTGTGACACAACGACGGACAACGCACTGCACGAACCAACACGCTGCACGACCAACACACACACTTCGAACTATGCCTCCCCTCAAGATGTTTATGAAATTTAACGAGCGAAGGCGAGGGAGGTTCCCCGCGCCGTAGGCGCCGTGTGACAACCGACGGACAACGCACCGCAATGAACACAACACGCTGCACGACCAACACACACTTGACCATAGCCCCCCCTCAAGATGTTATGAAAATTTAAACGAGCCGAAGGCGAGCAGGAGGTTCCCCGCGTCGTAGGCGCCGTGTGACACCACGACGACAACGCACCGCACGAACCAACACGCTGCCACGATCACACACACCCTTCAACCTATGCCCCCCTTCAAGTGTTATGAAAATTTAACGAGCCGAAGGCGAGCAGGAGGTTCCTCGCGCCGTAGGCGCCGTGGACACTAACGCAGGCAACGCACCGCACGAAACCAACACGCTGCACGACCAACACATACTTCGACCATGCCTCCACTTCAAGATATTTATGAAAATTTAACGAGCCGAAGGGCGCAGGAGGTTCCCCGCGCCGTAGGCGCCGTGTGACACCACGACGGACAAGGCACGCACGAACCAACCGTTGCACGACCAACAACACTTCGACCTATGCCCCACTTCAAGAGTGTTATGAAAATTTAACAAGCCGAAGGGGAGCAGGAGGTTCCCCGCGCCATAGGTGCCGTGTGACACCACTGAGGACAACGCACTGCACGAACCAACACGCTGCACGACCAACACACACTTCGACCTATGCTCCCCCTCAAGATGTTTATGAAAATTTAACGAGGCAAAGGTGGCAGGAGGTTCCCCGTGCTGTAGGCGCCGTGTGACACCACGACGGACAAAGACCGCACAAAACAACACGTTGCACCACCAACACCACTTCGACCTATGCCCCCCTTCAAAATGTTATGAAAATTTAACTAGCGAAGGCGAGCAGGAGGTTCCCCGCGCCGTAGGCGCCGTGTGACACCACGATGAACAACACACTGTACGACCAACACACACTTCGACCTATGCCCCCCCTTCAAGATGGTTATAAAATTTAACGAGCCGATGGCAAGTAGGAGGTTCACCGCGCCATAGGCACCATGTGACACCACGACGGACGACGCACCGCACGAACCAACACGCTGCACGACCAACACACACTTCGACCTATGCCTCCCCTTCAAGATGTTTATGAAAATTTAACGAGCCGAAGGCGAGCAGGAGGTTCCCCGCGCCGTAGGCGCTGTGTGACACCACGACGGACAACGCACCGCACGAACCAACACGCTGCACGACCAACACACACTTCGACTTATGCCCCCCCTTCAAGATGTTTATGAAAATTTAACGAGCCGAAGGCGAGCAGGAGGTTCCCCGCGCCATAGGCGCCGTGTGACACCATGACGGACAAGGCACCGCACGAACCAATACGTTCCACGACCAACACACACTTCGACCTAAGCCCCCATTTCAAGATGTTTATGAAAATTTAACGAGCCCAAGGCGAGCAGGAGGTTCCCCCGCGCCGTAGGCGCCGTGTGACACCACGACGGACAACGCACCGCACGAACCAACACGCTGCACGACCAACACACACTTCGACCTATGCCCCCCCCCTTAAAGATGTTTATGAAAATTTAACGAGCCGAAGGCGAGCAGAAGGTTCCCCGCGCCGTAGGCGCCATGCTCCAATTTAGTAAAGTTATACAAAACATGCCTCTGCTAGTATACGCCTGTGCCTATATATAATTCACACATTGTCATTGACAGGATTGAGCGATGCCTCTGCACTGTTAACGACTGTGCGTCAACCCATGCCTTTGCTCCATGTGTATGAAAAAGTTGTTGTTTTTTACTTACTTGAAAGGTCACATTTGATAGTGTTGGAAGCCCCGCCCGTAACTACCCTATAAATCTCCATTTTCCAGAAATATAATGGGAATAAAAAGGAAAACAAAAAGGAAACAGGGAATCGACGCGGTTGGCCGTTATTTTCTGTCTGTTATCGCGAGGAAAGGGAAAAACGGAAAATTCAAGAATTTGAATGATTAAACTGCAAAACGCATGAAACCACAAACCGGAAAGGGAAAACCAGGAACCAACCGCGTCGGGCGCTCCGAACGAGCACTTTTTTTTTTTGATGGTCGAAGGAGTGCTCGTTAACTAGTTGCTCTCGAAGTAGTTTGTTACGTCGCGCCCGTAGATTTGTTTTTTGATGTTCCGAGCAACAACTAATTAATTTCTAGGCTGAAATGCTGAAGGCTCAACAACCCAAGGCCTGCCAAAGTGCCGCCACTCCCACCCTCGCCGGCGCTCCCCTCCCCAACCAAGCTCGCACCCGCCGCCGCTCAACCACCCACCCGCTGCGGTGCTCCCCCTCCCGCCACACGCAGAGAAAGAGCGCCGCGCCTCCATTGCCGCCGTCGCCCTCGCCCGCCCCCATCTCTGCCGCGACCGCTCTCTCGGCTCCGCAGGTGGCGAGGATGGAGAGCGGAGGCCAGGGATGCCGCCGGGGAGGGGATTACTAGGCGGCGCTCCGCTGCGGCCTGCGTTGGCTTCCACTCTTGGTGTAGCCAAACCGAGGTAAATCTCCAAACTTGGGAGCTGATTCCCCCCAATACAATCTTCAGTGTTACCGCCGCCGTTTGCTGAATCCGTAGTACAAGACCGCATTGATTTGATTTATCCATCCATGGCAGGCAGGCAGGCAGGCAGATGCTTCGTGTTGCAAGAATCTGTACTGCAAGGCCGCGTTCAGGCCGTGCCGTATTTGCGCTCCTTGCCTCTCCACCACCCTGTATTGCCTCTCACAGCTTGGACCACAAGTGTGATGCTACCAAGTGCAATGGTGACAAAGATATCAGATTCTCAAACCGGAAATCGCATGTTGTTACTCGTGCCGCTTGCTTCTCCACCGCTACCGAAACGGTTCTCGTCCAAGCCCGGGACTCGTCTCTGCTAGCATCGGAGATAGAGACTGCGATCGACCAGCAGAGGTTCGATGATGCGTGGAGGGCCTACGAGAAGCATCTTCACATGGACGGGCTCCCGAGAAAGTCTGTTCTGAGTAAGCTCATCACTGGGTTCGCGGCGACCTGTGACGCTCACAGGCTTAACCAGTCGTACAATGTGGTCGATCGCGCGTTTCGAGAGAGGCATGAACTGCTGGAGAAGGAGGCCCTGATTTACCTGTCCCTTCTTCTTGCACGGTGCGCTCATCCTGATCTTGCTGTAAATGTTGTGAGGAAGCTGGTGAAGATTGAAGCATACCCACCCGTTGCAGCGTGGTCTGCAGTTATAGCACACATGTGTCAGACTGCGACCGGTTCGTTCCTTGCTGCCGACATGGTAATGGAGATCGGATACCTTTTCCAGAACAATAGAGTTGATCCACGGAAGAAGAGCAACCGTCCACTGCTAGCAATGAAGCCCAATTCATTTACCTTCAGCATTGTTCTGACTGCATCCCTCCTGTTTGGTACTACTAAAAAGGCGGAGCAGCTTCTTGAATTAATGCCCAGGATAGGGGCCAAACCTGAAGCTAGCTTGTTGGTTGTCATGGCTCGCATATACGAAAAGAATGGACACAAAGATGAGATTCAGAAGTTGAAGAGGCATGTCGATGAGGCATGTGGTCTCAGTGAATCAGAGTTCAGGCAGTACTATGATTGCCTGCTCTCCTGCCATTTGAAATTCGGGGATTTGGATTCTGCTGTGGATATGGTACTGGACATGCTTAAAAAGGGTAACAACGCAAAGCGGTCACTAGAAGCAGCTAAAGCAGTTCTTGAAGCAGTCGAATCTAACAAATTGTATCTTCCTTATGAGAAAACGGGCCCTGAAAATTCAGGTTCCCCAGATAAACCTGTGTCTACTGATCGCCAAATGCAAAATTACTCTTCATTCTTGAAAGATAAGAGCTTTGCAAGGCTTGAATTAGAGGCAAGAGAATTACACAAGCTATTATCAGATAAGCTGCAGGAACAGGTTGGACTGGTAAAATCTGAACATGGTGTCCTCCATCCAACTGCAATAGGCGCGTGTGACACACGAGACGGACGAACGCACTGACCACGAACCAACACGCTGCACGACCAAACACACACTTCGACCTAGCCTCCCCTTCAAGATGTTTATGAAAATTTAACGAGCACGAAGGCGAGGGGAGGTTCCCCGCGCGTAGGCGCCGTGTGACACCAGACGGACAACGCACCGCAATGAACCAACACGTGCACGACCCAACACCACTTCGACCATGCCCCCCTTCAAGATGTTTATGAAAATTTAACGAGCCGAAGGCGAGCAGGAGGTTCCCCGCGTCGTAGGCGCCGTGTGACACCACGACGGACAACGCACCGCACGAACCAACACGCTGCACGATCAACACACCCTTCAACCTATGCCCCCCTTCAAGATGTTTATGAAAATTTAACGAGCCGAAGGCGAGCAGGAGGTTCCTCGCGCCGTAGGCGCCGTGTGACACTACGACGGACAACGCACCGCACGAACCAACACGCTGCACGACCAACACATACTTCGACCTATGCCTCCACTTCAAGATATTTATGAAAATTTAACGAGCCGAAGGCGAGCAGGAGGTTCCCCGCGCCGTAGGCGCCGTGTGACACCACGACGGACAAGGCCACCGCAACGAACCAAACAAGTTGCACGACCAACACACACTTCGACCTATGCCCCACTTCAAGATGTTATGAAAATTTAACAGAGCGAAGGGGGAGCAGGAGGTTTCCCGCGCCATAGGGCCGTGTGACACCACGAGGACAACGCAGACGAACAAAAGCTGCACGACCAACACCACATTCGACCTATGCTCCCCTTCAAGATGTTTATGAAAATTTAACGAGGCCAAAGGGGGAGCAGGAGGTTCCCGTGCTGTAGGCGCCGTGTGACACCACGACGGACAACGACCGCACAAACCAAACGTTGCACCACAACACACACTTCGACCTATGCCCCCCTTCAAAAGTTTATGAAAATTTAACTAGACGAAGGCGAGAGGAGGTTTCCCGCGCCGAGGCGCCGGTGGACACCACGGATGAACAACAAACGACTGTACGACCAACACACACCTTCGACCTATGCCCCCCCTTCAAGATGGTTATAAAATTTAACGAGCCGAGGCAAGTGGAGGTCCGCGCCTAGGCACATGTGACACCCACGGACGACGCACGCACGAACCCAACACGCGCACGACCAACACACACACTTCGACCTTTGCCCCCCTTCAAGATGTTTATGAAAATTTAACGAGCCGAAGGCGAGCAGGAGGTTCCCGCGCCGAGGCGCTGTGTGACACCACGACGGACAAAGCACCGCACGAACAACCGCTGCAGACCAACACACACTTCGACTTATGCCCCCCCTTCAAGATGTTTATGAAAATTTAACGAGCCGAAAGCGAGCAGGAGGTTCCCCGCGCCATAGGCGCCGTGTGACACCAACGGACAAGGCACCGCACGAAACCATACGTTCCACGACCAACACACACTTCGACCTAGCCCCCATTCAAGATGTTATGAAAATTAACGAGCCAAGGCGAGCAGGAGGTTCCCCGAGCCGTAGGCGCCGTGTGACACCACGACGGACAACGCACCGCACGAATAACCAACACGCGCACGACCAACACACACTTCGGACTATGCCCCCCTCAAGATGTGTTATGAAAATTTAACGGCCGAAGGGAGCAGGAGGTTCCCCGCGCCGTAGGCGCCGTGTGACACGAACGAGACAACGCACCAGCACGAATCAACACACACTTCGACCTATGATCCCACTTCAAGATTGTTATGAAAATTTAACGAGCAGGAGGTTCCCCGCGCGTAGGCGCCGTGTGACACCACGAGGACAACAAACCGCATGAACCAACAAGCTGCATGACCAACACACACTTCGACCTATGTTCCCTTCAAGATGTTATGAAAATTTAACGAGCAGAAGGCGAGCAGGAGGTTCCCCGCGCCGTAGGCGAAGATGTTTATGAAAATTTAACGAGCAGAAGGCGAGCAGGAGGTTCCCCGCGCCGTAGGCGCCGTGTGACACCACGACGGACAACGCACCGCACGAACCAACACGCTGCACGACCAACACACACTTCGACCTATGCCCCCCCCCTTAAAGATGTTTATGAAAATTTAACGAGCCGAAGGCGAGCAGAAGGTTCCCCGCGCCGTAGGCGCCATGCTCCAATTTAGTAAAGTTATACAAAACATGCCTCTGCTAGTATACGCCTGTGCCTATATATAATTCACACATTGTCATTGACAGGATTGAGCGATGCCTCTGCACTGTTAACGACTGTGCGTCAACCCATGCCTTTGCTCCATGTGTATGAAAAAGTTGTTGTTTTTTACTTACTTGAAAGGTCACATTTGATAGTGTTGGAAGCCCCGCCCGTAACTACCCTATAAATCTCCATTTTCCAGAAATATAATGGGAATAAAAAGGAAAACAAAAAGGAAACAGGGAATCGACGCGGTTGGCCGTTATTTTCTGTCTGTTATCGCGAGGAAAGGGAAAAACGGAAAATTCAAGAATTTGAATGATTAAACTGCAAAACGCATGAAACCACAAACCGGAAAGGGAAAACCAGGAACCAACCGCGTCGGGCGCTCCGAACGAGCACTTTTTTTTTTTGATGGTCGAAGGAGTGCTCGTTAACTAGTTGCTCTCGAAGTAGTTTGTTACGTCGCGCCCGTAGATTTGTTTTTTGATGTTCCGAGCAACAACTAATTAATTTCTAGGCTGAAATGCTGAAGGCTCAACAACCCAAGGCCTGCCAAAGTGCCGCCACTCCCACCCTCGCCGGCGCTCCCCTCCCCAACCAAGCTCGCACCCGCCGCCGCTCAACCACCCACCCGCTGCGGTGCTCCCCCTCCCGCCACACGCAGAGAAAGAGCGCCGCGCCTCCATTGCCGCCGTCGCCCTCGCCCGCCCCCATCTCTGCCGCGACCGCTCTCTCGGCTCCGCAGGTGGCGAGGATGGAGAGCGGAGGCCAGGGATGCCGCCGGGGAGGGGATTACTAGGCGGCGCTCCGCTGCGGCCTGCGTTGGCTTCCACTCTTGGTGTAGCCAAACCGAGGTAAATCTCCAAACTTGGGAGCTGATTCCCCCCAATACAATCTTCAGTGTTACCGCCGCCGTTTGCTGAATCCGTAGTACAAGACCGCATTGATTTGATTTATCCATCCATGGCAGGCAGGCAGGCAGGCAGATGCTTCGTGTTGCAAGAATCTGTACTGCAAGGCCGCGTTCAGGCCGTGCCGTATTTGCGCTCCTTGCCTCTCCACCACCCTGTATTGCCTCTCACAGCTTGGACCACAAGTGTGATGCTACCAAGTGCAATGGTGACAAAGATATCAGATTCTCAAACCGGAAATCGCATGTTGTTACTCGTGCCGCTTGCTTCTCCACCGCTACCGAAACGGTTCTCGTCCAAGCCCGGGACTCGTCTCTGCTAGCATCGGAGATAGAGACTGCGATCGACCAGCAGAGGTTCGATGATGCGTGGAGGGCCTACGAGAAGCATCTTCACATGGACGGGCTCCCGAGAAAGTCTGTTCTGAGTAAGCTCATCACTGGGTTCGCGGCGACCTGTGACGCTCACAGGCTTAACCAGTCGTACAATGTGGTCGATCGCGCGTTTCGAGAGAGGCATGAACTGCTGGAGAAGGAGGCCCTGATTTACCTGTCCCTTCTTCTTGCACGGTGCGCTCATCCTGATCTTGCTGTAAATGTTGTGAGGAAGCTGGTGAAGATTGAAGCATACCCACCCGTTGCAGCGTGGTCTGCAGTTATAGCACACATGTGTCAGACTGCGACCGGTTCGTTCCTTGCTGCCGACATGGTAATGGAGATCGGATACCTTTTCCAGAACAATAGAGTTGATCCACGGAAGAAGAGCAACCGTCCACTGCTAGCAATGAAGCCCAATTCATTTACCTTCAGCATTGTTCTGACTGCATCCCTCCTGTTTGGTACTACTAAAAAGGCGGAGCAGCTTCTTGAATTAATGCCCAGGATAGGGGCCAAACCTGAAGCTAGCTTGTTGGTTGTCATGGCTCGCATATACGAAAAGAATGGACACAAAGATGAGATTCAGAAGTTGAAGAGGCATGTCGATGAGGCATGTGGTCTCAGTGAATCAGAGTTCAGGCAGTACTATGATTGCCTGCTCTCCTGCCATTTGAAATTCGGGGATTTGGATTCTGCTGTGGATATGGTACTGGACATGCTTAAAAAGGGTAACAACGCAAAGCGGTCACTAGAAGCAGCTAAAGCAGTTCTTGAAGCAGTCGAATCTAACAAATTGTATCTTCCTTATGAGAAAACGGGCCCTGAAAATTCAGGTTCCCCAGATAAACCTGTGTCTACTGATCGCCAAATGCAAAATTACTCTTCATTCTTGAAAGATAAGAGCTTTGCAAGGCTTGAATTAGAGGCAAGAGAATTACACAAGCTATTATCAGATAAGCTGCAGGAACAGGTTGGACTGGTAAAATCTGAACATGGTGTCCTCCATCCAACTGAAACAATGTATGCCAAACTAGTCAAAGCTTTCTTGGAAGCAGATAAGATCAGTGCATTGGCATCGTTTCTTGTGAAGGCAAGCAAAGAGGATTCACCTGTGTCTGTTGAGAGCTCCTTTGTTGTCCAAGTGATAAATGCATGCATTTCTCTTGGGTTATTAGAGCAAGCACATGACCTTCTTGACGAGATGAGATTTTCTGGAGTTAGAGTTGGTTCTTCCATATATTCGTCACTCCTAAAAGCTTACTGCAAAGAGGAGAATCATGAAGATGATATAACTGCACTTTTGAAGGATGCTCAACAGGCAGGAATCCAGCTTGATTCAAGCTGCTACGAAGATTTGATACAATCCAGGGCACATCACAATAACACCACAGGTGCTCTCCATCTTTTTAAAGAGATGAAGAGCTCAAACATTCAAAAATCTGTTAACAGGGAGTTTGAGATGTTAGTACAAAGCTGTGATAACAATGAAGCTGCTTTGACTGCTAAGCTAGTGGAAGAAGTCAAAAGTGGCCATACAGTTAATCATGCCATTCATGACTGGAACAATGTTATACATTTCTTCTGTAAGAAGAGATTAATGCACGATGCTCACAAAGCACTGAGCAAGATGCGTGTTTTAGGCCACACGCCAAACGCACAAACTTTCCATTCTTTAGTAACTGCTTATGCTGCTGTTGGTGGCAAGTATGTGGAGGTGACAGATTTGTGGGGCGAAATGAAAGTTCTGGCCAACTCCAACTCAATGAAATTTGATCAGGAACTGTTGGACTCTCTGTTGTATTGCTTTGTGAGAGGTGGTTTCTTCCTTCGAGCAATGGAAGTTATAGAATTGATGGAAAAGTGCGAGATGTTTATAGATAAATACAAGTACAAGTCCCTGTGGCTTAAATATCATAGAACATTGTACAAAGGTAAGGCTCCTAAGGTCCAAACAGAAGCTCAACTGATAAGAAGAGAAGCAGCACTACATTTCAAGAGATGGATTGGGTTGACATGATGAAAGCAAGATTTTGGAAGCCATAGTTGTTTTGGGACCAGCATAGCTGGAGACCAATGTATGGATGCCTCTTATCTTTGGTCCTTCCCTAGTTCCCTCCCCATCTCACAATGAGGCCAGATTTTCCTGTGAAGATAGACCTGCGCTGAGCATGATGACTGGTTTGTAGCTGTGCCAGCCGCCATGGTACAGGAATAAATCGCTCGACAGATCGCAATTCTCCCAGATGTAATTTTTCTACTGGTATGTTGTTTTTGAGTTGAAAGTTCTACAATGTCCATTCATTCTACTGGACTTGAGCTATACATGTACGACTTGAGATTAGATGTACATGAACCCCATACAACAGCTGCAAAATATCTTTATGCAATGCCTTCCAGTGTTCAGGTTGAAACAGCTCGTTGGATGGAAGCATGATGTGAGCCTGCAATGACATAGCAAAATATCTGTATTACTTGAATAATATTGATTAGCCTATTTGGTACTGCATTCAAATTTATAGTTTTTAAGCTCGAAATGCAACCCTATAGACTAGTTATTGATGCTTCTATGGAAAACAGATATCAGCGACGGATGCGTCTCGTTTTGTAAGTTAAGATGGTCTATGCACTAGTGTTTAGGTTTAAGTTAAAATATTTTTCTTCCGCGGGAAAAGGATATTTTTGTACTAGTAATTTGAACCAAAGTTGGTATAGCTTGTGCTTATGTAATTGGCAAATCTGCCTTTTCTGGCAATGGATACATGATTTTGTTCGTAATTATTCTATGATACTAACAGTTGTTGATAATTGCCTTATTTTCAGTCAAATTTTGCAACCAAATATATCTAGAGTCAGCTTTTCAAATGGTAGTGTTCATATGATGCAACTGAACCAAATATCTCAGATTATACGTGTAGGCATATATAATTTTGTTTGATTGATCGTGTTTTGGACCGTGCATTGTATCTGAGAAAATTGACAAGCTATGTTCTTCTGTCAGCTTATGTACTTGTTTTGCATTTCATCGATGACGATTGTAACCCTACTTTGGTTTAGCAGATCTCACCCTTTCTTCTTTAGAAAAAATAACCCAGCTCACTTATATTGTAGCAAATATTTCGTACTCGTCAGTCATTCACTAACCATCGTGTGTGTCTCGGCTGCCTTCAGTTCTGAGAAAAATAATATGAGTCAGTCTTTTGATTAACTGTATACAAGCAATCACGACATCTAAACAAAACTAACTTTCTTAATCATGCCTGATTATTGCTAGTTTTATTGCATTTGCCTTAAGATGCTGCAGAAGGGAGTTGGTGGCCTGTTGTCCTCATTTGCATATTTAAATTGCATCAATTAATGTATTCCCATGATTTTTTTAATTGTGCAACTTGCCTATTATTTCGCAGAGACAAATCTCAAGCAGACACGTGCACCAGGTTTCACATTTGCTGATGGAATCTTGACGAGATAAACAGATCAGTCTTACCTGTTTGCTGGTTCCGTGCATCATCATTCATCATTCATTGTCCATCGTTACCAATAAGCAAGCTGCAGGCTTGCTTATTAATGTTTACATCACATCAGAGCCACTGACATCCTATGTTAAAAATATTACTACAGAGCAGACTTTGTAGACTGTGTTATGTAGTTGACATTGTTTATGCAAGCTCCCCTCACTATTGGTGTGATATAAGAGAAGGATGCTTCTTATATTTCCCGAGGAAGAACACGATGATTCAGTAGGAACTACCCCTCAGCTGCTTTCAACCATTCCTCTGGTTGTGCTTACACTCCATTTAGTTTCCAACATTCTGCTCGTGCTTACACTCCACTTCTGCATCCGTTCTCCTGATATCTGGTAAAGCTCGACTGTGTCCTTCGATCAATAGAGTACACATTTCATCCTTTTTCTTATCTTGACCTTTCTGAACTGATACCTCAGCGCACGCTTCATGATCAGTGCGCCTGTTCTTATTGTTTGTTGGACTGCTTAGCAAAGATATCCTGTTGGGAGGGAACAATTCGTACGAACACATCCCGCTCTGCTGCAGCAGTCTAATAATTTAACTTATTCAGGTATTTTCTCTAGTTCAGATGGCTCTTTAGTGGTACTTGTAGTATTCACTGAACCAGTTTTCTTTCTTACAAGGGAAGCATGTAGTTCACCTTCTCTTTTTCCCCTTTTATATGTGTTGCAGTGTGGCTTCCTTTGGTAATTTGCTGATAATCCTCTGCTTTCTCTTCTATATGTCGGTCTAGTCAACTGGTTACCTTCCATCTCCCTTGGGTTCGGCCATCTAGATCTTAAGTAGTCATGGGTTCATCAAGATCTTGAAGTGGTGATTGGTTGACCACTGGAGCAATCTGCTTATGTGAGGTCATTAATTCGACTGTTGTTACCGACTGTTTATTTCTTGCTTTAAGGTTGGTTTGAAAGGTAATATTTGTACTGTATTCCAGATCTTCCATCTTTCTTTCCATGGTATTACTACAATGAAATGTGTTATCATGTGACTCCTATGCTAAAAGGGCAGCCCGGTGCATGTAGCTCCTGCTTCCGCAGGGTCCGGGGAAGGGTCCCCTACATTTCTGTAAGAGGCTGTTTCCAGGACTTGAACCCGTGACCTCATGGTCACAAGGCAGCAGCTTTTACCACTGCGCCAAGGCTCCCCTTCGTGTGACTCCTATGCTACCTTGTCAAAAAATAGTTACAGTTAGTTGTCTAGAAGATGGATAACCAGAGAAGGATTGAACTGCTAGTAATCTCATCATGGTTGAACTAATTGAATATTACTTGAGGTTCGGTAAAACATAAGGAGAGAACCATAGTAACTTATGGACTAAAAGAAGTGTTATGGAACAGAAGGACACAGTGCTAAGTCAAGAGTTGATACTTCATTAGTAAAAGCTAAAATAGCAAAATGGGTACACGCTACTGCTGAATTTATCAAACATGGATGCGGATTTTTTTCCTTGCACCTTTCCGGTGGAGTTGATTAGATTGATTTATGATCAGATTACCTAGTGTATTTGCATTATGCATGCTTTAATAACGTTCATACTTACGCTACTATACTACACGGTACATAAGCAGAAGTAATTGGCTGGTCCCATTGTTCAGAACTTCTACTGACATGCATGCTGTGCAAAGCGCACTAGAGCCATTATTGAAGTTCTGTAGCTCCAGCCTCCTGTAGACTATTTTATTCAGGATTTAAACAGCAAACCGATGGCATTGTCTCTGAATTTCAGTTACAAGGATATGAATTTAGTGAGCCTTTTTTATTTTGAGGAATGAATTTACTGTACATTGTCTACCTTTTGAACCATATTAACACATGCTGTGTATTTATTGCCAGCCTGCAAATTTGCCACACTTCCAGAGAAATTGCTTTGTAAATTGGTGGATTAAACTCATCAAGTTTGTCTGATGGCAGCCGTACTGGTTTCTCTTGTCGGATCATGTGCCAAAAGATTGCAAGAAATAATTACAGAAGAGGCGGTTCTTATTCTAGGGGTAAATAAAGGTCTTAGAGATCTGCAGCGAACAATGACTCAAATACAATGCTTTCTCAATGATGCTGAAGAAAGGAGGACAGAAGAGTCAGCAGTCAACAATTGGCTTGGTGAGCTGAAAGATGCTATATATTATGCCGATGACATTATTGACTTGGTGAGATTTGAAGGAGGCAAGTTACTGGCTGAACATAATTCCTCATCAACAAAAGCAACCAAATGTGGTGGAATTTCATTTTTCACATGCATTCCCAATTGTAAGAAGCGTCATGATATTGCCATAAAAATCAGAGATTTTAATGGAGAACTTGAGAAGATTTCAGAGTTGGGGGCACGATTTTTAAAGCTCCAGAGTATGCAGCATAAAGCGGAAGCTCCACTGGTGAAGCAGATGAGAACTTGCCACCTTGTGGAGCCTAATCTTGTGGGAAAGGAAACTTTACATGCTTGCACAAGATTGGTTGAACTGGTGCTTCGACAAAAGGAAAAGAAGGCGTACAAGGTTGGTATTACTGGAACAGGAGGGGTTGGGAAGACAACTCTGGCTCAGAAAATATATAATGACCAAAAAATAAAAGGAGCATTTAGCAACCGAGCATGGACCTGTGTTTCTCAGGAGTACTCTGAAGTCGCTCTATTGAAAGAAGTTCTTCGAAATTTTGGTGTACATCAAGAGCAAGGTGAAACTGTGGGAGAGCTCAGCAGCAAGCTTGCAGAGGCCATTCGAGGAAAAAGTTTCTTTCTTGTGCTAGATGATGTTTGGCAGCCTGAGGTGTGGACCAATCTACTGAGAGTTCCGTTACATGTTGCTGCAACAGGAGTAATTCTAGTAACCACTAGACATGATACAGTTGCACATGTAATTGGGGTGGAAGACGTGCATCGAGTAGAGTTGATGGCATTAAATGTAGGGTGGGAACTGCTTTGGAAGAGCATGAACATTAATCAAGAAAATCATGTGCAAAACCTTAGGCATATAGGGCTGGAAATTGTTCGTAAATGTGGCGGACTTCCTCTTGCAATCAAAGTTACTGCTAGTGTTCTAGCAACTAAAGCAAAAACTCAGACTGAGTGGAGAAAGGTTATGGAGAGAAGTGCATGGTCTATGGGCAATCTTCCAACCGAGCTCAGAGGTGCTCTGTATCTGAGTTACGATGATCTGCCACGGCATTTGAAGCAATGCTTCCTCTATTTGACCTTATACCCAGAAGATCAGTACATGTACCGAGATGATCTTATCAGGCTTTGGGTTGCTGAAGGCTTTGTTGAGGAGCATAAAGAACAACTTCTGGAGGATACAGCTGAAGAATATTACTATGAGTTGATATATAGGAATCTACTGCAACCAGACCCTTTACGTTTTGACCGTAGCGTGTGCAAAATGCATGATCTCTTGAGGCAACTTGCTCAACATTTTCAAGAGACGAAAATTATTGTGGCGACCCACAATCATCACAGGTTACAACTTTGTCCAGGCTACGGCGTGTTTCAGTTGTCACTGACAAGGATTCTTTAATGCTCCCCAATGTGTACAAAGAGAAGATTAGAGCAAGGACACTGTTAATTCATTGCACTAAGAAATTGAGTGTTGAAAATACAATTTTCAAGAGGCTTCCATGCATGAGTTTTAGATCTGACTGGTTCGTCTATAAAAAGCATTCCAGATCGCATTGGTAGTTTGATCCATCTACGACTTCTTGATTTGGATGAGACAGCCATATCTTGTCTTCCAGAGTCCATAGGTTCTCTAATAAACCTTCAGATACTGAACTTGCAAAGATGCAAAGCTTTGCACACCCTTCCTTCGCCAGTCACACAATTGTGCAATTTAAGGCGCCTTGGTCTTGGCGGCACACCAATAAATCAGGTGCCAAAAGGAATAGGTAAACTAGAATTCCTTAATGATCTAGAAGGATTTCCTATTGGTGGTACAAGTGATGGCGCTAATACACAAGATGGATGGAAGTTGGAAGAGTTGGGGTATCTTTGGCAGCTAAGGCAGCTTGACATGATCAAATTGGAAAGAGCATCCCCTAGCACGACAGATTCTCCATTTTTAAGAGACAAAAAGCATCTCAAATTTCTGACTCTATGTTGCACTCAACGTAAAGAAGAACCAAGTTCAGATGATATCAGCAATATTGAGAACATTTTTGAGCAGCTAATCCCTCCACACAACTTGGAAAAACTTGTTATTGATGAATTCTTTGGTCGAGGGTATCCCACCTGGCTTGGTACTAGTATCCATTTGTCTTCAACGACATACTTGAACCTCACCAATTGCAAGTACTGCGTCCATCTTCCACCAATAGGGCAGCTATCCAGCCTGAATTATCTAAAAATTGCTGGAGCAACTGCAGTTACCAAGATTGGACCCGAATTTAATGGATGCGGGGAGGCTAATCCCGCAGTCCATGGAGGCAGTTGCCTTCCCCAAGCTCGAATACCTCGTCATCAAAGATATGCCCAACTGGTGCAAGTGGTCCTTCGTTGAAGAAGTAGATGCAATGGCAGCAGCTACAGAAGGGGGAGTGACTGAGACGTATCCCCCGATGCAGCTGCTGCCATGCCTGAAGAGGTTGGAGCTTCTTGGCTGCCCCAAGCTGAGAGCTCTCCCACGACAGCTTGGACCGGAGGCCACCAACCTGAAAGAGCTCTTTATTATTGGAGCAAGTTGCTTGAAGGCAGTGGAGGACCTCCCTTTCGTGGAGAGCTTCTTGATCTCAGGATGTCAAGTCCTGGAGAGGCTCTCGAACCTTCCTCGACTGAGGGAGCTACGCATAAACGATTGCCGAACATTGAGGCGTGTCGAGGCGCTGGCAAGCTTGCAGCAGCTGTGGTTGACAGAGAATATGCAGGAGGTCTCTTCTTTGTTGTGGGTGCAACAACAGCGCCTTCAGCTTCACGGCCATGGGGAAGACCCGCTGGATGTCTACCAATGGGCAATGCCTCTAGTAGATTAGATGCCCAATTATATGTGGCTTCTGAAGACACACAATGAGGTATGACCATTTACTGACAGACAGTTTGAATTATTAGATGCTCTGCTTCGACTCGGTAATGTATTTGCTCTGTTTCATCGTACCATTTGTGTTCTCAAGTGATAGTAGATGTCTTGAGCTTCCAAGAACATGGTATGTGTTGTTGCTCACGTGTCCAAGCGACATTCAGTTTTTTTATCTTGGTGTGTTTTGTCCCGAATTTTGAAGCTCTCGATGGACAGTATAATAGAATGAGCAACACTGGAGATGTATGGATTTATCTCTAGAGCCAGATAATCAAATGAAATGGTAGTGTTGCTATAATGTAACTGGACCAAATATCTCAGATTGTATATGAATGCATGTGTTATCTTCATGTATAATTTTGTTTGACCGAGACCGTGTTTGGAACCATGCATTGGTGTAACTGACAATATTGCCTGTTACTGTAATTTATTCTTGAATCGTCTCGAAAGTTGGCTCACTGTTTGTAACTCATATTCAGTGGCAGAAAACCAGCTTTACAAATAACCGTTCGTTTTTGTAACTGAACCAAAGATCTCAGGACATGATCTCCTTAGCAAGAACATCAAAACTTTTTCATATTACATAAAAATTCAGATAACAACCATGGGATCAACTCATCCGGAATGCACAGAAACTATTCCAGATTGCAGTTCAAATCTGAAGCTAGTTTGATCAGGATGGTACAGAGCATGAAATGAACCAAGCACAAAACTCAGCTCCAACAGGCTTCGTCGCACCCAGTTGACGCCACAATGAGCTCCAGGCAGAGGCGACGACGTCATGGAAAGCTCCGGCCAACTGTAGCTGCGACCCATTTCCACAAGACTTGACAATTCAGTTGTGCGCCAGATGATTTAGTGCAGTATGCAACTTCATTTTTCCTTCCAACATTTTAAGCAGCGATGCCTTAAACGACCATGTAGTGCCGTACGGAGTTAGCTAATCAGGAACATTCTGGTCAAGAAAAGGCTAACAGAACATCACTTGGGCAGGCTGACATCAGCTGAGTACACTAAATCTGGTAATTGCTACGCAATCAGGCAATGGCTACCACTAATGCATTAACTAAGAGTGCAACATTTCGTGCCTGTGGCTCAACTGCAATAGCAAGATAACATATCAAGCCACCAAGCAAAATCCTGGAACTAGTTAGCTAGTGGAGTCAGTCAGCATGGAGACGACGGTCTCTTCGACGACCCACCTGATTCGGCAAATGTGGCAATGAGGATCATGTCGAGGCACCACTATGGCTGCTGTTTGTTGACTCTGCATGTGAACAAGGTAGTAAATCAACACCAGTTTCACTCAGCACCTCGGTATGGAAACATAGTGCCATTCTATGTATAAGAGATTGTTGTCAATAGCAAATAAAATCATAAAATAGTAACAGCATGGAAAAAACAAAAACCAACAACTTGTTCAACAAAATATAACTCTAACTTTTTTTTTGTTAATCACATAAATATGTGAAGGAGTTTAAAATAACTTGAGACAATGAAGAGCTGTCAATCTCTTTTCATATGCCCGTATGAGAATACCTTTTAATTCTCTCTCTAGGCCTCCATAGAATTCTAACAAGACAGCTAAATTCAGAGAATATAGAAAGTTCTTTATTGGCTACTGAACCATAGAGTGGTCCAAAACCAGAGAGTGCAACGAATAAAGAATATTGCCAATAACAAAAAGATGCCTGCATAGACTAGAAAGTTTCAGTATTTCTTCTCTCCCATTCCATCATTCAGCACCTGTCATTTTGCATGAAAAAAACTGTATGGACACAAATTCAGAAGCAATATTCTCTTAAAGAAAAAACATCACTAACATAGCATGTTCAGACATTTATTGGGGTCAAAACCAAAATTTTCAGTGGCCTAGACAAACAACATATCATCTGATAGCATGGATGAATTATAGATTTAAGAGTCTACTCCTCCAAGGCCCCATTAAAGAAAAACAGAATCTAAAGAAAAGGATAGCATAGAGACAGGCAAACACATTGCCAAAACATAGGACCATCACAATGGACATTTCTGCAGCAAGCAAAAAGACTAAAGAGCAATAGCAAGCTAAAACTAAGCTGGCCTGAAATGAATAATCAGCATGTCAACGACACATTGGAAGCATCGTATGAACTTGCACAACATGAAAGGCGCTAACAAAACAAAACAGAGATATAGGGGTTTCAGAGCAGAATATATGCACCAAGCATTAATTTAGAAGGATGCTAATCTTGCATTCGGAATCTTCTTACCAGGGCTAAGATCCACAATCACATTGCATTCCACAAAAGGATACACCTTGAAGATGTCATGTATTTTCTTGCAGCAATCGTCGTTACTTGCTGTGACCTCATCTGATAGCCTCACAGACATTGTTTTCAGCATTGGTGCGCATCTAAATACCAGTTTCAAGAAATCGAACTCATGACCTTCTCCTTGGAAGCCTTCGATTTCCACTTTTTCAAGATTGGTCAAGGAGATAGTTTGGCTTCTCCAGTTACTGGGCTCCTCACAAGGGCAATTTTCTGGGCATGCTTCATCATCCTAAAAATAATAACATGAAAATTACTAGTACAATGTATACATACTCCCTCCGGTCCTTTTTACTCTGCGTATTAGATTTTTTTCAAGTCAAACATTGCAAACTTTGACCAAATTTATATTAAACAATATCAAATATATATGTATATATACTATGAAACTACATTTCATAACGAATGTAACAATATTGATTTGGCATTGTGAATGTTGATATCTTTTTCTATATGTTTGGTCAAAGTGAAGATACTTTGACTTTGGACAAAACTTATATGCAAACTAGAAAGTACCGGAGGGAGTATTATAGATAGATGCTTGACGGTTGGCAACTTTTTGTTGAGAGAGCAAGTACTATATACTACTCCCTCTGTAAACTAATACAGTATAAGATTGTTTAGATTACCAAACGATCTTATATTAGTTTACAGAGGGAGTACATCATAAATATACAAGCACATGGATAGATTACCTCCTCTGATCTCAGCAGGATGACCTTAAGGCTCTGTGTAGAAGTAGAAATCTGACCCATTCCAAGGATGTGCAATGCAAATGCTCCAAAAACATGCCCCAACGTTTCGACATGTAGCTCCAAAACAGAGAAATGGGTAACCATATGTTTCTCTATCTCCGTCCTAAGGCTGACTTCCTCTGGAAAATCATATGAATCCTACAAAAAGAATCTGGCGGGATATCATAAATAATTTTTCAGTTTAGTTGGCGAATCAACAAATCGAGCGACATACATCGGCAGCGGCGAACAGCGACAGGACATGGACGTGAGGAGGAAGCTGTCCATTGGTCTCCGCCGTCTGCAATCTCACCGCCGAGAGGCCCCAAAGACCAAGCCGGGCAGACACCGTGGAATAAGTGCAGCGCCATGAGACCGTCTCCAGCATTGGTGCCAAAACGGAGACCAACACAATGATCTTGTCGCTGGTGCTGAAGGACATGGCCAATCGCTTGAGCACAGGTGCCCTGATGTCAATGCGGTAGGTGAAGGGGATCCTGGTGTCCACATGGAGCTCCTGCAGCGACGAGGACCTGATGATGATGTTCATGTGGTGGGCGCCGTGGTCCTCCCTGAGCTTGAAGACGGAAAGGCGCGGGCAGCGGAGGACCAGGTCCGTGAGGTTGGCGCGGCAGCCGGTGAGGGAGAGCCTCTCCAGCGCGGGGAACCCCAGCCAGCTGCAGCGCGGGTCGGCGAAGACGAGATCCAGCCCTCGGAGCTCCACCGAGGCGGCGCGGGGGAGGCGGGGCACGTCCACCTCCACGTACAGGCGCTGCGTGCCCTCCCCCACGGCGAGGCGGAGCTCCACCGGCGAGAGCGCCGCGGCGGCGTGGAGCAGCGGGGGGACGCGCCCTCTCAACTCCGACTCGCGGACCGAGTGTAGGAGCGCCTCGGGAACGCAGATGTCGAGGAGGGCCACCCCGGGCCCGGCCGCGGCTTGGACCGAGGCGAGCGCCGATTGTAGGTAGCCGAGCGCGACGCCGCGGAAGACGAGGTCGGGGAGGCGGGTCCAGAGGCCGCGCCACCGGCGGGAGAGGACGCTGGTGCGCGCGGCGGCGCGGGCGCAGCGGAGGCGGACGAGGACCTGGAGAAGCAGATCCTCCGGGAGGGCGCTGATGAGGTCGGGTCCGCCGCCTGGACCTAGCTTGGGGCGGCGTGCTCCTCCTCCGCCGCCGCCGCCGCCTGGACGAAGCTTGGGACGGCGTGCTCCTCCCCCTCCTCCGCCGCCGCCGGCTGAACCCAGCTTGGTACGGCGTACTACTTTCCCCATCTCCATGGAAAATCCCCAAAGCCGACCTTTGCTCCGGCCAAAATGTCCTTTCTTCGTACTCCCTCCGTCTCAAAATAAGTGTCTCAAACTTAGTATAACTTTGTACTAAAGTTAGTATAAAGTTAAGACACTTATTTTGGAACGGAGGGAGTACTAGTAAATGCACGCACAACGTTAATAGTATCATAAACAAAATTAATTGCACGTCGGTATTAGATAGGATATCAATTATTCCCTTCATTCAGAACTTGTCAGAGAATTTTTATTACTCTCCACATAAGCAATGACTTCATTTTTGGTGAGCCACCTTGGAGGCCCGCAAAGCTGCATATCAGCGATGGAGCCGTGTCGAGCTCGGATGAGGAGGTGATCCGTCATTCTTTTCTTCGGTGGCTGCTGTGGTGGTGCCGGAGGCAAGTGACGGGCGTTGGTGTCAAGCTCAGAGATGTTCTGCTATCTTTTCAGTTTTGTCACGTCGGTTCTTACGGGGCTTGTACTTTGTTCTTTATGATATGAATGAGACACGTATTACCATGAAAAAAAAAGAAATGGATGTATCTAGACGTATTTTAGTTTTAAATACATTCATTTCTATTCATTTTTGCGACAAACAATTCCGGACGGAAGGAGTATATGTTAGTATGCTACTATTAGTACAAACCTTGATATTTGATATGATGTTAATTGCACACTTAACATTTGATACTAACCTGCATTCATTTATGAGTACCCAAACCGTTATTAGTAAAAGTAAATCTAGAATTAGACGAAGAATTGGGGGAAGAGAAGAGATAGGAAAGGAGGTTTGGAAGAACGGGGAGGATTAAACCATGGTTGCCAGACAAGTTTTTTGCGAAAATGAGGGTGTTGAATCTTATTATAATGATAAAAGTAGATTTGAGAGGTCATAACTTTATTTAGTGATGATTTCACTATTTCAAAAGAGGTTTCAATTGATTATGATGAGAACAAAATTTGTACTTATGATGACTGCTGATAACACTTACGCTATAAATAGTGTAGTGATAATTATTCTTGTGAAACTTGTCATAATCATGAATATCATTTCACTGAATTATTTTAATGTAGAATCGATTTATAGTGTTCAAGTTATATATGATACTTTCACTATTATGAATGAGAAGAAATTTGCTTATGTGGAGAGTAATAAAAATTCTATGCTTGTGAATCATGAAAAGAATGATTTATGTGATAGTTATATTGTTGATTTATTCATGATGCTACTAAAAATTATTATGATGGAGGAATATATCCTTATGGATATCTCAATAATACTGAGTTCCCTCTCTATGTGTTGAAAATTTTGAAGTTGCACTTGTTATGCCTTCCTATGCTAGTTACCTTGTTCTTCAATGAATTGTTTTCTTGTAAAATTCATATGCATCAGAAGTGGGTTAGGGTTAAATGCGTTTGCTATATTGTTCATGATGCTCTCTTTATGTTTCAATTCCTACTTTTATGTGGGCATCATTAAAATTATTATGCCTAGCTGAAAGGCTTTAAAGAAAAGTGCTTGTCGAGAGGCAACCCAATATTTATCCTTACTGTTTTTGTGTGTTTATATGATTAATCTACTGTAATAATCATGTTTTGTATCTTTTCTTTCAATAATGTGCTGGGTAAGACTTTTGGGATAGTGTGGATGTTTGTTGATTTGATTTTGTGCAGAAACATAAACTTTTGCGTCTAGTAATTAAATTCTTTCTCTATACTAGAACATGATCAATTCTTAAAAAAATTACACAACATTGGGTTACAAATTCTCTAAGTTGTACTAATTGTGAGTTACATAAGTATGGATAATAATTCGTCGTTTACAGATTGTTCTGTTTTTGATAGTGTAGGCATTATGTGAGAGCAATTATGAATCTTGTCTTTACAGTACCCAAGTGAATGATTTATTTTATTATACTAAACTATCTCACGAGTTCCGTTAAATTTTGTGTGAGTGAAGTTTTCAAGTTTTGGATGAGAACACTGGCGGAGCTCTCCAGTGGGCAGGGTATGGCGCCTGCCATACCTTAATTTTGAGCAAAAAAAAAGTTATAGCTATGCATAGCTGATGGGCCGACGCAACCAGTGGCCTGATGGGCCAACAACCAAGGCAACCAGCGAACGAGCCACAATTGGCCAGGCTTAGCATCCACAGGACGTGAGCACACGCACTCGAGACTCGACCACTCCTCTGTCCTCTCCATGCGACGCGACGTGCCAACCCTAACCTAGCGCGGCGGTGACTGCTGGCCAGGTCGCCAAGAGCCCAAGACCAGGCGGGGCAGCCAACGGCAGCGGCAAGCTTGGGGGCTAGAGGGCGGAGCTTTTATAAAAGTATGAAGTTCAATTTAAAAAAAATGTTTGATGCTTATTTTAAAAACATAATTTTCCTAAGAATAAAACAAAGAAGTTCAAATTAAACTAACAGAGAAGTTCGAAGATTATAAAAAGCTCAGATTTTTCTTGTTATTAAAGAATAAAACGAAGAAGTTCAAATTTTAAAAAAAGGAACAACTAAAAAAAGTTTAAAAGTAGATTTTCCCCGTTTCTAAAAAAACTAGAAGTTCAAAAGAAAATAACGAAGTGGTTCAATGTTTAATTAAAAAGTAGGATTTTACCGTTATTAAAATACTCATATATACCTTAATATTAAAGAATCAACCATGAAGTTTAAATTGAAAAATACAGTGAAACTCGATGTTTATTTACCCATCCAAAAAAATTATTTTAATCAAAATAAAAAAGTGAAGTTCAAATTAAATTAACACAGAAATTCAAAGTATATTAAACACTAGAATTTACAAGTTCAAAAATAACAACGTCTATTTTGGTGTTTTTAAAAAGCTCAAATTTTCCTCCTTACTAAATAGTAAAACTAAGAAGTTCAAATTAAAATAACGGAGCAGCTCGATGTATACAAAAAACTCAGATTCTTCTCGTTTCTAAAAGAAAGTATTTAATTCAATTAAAAAAGTTGTTTGATGCTTTCTTAGAAAAATTGTTTTTTTTTCTTCTATAAAAATTGAACTAAGAAGTTCAAATTAAAATAACAGAGAAGTACGAAGTTTATAAAAAAACTTAGATTTACATGTTAAAAAAATCGATACCATTCTTGACATTTAAAAAATTACTCATAAATGGCAACCAATTTGAAAAAATTGTCTACATGAAAAATTGCTTCAATCTACATGAAAAGTTTCTTAAAAAACATAAGCTTTCCAACGGTAGATCATACACGTTATTCACATAATATAAGTTGAATGTTTTGTGTATATCGTTCAAATCAAGTTTTAGCGTGTTCAAAAAGATGCTCGTAACCTGTCATGATTTTGTAAAAAACCGCTTTCCAATAGTTTTCTATTGGTACCATTTGCTCAAATTCGATGAGTGCTTTAGGAGTTAGGGACAAAAAAAATTAGAGATTAGTTCAAATTGAAAACAACCAGAAGTCCACGTACTGCATGCTGTGTGTTTTCATATGAGAAAAAATAATAAAAAGGTAAAGTATAAAAAGTTTTTGCTAGAAGTTCAGGTGCTTGGCATGGGAAAGTTCAAAACTTCTGTTGAGAGAGGTTCACCGTGTATTTACATGTTCAAAACACACACACAAAAAGTTGTGTTTGGTGTTTTTAAAAAACTCTCTCAATCCATTACAAATTTGGAACAAAATTGCTCTACATGAAAAAAGTTCCTCATATTCAACTACTTTCCAAGGGTATATAACATTCTTATTCCAAAATAAATGGTTTAAATAAATTGGTGTATGTTGTTCGAAAAGAAAAGTTTAACCGTATAAAAAAGTTGGGTCTTTTCAACAGGTTTCTAATGGTATACAGGTGAGGAATTACGAGCAAAAATACATGACAGAAGTTCAAAGTGAAAACAACGAGCAGTTCAACAGCTAGACGGGTTGCTTTCCAACGGTATATTATATGCTACATTCTGATGAACGGTTTAAAATTTTCATGCATACTGTTAAAAACACGTTTTTACGTATTACAAAAATCTTTTGAACCACCGCGAGTATGAAAAAAATGATCAACACAACAAAGTTGCATGTGTTCAACAACTTTCCATCGGTATATCATTTGCTCAATTCTGGTAAGTCATTCGGGAGTTGCGGGCAAAAAATAGCATGTGAAAAACAGAGTGAAGTCCAAACAGACATGCCGAAAAGTTCAACCTCTTCACGCAATGCATTTCCGAAGACTCTGTTTTCGCAATGAAGGCAGAATGCATGATTTCGCCATTTTTAAAATTACTGAAAAACGGCTAGGAATCAGTGAAAACTTTCTATATGAAAAAGTTTTGCATTTTCGATAGCTTTCCAGCGGTATATTATTTGTCCCATTCCTACAAAGTCTGCAAAAATTATGACGAAAAACGTTTTTAGCCATTTTCAAAATTGTCATAAAACCGTAAAGAACTGGGAGAAATGTTCTATATATAAAAGTTTCGCATTTGTTCAAGCTATCCAACTGTGACACCCCGGCTTAATCATGCACTAATCATACACGCAAATGCACACGATCAAGCCTAAAGACTCACTTGAAGATATCACAACACAACTCTAAAACATAAATAAAGTCATACAAGCTTTATATTACAAACCAGGGCCTCGAGGGCTCGAATACATAGCTCGATGGCATACAAGCGTCAGCGGAAGCATCAGATATCTGAATACAGATATAAAAGAAAGACAGAAAGGCCTTTAGAAAGGCGGGGCAAAATAAAACACTACGATCGAAAGGCGTAGGCCTCCTGCCTAGGACCCTCCGAACCTACTCCTGGTCGACAGCCAACTCGTAGAAGAAGCCATCCTCGGGGTAGTAGTAGTAGTCGACGGTGCAGCTGTCTCAGGGGCTTCGTCAACTGGTCTCAACAAACTGATAGGGGAAGAAAAAGAAAGCAAAGCAACCGTGAGTACTCTGAAGTACTCAGCAAGCAAGGATCTACACTACATATGCATCATTATCAAAGGGAGGCTGTATATGTGGACTGGGATGCAGAAATGCCAGAATAGAGAGGAAAGCCTAGTCCTATCGAAGACTAACATCTTCAAGAATCTTCCAGCATCTTCGAACGTCTTGCAGCATTTAGAAGAGTACAGGGTAGCATAATGTAAGTAGTAGTAGAATCAGGTAGCAGTCTCGCCCAGAGATCCTTCCTCGACTCCCTGCGAGAAAGCGATCTCGGAGCCACATATCCAGGTATCATCTCAATTCTAGCTGTACCGATCGGGATACAACTCCGAGTTTCCTTTACCGTAGGACCGGCTATCGATAGATGTGTTCTTCCCTGCAGGGGTGCACCAACTTACCCACCACGCTCGCTTAACTCCGGCCGGACACACTTTCCTGGGCCATGCCCGGCCTCGGCCAAACGACACACCGCAACCCTACCTACAGCTCAGCAGAGAGGTCCCCGTCGGTCTACCTCCTAAGTGCTCAGGGGTCTTGGGCCATCGCCCTGTGCACTCCGGCTCGTTGCGCGCAGGGTGGATACCAGCGCCTCGGCGCGATCCGACCGTGCCGCCATGCTGAACTGGACGTCTGACAGAGCTTTCGGCTGATGTTACGATGCAGAACGCCCATACTATGCCCACGTGATGGTTAGTGCTATCCGACTAGAGGCCGGCTCAGATTAATATCCAAATCATTAGGACTAGGGGCTTGCGAAAACGAGCAGAGACTCACGAAAGATGTGACCTCGTCGCCCCGTCTCGAGGACTTGCTGCAAGGGCTAAGAATGCCCGACCGCGCCTCGTGGAATAACTCACGGGTAACTATCCATCATCCGCGGGTACCCCTCAGGGTCGACCCGCCTTCTCAAGTATCAGTATCAACAATAATGTAAGGCATCCGTGTGGTCACCGTATCAAGGGGAATCCGAGGCATCACCCTCGTTGGACTCCCACCTGATGTAACATCAAGATGGACGTAAGAGGCATCACCCTTGTTGTCCACACGTGAGGTGTTGCTCGACTTCGTCGTTATCGGGGGTGGTGTAGGAGGAATCACCCTCGCTTACCACGACCGATTAGCTAACCTACAAGGTTATCATCAGAAGTGCTGACAAGGTATCACCCTCGGCACTCGATAGTAACCCAGTAGTGTCGAGCAACGAAGGGGCAGTGAGGTGCGGTGCCAGGGGTCTGATCTTCGATCCCGTTGATCGGGTCTTCTGAAACTCCAGCGAGGCAGTCGGGATAAAGTGGGGGTCACTAGTGGGGCTCTACCCAAACTATACTAAGCAGTTTAGGAAAACGGTAAAGTATCAACAATAGGTTACAATGAACAGGCTATGCAGCAGATATAGGATAACAGTATCAGTAGCAAATTCTAATGCAAGCATGAGAAAATAGAATAGGCGATATCGGGATGATCAAAGGGGGGGCTTGCCTGGTTGCTCGGCGGCAAGGGCAAGGTCGTCAGAAGTGCAGCCAATCAATGGAGCTGTGTCGATCTCGGAGGCTACGTCGGCACCGAGATCTAACGAGAGAGAAGAGGGGGAGGAAACAGTAAATACAGAGCAAACAGGTGCTACACAAAGTACGACATGACAATACGCAGTGTCGGGTGTGTCCTAACGTATGGTTGCACACCACCAAGGAAGGAGGAATCCATCCGGGAATGTTTTCCCGGTTCCGGACATTTGTCGGACAGATGACCGGAGGGGAATGGTTCCATGTTCGGATAGTTAGGGACGTGTGATGGACGAACGGACTGCGTATTCGGATTCGTCTCGTCGTTCTGAGCAACTTTCATGTAGAAAGTTTTTCGATCCGAGCTACGGTTTATTTCCTATGATTTTCTAAAGATTATAGCATTTTCTGGAATTTAATTATTTTAACAGAAATTGAATTATGACGTCAGTATTATGCCAGGGTGACGTCACCAGTCAACACTGGCCGGTCCAGGTCAAACTGACCACTGGGACCCACATGTCATAGGCAGTAGTTAATTACCAGAGTTTAATTCAAACTAACAGGTTAATTAGTTTGTGGGCCCGGCCTGTCAGTGACTATTTAGGTTAATCTGAATTAGTTTTATCTAAAGTCAGTTAATTAGACTAATTACAGAAGAGGTCCCACTAGTCAGTGTCAGAGGTGGACACGTCAGCGGCGTTGACCGTGGTCAACGCGGTCTACCGCGACACGGGCCCGCATGACAGCGACTGGGGGCGGGACCCGCATCTCGCCAGGTCATCGCCGGCGCCGGAATCTACTCCGGCGAGCGCCGGACGCGGCATAGAGCTCCGGCGAGCTCGGAATTCGCGTGCGATGGGTGATTTTGGACGCGGTTTGCATCTACGGCCTCAGGGGACTCGCGCGCATCCAAAGGTGGTGGTAGCCGACCGCGGAGCGGCCGAAAAAGTTGCCGGCGTCGAGGCCCGCGGCGGTGGCATTTCGGGTGGTCGGCGAAGTGGTGATTTAGCCACGTTTAGACCAAACGGAAGGTTCAAGGGGCATCTACGCACGCTGGTAAGCACGATGGACACGCGCGCCAGGCCAACCATCCACCGGAACCTCACCGGCGTCTAGCACGGCGGAGGTGAGCTCCGGCTAACGCGGTCAGCTCGCTGGTGAGCACGCGCAGGCGAATGGAGAAGGGAGGAGGGAAGGAGGAACTTACGGAGCGGCACACGGAGGCCCTCGAGTGAACGGGAGAGCAGGGGAAGGCCGTGGTCGTCGGGGATCGCCGGAGTCCGAGACGAAGGGGGTGGCTCGATCCCTGCAGTGCCGTGGCCCCAGCTCGAACGGATGGCGCGGCTCGACGTAGCCGAGCGAGGCAAAGCTCCAAGGCACGTCGTAGTGAGGCGGGGACGGCGGTTGCCGCGGTGGCGCGGGACGAACGGCGGCGATGGCGCTCGGCACTGGTGAGCAGAGGGAGAGAGAGAGGAGAGGGCGCCGAATGAGGGAGGTGTCCAGGGGAGAGGAACGGGGGTGTGCTTATCCCCTCGCCCCACTCGCGCTCGTCGTGGTGGCGAGCAGCGAGCGGTGCGGCGAGCGCGGCCATGGCGGTGGTGACACGCAGGAGGGGAACAGGTGAGGGAGGTGGGCTGGGCCGGTTCCAGGTAAGTGACTTTAACCTTTTCTTTTATTTCTGTTTTTCTTTTATTTATTCCACACAGAGAGAGATAATTATTTAGGCACCCATTTCAATTTGGAAAAATATGGGGAGTGTCCCAATAAATCCCTGGTGCTTTTAGACAGTGTCACAAAAAGTTTGGGAATTTTTGGAGATCATTTGGACTTTTCAAAAAAAAATGAAAAGGGCATTTAATTTGCTGTTTTGGCTCTGTTTAAATTGTTCTGGTCCATTTCAAGTTGATGGTGATGTTGTGTTCCATAACAACATTTGTTTTGGAATATTGCCAACAAGATGAACATTTTTGTTTTCAATTTAGAGCAACTTTTATTTTCATTTTGAATTTGAATTTATTTCAGAGAGGAGTTTGAAATGAAGTGTCTAACCACTGTGATCTAGCATTGCAAATGGGTATGACTTGGCATGATTATCATTATGTCACAGTGCTATTACATAGGGGTGTTACAAGTTCTCCTCCTCTAAAAGAAATTCTCGTCCCGAGAATTCAAGAGGTAGAAGGAAAGAGGTCGGGGTATTCCTTGCGAAGATGATCCTCGCGTTCCCAAGTGGCTTCATCTTCAGTGTGATTCGACCACTGCACTTTCAGGAACTTGGTGACCTTCTGACGGGTTCGACGTTCAGCTTCATCGAGAATGCGGATCGGATGCTCCTTATAAGATAGATCATCTTGCAATTCGAGCATCTCGTGATCCACTGCTCTGTGCGGAGACTCCTTGAAGCATTTACGAAGTTGCGACACATGGAAGACGTCGTGGATATGAGAGAATTGCGGTGGCAACTCCAATTTATATGCCACCTGTCCACGTCTTGCAACTATGCGAAAAGGACCAATATAGCGGGGAGCTAACTTGCCCTTGATTCCAAAATGATGAGTGCCCTTCAGGGGAGTGACACGCAGATAAACTTGATCGCCAGGTTGATAAGTCAAACCCCATCGCTTGCAATCATAATTGCTCTTCTGGCGGTCCTGAGCCGCCTTGAGATTTTCTCGGACTATGCGGACTTGCTCTTCAGCGTGTTGGATAATATCCGGACCCACGAGCGGTCGTTCCTCAGTTTCTGACCAATTCAGAGGGGTTCGACACTTACGTCCATATAGAACTTCGAAGGGGGCCATTTTCAAGCTGGCTTGATAGCTGTTGTTATAAGAGAACTCGGCATACGGGAGAGATTCTTCCCACTTCTTACCGAAAGAAATAACACAAGCTCGCAGCATGTCTTCAAGTACTTGATTTACTCGTTCGACTTGGCCTTGGGACTGGGGATGATATGCTGAACTCCAGGTGATATGAGTTTCCATAGCTTGTTGGAAACTTTCCCAGAACTTGGAAGTGAAAAGGCTGCCACGGTCCGAACTGATCGCTTTCGGAATACCGTGGAGTGAAACAATTCTAGAGATGTATAATTCTGCTAACTGACTAGCAGTGATCGTCTCCTTGACAGGCAGAAAATGTGCAACTTTAGAAAGTTGATCGACGACGACAAGAATAGCGTCGTGACCTTTCTGAGACTTGGGAAGACCAGTAATGAAATCCATCTGCACTTTATCCCACTTCCACAAGGGAATAGGGAGCGGTTGCAGAATTCCAGCAGGCTTCTGATGTTCTGCTTTAACGCGACGGCAAACATCACATTCAGCAACATATCGAGCAATGTCCTGCTTCATTCTAGACCACCAGTACCTTTGACGGAGATCACGATACATTTTGGTGCTACCCGGATGAATAGACAGCGGTGTATCATGTGCCTCCTTCATGACCTTGTCAGTCATAAGCTCGAAGCGAGGTACTACAATACGGTCTCTGAAATACAAGGTTCCATCTTCAGACAGCGAGAAATCCCTGTACTTTTCCAGGTGAAGATCTTTCTTCATCAAACCAACTTCAGCATCTTTAGCTTGTGCACTCTTAACAGCCTTCTCAAGGTCTGGTTCAACAACCAAGGTTGATAGGTATCCTTGAGGAACTATCTCGATATTTAGCTTTCGAAGCTCTTCATACAGGAGGGGTTGCTCTAGCTGAACTTCAAGTTTGCAGCAATAGGTTTTACGGCTCAATGCATCAGCCATTACATTAGCCTTGCCAGGGGTATAAGAAATACCCAAATCAAAGTCCGCAATGGTCTCCATCCATCTTTGCTGACGGAGGTTCAGAGATGGCTGAGTGAACAAGTACTTCAGACTTTTATGGTCTGTGTAGATCTCGCAACGATTACCGAGGAGGTAATGTCGCCACAACTGCAGTGCATAGATGACAGCAGCTAGTTCTAGATCATGTACCGGATAATTCTCTTCATGTGGACGCAATTGTCGAGAGCCATAGGCAATCACTTTACGCTCCTGCATTAGGACACAGCCTAGTCCTTCACAGGACGCGTCACAATAGATCACAAAATCTTTGCGAGAATCTGGAGGAGCAAGTACTGGGGCAGATGTCAGCCTGTCTTTGAGTGTTTGAAAACTTTCCTGACATTTTTCTGTCCATTCAAACTTAACGCCTTTGTGAAGAAGATCAGTCAGAGGCTTAGCAATCTTTGAGAAATTCTCGACAAAGCGACGGCAATAGCTTGCAAGACCGAGAAAACTTCTCACTTGCTTGACGTTCTTCGGGGGATTCCAGTCCAGAATAGCTTGAACTCGTTCTGGGTTAACCAGCTATGCCATCTTTTGAAATCACATGGCCAAGGTATGTCACTTCAGATAACCAGAACTCGCATTTGGAAAACTTGGCATACAGTTGGTGTTCACGCAGCTTCTCCAGTACAAGCCGAAGATGTTCGGCATGTTCTTCTTCATTCTTTGAATAAACCAGAATATCGTCCAGATATACCACGACGAATTTGTCGAGATAATCCATGAAGATGTAATTCATTAATCGGGAGAAGGTAGCTGGAGCATTAGTCAGACCGAAAGACATGACAGTGTACTCATAAGAACCATAGCGAGTAACAAATGCTGTCTTCGGAATATCCTCTTCACGAACTCGGATCTGGTGGTATCCCAATCTCAAATCAAGCTTAGAGAATACTGACGAACCAGCAAGTTGATCATACAGATCATTGATTCTGGGAAGCGGATACTTGTTCTGAATTATTGCTTGGTTGATTGGTCGGTAATCTTGAACCAACCGATTTGTACCATCCTTCTTCAAAGAGTGAAGGTGCTCCCCAAGCAGAGGAACTGGGGCGGATGAAGCCTTTCTTAAGTGACTTGTCGATCTCTTCCTTGAGTTCAAGAAGGTGGTGCGGAGGCATCTTATAAGGACGCTTCGCAATAGGGGTAGTGCCTGGTTTCAAGTCGATGACAAACTCGACAGCTCTGGCAGGGGGAATTCCTGGAAGTTCTTCTGGAAAGACATCTTGAAAATCACGAACAACTGGAATGTTCTCGATGCCTTCAAGAGGTGAAGCGTTCAATGCATTCAGAACATATATCTGATTCTCGGCATCCTGAGCTGTCCGAGCTGAGTATCTGACTGTCTGGCCGGAAGGATGAGTGAGCTGGACTGTCTTAGCAGCACAGTCAATCAAAGCTTTATTCGCTGTCAACCAATCCATACCAAGAATGATGTCAATGTTGGAAGGTCCGAGCACAATAAGGGAAGCCGGAAAAAGTAGACCTCCAATCTCAATGTGGTTGTGTGGGCTTACTATTGAGGTTTGCCACTTAGACCCCGGGGATTGAATCGCTAAAGGAGTGGACAAATTTTCCGTATCTAACCCATGCAACTGAGCAAATTGTTGGGACACAAAAGCATGCGATGCTCCTGAATCGAAAAGAACAGAAGCTGGCACTGAATTAACGCGAAGGGTTCCCATCACAATTTTTGGTGACTCGCGAGCTTCTTCAATCTTGACATGGGTGACTTGACCTCGAACTATAGCGGACGACCTGGCATTAGAGCTTCTGAGACGACGATTGCGACAACTCTTCTTTCGACCAACAGGAGGACGTGGTGCAACCTGAGGAGATGCCATAGCACTAGGCGGTCCATCCTGAACTGTTAGCTGCCTCGGCGGTGAAGGCAGACGAGGTGCAACATAAGATGGTCTTGGTGTTGGAGCCGGTCGGTGATGAACTATTGTGCGGAATCCAAACCCGACGTTTCTGAACAGGCTGACCCGAGGATGAGCCCACATCACGAGTGCGTTTGAGCGACTCCTGATACTTAGCCAGACCAGTTTCAACTCGGTAGGCTTGACTGACAAGCGTCGCAAAGTCCTCACAATCATGGACAAGAAGTGCGAGCTGTATATCGGAACGCAGTCCTTCACGGAATTTCTCCTGCTTGCGGGCGTCGGTGTCGACGTCATCTTTAGCATAGCGGGATAATTCAAGAAATTCCTTCTGATATTCATCCAGAGTCATTTTGCCCTGTGAGAGTTTGCGGAACTCCTGTTTCTTCTGGTCGATCAGACCTTGAGGAATGTACCGTGCACGAAAAGCTGACTGGAATTCTTGCCAAGTGGGTACAGATTCAGCAGGCATCATACTCTTGTGGTTTTCCCACCATTGAGCAGCTGGACCCTTCAAGTGAAATGTCGTAAAGGTGACATAACTGGCAGGGGCAACGTTAGCTGACTCCATCTCAAACATGATGTCACGAAGCCAATCATCAGCATCCATAGGATTGGTGGAGCTGCGGAAAACAGACGGGTTGAGGCGCACGAATTCTGGCAAAGTTATTGGAGCAGTCTGTTGCTGAACATTTTGAGTTGGGAACTGAGCCAATACTCCGGTCATAAACTGACGGTTGAGTTCAAACTGCTGCCTCATTTCAGCAATATAAGATGGAGGTGGAGGATCGTCAGCCATCCTGCCAAATCAACAGGGGCAGTTTAGCAAGAAAACTGCAGGTGTATGGAATGATTCATGAAGTAAGGTGAACAACAGAAGGAAGTGCAATAGATACTTCATCATATTTGCACCAGACATTCAAATCCACACATAGCCTCGGTTACAATCCGGCATTACAACAGCTGAAAAGAGAAGGCTAGACAACTAGGCGGCGCGCAGGCACGCGGTAAGGAAGTACACAACGAGACATAGCAAAGGCTACATCAACGTCGGAGAAAACTGTAGGAGCGAGGAATCTGCAAGTGACAACACAGGGTGCCCTTGATAAGAGGATCCTGTAAGCAGAACCTGGCCCTCAATCTTGAAGCAAGGGGGGATAACTTCAGAACTCCGGGTGGATGTGATCACGAGAACCTAATGTTGGAGTTAGTAAAAATTTTAACCCGAATAGAAGAGAGAGTAGAGTCCCAGAGTAAAGGTCGAGGAGTAAAAGATCCTAATACCACCCAATTGGCGACGTGGGCCCGTAAGCCACACAACCAAGTTAGTAAAACAGTTTTGGACCACTAGACTCAACTTCGGCCAAGGAGTTGGAAAGGGGGACTCCTAGAGGCAGTCGGCTCTGATACCAACCAGTGACGCCCCGGCTTAATCGTGCACTAATCATACACGCAAATGCACACGATCAAGCCTAAAGACTCACTTGAAGATATCACAACACAACTCTAAAACATAAATAAAGTCATACAAGCTTTATATTACAAACCAGGGCCTCGAGGGCTCGAATACATAGCTCGATGGCATACAAGCGTCAGCGGAAGCATCAGATATCTGAATACAGATATAAAAGAAAGATAGAAAGGCCTTTAGAAAGGCGGGGCAAAATAAAACACTACGATCGAAAGGCGTAGGCCTCCTGCCTAGGACCCTCCGAACCTACTCCTGGTCGACAGCCAACTCGTAGAAGAAGCCATCCTCGGGGTAGTAGTAGTAGTCGACGGTGCAGCTGTCTCAGGGGCTCCGTCAACTGGTCTCGACAAAATGATAGGGGAAGAAAAAGAAAGCAAAGCAACCGTGAGTACTCTGAAGTACTCAGCAAGCAAGGATCTACACTACATATGCATCATTATCAAAGGGAGGCTGTATATGTGGACTGGGATGCAGATATGCCAGAATAGAGAGGAAAGCCTAGTCCTATCGAAGACTAACATCTTCAAGAATCTTCCAGCATCTTCGAGCGTCTTGCAGCATTTAGAAGAGTACAGGGTAGCATAATGTAAGTAGTAGTAGAATCAGGTAGCAGTCTCGCCCAGAGATCCTTCCTCGACTCCCTCGAGAAAGCGATCCCGGAGCCACATATCCAGGTATCATCTCAATTCTAGCTCTACCGATCGGGATACAACTCCGAGTGTCCTTTACCGTAGGACCGGCTATCGATAGATGTGTTCTTCCCTGCAGGGGTGCACCAACTTACCCACCACGCTCGCTTAACTCTGACCGGACACACTTTCCTGGGCCATGCCCGGCCTCGGCCAAACGACACACCGCAACCCTACCTACAGCTCAGTAGAGAGGTCCTCGTCGGTCTACCTCCTAAGTGCTCAGGGGTCTTGGGCCATCGCCCTGTGCACTCCGGCTCGTTGCGCGCAGGGTGGATACCAGCGCCTCGGCGCGATCCGACCGTGCCGCCATGCTGAACTGGACGTCCGACAGAGCTTTCGGCTGATGTTACGATGCAGAACGCCCATACTATGCCCACGTGATGGTTAGTGCTATCCGACCAGAGGCCGGCTCAGATTAATATCCAAATCGTTAGGACTAGGGGCTTGCGGAAACGAGCAGAGACTCATGAAAGATGTGACCCCGTCGCCCCGTCTCGAGGACTTGCTGCAAGGGCTAAGAATGCCCGGCCGCGCCTCGTGGAATAACTCACGGGTAACTATCCATCATCCGCGGGTACCCCTCAGGGTCGACCCGCCTTCTCAAGTATCAGTATCAACAATAATGTAAGGCATCCGTGTGGTCACCGTATCAAGGGGAATCCGAGGCATCACCCTCGTTGGACTCCCACCTGATGTAACATCAAGATGGACGTAAGAGGCATCACCCTCGTTGTCCACACGTGAGGTGTTGCTCGACTTCGTCGTTATCGGGGGTGGTGTAGGAGGAATCACCCTCGCTTATCACGACCGATTAGCTAACCTACAAGGTTATCATCAGAAGTGCTGACGAGGTATCACCCTCGGCACTCGATAGTAACCCAGTAGTGTCGAGCAACGAAGGGGAAGTGAGGTGCGGTGCGGTGCCAGGGGTCTGATCTTCGATCCCGTTGGTCGGGTCTTCTGAAACTCCAGCGGGGCAGTCGGGATAAAGTGGGGGTCACTAGTGGGGCTCTACCCAAACTATACTAAGCAGTTTAGGAAAACGGTAATGTATCAACAACAGGTTACAATGAACAGGCTATGCAGCAGATATAGGATAACAGTATCAGTAGCAAATTCTAATGCAAGCATGAGAAAATAGAATAGGCGATATCGGGATGATCAAAGGGGGGGCTTGCCTGGTTGCTCGGCGGCAAGGGCAAGGTCGTCAGAAGTGCAGCCAATCACTGGAGTTGCGTCGATCTCGGAGGCTACGTCGGCACCGAGATCTAACAAGAGAGAAGAGGGGGAGGAAACAGTAAATACAGAGCAAACAGGTGCTACACAAAGTACGACATGACAATACGCAGTGTCGGGTGTGTCCTAACGTATGGTTGCACACCACCAAGGAAGGAGGAATCCATCCGGGAATGTTTTCCCGGTTCTGGACATTTGTCGGACAGATGATCGGAGGGGAACGGTTCCATGTTCGGATAGTTAGGGACGTGTGGTGGACGAACGGACTGCATATTCGGATTCGTCTCGTCGTTCTGAGCAACTTTCATGTAGAAAGTTTTTCGATCCGAGCTACGGTTTATTTCCTATGATTTTTTAAAGATTTTAGCATTTTCTGGAATTTAATTATTTTAACATAAATTGAATTATGACGTCAGTATTACGCCAGGGTGACGTCACCAGTCAACACTGGCCGGTCGAGGTCAAACTGACCACTGGGACCCACATGTCATAGGCAGTAGTTAATTACCAGAGTTTAATTCAAACTAACAGGTTAATTAGTTTGTGGGCCCGGCCTGTCAGTGACTATTTAGGTTAATCTGAATTAGTTTTATCTAAAGTCAGTTAATTAGACTAATTACAGAAGAGGTCCCACTAGTCAGTGTCAGAGGTGGCCACGTCAGCGGCGTTGACCGTGGTCAACGCGGTCAACCGCGACACGGGCCCGCATGACAGCGACTGGGGGCGGGACCCGCATCTCGCCAGGTCATCGCCGGCGCCGGAATCTACTCCGGCGAGCGCCGGACACGGCATAGAGCTCCGGCGAGCTCGGAATTCGCGTGCGATGGGCCATTTTGGACGCGGTTTGCATCTACAGCCTCAGGGGACTCGCGCGCATCCAAAGGTGGTGGTAGCCGACCGCGGAGCGGCCGGAAAAGTTGCCGGCGTCGAGGCCCGCGGCGGTGGCATTTCGGGTGGTCGGCGAAGTGGTGATTTAGCCATGTTTAGACCAAACGGAAGGTTCAGGGGGCATCTACGCACGCTGGTAAGCACGATGGACACGCGCGCCAGGCCAACCGTCCACCGGAACCTCGCCGGCGTCTAGCACGGCGGAGGTGAGCTCCGGCTAACGCGGTCAGCTCGCTGGTGAGCACGCGTAGGCGAATGGAGAAGGGAGGAGGGAAGGAGGAACTTACGGAGCGGCACACGGAGGCCCTCGAGTGAACGGGAGCGCAGGGGAAGGCCGTGGTCGTCGGGGATCGCCGGAGTCCGAGACGAAGGGGGTGGCTCGATCCCTGCAGTGCCGTGGCCCCCAGCTCGAACGGATGGCGCGGCTTGACGTAGCCGAGCGAGGCAAAGCTCCAAGGCACATCGTAGTGAGGCGGGGACGGCGGTCGCCGCGGTGGCGCGGGATGAACGGCGGCGATGGTGCTCGGCACTGGTGAGCAGAGGGAGAGAGAGAGAGAGAGGAGAGGGCGCCGAATGAGGGAGGTGTCCAGGGGAGAGGAACGGGGGTGTGCTTATCCCCTCGCCCCACTCGCGCTCGTCGTGGTGGCGAGCAGCGAGCGGTGCGGCGAGCGCGGCCATGGCGGTGGTGACACGCAGGAGGGGAACAGGTGAGGGAGGTGGGCTGGGCCGGCTCCAGGTAAGTGACTTTAACCTTTTCTTTTATTTCTGTTTTTCTTTTATTTATTCCACAGAGAGAGAGATAATTATTTAGGCACCCATTTCAATTTGGAAAAATATGGGGAGTGTCCCAATAAATCCCTGGTGCTTTTAGACAGTGTCACACAAAGTTTGGGAATTTTTGGAGATCATTTGGACTTTTCAAAAAAAAAATGAAAAGGGCATTTAACTTGCTGTTTTGGCTCTGTTTAAATTGTTCTGGTCCATTTCAAGTTGATGGTGATGTTGTGTTCCTTAACAACATTTGTTTTGGAATATTGCCAACAAGATGAACATTTTTGTTTTCAATTTAGAGCAACTTTTATTTTCATTTTGAATTTGAATTTATTTCAGAGAGGAGTTTGAAATGAAGTGTCTAACCACTGTGATCTAGCATTGCAAATGGGTATGACTTGGCATGATTATCATTATGTCACAGTGCTATTACATAGGGGTGTTACACCAACGCCATATCATTTGCTGCATTCCGACAAACCGTTCAAAAAATAACTTGAAAATACGAACTCGAAGGAACTTCAACCATTTTCTAAATTACTTTTAAACCGTTCAAAATTGGAACAAACATTCTATATGAAAAAGAAATGCATTTTCATAAGCTTTCCAAGGCCATATCATTTGCATCAATCTAATTAGCCCTTTTCATATTACGCCAAAAAAATGAGCTCGACTCTTCAGTATGAGAAATTCCGCCATTTTTTAAATTGCTCTTTAACCTTAGGGAATTTGGAAAAACTTTCTACATGTGGAATGAGCGGGTTTGCAGCATATTTCCAATGCTGTATTATTTGCCTCATGCCAATAAACGGTTTAGAAATGGTCTCGAAAATACGATTCATATTTTTCTGTATGAAGAAAAACGGTTTGTAAAACTGCTCTTAATCCGTATAGATTTTGACAAAAAAATTAACTTAGGATGTGATTCATGTGTCCACGGTTTTCCAACGGTATATCGCAAGACCCATTTGGGCAATATTCGCGGAAGTTCAACCTGTCCTTGGGTGAAGTTCAACTACTACTGCTGTGATGGGTCGACTAGTTATCAGAATATTATTCTCATCCTGTATTATCTTCAAGCAATCTGAAAACAATGCCCAAGCCGGGGACGACATTGTTGTTCGCTGCCAATGGGATGATCTCCGGTCAGTTGGCGTACGTGGGGGAGAAAGACTAGAGAGAGAGGGGGAGTGTGCCTTTGAATGATCAAATGGTAGGGCATATATATAATATAAAAGAATAAAAGCTGCTAAGCTAGCCCCCTTGTCATGCATTTGAAGTACTTTGGGTGAGTGAATTTTAAGCTGACACGTGTAAGTTTTTTAATTAGTTTACTACAAGGTTTTTTTGCTACAATTATTTAACACAGTACAACATAGATGCTCATATATACGCACATACACTTATCCTTATAAACACCGCACGTGTACCCTACCTGAGAATCTTCGAGATTCTGAGCTGACATAACATCTTGAGATTGACGAAGTCACAGCAGGCGTCTTCATAGTTGACGGTAACATCTCCTCCCACCAAAAGAATATCAACAGAGAGCGTGAAATAAGTTTAAGAAAATGCGAGCACCAGTGCCAACAAAGTACGACGCTGATGCTTACATACACTCACCCCTATAAACACACACACGCACGCCCTACCCCTATAACGATATCCAGAGAGGCTAAATAAATTCAGAAAAATGCGAGCATCAGTGCCAACACAGTACAACACAAATGATCAGTTACATTCACCAATGTGAACACACATATGAACACCCTACCCCTATAACATTGTTAGTAGTAGAAAGTGCAACATTTTTTTGCTTATTCTACCTTCTATATAAAGTTAAGTTAATTATGATGCAATACCTAGCAACTCTTTCTCCAGGATATCATAGGATAAGCAAATCAAACAAAATCATGTGCCGCAGAGTATCCAAATTTGTATCATTTAGACTGTGAGAATTATACTTGATTTTGGTTGATAATGCATCTCTAATTCCGTTGCCCATGCCTGCTATTTTTCACGACTAAGAGTTTATAGGATAAATTCAGGAAAATGCGAGCATCAGTGTCAACTCAGTACACCACAGATGCTTAGTTATACTCATCCATATGAATGCACACACGCACACCCAACCCCTATGGGGTATTATCTGTGAAAATATGATCTTTAAAATTTATACAAGAGCAATTTTCCATCGGTTCAAAGGAAGCTTCATTTTGTACAACTTTTGGTTGCTCCAAACAATTTTGAAACTTTATCCTGGTAGAAACAATTTTGGCTGGAATATTTAAAATATATAGCGAAGTGTTTGTTTTTCAACAGAGGATGGATTTTATTTACTCAAAATGAAGCATCAAGTGGATACAAACACAATGAAGACACACCCGTCCTCCATGTAGGTAGGATGCACACACACAAAAAAAAACCGACGAATGACAATAACACCAAAGCTATGCCGAAGCGAGAGGAAAAAAATGAAGCGATCAAATCCGCAAACGGCAAACTACATCAATGAACATATCCACACCAATCATGTTATAACACCACAAGGACAATGAGATTATTCAAGAGCAATGCCTTCTGGAAAAGAGGGTTGCTCAAGCGTCGCCGTCACCGGATCCAACCACCAAAGACCAGAATCTAGGTTTTCACCCTGAAGAACTGGTATGAGCATATCTGAGAGTAAGGCCTTGAACAAGGTAACAATGCAAAAATATCGCCATTGCCAGGTATAACCAACTCGGGCCAAGCCTAGGTTTTCAACACAGTGCTCGAGACCGGGTACTCGGGAAGCAACACCATCGAAGTCAATCATGTGTTATTGCCATCACTGATGCATGCGTTGGGTTAGAACACTGTTCGCCGCAGTTGCACAATCATATCCTCTGCGTCAAGTCGTCATCCATGGAATGCATCTCACTACCGAGGCAACCACCGGATCTGGAAAGAGGAACCCTCGCAAAGACTGGTGGCCCCACAATCTACGGTGAGGCCGCCGCCACAGGTCGGAGTTGTCACCACACCGACCAACACCAAGACAGAGCACATCATAACCGACTTCCATCTCACCGGAGATAGCCTTGCCCAAACCCATCGGCCAAGGAGACGGCATGACCGGATCTTGAGCAAGGTAGATCAGTCCATGGCATCGCCGCCTGCCTAGCCACAACATCCACGTCGGATCCATCCGGGGCCTCCCCATGGCGGCGACGAGTGCGAGAAGCCTTTGAAGGGTCAACACTCACCGACCGAAAAGGAGATGACGACTCCAGAACCTTGGATCTGAGGAATCGTTTGGAGGCACCAAGGTGAGGCAGCACACGTCCTCACTGCCACTGTCCGCCGCGGGGCTTAGCCCGACGGCCTCCGACGCCGACGACGAGGGAGGGAGTAGCGGAGGTGAAGGCTAGGAGCGGCTGCGGTTGCTGCCTCAGGAGTGGCTAAGTATTTGTAACCATGTGTGAACTGATTTTTGATACCTTTCGATATGTATCTGAGTGAAATTGGCTAGCACATCACCAACTGCTAGCTCGCTTACCCACTGTCTTCTTTCCTTCTATAAAAAAACAACACAACCACGAACGGGCTTCGTGATGGGCACGATGTGCCGCCGCGCCTTCGCCTGCTAGTATATAGTGAAAAATGGGATACGAACAGCATTCGCGGTAAGTCAAATCCTATTTGGTTTCAAAGTATTTTTTGTGACCACATTACTATTTTGATATTTTTGTGTCGCGTATTAGTGGCGCCAACCTCAATAAAGACGCCACAAAACTCAAGGCCGCAACGTCGCTGCTGAATGTGACGCGGAAGTCTCCTCGTGTGGATTTCTGACCCTTAATTAAATACTGGCGGGGATACATATGCCAACGCAGTCAAGACGCTCATTGGCAGTGAGTAGATACCGGACGCCGCTAGTGGGCCAGGGACAAAGAACTTGTGGCGTTGGACGTGGAGATAAACGCCACTATTTGTTAATATGTTAATGGCATTGGTGCGCGTCGACGCCACTACTATTTATGCCTGCTAGGGTCCACGAACTACTAAGGTTTGTAGTACGGTGCACATGTGTAATGAGCTGATGTTAGCGGCGCCCCGCGTATTTCCGACGTTGGTGCTATTTTGCCAGAATAGCGCCGACGTCCAGAAATGGTGATGCTCCACTAACGTATTATTCCTATAAGGGTTTTCCTACTAGTGGGCGGCCTAAAATCTGTCCAGAGAGAAATACTCATGTACATAGTGGTCCAATTTCAAGTTCCTGCTTTCCATGAGAAAAACTAGTGCAACCATGTTCCTCAAGTTTGCCCTATGTGTTGCCAGTCAAGACAAGTGCAGCCATGTTCTTCAAGTTCCACAACAAGTCTAAGATTCTTTTTGTTAGTATCCCTCACCTCAGCCATTGTATTAGAGGACTTACATGTCTTCAAGTGACCATGTCCTCTACTTCTATTGTTTATTTTTTGAGTGACAACAGGTAGCATCTCACCTTCAAGCAAGTATCCAATTGTTATCCTCTTGTTCATAAGTATCATGATTGTGTCTCTCAGTGTGATAGCTAAATCGTCAATGGGCATGCTTCGTAGTCCTTAACCCAATTACTAAAGTACTTCAAGAGGATTTTATGAATGTAATCACACTTGATGTCAATATTAAATTTGCACCTCATGCACAACAATGAGTGATATGTGTTCAAATACTCACCAACACTTGGATCAACTTCCAAGACCTTGTACATGTGGTACTAAAAAGAAGTGTCCTTGTAAGCCTTAGCCGCTAGCCACATGTGACCAAAGACATCACTCTGAAACTTTTTGACAAAGTTCTATATAAATATATTGTGAATGTACTTCCCTATCACTTTCAATCATTCATCTAACTCTTGTTCAATGCCTCGCGAAATAAGTTATAGATTCACTATTAATTTGGCCAATTATTTTATTTGGTCCCTTCTAAACAATCATTTTTACTAAGCATCACTCTCATCGAGGGGTTGCCTCAATCTTAGAGGACATTGAGCTAACTAGGATAAAAAGTGTCACAAACTCAATCTTACGGGACCAAAAGTGAAATTTCCTATTAAAAAAAAAGAAAATACACGCACACACATGAGTGTCCCTCATAATCAGAGACGATATACCATATCTTTTTGCATCATTTCCAATTTATATGGAGTGCATGCTGGCATTAAGTCCATAGAACATGTCTATTTCTTCGGCCATATAGTTAGTTTCAACTGTTGTCACATTATTTGAAGATGACTATAGTATGAGAGTGAAATTGAACAAGGTGTAGGTAATTGGGCTGCCAATTTGTGCGTTCTTTGCAACATCTAATCTTCATTAGGGATTCATGGACTTCGGTGATCTTCTTCTCTCATTGAGATGACTGAGTGAGACTGTACCATCTCCTTGATCGTGTGAGCACAATCCATTCCATCCGTCTGAAAAATACAACTAGATTTATTTAAATAATATAAATGCCTGCTAATATTGACACAAAATATTGTGAAATATGTGCACACAAATATTAATACACGTGTCCAACAACTTTCGGTGAATCGATTGTCAGGAACCCAACTTAATCATATTAATCCATACTCAGAATATTGGATTACAATTTGTAATTCTTGTTTGTTCTCGATCGCTCGCGAATATTAAACCTTTGCATTCAGGCTTGCCATGCCTTTGGCATGGGGGATTGGTCTAGCGGTTTGCAAGACACACCGGCTAGTGTCCAGCATGGTCGGATCGTCAGGGTTGATTTTCGTTCAAAAGAAGTTTGTCACAACGAAATATCAAGATACCGCTACCTCATATAAACAAATAACAAGAAAGATGTTGGTGTATTCTCTGGGAAGTTGTAGCCTAGCTAGTTGACTTTTTCTAATGGGCACAAACCTTAGGATCAATCCCGACTCTTTTCCAAATTGAAGCATGCAAAAACCCCTAAGCGAGAACTCATTTAAATTGGCCCTAATTAACCATGGCCTAACACATGAGATAGCCCTCCCAGTTTTTCTTTAAGAGATAATTCATTCCTAGGAAACACTAGCAACACATACGTGCAATGCATGTGTTCACAATCACTATGCCGCAACGCAAGCTCATGCAACTACATACATAGTAATATGAACTCACAACATGATCAAGCATAATTGTCAAATATGATACACAACATGTTTTTTGGTAATACTTTTGGAATAACGATCTAGCTATAGCGATTCATAAAAAAGTATGGTAGATCAAAAAAATTGAAATAAACACCAATAACAATTATCTCTGATAGAAAAAATCTCTACCGAAATTTTTCTTAAATAGCCGACATCCTTCGTTCCCTCTTTCACAACTTGATGTTTTTCTATGTATTGCGATGACCTAGGTGCAGAATGCCAAGCCCACACAAGCTAGACTAAGTCAATATGTTTTGAAGAGCGTCAAGAGCCACACACCTCATGAAGAGAGAAGCTATAATCTTTGGAATGGGCCTTGTTCGGGGATGCGCAACTCACAAGACATGTTCTCAAACCCATGCTAAATTGACGAGGAACAAGACGAAAGCACAAAGTGGCAAGTTATGAGATTTGGGTCCATTAGTAGACCACAAGAGTCATTCTAGGAGATCAGTAGAACGAGGAGACATTTATTCAACATGGCACCGTCTCCACCACCAAAGCACACAAACCTAACAAATAATGTACCCCAGACTAAATATCAGATGATTCGTGGTTGTCTTGCCTCTCATCTCTATATTAGGTATCAGAGACATAGGTAGCTTTTGAAGATTTAAAGGTTGAACGATTCTTTGTTGGTGGTTAGGGTTTATTCGCAGCGTCTCTGTTAGACGACGCATGAAAAAAGTAGATCAGAATGTCTTTTAGGGTAAATCGAATTTGAGAATATTTTCCAAAATCTAATAATATTAGACTACAAGATTTTTACACAAACCTTGAACTCATGCCTAAAATTCATGTTTACTGTTATTTCTCAATGGGTTTTAACTCATGGCTACTGCCTAGAAAACATATATAACAGATTCCTATTATGTGTGCCTTTGTCATAATCTCTATCCCCCTTCCTTCACCAAGCACATCAAGAACCAGTGCACGTCTTACAAAAATAGTGGACTTACCATATGCCGTCATCAATCAGGTGGTGATGTCACCCTAAAGATTTCCAGAAAACTCAATAAAAGATATAGGAGCAATCATTTCGTCATTTCATTCGGGAAATCTAGAGAACGATAGGAGAAATTAATTAGAATGGAAAGGGGCAAATCATGGGTGGTTACCTCGATGAACATGTTGTGGACAATGTTGTCGGCCACGACGGTCACACTTGCCGTGATGACATTGAGACAGAGCGACTCGAGCACCCCATACACCTTCGCCATGGCCTCCTGTGCTTTTCTATGTCTCACGTTAACCACTGCCAGATCCTCCGCTACCTGCGTCACCTCCAGCTGCACAACTTGTAAAGTTATATGTTTATTTAATGGTCATTCAATTATATGATTTTCACAGTGTTGTTACATAAATTTGCCCCACATTTGCCCTATGTCCCAAAACTTCTCATTGTCTAAGACATGGTGCATGCATAAACATAAGCTCTAGAAATAATGAATCAAAATAATATCTATCTTTTTGTGCGTTTCAATACTTCTTTACAAGCCTCTTGAGATTTTCAATAGAAATACTAGATTCAGAGTGGGTTACTACTTGATTTAATTATTCTAGACTTCTCCTACTAAACCCTGCATTAGGAGTGTCTGTTCAATTAATTCTCTTATTATGATTGCATGTTAATACTATGTTGGTACTACATTTCAGGTAAATACCGTAACAACCGAAGTCAACTAGAGTACCAACTTGCTACTATATATGTTTCATGTGTGTGGTCCACAAATGTGGCCTTCTCCCTCTCATCATTTTCTTCTCATTTAACATGGTAGATTCGCAGAATTCGTATATCTAGCAATGACGCTAGCTCAAGTGCTGAATCCAAGATCGATGTGACGAATACATGCTTGCCAACAAGTACACGAATACAACGGCATGCACACAACAACCTAACTTTTGTCAGATTTCGTAAAAGTGAAACTAAAAGTGTCCAAAATGGCATTTCAATAGTTTAACTATTTCAAAAAGTGATTTCAGTTTTTTCACTATTCATAAAAGGCGATTTCAATAGTTTTGGTATTTGAAAATGCAAAACTGAGACCGTTTTAAATTTATTTAATGTTGTTGTTTCAATTAATGATATCAAAGGTTGCACTATTAAAATGGTGAAAAGAAAATGTCCAAAAAGTGATTTCAATTATTTCACTATTTAAAACATGATTTCAATTGTTTCATTATTTCAAAATGTGATTTCAAATTGTCTCACTGTTCCAAAAATTACTGAAACTTAATTATGATACCTTCTGAACCTTCTTATTTCAGTTATACACATGGGGGGAAAATAAGCATATTGACAATATTATATTCCCTTTCAATTAAATTTCGCAAATATTAGTTTCACACAATAAAATAAGCATCTTACAAACACTGAAAGTTTTTTCATATATGAAAAAAACATTTTTCAGTTTTTTTAGGATAGATTTCAATTATTTCAAAAAACCAATTTCACTAACTTAAAGAAACTATATTCACTCAATTTAACCAAATAATAAAAATCATTTCAAAAACCCATTCCATTCATTAAAAAAACTAATTTAACTCAATTTAAAACTATTTAACTGACTTGAAACAATCAATTTCATTCTCTTAAAAAACTAGAAGTTCACTCGATTGAGTTCACTCATTTTTAAAATTTATTTCACCCAATTCAAACAATTTTCACTCATGTCAAAACCATATTCACATATTGAAATACTGATCTCACTTAATATATAGTTCATTCATTTTCAAAAAGCGGATTCCCCTTATTTCAAACACTAATTTCACACATTTAAAAAATTTAATTTTGCTGAATTTGAAAAACTAGTTTCAATCATTTGATAATTTTAATCACTCATTTCAAGAAACATAGTTCACTCATTTCAAAAACTGATTTAGACATTTTGAAATATTGATTTGACCCATTTAAAAAATTAATTTCTACAATAAATATATTTAAAGCATTTAAAAAATCTGAGTTTCTCATTTAAAATTTGGTTTCACTCATTAGAGTAACTATTTTTTCTCATTTCAAAAAATTGATTTAACTCGGTTTAAAAAAACTAATTTCATATTTCACTTTCAGTTATATTACACAAATAACAGTTCCACACAATGAAATAAGCAGCTTCACAAACACACTAAAATATGGATCTTGTGTACGAAAACATATTTTTGTATATTTTAAATAATCAATTTCAGAAATTGAACTGAAACAACTTAAATTAAACTTGTTTGAAATATATTGGCAATTGCTCATGTTCCGAAGATCTTATATCTAGAGTTTAAACATATAAAAAAACACGGTTTTTTTTTTGGTTTTAAGGTTATGAATATCCTAAATGATCAAAAGTAAATAAAAGTGATGGATTATGAGAGGGAGAGAAGAGAGGTAATTTGGAGACAGGCATGTCCTAGTCTGTAGTTGAGTGAAAAAGAGAGAGACAACTGTCTATATATGAAAAAAAAATCAATTTCACATTTTTCAAAGAACCATCTATAAAAGTACATGATTTTGTCTTGAAATAACCATCAATTTCACATGCTGGGCGGGCATGTCCTCGCTCGCCATGTCTATAGAGTATAAAAGTACATGATTTTTTTTTGTACAAGCTAGCCACATAAAAACGTATTTCATGATGGAATTTAACACAGATCTCATATACATCTATAAGTACTTGTGTATCTTTTCAGATTTTTTGAAACTTAATAGGTTGATTTTTGAAATAGAGCCCAAGCGCAAAAAATCCACTCTCGCCGTCTCGCTTTGCTATCACATATCTCTCTCACCTCATTCTTATTCCTAACTCCCTTTCAGCCGTCAGCGACAGATGAATTTATAATTACCTCGAGGATTTTGACCGGATGCGGGGCAGGGGAACAGATGGAGGAGGCGGAGGTAGTCCGTGGCGGGGAGCCGACGCCGTCGTCCACGGTCGAGTCCGCCTTGACAACGGCGGCGCAGCTGTCAGTTCCGAGGGCTGCGAGAATCTGGCGCTCCTGCTCCTGCAGCTCCTTGATGTAGGCGATGGCGTCCTGGATGATGGACGCCTTGTCCATCTATCATCCGTCACATGAACAAGATCAAATTAGACCGTAGCATAAACACCATAGTTCTAAATAGCCGGCTATAGCTCCGCAATAGCCCGCTATAGCCTTTTCAGCAAGGTGCCGCTAAATGGTTGCCTTCATAAATAGCCCGCTATAGCTTCGCTATAGCTGATTTGGACGCCCGCCGCTATTCTCCGTAGCCCGCTGTTTAAAACATTGATAAACACCCACACAATAGTGCTCTTCCTGTAGACTGTAGTGGTCCGTAAATGAAACCTTGGTGATGTATGGAACGACGCCGCGAATGGCGTAGAGCTTCTCGTTGAGCCTCCTGCGCCGGTCCCTCTCGTTGAGCATGTTCCTCCCAGCCCACCTCCTCGTCAGCCCCGAGCTGGTGCCCTCCGGCGAGCTCATCGAGTCCTCGTACAGGCAGGACAGTGAGTCCTCAGCCGGCAGGTGCATGCTGCAAGATTCCATCCAACTCCCACGGTTACTTAATTAAGAGTACTAGGCAACGTCGCCGCAAGATCAAGAAGCAGATCTACTGGACTCACCTATCTGCGTCGCAGAGCTCGAAGAAGCTAGGCGTCTCCCAAGAGAAATCCAAGCTCACCTCCATGTCGGACTCCATTGCTCTGCTCTGCTCTGCTCAATATCTCTGCTATTTATTCTCCTGCTTGTGTCTGTTCTACTACGTCGCTAGATAGCGGGGCCATGCATGCATAGGGCTGACGTGGCGATCGAGGCCACCATATCCGGATGCCACCTGGCGGCCTGCCGACCAGCAATTGGCTGGTTTTCTATTTTCGGATTGCTTCCCCATAAATTACAGATCGAATCTGAAACCGTGCGTTCATATCACCGTTTAACTTGGGTCCATGCACTTTCGCGCCTCCCGTGGCCAACCAAGCACCGCTCGGTTCAAGCAAGAAAAGTCTCAATACATTCAGACATTCTGCTGTCACTTTTAAAAGAAGATAAATGAAGATTTTTGCGCACGCATTCTGCAATAATAAATTCCCTAAAATGTTAGTAAAAAACAGCACGAGCATAGCAGATGTAGACAATTCTTGGGTTACAGTCAAGGCAAAACTTCAGTGAACTAGACAAATAATATAGCATCTGATACGTGCATACCAAAGTCGATAGGATATTAGGATGGCTGAATTGCACATAAAAAATAAGGGTTTAGTCTCCTGGACCCCCATTAAGGCGTGGTTCAATTGCTAAGATTTTAACCCGCTATGGAACCCCCTCATTCCACCCAATCCCACTAATCCCCACAGTGGGGACCCCACTAGCAACTTTAGCATATCCCCTATCCTAAAAGTCAAAATCATATACTTATAATATTTAGGGGAATAAACGTTTCTTCATGTACTGTTAAAACTTAATCCCTGAAAAAACAGATAATTTTGCACACAAATTCATCTGAAACACATATTTAAGCTATTTCGTTTCATAACTAAACAACGGTACTCGAAAATCCACTCAACATGCATGGGAAAACTTTTCCATTATATTATGTCACTTAAATTAAATAAATATTTTTGAATACACAATAATCGAATACAATATATAATAAGTATATTTATTTTAGTTCATATATTATTAATTGAACTATTCATGTTTCGTACAATTAATCAAATCACTTGAAATATTTGCAAAAACCCCTCCCCTAAAAGAAAGAAATATTTGCAATCGATTCCAGTAGCAACGCGCATGGTATCCTCTAGTATTAAAAATAGGTAGTGTAACAATGCCTTAACGGGTGAGGTCATGTAGCTTTTTGTACTACTAGCTGGCTGTGGGCTCTGGGAGCTGGTCCTTTTTTTTTCTTTTGGTTGTGTTATATCGGTTCTTGGTTTATATCGGTAGTTGACACACAAATATATGCAGCCAACAACAACGGGAAAGCTAGGATCCAAATGCCTCCCGGACCACACTAAAGATAGCTAAGCTAGCTCACAAACTGAATTAATTGGATAGAGCCATGCATGGTCCTTCCTTGGTGCAATTGTAGATCGATGTTACGTTGGTAGCTAGCGCTGTTTGGTTGTGGCCTGTCTGCGTACCGATTGATCTGAACGGCGTGCATGCATGGGCAAATCTGTCGGCCAGCCGGCTGTCTGCGTCAGGATTCATGAGAGAGAAAATCCCTGAGACTAGTATCACGTTTGTTGTGTCTGATATTATCTACTCATCTACCTATCCGTGACATACGTGCCAGAGCTGCTTCCACAAGAAATTGATCGAATTTTCTCTTCTTCCTACCGCGCGATGCAACGATAAGATATTTCATGCATGCACGCATCTAATTGAAAAGAAACAAGTTTTCATATTGGTACAAATATTTATTTTACCACACATACTAAAATAGATACTGAAGAGAATTACCCATCATTTGGATGAATACGTAGTGGTTGAACTTGTAATTAACTCATCACGGATAAAATCTCAGCCATGACTTCCTCGTGCCAAAAAATCGCTTGGTGGCCAAGCAGGCAAGTCCACATCTTGTGATCCTCAAAAACAAAGTCCACATCTTGTGTATCAATAGGCTATGTGCGTGCGCGTGTGTCCAGTACGTGGCTAGAATTTTAAAAGGTGGTCCAATGGGCATTTTTTTTGGACCCTGATAAGTGCCACAAGTGTGGCATGAACACATGGCAACTCTGAAAGTTTTTGATGTAAAATTTAGTGACGCAAGGATGGCAACTTTAGTTGTCAAGCATAACAACTTTTTTTTTTGGATGAAAAGTTTCAGTTTTTTTTTTTTTTGCTTTTTGGATGGCAACTTTAGTTGCAAAAAACGTGAGGGCTGGAGTGGTTTGTGCCACACGTGTGGCACGTATCACTTGGTTTTATTTCCACAAATACAACATGTCAAAATACTAGTCATGAATTTATCAAAACCACAAATCGATACATTCTTGCAAGCATTTGATATTCACACCTAAGTCTATAATTTGCATAAAAGAAGTCAACAAGCATTACCGTGATGGTCTCAATTATGTTCAGGTATGTCACACGCACACACCTAATTTTCTTTTACTTTGTCGTATGAAAAGATCTTCATATGAAACAAAGCGATGGATACATAGATCCATCAATATCTGTGAGACTGTGACAGGCCTTCAGTTGCAGAGAGAGTGGCCAACATAGTACCATAGCTCCATAGCAGTGGAAGGCTACACTTGGTGCATGCGTCACCCCTGCTTCCGTCATAATTGCATCCTCGAGGGTGTATGTATGTGCTTGATTACTCTGTCCACAAGCTTCACATAGCATTAGAAAATAGGTCCGCATAACGGTCAATCCATTGATACTTTCCCGGCCACGTGGCCTTCACAACTGCATGCGCCATTCTTCTATAAGCAAAATATAGGAATTGACTGATTTTAGATAAATCAAACTTACAAGAAATTCAAATAAAAAAATTGCATATTTTGAAATGTGTGACTGGTGCAGAATAAATGTGTAATTTTAGATTAAATAGATAATCTAAGAGAATAGTCGATTGGCTACAACGGGAAGTCCACTCGACTGGTTGGAAGCAAACCATTTTTTTAAAGGAAAATCAGCTTTGTAAGCTAGGTAGGTCGACCTTGAGAATTCTAATAAGTTAAGTTGGTATTTCTGCTGTAAACTCTCTATTTTAAACAAAGAAACATAACAAGAAAGGGTTGCATCCAGGAGACCCATTCCAGGGTAGGGTGGGGTGGGGGGGGGGGGGGGGGGGGGGGGGGGGGGTACTTCTAAATGTTGTTGTTGACGTGCAAGCTAGTGGTCCGTGGTGAATGGACCAAGGCCATCGAATGATTTGTGGTGGTGATATCTCATCTAGTCCATGACAATTTATGTACCCTTCAATATGCCCGCGATATGGGTCTTGTTATCAAGCATGCATGGCCTTGAAAAGGAGAAAAATAACTTATAGATGCCGTGGATGCTTGAAAATGCTAATAATAATAAGACTGAGTTGACATGTCTACCGCAGACCCTCAAACAAACAAATAAAAAAAAGGTTGCATCAAGGAGGCCCACTCTCCCTGGCACTTATAAATAATGTTGTTGACATGCTAGCTAGTGTCCTTGTTGAATGGTCTAGGCCAGGGAATGATTTGCAGCTGTGGTACCTCATCTAGACGATGACGGTTTATCTACCCTTTGATATGCTTGTGATATGATTCTTGGTATGGAACACACATGGGCTTGAAAAAAAAAACTCTAAAGCTCATGCCTAGCAATGATGTCTACAATGACTCCAAGGACATCCACATCATCTGTAAGTTACTGCGACACATACACTCTATGCGCCTTGTTTCTAAACAATGTCTTTTAGCACTAACCACATACAATCAACAATAGGTAACTACTTCCTCTGTGGGTTTATTTGGCCCCTTCATATTTGAGGTCAAACTTTGACCATGTCATGTGATTTATAGGCTACAAAAAGTATATCATTGGATTTGTATTTGAAAGAGGATTCCCACCATATAATTTTCATGACATATAGTTTATATTTTATTAGTTAACTTTGTGATCAGAATTTGACACTAAACAAGGAGGGAGGGAGTACTTAGCTAGCTTGATCGGAAAAAAATGCTTAGCTAGCTATAGTTGGTCAAGATATTTCCTAAAGAAGAAAATATGCCATGTATTCTGGATTGGACGAAGTACTATTTTGTGCCTAATTACCTATATCATGATGACATCTGGCATAAAAAAACTCGCAGAAAATAAATATGTAAGTACACTATTTTCCTTGTTACATATCTACGTTGTCCTTCAAACAAAATGTACCATGTGTTATTTCCTCGTGACCGATCAAAGCTGCGCCTTAGAGTTAATGTGGCAGTCAGAGATGCATTGAGGAACAACAGTCTCCACTTGGTACACGAACTATTATTTCACTTTCTGGTTCTCCACCTGGAATATTTAGAGTGAACTACTTTGATTGGAAGACATATTTTCTGCCCGTGGTTGCCCACTTCTTACTGCATTTTGTGGGTTGATTTTTGACGCCACTTACTGCATCGATCTTTTGGATGGGTTTCGTGGATCCCAACTTGCATTAAATCATGATCCTGTCTTGCCCCTTGTAATTTCAGATGACCGAGAATTTTATTAGACCAGATATTCAGAACCTAGGTACATCGGAAGTCACTTCCTAAAACTTAAAACAAAATGCATTTGTATGTTTCGAAAAAGAAATCTAAAACATAACATGGATGTCGGTACTGGTTAGAAGAATGCACATGTAAATTTTCATAAAATAATATGATCGTTTGTGAGCTGTGTAAGAATAAGAAATTGAGAGTACTATGGTTTAAGTTTCAAACCATTTTTTATTTTTTGAAAATAGGCAAGTTTCTGTTTCTAAACTGAAAGCGTATATAAACCATTGCTCAACACCAGCTTTTCCGATGCTGAATTTAGCTATGTCAATGCCACATATCTTGACAGTGAAAAACCTTAATATTTATGCAACCAATACTTTTTTTAATATCAAAACTCCCTCTTATTGAGTGATAATGATTGTTACTCCCTCTGCCACATTAAAATGAAGCAGGCCCGCATCACGGCCCAAGCAATCTCCACCCTGATCATAGAGGTATCATGTTCTTACCTCGTGTGAATACAAGACGCATGCATGGTGTATACATGCAACATAAAGTTCAGTACCCACGCGGTCAGCTTGGTAAGCGACCAACAAAAAATTTCAATCAGTGACATACAGTTCAGTAAAAGATATGTGCCATAAAGTAGTTTGCAAAATAGATATAAGGATACCAGGTGCTCCCTCTGTTCCAAAATTGTACTCCCTCCGTTTTTATTTAGTCCGCGTATTAGCTTTGGTCAAAGTCAAGCTTTGCAAACTTTGACAAAGTATATTAACAAAAATTTGAACATATACAATAACAAATCAATACCATTAGATTCATTGTTGAATGTACTTTCACATCATATAGATTTGTTATGATAAATATTTATATTGTATTCTATAAACTTGGTCAAACTTTATGAAGTTTGACTTCAGTCAAACCTAATATGCAGAGTAAATAAAAACGGAGGGAGTATAAAAATGTAAACTGTAATAGAAGTCAAACTTTGTAAACTTGACTAAAATTATAAAAACAAATATCCATCTACAATACTAAATATAAAAGTTATGGAAAGTATATCTTCTGAGAATCTAATAATACTGATTTGGTATAGTAGATATTCACATTATTTCTATAAACTTAAGTCGGACATAGAAAGTTTGCCTTGTAAAAATAATTATGCCCCTTATATTTTAGGGGGAAAACAGAAAATATGTACAGAAGGACGATGTTACGTATACTCCCTCCATTCCATAATGTAGTGCGCCCATGCTTTTCGTGATTTAACTTTACCATAAATTTAACCAAAATGGGCGACTGCGGCGGGAGCATGACAGATACCTTTGAATTCGTATTTGAAAGAAGTTTTCAAAGGTATAATTTTTCAGTAAAATAATTTATGTATTAGTGGTCGAATTTATTGTCAAAATTGAATCTCAAAAAACGTGGATGCACTACATTATGAAATAGAGAGAGTACTATATACATACTCCTTCTGCGGCTGGCTGCAAGAGAGAGGAGACGAATTTGTCGCAAGCAGACCAAGCCCAAATTAGTATCACTGTGTACATAGATATAGCCCAAAAGCAGTTAAATCAAAGTTGTGACTCCTACACTTGGTGCATGCGTCACTCTTGCTTGCGTCACCGACGTTACACATATGCTGCTCTGGGCTGGCGCTATCAGGAGCAGGATATGCATCAAGCCCATCCACGGTACTAGCATTACTCTGTCCACGAGCTAGCTTCACCGGACGTAAAAATGGGAAATCAAATCCTTATGGTGGATGTTGACAAGCCTAGATAATAAGTTAGGTTGACGTTTCTATTACAAACAAACAAAAAATGGGTTCCATCAGGAGACCCACTCTCCCTAATCCTTCCAAATATTGCAACTGGCGTGCTATCTAGCTAGTGGTCCTTGTCGAAATGGTCCAAGCCCAACAGACAATTTGCTGCGGTGGTATCTCATCCAGTCGATGCAGTTTATCTATCCTTTAGCATACGACGGGCACTACTATTCTTGTTATGAAACATGGCCTTGAAAAGGAGAAAAAAGGTACCTAATGCTCATGACTAGCGATCTATATGTTCTTTGGACATATACTCCCTCGATGCGTTATTTCTAAACATTGTCCTTCGGCACTAACCACACACAACCAGCATCAGTTTCTTGTGTAATTTTTTGTCCTGCAGCTAACTGCTTAGATAGCTACTCCATCCATCCCATAATATAAGATGTTTTTTGACACTACACTAATGTCAAAAAACTTCCTATATTATGGGACAGAGGGAGTAGATCTTTCTACACATTGCCAGAGTTATGGTATTAGGGTGGTGTCAAGTACTCCCTCCTAACACCAACTCTCTCGTTTCTTCTCCTCCCTTCTGTTCTGTTCGAGAGAGGCGACAGAGGAGGCGTCTCAGGCCCGGCCCGATCCCGGATCTTCGCCGCCGGCGACGCCGGTCGGAGAGGAGATGGGGGAGGAGCTCGCAGCGTCGCTATAGACAGTATGGACGTGTTTGGTTGTCCGCATAAGGCCCAACCAGGCCGGCGCAGGAATGACTTGGGTTGTTTGGTTGGCCTATATACACTGTTCAGCCTGCACGGCACGAACTTTACAGCACTCCCAGCCAGGCCCGCGACCTACGCCAGGATCGGCAGTTTCTCCAGAGCCAGGCTCGTGCGAGGCAGGGGAAGGGAACACGGCGTGTGATGTCGCTTGAACTACGTCGGTATTTCCCCAAAGAGGAAGGGATGATGCAGCACAACTACGGTAGGTATTTCCCTCAGTTATGAAACCAAGGTATCAATCCAGTAGGAGAACCAAGCAACACTATGTAAACGGTACCTGCACAGAAAGAACAAATACTTGCAACCCGACGCGTAAGAGGGGTTGTCAATCCCTCCACGATAAAAAGATAGATAAATTTGTGGTAGATTGGATAAATAGATCTCGCAATAAAAACAAAATAAAATAAAATAAAAATTGCAGCAAGGTATTTTTGGATTTTTGAAAATATAGATCAGAAAATAAAAGTGGCAAATAATAGATCGGAAAGCAAATATGAAGAAGAATAGACCCGGGGGCCGTAGATTTCACTAGTGGCTTCTCTCGAGAAAAATAGCACACGGTGGGTAAACAAATTACTGTTGGGCAATTGATAGAACTTCAAATAATTATGACGATATCCAGGCAATGATCATTATATAGGCATCACGTCCAAGATTAGTAGACCGACTCCTGCCTGCATCTACTACTATTACTCCACACATCGACCGCTATCCAGCATGCATCTAGTGTATTAAGTTCATGGAGAAACAGAGTAATGGAATAAGAACGATGACATAATGTAGACAAGATCTATTCATGTAGGAATAGACCCCATCTTGTTATCCTCAATGGCAACGATCAAAACGTGTGTTGCTGCCCCTTCTGTCACTGGGAAAAAACACCGCACGACCGAACCCATCACAAAGCACCTCTTCCCATGGCAAGAAAAATCGATCTAGTCGGCCCAACTAAACCAAAGATTCGAAGAAGAAATACGAGGCTATAAGTAATCATGCATATAAGAGATCAAAAGAAGACTCAAATAACTTTCATGGATAAAATACATCTGATCATAAACTCAAAGTTCATCGGATCCCAACAAACACACCGCAAAAAGAGTTACATCAAATAGATCTCCAAGAGACCATTGTATTGAGAATCAAAAGAGAGAGAGGAAGCCATCTAGCTACTAACTACGGACCCGTAGGTCTACAATGAACTACTCACGCATCATCAGAAAGGCACCAATGAGAATGATGAACTCCTCCGTGATGGTGTCTAGATTGGATGGTGTTTCTGAAACTTGCGGCGGCTGGAATTGTGTTTCGTCGACTCCCCTAGGGTTTTTGGATTTTCGGGGTATTTATAGAACAAAGAGGCGGTGCGGGAGGCGGCCGAGGTGTGCACAACCCACCAGGGCGCGGCTGGGCCCCCAGGCGCACCCAGGTGGGTTGTGCTCCCCTCGGAGCCCCCCTCTGGTACTTCTTTGGCGCAACAGGTGTCTTCTGGCCCAGAAAAAATCTCCAAAAAGTTTCACTGCGTTTGGCCTCCGTTTGGTATTGATTTTCTGCGAAGTAAAAAAACAAGAAACAAATAGCAACTGGCACTGGGCACTATATCAATAGGTTAGTCCCAAAAAATGATATAAAGTTGCTATAAAATGATTATAAAACATTCAAGAATGATAATATAACAGCATGGAACAAGCAAAAATTATAGATATGTTGGAGACGTATCAGCGTGCAGCTCCTACGACCAGGGAGATGGTGTGAGCTCGCACGCGTCTTTGAAACATCGGCGGGAGGATTTCGGCTCACCTCCCGCTGATTCGGTCTCCCTATTTAGCCCATATTCTCTCACCGCCCAAAGCCCCGCCACCCTTCTCCCCACTTTCGATCTTTCCCGCCGGTGCGCACCGGCACCGACGGCCAGGTAAGCGGAGCTCCTTCACCGATCGACGGTCGACAGCGGCGGCGACTCCTATCCTCAACTTTTCCGACCCTTCCCACGTCCCCCCGAGCTTCAGCCATGGCCTTTGTGAGTTCAATGACCTCTATCTCTGTGTTCGTTCAAGCTAGATCCGAGAGGATGTGGTCATAGGGTTAGATGTGCAAGCATGTGGTAGGGTTGATTCGTGCATTAATCTTTGAGGAGATGCTAGGTTTTGATGTTGTGGTATCTATTTGTGCTGGATCTGTGTAGATTGAGTAGTATGATAATGATGAACACTATGGATGAACACTACAGATTCATAGCAAGCTGTGTAGGATTTGTAGCATGCTATAGTAGCTATTTGTGCTGAACACAATGGATTCATAGCTAGTTCTGATGTTGTGGTAGCTATTGGTGACGGATTCATATCTAGTTGGCATGTATGCTCCTACTTAGATTGTCTGGTTGTTATGTTGTGGTACTGTGTGTGTTATGCTTACTGTGTATGCGTGATACGATTGTAGGACATGACCACGCAGACACAAAATCTTAGTCAGGCCCTTGTCCTGTCGGACAGATAGTATGTCGAGGACTCGCAGCCCCTCCTCGATCAGAACATGCCTGCTGATTCAAAGGTGTTTGAGGTTTCACCTGGTGCTTCTTGCTTTGTGCCTGTCGTGCTCGTTGAGCCAATTGTCAATTCTGTTGCCGCTGCACTGAAGGCCAAGAAAGATCGTAGGGGGAACAACATGAAGTGGCAGCCGTTCATGTCCACGTTTGTGCTGAACAAGATGTGTGAGCTCATCTCTAGTGGGGTTAGGACTGGCAAGGGCTTCAAGGAGATGCACTTGAACACCGTTGCGAAGCAGGTGTTTGAGTTCTGTGGCCAGGAGGGGACCGCCACCCAGGTGTACAACCACCTGTGGAAGTGGAGAGCTCGATGGATCTAAGTTTCCAAGCTCAAAGACCTTAGGGGCGCCTCCTAGGATCAGAGCACTTGCTCTATCGTTCTGGAGGCAGAGCACTACACCGGCCATGTCGTGGTTAGCTCACTGTCCCCTTTTTTTTGCACACTGTCAATGCCTTTTAGCAACTAACAACCCTTGTGCTTCTATCTTAGGACCACCCCAAGGATGCGGAGTTCCTCAACACACCCATCTAGAACTACAACCAGATGCAACACATCTTCTTCTTCGGCCTGGCAGCCGACAACCATGCCATGGGCTCCGATGAGCCTCTCGGTTCTCCCATGCCGGAATTCCCAGGCAGTCTTTGATGGCCCTGACAAGCCATTTCAGCATGTCCCTGTGCTCGATAGGAAGAGGAAGAGGGGTGGCCTGATGGAGGAGGAGATCAGTGTCTTCAGCAACATGACTGAGGCGGTGAAGGAGGTGGCAACCGACATTAGGGAGAGCAAGGCCGTCGACGTCCATCCTGACCTATACAGCATTGTCATGGAGCAAGGTGGGTTCAGCGATGAGGCTCTCTTGGCAGCTCTCAGCCACCTGCTGGACAACAAGGCCCTGGGTGTTGGGTTTGTTGGGCCATGGCAGACGCCCACAAGGTGTTGTGGCTCAAGAGCTGGCTGGGCAAGCACTACTACTAGAGCTTGCGGCTGGTTACCGTGTGCATGATCCTGGATGGCGATGGCAATGGCGACGGCAATGACGACGTATATTTTGTGTAGCTAGGACTTGAAAACCATTTGATGGTCTGTATATTTTGTTGAGGTGGTATATACTAACCCCTCATGATGATCGTGAACGTGCGGTGGTAGGATGACACGCTATTTTGAATGTGGTGGTAGGATGACACCATAGTAGTGCTAGGTTAGAAATTGCTATGCCATATGATCATGCATGCTTACTACTGCTCCATTGCTTGCTTCTTGATTGTTCTTTTGCTTGCTGCTTCAACTGCTGCTCTTGTGCACTGCTAGGACAAATGGTATGCGGTGTTCGTCGGAAGGGCACCAGGGGTTTACAGTTCATGGGAAGCTTGCAGTGAACAATTTGCATCTTACAGCAATAGCAGCCATAGAGGGTTTAAGACTAGGCAGGAGGCAGAAGAAGCTTACGCCAACTACGTGCGAAAGCACACGGTTGGCGTGGTTGAAGTTGGCAACGTTGCAGTTGCCAAGGCGGCGCCACGCCTTGCGGTGAAGAACTTCATCATCATCATGTAGTTCATCGCTATTGCAGTGCTGCGGTATTGGTGTGCTAGATGTGATCATGTGTAAGGTAACCTCACCACATAGGGTACAAGGTTAGCACACCTTGCACCGTGTGTGCAACCAAACAGCGTGCTTATGTGTGAGTTCAGACAATGCGGGCAACCAGACACCGTGCGCTAAGCTATCCCCTAATGCGAGAGAACTAGATGCGGGCAACTAAACAATGTGCAGATGTTGCATTAGAGGCTGTATTTGCTCAACCAGCTTCATGTGAGCCAGGCTTGAGCTAGTTAGGCCCGGCTGCTACGGCTGCCAAACACGCCGTATATGTAGTCTAGTTGTTTCCTTAGTGGAGTTCGGCCTCGTACCGGAGTTTGGCGTCATGCCGATGGGGACCTTGCCGCCGGCGCGCCCAAGCCACGTGCGGTGGTTTCCGGAGGGGCTCCTAACGGTGGTGGTGATTGGTTCGCTGCTGCTGGTCGGAATCGAGCGGGAGTCCTCGGAAATAAGCTCGATGACCTCCCTGGTGTGCAGGAATCCTCGATGCTCGCCTTCGTTGACGGCCGTCACCATGATGGTGGTCAAGCCGATGGAGAAAGTCATGAAGTTGGTTCTTGCGGCCGGTTCCAGAGCGCATCATCGACGGTATTTGTGTTCCGGCGCTCCCGGTGGTCAGCCGGTTTGCAGCGCGACCACACCTTCGAATTCTATGGCCGGAGGGCGGCGAACCTTGCTTCTTCCTCCCAGCCTTGATGCTATACATGGGAGTCAGTATTGCTTCGGTTCGGTGTCCACAGCATGCTACGGTGGAGAGCTCGGCGGGCCAAGTGGTGCCGTCCCCGGCGCCGGCGAGTTTGCGGCCGCTCGGGAGCAATTTGGACCTGATTGCGTTCCTCTTCAGTTTTATGGGGTCCTTTCTGCATATTTCTAGGACTGCTCTGTAATTTCGAGTTTGTTGTGTGTCCTTCAGGTTGTACTGTACCGCGATATCCAATAAAGTTTGGGGATCCTTTGGGACCCTACCTGGTTCAAAACAAAGTACCCCTCCATTCCAAAATAAGTGTCTCAACTTTGTACTAAAGTCGAGACACTTATTTTCGGATAGAGGGAGTAGTAATTAACACTGATAACCATCTATCCAAAAATATATCATGTCCGACCCAACTAAGTATTACTATAACCGCAGTAAGATATGGAAGTATATCATATCATCATGTTCCTCCACATTACTGAGGTTCGACACAATTGTCGTTGAAAATTATACATAATGAATTAACGTATTCCATTAGGAACATAGCTAGGTAGTACCTTTTGTGCCCAATTAATTGCAAAACAGATAATATTCAACATGATTTCATCACGCAAAAAAAAAAAAAACTATTGCTACCCTCTTTTTCCTTGCTATATATCTCACCTCGTTAGCTCATGGCGTCGAAAGTATTTGCCCGTCCGTGCGACTACTTACTGTAAAAATAAAATGTATCATGTGTTGCTTTCTGGCGACCTGTCGAAACTCATTTACATTTAGTGTGACGGTAAAAATATATTTTCAGGAACAACTACCCACGCTTCGGGTATGGAGTGTTATTTCTCTTTCTTTTGTCTCGTTTGGAATATTTTGAGTAAGCAAATGTGACATTCAAAAATATTTTCAATTCTTCACATGTGGGTATATATGTAAAGTATCTAGTTACTGCATTTCATTCGTTGGGTTTCCATTTGACTTACTCCATTGTTTTTGAGAAAATACTTGCTTTTCTTTCCTCTCGACAATGGGTGAATTTTTATTAGCTCAAAATGGAGCATCAAGAGGATACAAACATGATGAGTACACACCCGGCCTCTGTATAGTTAGGATGCACACAACCAACACCAACACACGCACACAAACATGCCAACAATTAGCAATGTCATATAAGACCAAAGCTATATGTAGGGGAGGAAAGAAACCCAAAAGCGATCAGATCTACGATCGGTAAACTGCGACAATGACCATATCCACACCAACCATATCATGACACCACACGGACGACGAGATTCTGCAATAGCAACGCCTTCAAGAAGGGAACGACGCTCAAGCATCGCCGTAACCGGATCCACCCACGAAGGCCAGAATCTAGGTTTTCACCCTGCAAAATCAGTCCGAGCAATGCCTTCAACAAGGTAACGACGGAAAAAAAAAAACGTCGCCATTGCCAGGTTTAACCAACTCGGGTCAGACATAGGCCTTCACCGCGAAGTCACTCATGTATTGTCGCCAGCACTTTTTCGCGATCCCCGCAGCTACATGTGATGTGCAATCACCGCCGCTGCACAACCACCCCTCTGCGTCAAGCCGTCGTCCATAGTTTGCATCTCACCACTGAAGTCAACACCGAATCTGGAGAGATGAACCATACCAAAGACCTTTCGGTGACCAACGCCGTCGTGGAGCCGTAGGAGGTCGCTGCAACACAGTTTGCAGCCACCACCGCCCGACAAACCGGATCCGGATCACCACCACCAAGCCGTCCAGATCTGAATCAGAGCAACATAACGAGTCCCCAGACATCAAATCCGACGATTTTTTGTCCAAAAGGACCACCTGCCCAACGGAATTGCCAGAAAAGACCCCCTCCGGATGAAATTGGCAAAAAAGACCCTCTGGGCCGTGGCGGCAGGCGGGGCAGCCGACACGTGGCACTTGCCGCCACGCCCTGAGGCGCAACACTGTTCATGCAGGAGACGAGAAAAAACAACGACGAGGCGAGCGAACAGTACCTGCCGCCTTACGCAGTGGCGGCAGCACTGTTCACGCGTGTGTGAACAGTAATTTCGAAAAAAAATTAAAAAATAGCATAAAAATCTTGAATTTTTTGGCAGCAAAGACAATCGAGTATTCTAAGTGGATGCAAAATTCCAGATTTTTTTGAATTTTCTTGCTAATTTTTTTGATTTTTTCGAATTTTACTGTTCACTCATATATGTGAACAGTGCTACCGTCACTGCATGAGGCAGCAGGTACTGTTCACTCGCCCGTCGTTGTTTTCCTCATCTCCTGCATGAACAGTACAACGAACAGTGTTTTCGTCTCCGGGCGTGGCGGCAGGTGCCACGTGTCAGCTGCTGCGCCTGCCGCCACGGTCTAGGGTTTTTTTTTGCCAATTACATCCAGATAGGGTCGTTTCTGACAATTCCGTTGGGTAAGTGGTCCTTTGGACAAAAAATCCAAATCCGACCATCGCGCCATCCGCATGGCCACGGACAGCCGCTGCCACCTAGAACCCAAGGGCCGCCGTCCACGTTCCAAGACTCCGCTGCCCGAAGACAACAGGAGGACCCGTCACCGCTGTAAAGGCCGACGGTCATGCTGGCAGTGTGTGGGGATGCGGCAAACTCCCTTTCTATTATATCAACAGGCCAGGAGTTACAACCCATCCACGAACCACAACAGGCGAAAGGATAAAATGGGGCTTCCTTTTTTTTCCTTTTTTGAGGGGATACAATGGGGCTTACTGGAAAGCAACAAACAACACAACAGCAAAAGCTAGCATCCAAGAAATGGAAAACAAAGAGCACAACTAGCTAATAATGACGAAGCACCACTTTTGTTTGCAGCTTGCAACAATTATTTTGTTCATCTTATAAAACTCCTGCTCTGAATTTGGACATCCACATGTAAGAACACATGGCTTTCCTTGCATAACTGGCCAGAGGCCCTCGTGTCGCTCTTCCTGGGCGACACGGGCGGCGCCTCCAGCTTTTGTCGCCAGGCCACCTCCTCCACGCTCCTCTTCCCGGCCGCCGCCGCCTCCACGCTCCTCTTCCCGGCCGCCGCCGGCCGGAGTCACCAGGCAAAGCCCTGTGTGACTGCAGGCGGCAGTAGGGTCGTCTTCTTCATCAACCTCTCATCCCTTCGTGCTTCTTCAACCCTAGCCAGATGTAATGCCATCGACCGCTGCTCCTCCATAGCCGTTGGTCTGCTCGCCCGCCAAGGGCAGGGTGGACAAGACCAGGAGGGCCAAGGGCCATCTCATCCCACACATGGAGGGGGAGCATAGTCTGGAGCCACCCCTACCGAGATCTGGCGTAAGATCGGGGTCGCCATCCTGTGTGCAGGTGACCGTGGCTGGCGCCCTAATGGTGCTGCATGCCGCATTGGTGGCGGACGGTGACCACCGAAAGGTTTTCAGGAGGGTTCCTCCTTCCAGAGCCGGTGGTTGACTTAGCGGTGAGATACAAATTATGGATGACGGCTTGACACAGAGGGATGGTTGTGTAGTGGTGGCTGTCGCACATTGCATGTAGCTGCGGAGATCGTAAAAAAGTGGTGGCGGCAACACATGAGTGACATTGTTGGTAGTGCTACTCGAGCACCCGGTCTCGAGCTCCGGGGTGAAAGCCGCCCTAGATTTGATCCAAGTGGGTTAGACCTGACAATAGCAATGTTTTTACGTCATTACCTTGTTGCCCTAGCACCAATTAAGAAAGCACACTGTTGAAAACATCATGTAGTAAGAGCAAAGCATGACCAAAAGGTATGTGAAAACATCAGGGTGCCACACATTAATTAGCACCATGTGACATAAACCACTATCGAAACCATTTCTAGAGGTGAACTTCTTTTGAAGTCTTATCATGTCGAGGTATATAGTGGGGAAAAAACGACGAACTACAAGCAAATATCTTGTGGCCTATTAGTTAACATTGTGGTTACAAGGTGCTATGAATAATTGGACAAATCATTGGCTTGTTGAACACTCTGCTAAACCGAATGAAAAAGATTGAAGCAAATCCACAATTGGTCTTATGGTAGATGATTTTGCAATATAATTTCGAAAGCTCTCTGCGGGCCTTGGATACCTTAAGAGGAGATATTAGCATCCCAACGTCCACTACGGCTACTACCACGAGAAGCGGTGCAGGGTCACCGGATGAAGCGAAATCTTGGAAGCACGACACCAATATTAGATGTGCGGGAACACGACGATACAAGCATGGAGGTGAGGCTCATATGCGGCACACACAGGCTGATTTATTAGTTTGGTTCGCGTCCTCGAGAAATCTCGCCTGGCTGACGTGTGCCTGGACGTTGCTGGTGAGTTGTTTGGCTCATGTCCAGAAAAAGCCTGTACTAGCCTGGCCTGGAGTAGCATGCAACTGATTAGCTGTCAGGATAAACTTCAGTTTCAGTTGACACTAGGGTTTTAGGTGTCGATTTCTTCAGTTTGGTCAGGTTTAGACAGTCAAATAACCGAGCTGCGCCTCGGCCGTAGTTAGCTACTTGTGTGGCGCCCTGACCCGATCATGGGATGGCACGACCTAACGGTCATGGAGCCATGGAGGGCGACGAGAGGGGGGGTGTTGGGTTGGCAGCATTCGCACCCTGATCGTGCCCCGTTTTCCGTTTGTTCTGTTCCATCTGTAACGACTGAATAAAAGGTAGAAACAGAAAAGCTGCAAAGCAGTTCGCAGCGCAAAGACTCTGGTTCCTCTCTGTCTCACTCTCTTCCACATCTCCGGCGATCATCGGAGCTAACCAGGGCAGGGGTCCGTCTGACAATTGGCATCAAAGCCTGTGGAGATGACGGGACCCAGCAGCCCAAACAAGGGCGGGACAGAGTCGGGGAACGGCGACGACGCAGTGGTCGTTCACCAGCGCGTCGTGCGCGGCACGAGCGGCGCGTGGCCGATGCTGACGCGCACCAACTACGCCGACTTGGCCCTCCTGATGCAGGTCATGCTAGAGGCGCGCCAGCTCTAGGTCACCGTCAACGACGGGACCACGGAGCGAGAGACGGATCGCACGACAATGGAGTGCCTGCTGCGATCGGTGCCGCCAGAGATGGTGTCCACGCTCGCCGTGAAGGCCACGGCGAAGGACGCCTGGGGCACGATCAAGACGATGCGGCTGGGTGTAAGCCGCGTGCACGAGGCCAAGGCGACGTCACTTCGTAGTCAGTACGAGGTGATCAAGTTCAACGACGGCGAGAGCATCGACGATTTCGGTATGCGCCTGTCTTCTCTGGTCAGTCAAGTTGAGTTACTAGGTGACAAGATCGGCGAGCCCACCGTCGTCCAGAAGTTCCTCTCGGTCGTCCCCAAGGCCTACTCGCAGATGGCGTGCACGATCGAGATGACTCTGGCGCTCGAGGAGCTGATCGGGTGGCTGAAGAACGCTGAGGAAAGGTACGAGCTGGACACGGCACCCGCCGCCAGCGACGGCGACGGTAGACTTCTCCTCATGGAGGAGGAGTGGTTTGCGCGCCTGAAGCCGCGGGAGGGGGACGGCTCGTCCAGTAGCAACGGCCGTGGCAGGGGGCGCGGTCATGGCCAGAGCGCCGGCCACGGTACCAGCAGCGGGGACAAGTCCAAGGACATCTACCGCTACTGCAAGCAGGCAGGGCACTGGGCGCGCGAGTGCAAGACCAGGGCTCGGGAGCAGGCGAACCTCGCGCAGACCGGCGGCGAGGACGAAGAACCTGGTCTACTGATGTCCCAGGTCTATGGGCTTCTGGACCATGGCGCCCACGACGCGCACGCTACTTCAGTTGACCTCGTCGAGGACACCGTCCAGGTTCATCTCGGGCACGAGGGGAGTGGCGGCAGCGGCGTCTGGTACCTGGACACGGGCGCATCCAACCACATGACAGGCGATCGCTCAGCGTTCGCCGAGGTCAACACGACAGTCAGCGGGACCGTCAAGTTCGGCGACGGCTCCGTTGTGAACATCTGTGGGCGGTTGACGATCCTCCTGACCTGCAAGACTGGCGAGCACCGCGCGATCACCGGGGTGTATTACATCCCGCGTCTGGGCTCCCACATCATCAGCTTGAGCCAGCTCGACGAAAGCGGCTGCCAGGTGCTGTTCAGGAGGGCGTGTAGCGCGTGCGCGATCGGCAGCGACGTCTCCTCGCTAAGGTGAAGCGCGCGCTGAATCGTCTGTACTCCATTGCCCTCCAGATTGCGCAGCCCATATGTCTCGCAGCTCACAGCGGATCGAACGCGGCGTGGACATGGCATGCCTGCTACGGGCATCTGAACTTTGATGCCCTGCGCAAGCTGGCGCGGCAGGGCATGGTGAATGGCATGCATGTGGTCGAACAGGCGGACCAGCTGTGCGACGCATGCCTGGCCGGAAAGCAGCGGCGATCGTTGTTTGCGCAACACGGATGATTCCGCGCACAGGAGCAGCTCAAGCTGGTGCACGGCGATCTCTGCGGCCCGATCACGATCAACACTGAGCGGGAAGATGTACTTCCTCCTGCTGGTGGACGATGCCACGCGTTACATGTGGCTCGTGCTGCTCGCATCGAAGGACGAAGCAGCAGCAGCAATCAAGCGCGCGCAGGCGGGCGCGGAATCGGAGTCCGGATGCAAGCTGAAGACGTTGCCCACGGACCGCGGCGGAGAGTTCACGTCGGGGTTGTTCACGGCGTACTGCGCCGAGCTGGGCGTCAGCCGTCACTCACCGCACCGTACTCACCAGAGCAGAACGGTGTGGTTGAACGGCGCAACGGCACGGTGGTGGGCATGACCCGGAGTTTGCTGAAGGCCAAGTGCATCCCTCGGGAATTCTGGGGCGAGGCGGTCACCACGGCGGTGTTTCTGCTGAACCGTTCGCCCTCGAAGAGCTTGGATGGCTGATTGCTTGTATCTGCGTTGGTATTTTCCCGAAGAGGAGAGGATGATGGAGCACAGCAACGGTAAGTATTTCCCTCAGTTATGAAACCAAGATTATCAATCTAGTAGGAGGATCCACCCACACTATGTAAACAACACCTGCACAGAAATAACAAATACTTGCAACCCAACGCGTTAGAGGGGTTGTCAATCCCTCCTCGGTATTGAGATAGATTAAATTGTATGAGATTGGATAAATAAATCTAACAAAAACACAAAATAAAATAACTAAAGAAAAATTGCAACAAGGTATTTTTGATTTTTAATATGATAGGAAATAGATCCGGGGGCCGTAGATTTCACTAGAGGCTTCTCTCGAGAAAATAGCATACGGTGGGTAAACAAAATACTGTTGGACAATTGATAGAAAAATAAATAATTATGACGATATCCAAGGCGATGATCATGTATATAGGCATCACGTCCAAGATTAGTAGACCGACTCCTGCCTGCATCTACTACTATTACTCCAGACATCGACCGCTATCTAGCATGCATCTAGTGTATTAAGTTCATGAAGAAATAGAGTAATGCAATAAGAACGATGACATGATGTAGACAAGATCTATTTATGTAGGAATAGACCCTATCTTTTTACCCTTAATGGCAATGATACATGCGTGTCATGTCTCCTTTTGTCACTGAGATTGAGCACTATAAGATCGAACCCATCACAAAGCACCTCTTCCCATGGCCAGAAAAATCAATCTAGTTGGCCAAATCAAACCAAAATTTCGGAGAAGAAATACGAGGCTATAAAGATCATGCATAAAAGAGTTTAGAAAAGACTCGAATAATATTCATAGATAGAACTGATCATAAACTCACAATTCATCGGATCCCAACAAACACACCGCGAAAAGTCATTACATCAAATAGATCTCCAAGAATATCGAGGAGAACATTGTATTGAAGATCAAAAAGAGAGAAGAAGCCATCTAGCTAATACCTACGAACCCGTAGGTCTGTAGTAAACTACTCACGCATCATCGGAGGGGCAAGGGTGTTGATGAAAAACCCCTCCGTGATCGTTGACCCCTCCGGCAGAGTGCCGGAGAAGGCCTCTAGATTGGATCTCGTAGTTCTGAAACTTGCGGCGGCAGAAACTGTTTTCTCTCGACACCCCTAGGGTTTTTGGGATTTTAGAGCATTTATAGAGCTGATAGGTGGTGGAGAAGCTTCCTATGGTGCCCACTACCCACCAGGGCGCGCCTGGGCCTTCTGACGTTCCCTGATGCCTAGTGGGCCCCACGGGCCTTCTTTGGTGCACTTCTTTGGTCTCCCGGGTGTCTTCTGGGCAGAAAAAGTTCACCAAAAAGTTTCATGGCATTTGGACTCCATTTGGTATTGATTTTCTGCGAAGTAAAAAACAAGCAAAAAACAGCAAACTAGCACTGGGCATTATGTCAATAGGTTAGTCCAAAAAAATGATATAAAGTTGCTAGTAAATGAATATAAAACATCTAAGATTGATAATATAATAACATGGAACAATACAAAAATTATAGATACGTTGGAGACGTATCAATGGCGTGACGCCATTCGAGGCATGGCACGGGCGCAAGCCGAATGTGCACTTCCTGCGCATATTCGGGGTGCGTCGTGCACGTCAAGGACACGCGCCCCGGCCTGAAGAAACTCGACGATCGCAGCCGGCCCATGATCTTCATCGGCTACGAGCAAGGGACGAAGGGCTACAGGTCCTACGACCCTGCAACGCGGTGCGTGCACATCACCCATGACGCCGTGTTCGATGAGGGGGCGAGCTGGGACTGGACTGCAGAGGAGCATGCTAGGGCTATCTTCAGCGGTGTCGACACGTTTTTGGTCGAAGACCTGGTGAGCGACAGCCCATGAGCTCCGTCTGACGGGGGTGCATCGCCGCCACCTTCACCTACGCCGCCACCGTCAACTACGGCCATGCCAGCGCCACCTTCTCCACCCTCAACAAGCCCGACGGGCGTGGAATTAGTCTCGCCGCCGTCGTCCTTCAGTGACATGGTCGACGCGGCCGATGACGGGGCGCGCGAGCACCGTTTCCGCACGATGGAGAACGTGCTGGAGCACGATGGAGAACGTGCTGGACGTGGGAGCTGCACCAGAACCCGACGAGGAGCTGCATTTTCTGGCCGCAGAGGAGCCGGCCTCGTTCACCGAGGCGGAGCAGGAGGCAAGCTGGCGGCGAGCCATGATCGAGGAGATGACCTCGATCGAGGACAACCAGACGTGGCACCTCACCGCGCTTCTCCCTGGCCATCGTGCAATCAGGCTGAAGTGGGTCTTCAAGATCAAGAAGGAAGCACAGGCGAAGGTGCTCAAGCACAAGGCGCGACTGGTGGTGAAGGGATACGTCCAGCAGCACGGGATCGACTACGACGAGGTGTTCACGCCGGTAGCCCGCCTCGAGTCACTGCAGGTGCTGCTGGCGCTCGTGGCGAACGCAGGCTGAGCGGTACACCACATGGATGTGAAGTCCGCCTTCCTGAACGGCGAGCTCCAAGATGTACGTCCAGAGCCCCCTTGTTTCGTCGCCGCCGGCAAGGAGCATCTCGTACTGCGCCTGGACAAGGCTCTGTATGGGCTGAAGCAGGTGCCCAGGGCTTGGAACACGAAGCTGCACGCATGCCTGGGCGAACTGGGCTTCACTCGCTGTCCGTCAGAGCACGCTCTGTACGCGCGCGGCACGGTGACTGATGTCGCTTGAACTACGTCGGTATTTCCCCAAAGAGGAAGGGATGATGCAGTACAGTTACTGTAGGTATTTCCCTCAGTTATGAAACCAAGGTATCAATCCAGTAGGAGAACCAAGCAACACTATGTAAACAGTACCTGCACACAAAGAACAAATACTTGCAACCCGACGCTTATTAGGGGTTGCCAATCCCTCTACGGGTAACGGCGCCAGAAATTGTCAAGTTGACGTGATAAAAATTATGTAGATTGGATAAATAGATCTTGATAAAACACGAAATAAAATAAATAGCAAAAAGTGCAGCAAGGTATCTTTGGGTTTTTGGAATAATAGATCTAAAAACAAAAGCAAATAAATATAGATCTCAAAGCAAATATGATAAAGAATAGACCCGGTGGCTGTAGATTTCACTAGTGGCTTCTCTCGAGAAAATAGCACACGATGGGTAAACAAATTACTGTTGGGCAATTGATAGAAGATCGAATAATTATGACGATATCCAAGGGAATGATCAATATATATGCATCACGTCCAAGATTAGTAGACCGACTCCTGTCTGCATCTACTACTATTACTCCACACATCGACCGCTATCCAGCATGCATCTAGTGTATTAAGTTCATGGAAAAACAGACTAATGCAATAAGAACGATGACATGATGTAGACGAGATCTATTCATGTAGGAATAAACTACTAGAAACAGAGAATTTGCCATCAGTCAGCTCTTTGTCGTCTCCTAGCGGACGGCAAAGAAGGCCTTTGCCGTCCGCTTATAAAAACGGACGGCAAAGACATGGCTAACGGCAAAGCGCCTAGTTGCCATCAGCCAGCTCTTTGCCGTCCGCCAGCGTACGCTAAAGAGTGGGGTGGGGTCCAGTAGAGGCCTAAACCCTAACGGCCCGCCGGCTCCACCTCCTTGCCGTCCGCCAGCAGACGGCAAACCAAACGCTACCTAACGGCCCGCCCCCGATCCCACCTCCCACTCTCTCACTCCACCTCGCCCCCGACCCCAACCGCCGCCGCCGCCCCTGACCCCCACCGCCCTCGCCGCCCCGCCGCGCCGCCCCACCACCCGCCCCGCCTCCCCGCTGCCCCGCGGCCTCGCCGCCCCACGCCGCCCCACTCGCCGACCACAGCCGCCTCGCCGCCCGCCGCCCCACTCCGGTGAGCCTCTCCCCTCTGTTTTTTTTCTACTGTTAGTTAGGTTAGTTACTAGGGTTAGTTAGGTTAGTTACTAGTGTGTTAGTTAGGTTAGTTAGGTTAGTTCTAGAAAAAAATTATTAGGAGAAGAAAAGAAGAAGAAAAAGAAGAAGAAGAGGAGAAGAAGAAAAGGGGGAGGAGAAGAAAAGAAGAAGAAGAAGAAGAAGAAGAGGAGGAGGAGGAGGAGGAGGAGAAGAAGAAGAAGATGAAAAAAAGAAGAAGAAGATGAAAAAGAAGGAAAAAGAAGATGAAAAAAAGAAGTAGAAAAAGTAGAAAAAGAAAGAAAAGAAGGAAAAGAAGGTCAAGGGGTCGAGGGTCAAGGATCTCCGAGGGGTCGAGGGTCGCCGAGGGGTTGAGGGTCGAGGATCGCCGAGGGGTCGAAGTTTTTTTCATAGTTTGAAGTGTCGATGCTTTATGTGATGTGATGTCCTAAATTTTCTTGACTCGATCGGTAAAATTTACAGGCTTTGTGCTATTTCATCTCCTTGGAGTCATCATGGTCGAAGTTTTTGGTCCGTGATCCCGCCGTTGTTCGACTACTTCCTCTACAGCCAAGGGTGAGCTACGAATCCACCTTCACCTCCTACGCTCTTTTAATCATGTCAGTAGATTTCATTTTCATGCCAAGTCGCGTAACCAGTATGCGTCTCCCATCCGAAAGGGTTGCATCGATAAATATGCATTCAGTTGCATATTTATCACCGTAACTCATTCGGATTGTCCAGCGATTTCCACGGACAGCCCGAGGATGTGTAGATTGGGTACATTCTCCATGCTCTACCCCATTCCGAGACAAAATTTCATTAGCGCCTCCCTGTTGTTCTCCGGATGCACATTCTCTCGGCTTTTTGCCGAGACGTGTATCAGGAGAACAGCGGGGAGGTGCTGCCAAAATTTTGTCTCGGAATGGGGTAGAGCATGGAGAACGTACTCAATCTACACATACTCGGGTGGGATTAGGACCTATCTTTACCTATTAGAGTGTAGGTTGCATGGACGTAATAAAATTGACAAACTAGATTAACTGATGAATATACATGCTGAATTATATATATTTCTTGTCTGTCCAGTAGCTAGGTAAGATGAGTGATCGTGCGTGGATGTACACCAGTCACACTAGTCAGAAAGAGATTACCAATGAATGGTTAACAAAAACCAAGGGGTTTGTGAAAGCCGCATTTGCAAATGGCCAGAGGAAAAACTGGTGCCCCTGTGTCCGGTGCAACAATTGGGAAAAGAGGACAGAGGATGAAATGAGCAAACACCTGCAGAAGAGTGGTTTTACGCCCGGTTATACGGTGTGGACATTTCATGGTGAGTCTGCCCAACGTGCCAGAGCTGAGGTGGTTCGTCGTCGCACCGACGAGCATGGTACCAGGATGGAAGACATGGTGCAAAACTTTGATGATGCTCGGGATTCGGACGATGAGATGGAGGAATCTGCAAAGGCCTTCAATGAAATGTTGGAGTCTTCAAAACGTCCTCTCCACGAGCACACTGAGCTTTGTCAGCTGGATGCCATCTCACAAATAATGGCTCTGAAGGCTCAATTCAACTTGGGCAGAGAATGCTACGACGCGATGATAACAATATTTGGACGCTTTCTATCCAAAGGCCATGTAATGCCTGCAAACCTGTACCAGTCAGACAAAATCCTCCATGCTCTTAAGATGCCCTATGAGAAGATACATGCATGTGAGAAAGGATGTGCCTTATTTAGGCTTGAGTATGCGGACTTGAACTATTGTCCCATTTGCAAGTCTTCTAGGTATGTTGTGGTAGACAACGGTATGGGTGAGAAGACGCAGACCAAAATCCCCGTTAATGTTCTTCGGTATATGCCAATCGTACCAAGACTTCAACGTCTTTTCATGGTCGAAGAGACGGCCAGACAGATGACATGGCACAAAACGGGCAAAAGAACCGAACTAGATGCAGATGGGAATCTGATGATGGTACACACATCGGATGGTGAAGCGTGGAAGCGCTTCGATGCATTACATGCACAAAAAGCGCCAGATCCAAGGAATCCTCGAGTCGCCATCAGCACAGATGGGTTCAGTGTGTTTGGTCTGACGGCAACCCAATACAGTTGTTGGCCCGTATTTTTCATTCCATTCAATCTCCCCCCCCCCGGACAGATTATGCAAAGAAAGAACATTTTCCTGACGTTGATAATTCCAGGGCCGAACTATCCGGGGAAGAATATGAATGTGTACATGCAGCCGCTTAAGGAAGAATTGCAAGAAGCTTGGGATAATGGGTTCAAGACATACGACGCCTTTAGCAAACAGAACTTCATAATGCGTGTCTGGTACATGTACTCGACGCATGACTTGCCGGTGTATGCGCTATTCGTTGGCTGGTGTGTGCATGGAAGGTTCCCGTGCCCCACATGCAAGGCAGCTCTTGAGTTTCGTTGGCTGCAGGTGGGTCGCAAGTTTTCTTGCTTCGACTTGCATAGACAGTTCCTGGATCCTCGCCATAAGGTCAGGAAAGACAAGAAGAACTTCATCAAAGGTAGAGTTGTCAAAAACTCTGCACCACCTCCGTTGACAGGCCAAGAGACCCTGGATTAGTTAAACGCTCTCGAGCCAGATCCAGAGCATCCAGGGTATTTCAAGGGGTATAATTCGGAACACGCCTGGACTCACAAGACATGCTTGTGGGATCTGCCTTACTTCAAAGACCTCCTTTGACCACACAACATCGACGTGATGCACATTGAAAAGAATATTGCCGAGGCCCTATTTGGTACATTGTTCGGCATAGAGGGGAAGTCGAAGGATAATACTAACGCTAGAGTCGATCAAGAGGCGCTATGTGATAGAACGTTACAAAACATGAAAGAACCGAAAGGAAAGCAGAACTGGACGAAGCCAAAGGCATGGTTCAATCTTGGAAGGCCAGCTATGAGGAAAATTATCTTGTGGGTGAAAATGCAGTTGATGTTCCCCGATGGGTATGCAGCGAATCTAAAGAGGGGAGTGAGTCTTGAAAAATTGAAAATATTTTGTCTCAAGAGTCATGATTGGCACATATGGATTGAGCGGGTAATGCCGGTGATGTTGCATGGATTTATCCCTGAGGATGAATGGCTAGTACCACTAGTAGAAAATAGGGCTTTTGTCCCGGTTCCAGAAGGCCTTTAGTCCCGGTTCTGGAACCGGGTCTAAAGGGTCGGGACTAAAGCCCAAAACCTTTAGTCCCGGTTCGCTTACGAACCGGGACAGAAGGGGCTCCACGTGGCCGCTGCGGGGAGCCCAGGCAGGAGGACCTTTAGTCACCAACCGGGACCAAAAGGCATCCACGCGTCAGCATTTGGCAGGAGCTGGGGTTTTTGTTTTTTCTTTGAAATGGGGGGCGGGGTTAGGGGGTTTTGGAGGGTTAATTTAGGGGTTTCATATTGTGTTAGCTAGCTAATAGAGAGAAGTGTCCTCTCTTTCTCCGTGCTTGGTCGATGCTAGCTACTATACGTATAGAGAGAACTCGACACGCTAGCTAGTAAGCAAATGAAGGAACCATTAAGTACACAAGATCTTCATGAACATATACAGAGATAAGTGATCGACCTCTCTTTCTCCGAGAGATTGGTCGAACAACAAGTTTTTGTATATCTATCCGACGCTACTAGCTACATATATACAATATAAGATCTCTTACGTACAATCCCTAACATCTAATGTCAAATTCCACATGGTATTCTCCGGCTTTATTTATGACGTGGTCAACAAAGAATCCCGCCAATTCCTTTTTAATTGCTCGTATCCGATCATGTGGTAGGAGTTCATCCCGCATCTGCCACAACTAATTTGAAGAAGGGGGTCAATACATATATATGAATGAAACTCAACACAAATGATGGTAATAATATAAAATTGTGAATATTATTGCTTACGCACTTCATATTGTTTTTCAGAGTAGCCCCGCTTAGAGGTCGTCGCGTTGTAGATGAACTCGCAAATGTAGTATCCACAAAAATCATTCTCGGCTTCCTGCCACAAGCACTTTACGAGAAATAGAGTTCAATCAAACTGATAATCAAGCATTATAAATGGTATTGATGAAACTAGAATCAATGGGAGATGCGCGGAACTAGCTAGTAGTACTTACTTTTGTGTGTGTAAATCACAGCTCCCTCGGCAGTGCCGGAACAATTCTGGTGAACTCTTTCCAAACCCTGCCAGATAAAGAAAATAATTACTTGATATCAGGAAATGAACAAAGTTGCCGATATGGTGCGATAATGATCGATTGAATTTACTTCTGGAGCATTTCAGTCATGTCTGCATACTCCCGGGGATCTTTTCGTCTCGAGTCTAAGACAGTTACTACTCCCCGCTCAAGCTTAATCTTTAGCAGAATAAAGTGGAAGCTGCGCACGCATGCATACGTCATCAATTACATTACTATAACCTTGAGTAATAAGGGAAACCGAATATGCACAAGGCAGTAACACTCACTTGAAGTTGTAAGGAAAGAATATTTTCTCTTTGTTTTGATTTTTAAGCAACGATTGTAGCAAGTTGTCCTCGGTTTCTGTGACATTCTTTTGAACCGTCCATTCATGTATGATATTTGGGTTAATGAACCCAATGTCATAGATTTGTGCTTTTCTGCATTCGACGATCTTCAATCTACATAATATAGTGAGGATAATTATATATACATGCAATGAAAGAGCTGAGCTATATATAGAGACTTAATTACAGAAGTAGTACTTACAGACAGTAGCAAGTCACGAGTGTTTTGTCGAGGGCCTTTTGATTGTATAATTGGAATAACTCGTCAAATTCAACAGACAACTGATCCATTCCAACGAGGTCGTGCTCCTCTTTAATTCTCAGCGTCAAAGTATCCTTCCCAGACTCGCTGCAGGTTTTCATGTACCATTCATGGAATCTTCGCATCATCGTTTTTAGAGGAGGATGATCAGGTTTGATGAGAGGCTGCCCGTACTGGTATCTGAATTCGTCCACCTCCATTATTTCAAACTCTACATCATCACTCAGGTAATCAGCAGGATTGGTACCGGGCACCATCCCCGGTTGATTAGCAACGATATCGCTACACACCTTGAGCGGGGGGCACGATTGGTTCGCCTGTTCGCCGAGCTGGGGAATTTTTTTCCCACTTCTTCGTTCTGCTAACCTTGCATGCATGCAAGTACTTCCCGACCGCTCCGCTTCCTTATATGTCCTTTCAATAATGCGCTCATAGTTGGATTGCGGTGGAGACGGTGGTGGTCGCTTCAGGGCATCGATAGTGCGCTTCCGTTTCACTGGATCTATCGTCTCCTTCGGAGGTGGAGGTTTCCGTGCAAAATGTTCATGCACTTCGGCAGCACTGATTTTCGCGGTTTCCTCGTCGGTCCTCTCATATGGTAACTTTTCCAGAGGCTTGAGAGATGGACCGTATCTGAATTGCTTCCCGCCTCTGCTTGTACTGCTAGCCGCCGCTCCGGCGGCTAGCGGCTCTCTTTCGCCGTTGCTGACGAGGCGGAGGAGGAGGCGGAGTGCTCCGACGCGTCGGAGGAGGCAGAGTGCCCTCACGCGCCGGAGGAGGCGGAGAAGGAGTGCCCTCACGCACCGGAGGAGGAGGAGTGCTCTGACTCGCCGGAGGAGGAGGAGGAGGTGGAGGCATCCAGTTCGGAAGCTTGATGTACTCCTTCCGCCATAGACATGTAGTCCTCAGAGCATAAACCAGCTGAGTCTCCCCTTCACCTGTAGGGTGGTCAAGCTCGAGCTCGTCAAATCCCTCCATTACTTCATCCACCGTCACAACAGCATAGCCATGTGGAATTGGACAGCAGTGAAAAGTTCCATCAGGTTGAGGAGGTGCAACAGAGCCGACAGCCGCCTTCAAGGTGAGGTTCCGACATTTCGTCATAAGCTGGCAATGTTGAGCCTCCGTGATAGCATCCACGGGGTAGCTTGGAGCCGTGAAGTCAGGCTGCTGAACGAGCTCCGTGGAAGCCACGCTGCTTCTCCGCTGAGATGGCGGGGTAGCTTCTGGGGTAGATTCATGCCGCTGAGATGGTTGGTCGGCAGCTCGCTGGCTCTCAACTTGTTCCTCTAGCTTTAGTACTCTTGCATTGAGCTTCTGCATTTCGCTCAGCTCCTGTTTCCTCTTCCTCTCCCGGGTTTTGTAACCGCCTGTGCCGGGAAACCCAACCTTCCACGCAACGGAGCCTGGCGTGCCTCGTGTTCGTCCAGGGTGCTCAGGATTCCCGAGGGCCTCAGTCAGCTCATCCTTCTCTCTGTCGGGAATGAACATCCCTGCCTGCGCTGCGGCGATATACTTCTGAAGCTTCTTGACGGGTATTGCAAGTTGCTCATCCGTCCAACGACACTTCCCTGTTTCAGGGTCCAAAGTTCCCCCAACCCCGAAGAACCAAGTCCTTGAACGGTCTGGCCAGTTCAATGTCTCTGGTTTGACCCCTTTAGCAATCAGTTCATTCTCAGCTTTGTCCCACAACGGCCGGGCTTTGAGGTAGCCGCCTGACCCCGTGCGATGGTGATACAGCTTCTTTGCAGCATTTATCTTGTTTATCTCTGACATTTTCTTACTGTTGTCCGATGTCTTGTAGGCCACAAATGTGGGCCAGTGATCTCTTATCTTCTCAAATCGGCCGGTGAATTATGGAGTCTTCCCTTTGTCGACAAACGTTGATTTCAACTCATTCTTCCACCTCCTGAATAGATCTGCCATCTTCTTAAGAGCACACGCCTTGACCAGTGGCTCTATAACTGGCTTATTCGGATCCTCCTCTGGTGGTAGGGTGAAATTTGCCTTCAGCGAGGTCCAAAGATCATCTTTCTGTCTATCGGTGACATAAAAAACTTGAGGGTCTTCGTTCTTAGGCTTATTCCATAGCTGGATGCTGATCGGGATATTGTCCCTAACAATAGCCCCGCACTGAGCAGAAAATGCTTCCTTGGTCCGCCTGGGTTCAATCAGTTGGCCATCATCCACGATTGCTGTGATCGTGAACCTTTCATCCTGGAGCAACCTTTTCTTCGGGCCTCGTCTCGTTACCGAAGTTTGGCTCGATCCGGAGGTCTATAAAAGAAGAAAGAAGAGTTAATATATGTACATACCAAAACAATTAATGCATCAATTAATTAGTCAGCACAGGCTTAATTAATATATATACCTCGCCGGACTTTGCAACAGCTCCCTCCTCCGTCCGGTCACCGGAGCCGTCATCACGGTCTCCTTCTTCCATCGGCATTCGGTCACCGGAGACATCATGATCATGTCTTTCCTCCTCCATTGTTCGATCACCGGAGCCTTCATCCTCTCCTTCCAGACCATCGGTGTCGTTGAGAAACAACAAGACATCACGTCCGTCGCGGATTATGTCCCCCAACAACTCTTCTTGTTCTAAGTCTCTTTGATCCATAGTTTCTGCAAATATTACAACATGGCAATTAATATACAAACATGAGAGATGGATATATTAGTGGCTCGAGAGTTGGTCGGGTGAGAGGGGGTTGATCGACGTCCCCCCTTATGTCTAAGTCAATGAACAACATGAAAATTTCTAAGTGAATGAACAACTCTGAATTTTTTTACATGTACTCCTACAACATGAAAATTTCTAAGTGATTGCTAAACTGTTTGCTAAACTTTTATGCTTCATTTATATGAAGATCAATTGTCCAATATAACTATGTTCGCGATATGAGGCATTGGACATTATCTAGATCATATGCCTCAAAATCAAAGGAAAAACTCCTCTCACAACTATCCGCGGTGCCCAACAATATGAAATCATTCACTAATATTGATGTTGGACTCGACTAAATATGCACTCCATAGTCCAATCAAGTATATAAGCCCGCGGTGATCAAACACATACAAGTTACAAAAATTTCTATGCTCACAAAAATATAAGCCCGAGGGGAATTGAAGTTATCGGGGTTATGTTTATACAACAAATGGACATCTCATACATCTCATCTCATCTCATTTCATCTCATCTGAAAAAACAGAGCACATCTAAAAAAATACATACATGGAAAAAAATTGCTATGAACAAAAAAAAAACATCATATATGAACATTTTCTATATCCATCCATACATACATACATTGAAAAAAATGCTATGAACAAAAACATCAGTAGTAATTATTTTTATAATGATTTGTCCTCAAAAAATTCTTTTATTAGTATTTTCAAACTCTAGAATGACCATGTTGCACTAGAACTATTTCAAATGACACAAATTTTTTGAGAAGTCCTCTGATGCCTATAGATCATTTTTATGCAAAAACCCACTTTGGTCATTTGAAAATTTTGAGCACAACTTCCATTTTTCAATTTTGGTCCAATCTTGGCATTGAACTACAACCCTATTTTTCCTTGCTAAAAAAATCTGAAAAAATTACTCCAACTTCATGACAGTACCCACACTCCATTTCACCAAAAACCTTCTGATCCATAGTTCAAATTTTTCAAATTTCTTTCAAATGAAATTTGAACCAGATTCAAATTCCTTGCTGAAAACCTATTCTAAACCACTCCAAAAATTCTGAAATTTTGCCATCACCTTTGTCTTGCATCAGTACCTCACCACAAAAAAATTCAGAAATTTCAAAAATGCCCAAAGCCATCTAGCATTTCATCAAACACCTTCTATGCAGAGCAAGGCCGGGCTCGGGGGCACGCGAAAACGGGGAGCAGGGGACCATGGGAAAGGGGGGGCTCACTGGGGGGGCGGCGATGGCTAGAGGCCAGCGACGAGGACGGCGGGCTCGGGGCGGCACGCGGCGACGGGGCGAGGACGGCGGGCTCATGGCGGCACGCAGCGACGGGGACGAGGACGGCGGGCTCGGGGAGGCGACGGGGACGGGGACAAGGACGGCGGGCTCGGGGATGCCGGCGACGAGGACGGCGGGCTCGAGGAGGCGATGATGCGGTCCGGCAGCCTGGCGGCGTCGAGGTGTTCGTTGGCGCCGTCGGGGGAGAGAGCGCAGGATCGAAGAACTGAATGGAAATTTTCACAAGTGCTGCTTACATACATGAAGCATTGGTCCCGGTTCGTGGCACCAACCGAGACCAATGCCCCCCTTTAGTCCCGGTTTGTGGCACCAACCGGGACCAAAGGTCTCTTTTTGTCAGCCCAAAGGGCGGGAAGCAGAGACCTTTGGTCCCGGTTGGTGGCATGAACCGGGACCAAAGGGTGGCATTGGTCCCGGTTGGTGCCACGAACCGGGACCAAAGGTTGGCATTGGTCCCGGTTCGTGCCATCAACCGGGACCAATGGCCTTGCACAGCGGCTGTGGTGGGAGTTTAGTCCCACCTCGCTAGTTGAGAGAGTGCTGCACCTGTTTATAGGTGCGGTGCGCCTGAGCCTTCGAGCTCCTCTCTAAAGCAGGCTTACGGGCCTAACCACTCTGTATCTGCCTGTGGGCCTACTGGGCCTTCTGCGGGCCTGAATCCTGGCCCAACTCACTGGTTGGGTTTCTAGTCGTATTCAGGCCGTGGTGGCCCAGTAGGCGGCATTTTTTTTAATTTTTTTTTCCATTTTTTTGTTTTGTTTTTTGCATTATTTATTTTCTTTTGTTTTTTGCTTTATTTATTTTAATTCTTTTTGCTGTTAGGTCACAAAAATTATAAACTTTCTGTTAGTGCCGTTAGTTTTCAAATTTGAATAGTTTAAATTTGAATTCTTTGAAATTTGTGTGAATCACTAGTTTGTGAATAACTTTACTATAAAAAAAATTCTTTATGAAAATTCTTTTTGCTATTAATGTTTTGAACAAAAAATACTTTGATAATTTCAGTTGCATAATTTTTTTATAATTTTAGTTTTCTAGTTGATTCTTTATAATTTTTTTATAAATCTTTATAAATTTTGTGCTATTAGAGTTTTATAAAAGCTTTTTAGTTGAATCTTTTTGCTATTGAAGAATATTATAGTTTTGTTTTAGTTGATCATAACAGAATATTTTAATTGAATATTTTTAGTTTCATAAAAGTTTTCTAGTTCATTCTTTTTGCTATTAGTTCATTCTTTGAGCTAAATGACCCTGAAATTGAAAAGCACTACAAATGAACTCTTAAAAGGTTGAAAGTTGGCATGGTATCATCATTTCACCCACATAGCATGTGCTAAAAAGTTGAGAGGGTTACGGCAAAAATTGGATGCACTTCGTGTACAAAATGGACAATCTCTTTCGAAGTATTAGGGTTTCGGACGAAAAATCATCTGTTACAAAGGGATTTCATTTTTTTGAACTTATTTGAACTCCAGACTTTTTGTGTGCTCAAAATGCACCATTCAAAGCCACATCATCAATTTTCAACCTTTTCTGACTTCATTTGGTATTTTTCATGCATTTACTAATTTTTTTGAGCTAAATGACCCTGAAATTGAAAAGCACTACAAATGAACTCTGAAAAGGTTGAAAGTTGGCATGGTATCATAATTTCACCCACATAGCATGTTATAAAAAGTTGAGAGGGTTACGGCAAAAACTGGATGCACTTCGTGTACAAAACGGACAATCTCTTTCGAAGTATCAGGGTTTCATACGAAAACTCATCTGTTACAAAAGGCATTTCATTTCTTCACATGTAACTGCAGTGATATTCTAGATCAAAGGCATCATCATAATAGTTGAGGAGAGAAAGTCTTCACTTTTTCTTCGCTTGTGTCCTTTGCTTATTGCGCCGTAACCATGGATAATCTTCATCATTTAACAGGGTGCTTGGGTCAGCCTTGACTTTGAAGGGAGGAATTTCATGAAACTTTTCATAATCTTCAGACATGTCTGTCTTGCCCTCCAATCCCACGATGTCTCTTTTTCCTGAAAGAACTATGTGGCGCTTTGGCTCATCGTATGATGTATTCGCTTCCTTATCTTTTCTTTTTCTCGGTTTGGTAGACATGTCCTTCACATAGAAAACCTGCGCCACATCATTGGCTAGGACGAATGGTTCGTCTGTGTACCCAAGATTGTTCAGATCCACTGTTGTCATTCCGTACTGTGGGTTTACCTGTACCCCGCCTCCTGACAGATTGACCCATTTGCACTGAAACAAAGGGACCTTAAAATCATGTCCACAGTCAAGTTCCCATATGTCCACTATGTAACCATAATATGTGTCCTTTCCCCTCTTGGTTGCTGCATCAAAGCGGACACCGCTGTTTTGGTTGGTGCTCTTTTGATCTTGGGCGATCGTGTAAAATGTATTCCCATTTATCTCGTACCCTTTGTAAGTCAATACAGTCGAAGATGGTCCCCTGGCCAACGAGTACAACTCATCAGAAACAGTGTTGTCACCCCTGAGATGTGTTTGCAACCAACTGCCGAAAGTCCTGATGTGTTCACATGTAATCCAGTCGTCACACTGCTCCGGGTGTTTGAAGCGCAGAATGTTCTTGTGTTCATCGACATACGGGGTCACCAAGGTAGAATTCTATAGAACTGTGTAGTGTGCTTGAGACCAGGAATGCCCGTCCCTACATATTATTGAGTCCCCTCCTAGCGTGCCTTTTCCAGTCAGTCTCCCCTCATACCGTGATTGAGGGAGACCAATCTTCTTAAGGTCAGGAATGAAGTGAACACAAAACCCAATGACATCCTCTGTTTGATGGCCCATGGAGATGCTTCCTTCTGGCCTAGCGCGGTTACGGACATATTTCTTTAGGACTCCCATGAACCTCTAAAAGGGGAACATATTGTGTAGAAATACAGGGCCCTGAACGACAATGTCGTCGACTAGATGAACTAGGACATGCGTCATGATATTGAAGAAGGATGATGGGAACACCAGCACGAAACTGACAAGACATTGTGCCAAATCACTCCTTAACCTTGGTAGGATTTCTGGATCGATCACCTTCTGCGAGATTGCATTGAGGAATGCACATAGCTTCACAATGGCTAATCGAACGTTTTCTGGTAGAAGCCCCCTCAATGCAACCGGAAGCAGTTGCGTCATAATCACGTGGCAGTCATGAGACTTCAGGTTCTGGAACTTTTTCTCTAGCATATTTATTATTCCCTTTATATTTGATGAGAAGCCAGACGGGACCTTCATACTGAGCAGGCATTCAAAGAAGATTTCCTTCTCTTCTTTGGTAAGAGCGTAGCTGGCAGGACCTTCATACTGCTTTGGAGGCATGCCGTCTTTTTCGTGCACACGTTGCTGGTCCTCCCGTGCCTCCGGTGTATCTTTTGTCTTCCCATACACGCCCAAGAAGCCTAGCAGGTTCATGCAAAGATTCTTCGTCACGTGCATCATGTCGATTGAAGAGCGGACCTCTAGGTCTTTCCAGTAGGGTAGGTCCCAAAATATAGATTTCTTCTTCCACATGGGTGCGCGTCCCTCGGCGTCATTCGGAACAGATAGTCCGCCGGGAATCTTTCCAAAGATTACTTGTAAATCATTGACCATAGCAAGTATGTGATCACCGGTACGGATGGCGGGCTTCTTCCGGTGATCTGCCTCGCCTTTGAAATGCTTGCCTTTCTTTCGACATTGATGGTTGTTCGGAAGAAATCGACGATGCCCCAGGTACACATTCTTCCTGCATTTGTCCAGGTATATACTTTCGGTGTCATCTAAACAGTGCGTGCATGCGTGGTATCCCTTGTTTGTCTGTCCTAAAAGGTTACTGAGAGCAGGCCAATCATTGATGGTTTCAAACAGCAACGCATGCAGGTCAAATTCCTGTTGTTTGTGCTCATCCCACACACGTACACCGTTTCCATTCCACAGCTGTAAAAGTTCTTCAACTAATGGCCTTAGGTACACATCAATGTCGTTGCCGGGTTGCTTAGGGCCTTGGATGAGAACTGGCATCATAATGAACTTCCACTTCATGCACAGCCAAGGAGGAAGGTTATAGATACATAGAGTCACGGGCCAGGTGCTGTGATTGCTGCTCTGCTCCCCAAAAGGATTAATGCCATCCACGCTTAAACCAAACCATACGTTCCTTGCGTCACCTGCAAAGTCCTCCCAGTACTTTCTCTCGATTTTTCTCCACTGCGACCCGTCAGCGGGTGCTCTCAACTTCCCGTCTTTCTTACGGTCCTCTCTGTGCCATCGCATCAACTTGGCATGCTCTTTGTTTCTGAACAGACGTTTCAACCATGGTATTATAGGAGCATACCACATCACCTTGGCAGGAACCCTCTTCCTGGGGCGCTCGCCGTCAACATCACCAGGGTCATCTCGTCTGATCTTATACCGCAATGCACCGCATACCGGGCATGCGTTCAAATCCTCGTATGCACCGCGGTAGAGGATGCAGTCATTAGGGAATGCATGTATCTTCTGCACCTCCAATCCTAGAGGGCATACAACCTTCTTTGCTGCGTACGTACTGTCGGGCAATTCGTTATCCTTTGGAAGCTTCTTCTTCAATATTTTCAGTAGCTTCTCAAATCCTTTGTCAGGTACACCATTCTCTGCCTTCGCTTGCAGCAATTCCAGTGTGGTACCGAGCTATGTGTTGCCATCTTCGCAATTGGGGTACAACCCTTTTTTGTGATCCTCTAACATGCGATCGAACTTCAACTTCTCCTTTTCACATTCGCATTGTCTCTTTGCATCAACAATGACCCGGCGAAGATCACCATCGGGCACATCGTCTGGTTCCTCTTGATCTTCAGCTTCCCCCGTTGCAGCATCATCGTATTCAGGGGGCACATAGTTGTCATCATCCTCTTCTTCTTCGCTGTCTTCCATCATAACCCCTCTTTCTCCGTGCTTGGTCCAAACATTATAGTGTGGCATGAAACCCTTATAAAGCAGGTGGGTGTGAAGGGTTTTCGAGTCAGAGTAAGACTTCGTATTCCCACATATAGGGCATGGACAACACATAAAACCATTCTGTTTGTTTGCCTCAGCCACTTCGAGAAAATTATGCACGCCCTTAATGTACTCGGAGGTGCGTCTGTCACCGTACATCCATTGCTGGTTCATCTGCGTGCATTATATATCATTAAGTGTGTCAAAAACCATTACAGAACATCATGAATACAGAAGTGACCAAATTAATTAATAGAAGTTCATCATCACATTAAAACCAAAGTACATACATAGTTCTCATTGAACAACATATAGCTCTCCAGAGCATCTAATTAAACCATACATTGAAACTATCTAAAACATTTCAATGCAACAACAAATGCGATCATAATCGCAACTAAGGTAACAATTGATCCAACGGCATAATGATACCAAGCCTCAGTATGAATGGCATATTTTCTATACTTTCTAATCTTGAAGCGCATTGCATCCATCTTGATCTTGTGATCATCGACGACATCCGCAACATGCAACTCCAATATCATCTTCTCCTCCTCAATTTTTTACAATTTTTCCTTCAAGTAATTGTTTTCTTCTTCAAATAAATTTAACCTCTCGACAATAGGGTCGGTTGGAATTTCCGGTTCACATACCTCCTAGATAAAAAAATGTATGTCACGTTGGTCGGCATAATTGTCATAAACACTAAATGAAACGAATAGTTATAAAAGATAATATATATACCACATCCGAATCATAGACAGGACGAGGGCCGACGGAGGCGGATACCAAAACCATCGCACTATATAATAACAAACAATAATAAAAGTAAGAAAATTACACAAGTATCTATCTAAATCATACAAGTAAGAACTTTTTTCTTTTAGAAAGAAGATAAGAACAAGAGGCTCACCACGGTGGTGCCGGCGACGAGATCGGCGCGGGTGATCGATGGCGGTGAGGACGGGGACGGGACAGGACGGACCGCCAAACCTAGACAAATCTTGAGAAAAATGGAGCTTGGACAAGGAGCTTCGAGAGGAGAAAGCTTAAGTGTGGCTCGGGCATTTCATCGAACACCTCATGTGCATAGGAGGTGAGCTAGAGCACCACAAAGCTCTTCCACGGCCGGCCAAAAAACAGAGAAGTGGCTCTGCTCGCGGGCAGGGGAGGGGGTATATATAGGCCACTCTTTAGTCCCGTTTGGTGTCTAGAACCGGGACTAAAGGACCACATTTGGTCCTGGTTCCAGCCACCAACCGGAACCAATGGTTGTGGGCCAGGAGCGAGGCTCATTGGTCCCGGTTCGTGTCTGGAACCGGGACCAAAGGGGTCTCACGAACCGGGACCAATGGCCCCCGAGGCCCGGCCGGCACCCTGGCCTCACGAACCGGGACCGATGCACCCATTGGTCCCGGTTCGTGAGTGAACCGGGATTAATGGGCTTTTCAGGCCTGGACCAAAGCCCTGTTTTCTACTAGTGTACTGGCAGAGCTGAGCTATTTCTTCCGTGTTCTTTGTGCGAAAGAACTATCGCCTGCCGTGTTAGAAGAAATGGAAGAGTTGGCGCCGGAGTTGATCTGCAAGTGAGAGAAGATCTTTCCGCCGGGCTTCTTTAATCCAATGCAACACTTGATTTTGCATCTCCCGACCGAGGCAAGATTGGGGGGGCCCGTGCAAAATCGTTGGTGCTACGCAACTGAGAGGATGCAGAAGACACTCCGAGCAAAATGTAAAAATAAACGTAGAATTGAAGCATCGATGGCCGAGGCATTCATTACTGAGGAGGCGACAAACTTCGTGACAGCACACTACGAAGCCAAAAATCATCATTTGCATAATCCGAAGCCTCGGTACAATGCTGGCGATCCTAAAAAAGGTGGATCCAACCTCAGCCTATTCAAAGGGAATCTCGCACCAGCCGGTGCTTCTAAACCAATATCGTTGGATGTCGAAGAATGGCGAACCATTTCGTTGTATATCTTCAACAACCTAACAGAAGTGCGGCCGTACATCGAGTAAGTTATCACGGTACATTGTTTCGCAACTTCTAATTCCTTTGAAAATCTCTTATTCCCGTATATTTGATACAGTCGATACGTCGCCAAATTCTTAGATGGAGCGGAGATCGAAAAGGAATCCATCAAAGAGTATGAGCTTCTGGCAAAGCAAGGAGGCGGCTTTCCCGGTTTCATCTCTTGGTTCAAACAAACGGTAATTTCCATTAGACCATTTTCATTTCTTCGTCTAATTTGCGGCTAATGCAACAATTCTTTCGTATTAAACTTGTAGGCTAATTCAGAGTCTATGGACGCCGAATTGAGACAAGTCGCTAATGGTTTTGACTATAAGGTCCGTTCATTTGACAAATACGACATCAACGGGTATCGCTTTCGTACCTACGGCAAAGAGCTATCTATGGCCGACCGAAAGTCTACAAATTGTTGTGTCTCTGCTATCGGCGATGGAGGTATCGAGTATTATGGGAGAGTTGAAGCAATTTATGAACTTCTATTCTATGGTGAAAACCCACCGAACGTCGTAGTCTTCAAATGTTATTGGTTCCAGCCGAAGGAAACTAGAAGGATTCATGAACATATAGGGCTAGTCGAAATCAAACAAAACACCCATTTAGATGTTCCCGATGTCTATATTATGGCTCAACAGGCGACCCAAGTTTTCTATCTACCGTGGGCCTGCCAAGCTGATCCAAATCTGAATGGTTGGGATGTCGTTTATGAAGTGCTGCCATGTGTTAGACCACCTCCCCCCCAATGAAGAGGATTATGAACCTCACATTAACCCAGACACATATGAAGGTGAATTCTTCCAAGAAACACGTCTTTCCAAAAAATGCTTCAAGAAACGCTCTACTTCACCCTAGATATTGAAGTAGACAGCGACAGTGAATCCGACTTCACCCCTGAGCCGGAACAAGAAGAGCCTGAACAAGAAGAGGTTACTGCTACGGATGACTTGTCAATGCTTGAATGATTACATAAAGGTGGCCTTCCACATGTTGATGCCGCTGAACCCGATGAGCACTTCATTCATGATAGTGATGATGACGATGCATTTATTGATCCCGGAGCATTTATTGAACCCAACGATCAAGATTATTATTAGGTATTCAATTTTTTTATGTTGTACTTGATTTATATAGTTACTTGTATAATTTTCTTACTTTGTATGATTGTTTGTTATACATAGTGCCATGGTCTTGATATCCGTCCCCATCGGCCCTCGCCCGGTTTATGATTCGGATGTGGTATATTCTCTTTTATAACTATTTGTTGCATTTCGCATATATGACAATTATGACCATCAAGTTGACATAGAGATATTTTTATCTAGGAGGTATGTGAACCGGAAATTGCAACCGACCCTCTTGTCGAGAAGTTAAATTTAATTGAAAAAGAAAACGAGTATTTGAAAGAAAAAACGAAAAGAATTGAAGAAGAGAAGATGAAATTGGAGTTGTATGTTGCCGATGTCGTCGATGATTACAAGATGAAGATGGTGCAGTGCGCTTGAAGATTAAGAAGATTAGAAAATATGCCATTGATAATGAGGCTTGGTATCATTATGCCGTTGGATCAATTGTTACTTTAGTTGCAATCTTGATCGCACTTGTTGTGATGAGGGTAAGTTTTCTCTAGTGTTTTGCTTAACAAATGCATACTTAGCTTCGTACATACTTGTTAGCCCTATTATGCCACATACTTAGCTTATTTTCCCCAAAAAAGACGTACTTAGCTAATTATCCTCCAAAATGACATAATTAGCTTATTTAGTTCATTTATGACATAAGTAGCTTATTCATTTCAAAAATGGCATAATAACCTTGGTTCTCTCATAGATGTCATATACTTAGCTTATATTCCTTCAAAATGGCATAATTACCTAAGTTAGATAAAAAATGAGCTATACTTACGTAAGTTGGCTAAAAAATGGCATCATCACCTAGGTTAGCACAAAAATGACCTATACTTACCTTATTTTCCTCCAAATTGATATAATAAACTTAGTTAGCTAAAAAATGGCATAATTACCTAAGTTAGCTCTAAAATGACACAAATAAGGAATAAGAAGAAGAAAAACAAGGAAGAGGAGAAAAAGAAAGAATAGAAGAAGAAAGAGAAGAAAAAGAAAGAATAAAAGAAGAAGAATGAGAATGAGGAGGAAAAGAGAAAAAGAAGAAGAGAAGAAGAAAGATGAGAAAAGAAGAAGAAGAAGAACAAAGGAAATACTGCTTCTTCTTCTTCTTCTAGTCTTCTCTTCTTCTTCTTCTTCTTCTTCTTCTAGTCTTCTTCTTCTTCTTCTTCTTCTAACTTTCTTACTCCCAATTTTGCAGGGTTGATTCACTTCATGGAAGCAGCATTGATGGACTGCTAGTGCTTAGTTCTTGTTTTCATTTGTATTGATGAACAATGTGAAACTATGTATGTATATATGGATGAACTCCGTGAAACTATGTATGTATTGGATCTTTTAATACCCTATGTGTTCTGTTGCATTGATGGACTGCTAGATGTTTGTTACATGGGCTATGTTTGAGGTTGAAACTATCTATATCATATATATCTTTTGAAAATGCAGGGATATAACAGAAAAAACAGAAACAATGCAGCCTCTTTGCCGTCCGCCACCGACGGCAAAGGTGTCTTTGCCGTCTGCCACAGACGGCAAAGAGGCCATGTGGCAGCAACCTGTGCAATCTGGGAGCTGACCCATTTGGTTACTTTGCTGTCTGTGGTAGACGGCAAAGACTGTGAGAGTTTGCCATCTGTGGCGGACGGCAAAGACTTGAGGTGGCATGACGCGTGGCTGACGTCAGATAACAGACGGCAAATGCGAAGGCATGTTTGCCGTCTGCTGGCAGACGGCAAAGGCTGCCGTTAGCCACCTAACGTGGCTAACGCCTGTTATTTGCCGTCCACGTTCTTTGCCGTCTGCCACCGATGGCAAAGGGTCTTTGCCGTCCGCTTTGAGAAAGCAGACGGCAAAGAACCTGTTTACCCTCGCTTACTCTGCCGGACATGTTTGCTATCCGCGGCTGACGGCAAAGCCCTTTGCCGTCCGCTTTCCTGTCCTTTGCCGTCTGCCAGACGACAAATAAGTTGATTCCTGTAGTGATAGCCCCCATCTTTTTATCCTTAATAGCAACGATACATGTGTGTCTTGCTACCCCTTCTGTCACTGGGAAAGAACACCGCACGATCGAACCCATCACAAAGCACCTCTTTCGATGGCAAGAAAAATCGATCTAGTTGGCCTAACTAAACCAAAGATTCGAAGAAGAAATACGAGGCTATAAATAATCATGCATATAAGAGATCAAAAGAAGACTCAAATAATATTCATGGATATAGATCTGATCATAAACTCAAAGTTCATCGGATCCCAACAAACACACCACAAAAAAGAGTTACATAAAATAGACCTCCAAGAGACCATTGTATTGAGAATCAAAAGAGAGAGAGAGGAAGCCATCTAGCTACTGCCTACGGACCCGTAGGTCTATGATGAACTACTCACGCATTATCGGAGAGGCACCAATGAGGATGATGAACCCCTCCGTGATGGTGTCTAGATTGGATCTCGTGGTTCTGGAACTTGCGACGGCTGAAATTGTGTTTCGTCGACTCCCCTAGGGTTTATGAAATATTTGGGGATTTATAGAGCGAAGAGGCGGTGCGGGAGGCCACCAGGGGAGCACAACCCCCTTGAGCGCGCCTGGGCTCCTGGGCACGCCAAGGTGGGTTGTGCCCATCTCGGGCCTCCCCTCTGGTACTTTTTTGACCCATGTTGTGTCTTCTAGTCCAAAAAAATTGTCCAAAAATTTTCGCTGCATTTGGACTCCGTTTGGTACTGATATTCTGCGAAGTAAAAAGCAAGCAAAAAACAGGAACTGGCACTGGGCACTATGTCAATAAATTAGTCCCAAAAAAGGATATAAAGTTGCTATAAAATGATTGTAAAACATCAAGAATGATAATATAGCAGCATGAAACAAACAAAAATTATAGATACGTTGGAGACGTATCAGCGACCTCGCGCCTCATTGTCGGTGTGTACATGGAGGATCTGATGATCACCGGGTCGGATGCCACCGAGATCAACAAGTTTAAGGGTGAGATGCACAACCTTTTCAAGATGGCAGACCTGGGATTGTTGAGCTTCTACCTAGGGATCGAGGTGAAGCAGGGCGCGCACGACATCATCATCACGCAGAGCGCGTATGCACATAAGCTGCTGGAGAAGAGCGGGATGGCAGGGTGCAAGGTGTGCCACACGCCGATGGAGCCACGCTTCAAGCTGTCAAGGGAGAGCACAGCGCCGGCCGTCGACGCAACTGAGTACCGGTGCACGCACGCCCTGACCTGACATTCTCGGTCGGGTACGTGTCCCGATTCATGGAGGCGCCAATGGAGGAGCACCTCACCGCTGTCAAGCACATCCTAAGGTACGTCGTTGGCACACTTCGGCTGGGCTGCAGTTACAACAAGGGAGAGAGCGCCGCCGAGCTCGTCGGCTACAGCGACAGTGATCTGGGCGGCGACGTCGACACCCGCAAGAGCACCACTGGCACTCTGTTCCTCCTAGGTGGTGGTGCGGTGACTTGGCAGTCTCAGAAGCAGAAAATCGTGGCTCTCTCGAGCTGCGAATCGGAGCACTACGTCACCGCGACCACGGCGGCCTGCCAGGGAATCTGGCTCTCGTGGCTGCTGGGGGAGTTCACAGAGACAAGAGCAGAAGTAGTGAGGCTCAAGGTGGACAACAAGTCAGCGATTTCGTTCTGTAACGTCTGAATAAAAGGCAGAAACAGAAAAGCTGCAAAGCAGTTCGCAGCGCAGACTCTGGTTCCTCTCTGTCTCACTCTCTTCCACCTCTCCGGCGATCACCGGAGCTAACCAGGGCAGGGGTCCGTCTGACATTAGCCTGGCTAGTGAAGCCAGGGAGGAGGTTAGCCTGGCTCAGGTCTAAGGATTTAGACGCCTGGCGCGACAGAGCAGCTGCGTGGGCTTTAATCACATAACGAATCTTTGTACGCGCTGAATTTTTTAATCCTAATAACTATCCAGGCAAGGACACTAACCAACCGCCTCTGAACCAACCATGCCTGACCAGGCAGCAAAACGACGTGAGATCATGAAAGGCAGCAATATTTCCCAAGCATACATCTGTGGACACGAACCAAACTAGCCCTTAGTCTTGTAGGAGGTTCTGTACGGTACCCTATACTGCTAGCAAGCAGTAGCAGTATAGATCCCATCTAACCGTTGATTTCTTGAGGGCAATATAGAGACACTTCACCGTCGGTTCCCCAATCCTCTCGTCACCGCACTAATCACCCTCACTCGCACGTGCGCGACCTGCCATTAATGTCCATTGATGACTAAGAAGTAGTAGAGCTCGAGGGGCGGTGACTTGGTCATGCCGGTGAGGATGACGTACTTCTGTATAGCCCCCTCGACGCCTGGTGGTTTCGCCGTCACCACCGTGAGTAGTGAACCAGGCCACTGTTATCTTAATTTCAGTGCTCTCGGCCATGGGAACAGCGTGGTGTTGAGGAACTATGATGCCAAACGCATGGTCGACGAGCGCGAGTGAGGAAGGGGATGCGGCTGGCGGAGGAAGAGGATGCGGGCATGCGGCGGTGGCCACAAGCCCAGAAATGTTGTGGCGCGCGTCGGTCTACAAAGTGGAAGTGGATAGGGCACACGGACGAATATTAAGAACTACCCAAACTGCCCTCAGATCATGTATACTGCTCGCGCTGAACCGAGCAGGTGCTCGTTGAACTGCTAATCAATTCTCTTTTTTTTTTGATAGGGAACTGCTAATCAATTCTAGCAGTACACATCGCGTTCGGCCATTCGATCTTCAGGAATAGACGTTCGGTATCCATTAGCGGGTAGCGTAAAAGAGCTCTCTTCTAATATAAAAATATTTTTTGCATCTATAATTATGCTAACATGAATCATATCTACTTACCAGATCAACATGGCACTCCACAGCAGTGGCGGATGTAGGATCTTTACACTGCATATTGCAGGTGCCAAACTACATATAGAAACGTACTTCAGTACATTGGTTCAAAATTTGTGAAATTTGTACTACAAATAGTATAACTTGGTCTCGATTGTAGGAGTGAATTAGGAGATGCCACATACGTCTGTAAGATTGTTTCCGTAAGCCCCATCCGTAAGTCTGTCATTTTCGCCGCACGACCTCCCCTATACAGTCTAATCATGTTTTGGCGCCGGCATCGTAATGGGGATTTGGCGAGCCAGCTGAGCGGAGGCTGACGTGGGAGAGTGCGGCCAAGGGTTGCGCATAGAAGTGGTCAGTCCCGGTAGTCCATTCCTTTTTTTTTAAAAGGATTTCATTAATTGGACTATATCTTCTTTATTATTACTCCCTCCATCTCATAATATAAGAGTGTTTTTTACACTACACTAGTGTCAAAAACGCTCTTATATTATGGGACGGAGTCATGGAGGGAGTAGAAGAGAGATCTGCCGCATCACAACAGCAGTGAAAATTAGAGACTAAATCTGTGAAAAATGCAGTTTTCATTGAAATGAAAATATTCTTTGCCATATGTGCAAAAATCATCAATTTGGGTATGTTAAATATCCTATATTAAGAGCATCTCCAACAGTCGCGCAACGCGCGGCGCGCTAAAAAAGTGTTTGCAGCGTGCTGATCGCGAGTTTTTGCGCGGCGAGGAGCACTTGCTCCAGCGGCTGCTAAAAAGTTTAGCGCGCGTGAGCCGCTCCAGCAGCCGCTGCAAAAAAGAAACTGCGTGCGCGCTCTCACACAAACAACATATGCACTCCAAACATAACCAAGAAGATCAAACACAAATAAAATAAATCAACAATAAAATAGTTCAATTTTATTATTACAACTCAAACAAATAGTTTATCTTGCAATAGAACAAATAGTTCAACAATGCAACATCAAATATACAAATCATGATGCTCTTTGTCGGCCATTCCATGCCCACCACTCCTCGATGATATCCTTCTGAAGATCATCATGCGTTTCGGCACGTCGAATGGGATGATAGGAGGCAACAAAACGGGCCACCCTGGCAGCCCTCCGCCGCACTCGCACGGGATGTCCCAAGAGCTCATACTGAGAGTAGTCTAAATCTTGGCCACACTCATTCTCGATGATCATGTTGTGCATGATCACACAAGCGTGCATGATGTACCAAAGCATCTTTTGATCCCAAAATCTAGCCAGTCCTCTCACAATGGAAAATTGGACTTGCAAAATCCCAAAAGCTCTCTCCACATCTTTTCTAGCCGCCGCCAAAGCATTGTGGAAATCAAGATTTTTCTTACCTCCCGGTTTTTTCAACGGCTTCACAAATGTTTTCCACTTTGGGTAGATGCCATCCGCAAGATAGTAGCCATAGTTGTATGTATGGCCATTTGCTACAAACTGCACCGGTGGTAGTTCACCATTTGCAATCTTATTCATCAGTGGTGACCGATTAACAACGTTGATGTCATTCAAAGATCCAGGCATTCCAAAAAAAGCATGCCAAATCCAAGTCTCTTGATCGGCCACCGCTTCAAGGATTATAGTGGAACCCTTTTTTTGACCGTGGAATTACCCATGCCATGCCTTAGGACAGTTCTTCCAACTCCAATGCATGCAATCTATTGAGCCAAGCATACCTGGGAACCCGCGAGCTTTGTTCATCTTCAAAAGCCTTGCGGCGTCTTCAGCATTGGGAGATCTCAAATACTCCGGGCCAAACACTTGCACAATTCCGACTGCGAAGTGCTTGACACACATGATGGCTTGACTCTCACCCATGGCCAAGTGGTCATCAACTAGATCAGCCGGAATACCGTATGCCAACATACGCAAAGCGGCTTTCACCTTCTGAAAGGTGCTATGCCTGAGCTCTCCGGCGGCATTCCTCCTTTGCTGAAAAAACCGACCATGGCTCGCTAGTTTCTCTGCAGTGCGCCTGAACAACTCGGTGCTCGTCCTAAACCGGCGCCGGAAGTACGACTCGTACACGGGATTATCCACAAAATAGTGCCTCATCAATCTGTTGTGGGCATCGATCCTATCCCTCCAAATTTTTTGCTGACCAATAACCGAACCACTGTGCTTCGGTTTTTTATTGATGTGCATAGCTAGGATCATTGCAAGGTCCTCCTCCTCTTCAATATCAAATTCTTCTTCGGAAGAATCATATGACGAACTCATCTGCAATGTTGAATTTAAACAAGTCTATAAACTACAAACAACATGCACCAAATTCATGTAAAAAATGTGAAGTTGAAGCAATACATACCTTGCAAGCGTTTTATCGAATACCTTGTGGGCGCCGAGCGACAGTGGGCGGCTGGGCGCTGTTCGTCGGAGGAATGGCGCGCGCGAGGGGCGGCAGCGACTAGAGGGAGACGAAGGAAGCAGCCGAGGCGCGGGGCCGGATAGGCCTGGGAAGCGCCGGAATGGTCGCCGGAATGGTGCGGACGGTGGCGCCTGCGCTTGGATTGGAGTAGGTGGAAGTCGCGAGCGGGCGCTCGAGTGTGTAGTGCGCGGGAGCGGGCGCAGCAAATAAACGAAGCGCGATGCAGTTTCGATTTGGCGCGCTGAACTACTTATGCCGCGCGCGCGGTTTTAGCGCCTCCGCTGGAGCTCCCGGAGCGGTTGTGCGCGCGCAAAAAACCTAAATTTTCCAGCGCGGCGCTTATATAGCGCGGCTGTTGGAGATGCTCTAATTAACCCCTCTTTCTTTTATTTCCGTGCAAGCCATGAATGAAAACCTTTTCTTACAAAATATACAGTAGCTAGTATAATAGTATAAAAAAATATACGGTAGCATAACTAATTTCCACACTGGCTAGCAAATGTTTTAGAATTTTATTGAGATCTCACATTACACTTTTTGATTATTTCTCCTTGATCATATATATAGGGTGCAACAAAATATCCTCATTTTACACTATACAGATTGGTCTTGGTCGTCATCTGAAAGGAAATTTGAATACTACCTGGAAGAAAAATGCATTTGAAAGTGTGCATGTTGAAATATATCGCAGCTTATGATAAACATTGCAGTAACGTGGATTATGGGCTTCCTTTGAGGCATGCAATGGCAATGGATTGGATGATATGCTGGAGAAAAGAAGTAATGTAAGCCAGACTGAAGTACTTAACAGACATCACTTGAGCAACAACATAGGGTGAGTTCATCACTACTAATCTTGGAATTTTCCTATCAAAAGGAGACAGTGACATATATAAAGGCCATAGCAACCATGCAAGGAATTACATAAGAGGGCACCACTTCAACGCCTGTAGATCCACTACACTAGAAACATGACAGAAGGTAGTCTGGATTGAAGCCATGAAGCAAGATCCTATAAACAGATAGGAGTTGGTCGGTGTGGGCGAAGACAATCTTGTTAATCAGCACCCTCAATCCGCAAATGTAAGCATGAGAATCATGTCAATGCAGAACTTTGTCTGCTACATATTGACCCTGCATGGAGAGGAGGTAAAACAAAACCAGTTCAGTCACATGGAAATATTAAGGCGGTCCTTGTAAGTTTCAGTAACAACAGGGTGACTAAGATAAGGAAGCTGGTATATAGACTAGAAAGTGCACAAAGAAAAGCTGAGGATGTATCTACAAATTCAGAACTAATACTCCCTCAAAGATGAATCAGCAGAAATATAGCATATTCGGCCAATTATTGGAGTGCATGGAGGAGCATCTATGTCCTCCGAACCGAAGTATAGACGGTATGATTGAATTATAAAACAATAATAAAGGGGTCTTAGTCCTCTCGGCCTCCACTAACTGGAAATGAACCTATGAAAAAGATGAGCATGAAAATGGAAGAACATCGCTGTAGCATGTGGACCATCAGCGTCGAATATTTGAGAAAATAAAGAGGGCAGAACCAAGCTAAAACTGAATCAGCCTTGAACAAATAATTAACATCTCATTGACACATTCCGACAGCCCTAGAAATTTGCAAACTATGAAGACCACCGATGTAAAAGAAATGCATAAGTTTCGGATGAAAATACGGGCACAAGGCTAATTGATTACTTTAGACTTCTAAATGGTAAAATGATAAAATAGTTTTTGCATCCATAAGTATGCTAAGGATGCAGCGGACATGCTTACCAGATCAATGTTGCACTTCACAAAAGGATACGCCTTGAAGATGTTGTTTATTTTTGTGCACCAATCGACACATGGGGTGACACCATCTTCCAGCCTCACAGTCACTCTTCTGAGCATTGGAGCACATGTAAATATCACTTGCAAAAAATCAAACTCATGATCCTCCCCGTTAACACCTTCAATTTCCACGATCTCAAGCTCAACCAAGGAGATAGTTTGTGTTCTCCAGTCCTTGGGCTCATCACATAGACAATTTACTGGGCATGCTTCTTTTTCCTAAAAAAAATAGTGAATTACAGTAACATACTATAGATGTTCAACTATTGAGACCTTAGCTCAAATTTTTTTATTGAACATGTACCGCATATATATTATAGATGTGCCACTACCGAGACCTTAGCTAAAGAAGATTTTTTTTGCTGAACATGCATCGCATATATTCCCAATGTATAAGCACAGTGATAAATTACCTCTGATCTTATTAGGACGATCCTAAGGTTCCGTACAGCTGTACGAATCCGATGGATCCCCATGAGGCGCAACACAACTGCTCCAAACGTATGCCCTGTGGTTCGGAGATGTAGGTCCAAACCAGAGAATTTGGTAACCATATGTTTATCAATCTCTGCCGCAAAGGTGTGCTCTGCATTTAGAAATTTATATGAACCCTGCAAAATCAATTCGGCAATACATCATGAGTAAGTTAAATTTATCGGGCAATTAATTCTAGTAAATTGAGCAAGCAAGGCAGGATGCATATATACTTGGGCAGCCATGTGCAAGGACAGGACAGGACACAGTCGTTGGGGAGCTGGAAGGATGCGCCTTTGCCGGAGTCTATAGTGTTTAAGCCGACCTCCAAGAGGCCCCAGAGACCAAGCCTGTAATTGGGCTTAGTATAGCAGCACCTCCACGAGAACTTCTCCACCATTGGTGCGGAGATGAACACCCTGAGATCGCCGCGGGCATGGAAAGACACTGTCAGTTGCTCAAGCACGGGCGCCTTGACGTCGACACAGCTTGTCCATGTGTTGCTGCTCTCCACAGAGAGTTCCTCCAGCGATGCCGAGTGGATGGTGATGCTGTCGATGGCCGCCAATCCGTTGTTGTCCACGGTGAGCACGCGGATGCGCGGGCAGAGAGGGATCAAGGCGGCGAGGTCGACGTCGCAGCCGGTGAGGGAGAGTGTCTCCAGCGATGGGAAGCCGGAGGAGGGCTGACGCAAGCGGAGGTGCCGCGCGCGTAGATCGATGGTGGTGGCGCGGCACAAGCGGGGCAGGTCCACCCAAGGAGGAGGAGAGATCTGCGTGCTCCGGTCGAGCTCCTCTAAGCGCAGGCGCAGCTCCAGGGGCAGCAGGTAGTGGTACACGGGAAGGTCCCAACGTGGGACGTGGACGTCCGGCGAGAGGACGAAGAGCAAGTCAACGGGCGAGAGCGCCGCGGCGGCGCGGAGCAGCGAGGAGATGCTGGCGGCGGGGAGCGTGTCGGCTTGCCAGGGGACGCGGATGTCAAGGTGGTAGCGCCACACCCCGGGATGGGCGGCGCGGCCCAGCGCGGCCTCGAGCGAGCCGAACGGCACGTCATGGAGGGCGACGGTGAGGCTGGGTAGGCGGGTCCAGAGGCCGCGCCACCGGCGGGAGAGGAGGCTGGTGCGCGCAGCTTCGCGGGCGCGGCCAAGGCGCTCGAGGACCTGGAGGAGCAGATCCTCCGGGAGGGCGCTGATGAGGTCGGCTGGACCTGGGCAGCCATGGCAGGGTCCCTTCTCCGTCTCCTCCATGGGAAATTCCGATGCTGCAAGCCTGCAACAGAACCCGACCAGGGTGTGATGGACGCCCAGGGTGTGGGAGTAGGAAATAGGACTCTTTTTTGCTTTGCGCGAGGGAAATGGGCTGCGCTACGTGTCGGCCGGTGGATTAGTTAAAAACATCCGCCGCCTGGCTGGCCGTTGGATGGACGCGCTGCTGGCCGTCCAATGTACTACCCACATTCCCCACCTCCCTTCTGCAACAAGTGCGGTGTTGCAGAAACAAGGGCCGTGCTACGCGTCTGTCGGTTGAAGTTCGGGAAGGTTCGACCACCTCCCACGCCGTTAGATCTCCCCACGTGAGCGTCACAAATTGCAACAAGCTAGTTGTTACGCTCATCCCTCTGCAACAACGACTTTGTTGCAAACCACTCTGAAGCGTTATCGTGTGACTTCACGAATTGCAACAAGTTGGTTGTTGCTGAAACAAAGACTTTGTGCGGAGACGTGATGTAACTTTTGCAACAATGGTATTGTTGCAGAAAACTTTGCAACTGTGGTGATGTTGCAGAAAAAAATTGTCTCCACTTTTATGCAACAAAGGTAATGTTGCAGTTTTTTTTGTCTTCATATTCATGCAACGTAGGTGATGTTGCGGGAGCAAGTTTTGCAATATTACTGATGTTGCAGAATTTATTTGCAATGAATAGGGTTGGCCCAGGTAGTAGGGCCCAGGCACGTGCACCAAGTCTTCATGCGAGTCACGCGCCCTCATGATCCAGTGGACCAAGGGGTTGCGATCTGACGGCCGCGCGAGCGACGGATGCAGCAAGAAAGATCGGCCGGTTGATTGGAATCTTTTTCCGAGGGAAATACAACTCCTTGGTTTTCCCATCGTACAACAAACAAACTTCAATTTGGTGCACAGGGTCCGACTATGTCACATCTAGATGTGAGATACTGTCTCACATCTAAATTGACATAAGCATCCTTATTATGGCTTCCTTGTTTGTCTTTGCCAGTTTTTTTCCAGACAATAATAGTTGTTGCTGCACTAGGTGTACAATACATCAATTGTATGTACAGCCCGGCTAGACGCGGCCGCTGCGATGGCCGGCGCATGTATGTATCCAAATACGTCCATGTAGCCACTGATGTACGGTGCTGCTGCTCCTCAAGAATCTTGCTATATGCTATAGCGTGTTGTGCTATGGAATACATATACCACTGTAGCGTGTAGCCAGCTAGCATCCGTAATTCAACGATGCTACTGCCACCAGTCATGTAGTACTGCTACACTTCATGTCTATTTAATCAATTCATATACTCCCTTCTCTCAGCTTCTCTATCTTGCTTTCTTGTATATACTTCAACTGTTATACGACAACAAAAACCAGGCCTAGTTACGATGGTGTAAAGAAAACACAAACAACTATGGCCACAGTTGCGTGTCGAGAGCGGACTTGCAATTGAGACGAAAACAATGCCGTGACCCAGTTGTGGGTCAAGGGTAGTTTTGCAACTAGAACGAAAACAATTGCGTGGCCAGTTGCAAGATAATGATGGGCTTGGAAGTGCGATACAACACCTACAGGGACGGTTGAGGGAGGGTGTGGAGTTGCAACTGTGACAAAAAGCAAAACTACGGGGGCAATTGCATGACTATGATGGGCTTGCAATTGGGACAAGAAACAGCTAAACTATGAATTACAAAGTTTTCGTTGTACGGCAACTGAGACAAAACAAACAAAAAACTATGAGTCCAATTGCGAGTCAAGGGTGGACTTGCAACTGGGAGAAAATAATTATGGACCCAGTTGCGAGTCGTTGATGGACTTGCAACTGGGACAATAGAAAAACTACGGGGCCAGTTGCGAGTTGAGTGTGGACTTGTAACTGAGATAAAAAAACAAACTACGAGCTCTGTTGTGAGTTGAGGATGAGTTTGCAACTAGGAAAAAAATCAACTAGATGCCTAGTTGCGAGTCGGGGATGGACTTGCAACTGGGAGGAAAACAACTAAGTGGCCCCGTTGCGGGTCCAGACTAGTCTTGCAAGTAGGATGAAAACAATTACACGACCACTTGTTAGTCGAACGACGGGCTTGCAGGTGGGACACAACACCTACATGGCCGGTTCCTGAGTCACAATACCAAGGGTGGTTGCTTGACTATGATGCACTTGCAACTAGCAAAAAAACAACTAAACTACCAGCCATGAATTGCAAAGTCGACGATGTAGTTGCAACTAAGACAAAACTAACAAAAAACCGCGGGCCCCAATTGCGAGTCGAGGGGCGGACTTACAACTTTGGGAAAAACAATTATGGACCCTGTTGCGAGTCGAGGATAGACTTGCAACTCGGACGACACAAAAACTACGTGACCAGTTGCGAGTTGAGTGCGTACTTGCAACTGAGATGAAAAACAAACTACGGGCCCAGTTGTGAGTCGAGGGTGAGCTTGCAACAGAGACAATAACAACTAATGCCTAGTTTCAAGTCGAGGGTGGACTAGCAATTGGGAGAAAAAAGAGAGCCCAGTTGCGAGTCGAGGGTGGGCTTGCAACTCAGGCGAAAACAACTACGAGCAAGTAACGAGTCGAGGACGGGCTTGCCACTGGGACAAAAACAACTACATGTCCAGTTGCGAGTCGAGCATAGACTTGCAACTGGGACAAAAAAAACTACGAGGCCTAGTTGCGATTCGAGGGTGGGCTTGCAACTAAGATGAAAACAATTACATGCCCAGTTGCGAGTCAAGGGAGGACTTGCAACTAGGACGAAAACCAAACTACAAGGCCCACTTGCGAATCAAGGGTACACTTGCAACTGGACAAAAACGACTACATGCCCAGTTGCGAGCTGAGGGTGGACTTGCAACTGGGACGAAAACCAAACTATGAGACCCAGTTGCGAGTCGAGGTAGGCTTATAACTGGGACACAACACAACTACATGTCCAATTACGAGTCAAGGGTGAACTTGCAACTATGACGAAAACCAAACTACGAGTCGCAATTGTGAGTCGAGGGTGGGCTTGCAACTAGGACAAAAAACCCTACATGCTCAGTTGCAAATCAAGGGTGAACTTGCAACTGGGAGGAAAATCAAACTACGGGGTCAAGTTGCGAGTCGAGGATGGGCTTATAAATGGGACAAAAAACTACTACGGGTCTAGTTGTGAGAAGGATAGGCTTGCACCTGGAACGGAAAAAAACTACGGCCTAGTTGCGAGTTGAGGATGAGGTTGCAACTGAAACGGAAAAAAAAAATACTTGCCTAGTTGCGGGTCGAAGCTGGACTTGCAATCGGGAGAAAAACAAACAAAATAGCTCTAATTACGGGTCAAAGGTGGACTTGTAACAGAGACAAAAACAAAAAATACGGGGCCGATTGCGAGTCGAGGTGTGGCTTCTGAGTCATGGGTGATGTGTGCAATTATGGTGATGAACATACCACTAACACCAACAAAAAATCACGAATTTAAATGAATAAATGAAAAGGAAAAAAATGGGAAAAGGAAAAAATAAAAATAACAAAATGGAAGAAAAAACCCTATCAAAATGGCAATCGGAAGCTTCTAGAAACTTTCGAAAATCGGTAGAAAAAAGAGCCCAACGGTGCAGCTCACGATCATACATGTACTACACTAACAACCTCATGCAGCTGACGGTTCTAAACTACAGGAAAATGATTAGCGTGACTAACACACGCGGGGTGAGTGGCACAGACTATGCCTAACAAACAGGGACATGTGCTTAGAAAAACAAAACGGGACATGCATAGACCAAAGGGCCAACAAACAAGACAGGCGAAAAAACAGTGGAACTGGAAAAAAACACGAATCTTGACAAGTTAATCCGATGGTGGGAGACTTAGATGTGAGATAGCTATATTACATCTAGATGTGAAGTAGCAATCCTGCTGTTTCTAATTATAAGAAGTTTTGGCAGTTTAAATTGAACTACTAAAACATCTTATATTTAGGAATAGTGGGTGTATGATTTAAATAGACAACACATTGCAATCTTATTTTTCTTTTCTATCTTTAAAATCATGTGAATCGGAGAGACCTCTCTTTAGTCGTGTCCCCGTGTTTTCCAAACGTGGAAATTGCCCTCGGACGCAAAAACAATTAGTTTTTTTTTTATGAATACGCAAAGCTTGCGTATCTTTTCATTGATAAGGAAATAGAAAGGGTACAATAAAGGATACAACGCATGACATGAACGCAGGAAGGCATGAGCATGGAACCCGGAGCAGAGAGACAAGAGATGCTCGGCCCGAACAGAAGAAAGACACAACTAAACCCACCAAGCCTAGAACTAGAGAGGCAGGCCGAACCAGCATGACATCGAACATCCCCAAATCCAGCACCGGGGACACCGTGAGCAAGCAAGATAGCGCCTTCAGGAAGGGGAACGACGTCGTATGATGCCGCCGCCATCTGATACGAAGAACCGGACCTAGGGTTTCCCCCAATGCTCGAAGAGGGGCATGGATAAAAGGCCATGACAGCGCCTCCAAGAAGGGATATGACACCCGCGAATGTCGTCGCTGCCAGCATCGGAGGCCTGAGTCCGAGCAATCCCATAGCCGCCAAATCAAGATCCGGAGATGAAGAAGTCAGCCCGCTGGACCACAACCACTATAGGAGGGGGTGGGGCTGTGTAGGAGATATGCCCTAGAGGCAATAATAAATGTTATTGATTATCTCCCTGTTCATAATTAGGTTTATGTTCCATGCTATAACTGCTATGGTTCTCGAGTCTGCAAATAAAACGAGGCTCGGAGGAAGACTCATATGCACGTGTGGAATAATAAATGATAAAATGTATTCCTAGTCAAGCCTCTATGACTGGCTCAAGTATTGCATGATGATCCTGTTTTCCTGATCATGGGCATGACTATGCCAGCAATTTTGAGGGCACAATGTTAACAGAACATTTGTGTTGAATCGACCCGATTGATGTTATGCTATGAGGTTCTTTCGTCACAAGTTAATGGTTAATAACACAGAGAAGGTTAATGTTTGCATGATTCCTTAGACCATGAGAGTATCGAGTTTCTTCATGCTTGCTTCATGAACTTTGGGGTTTGTTAAACGTCATCCGTAAATGGGTGGCTATTACGGCGGCTTACGGGTTCATGGAAAAGTGTGTCAAGTAACTTGATAGCTCAAGATTGGGATTTGCTCCTCCGGCGATGGAGAGATATCTCTGGGCCCTCTCGGTGTTACGGTATCCATCATCGTCTGGCCAGACACTTTGTGATTTGATCACGGGGATGCCGGAACATGGTAACGAGAAAAGAGAACAATACCGGTAAAGAGGTAACTAGCATAGTGGACAAGTGTTGATCCACGGGAATGCCAACATGTCTCACCTCGGGTATTTGTAACATATCACGAAGCAACAGGAATAGCACACGGCAACTGGAGGTTCACTCGAATATTCATTCGTGTGGGTATAGGGGTCAATATGGGTGTCCACGGCTCCGATGTTGATCATTGATCGGAAGGGGTTCCGTGTCATGTCTATACTTCACCGAACCTATAGGGTCACACGCTTCAGGGTCATCTATCTGCTGAATACTAGATAGGGAGTCTGAGAGAAAATCACCGAAAAAGTTTCGGACACCGAAAAGTTTCGGACAGCGGAAAAGTTCCGCAGAGAGAGGTCACCGGATGAGTTCCGGTGAAACTGAAAAGTTGTTTCAGGGGATACCATTAAGTCAAAATGGTTTCGGCACATGCCTGATAATTCTTGGAGGATACCAGAATCATTCTGGAAACTTCTGGGAATTTTCTGGAAGAAAAACCGGAAATGTTCCGGGGCTGCCGGAACCGCTTCAGATGCTTTTCGCAGATGAAATCACTAAACTGGAATTGTTCCAGAACGCATTGAAAATTATTTTAGTGGGTACTGGAAATGTTCTAAGCCCACATAAATATTTTCAGTTCGAACGGACGCTGAAGAATGTCGTCGTGAATAGTGAAAGTGCTTTTTGGGAATTTTATGGAAAGCACCTTTTTGGAAATTCCAAAAGGGCCTTCTAGAAGGGGAAGGAGGGCATGGCACCTCATGGGGGGGGTCCCCCCCCAAGGGTGGCCGGCCAAGGAGGTGGAGCACCATGGTGCTCCACATGGCACTCCCATATGGCATATTCCCTTTTGGAAAGGGATATTCCAAGGGCACTTTGGGGTTTTTGTGTGACAATTTTACCCCTTGGCTAGCCTATATATAGGAGTGATCTTGGCAGCCATTTCCCCATCCTTAGCTCTCACACAAGCCATGCATGATCTGGCATTCTCTCTCCCTCCCAGCGAAATAGTTTCGTAGAGCCGAAAGGCTGTCTGGGTTCCGGTGGGAACTAGTTCTGGACGGCGAAGCCCTGCCGGATAGATGACACCGTATGTGTGCAACTCTGTAGAGAGGTCGTAGTTTTGATCTTAGTGCCCGGAGGGCTGTCCAAGTGACGGTCCGAGTTCTGTGAGTCCTCCCGAAGGGCTGTCCGAGTGACCGTTCGAGTTTCGAAGGTCCTCCCGAAGGGCTGTCCGCGACATCGTCTGGGGGACTGTTCGACAGCCTCCCGGAGGGCTGTCCGAAGGGAAGACGAGGGTATACATCCTCGCGGTTGGGAGGTTGTAAATCCTAGCTGCGGGGATCTGCACCGCCGATCGTCATCGACTCTACTTCCGCTGCGCTTCGAGTCGGTAACGAAAATGATCAAACCTTGTATGCAGTCTCCATAGTGGTCCTGGGCTGGTGCGTAGGTCGGAAAATTTTTGTTTTCTGCTGCGTTACCCTACAGTGGCATCATGAGCCGTGCTATGCGTAGATGCAGGTTGCGATCTAGAATACATGGAGATGTATGGGTGTTGCACAAAATAATTAGGTAGTAGATGAGTTCTATTACTGAAAATTATTTGTGCGGGTAGCAGATGAAATCTGTTACCCGATGTTCTTGTTGCTTCCCTGGAATTTGCATATTTCTGATCTTGATAACAGTATGGTGGAGTTTCAAAGTTCTGGCAATCCGCGATCCTGATTGATCAACGAAGTGCTAACAGTTCATTGAATTCCACCGTAGTTAAAAGGAAAGATGAAATTTCGCAGACAAAAGGGCAATGCAGATATGATCTGCACGGGGGTCATGCGTATGACGAAGTTTAGTATGGGGCTCGAGATTTTATTATCTCGGTTTTCATACACCCTGGAAAGTTAATCTAGCGACTTGAATTATCATACTTGATGATGGACGTTGGTAGCTTCGGTTTGTTTCGAAACCTTAGAAGCCACGTAAAACAAGTTTTTGCATGAACCGATTAGAGGCGTCTAACTTGGTTTTGCAGGAGGGTTTACATGTGCATGTGATGTGGTATAGCAGTGCTCATAATAATTTGATTATGTATGAGATGACTATATGATGTAAATTAATTAACATGACCTGCGTGTCATGATTTGGCATGATGGCTGGAGCCATATGATTGCACTTTAAATGACCTGCGTGTCAACCTTGTGTAATGCATTATTTTATTAGCTATAGAGATAGCAATATTATTTGGTGCATCGACAAGGTGGTGGAAATCTTCGCGAAGGTGAACACCGACGCGAATGCCAAAGACGAAGAAATACAAGACTTCTCCGTCAGAAAGGGCTATACCATATCATGCTATTATGAATTGCCTGAGGTGTTTATCCCTTATGATGCACCCTTTTTGATTGCGCGGTAGTCGCCTTTTATTAGGGTGATCTCTCACAAAAATATCAAGTAGTTAGTGTTCTCCCAAGTGTAGCACCGTCACGGCACCTAACTTTTCGGGGTATCACATGCTAACATGGGTACGAACGATTAGGGATGTGTGAGGCGGGTGAGTTGAGACCTCGCAGCGAGATCACTTGGTTGTCTTGACGTTCAGGCATGAAAGTCATGAGCTCGGAACACACGCATCGAAAGATGAACAAGAGTCACATAGAGATGTGATTGGCAAGTTTGCCTACCGATTGAGATTTTCGTCATCAGTGATGCTACCATCAATGGCGTTGAATTGAAATGCGGATCTTGAATCACTCACAATCAATTATGAGAGATATTGATTTGAGTGGGAGCGCACTGTTGAATTAACTTGTTTAATTCTCAGTGCAATTAATTTTGAACACTGTCTAAGTGTGTTTTGCATAATAGTTGTAGAATAATGGCTCGCATTTCCACCTTCCCTATTAAAATTGAATAGCTGTTAAATATCTGGTTAAAACTTTACGGTTGGTAACGTAATGTGAGGATTGTCCTCAAGAGTGCCGAGAAGGACTTTGTCCTATCGCATACTTTCGGTATTCTCTCGCTTATGCTATGGATCATGTGACTCTCGTCCGTTGATCCAAAAGCTAGAATTCCATTTCAGTCAAGCACAATATGTTTGTTTCCATGAGACCCAAACTTCGAAAGTTTGGATAGTTATGTGATATTCATGGAATCTGAAAATTATTTTCAGAGACAGACAAAGGCTAAAAGATATGAGATAGCCAAAGCAATGTTTGTTTGCAAACTATTAGTAAAGGAGTTTACTATGCATTAGACTGATAAAAGAGGGATCCAGGAGAACGCCTGTCATATGATGAAAGGTGAATAAAACAACAACTTAAAGAGAAAGGAAGTGTCCAAAGGGTGTTAGTGTGACTTACATGCCTAGGAAGTCCAGGGCTAACGCCACTCTTAAGTTGGGTGCTTCTTCTGAGAGTAGGAGAAATACTAAAAGTTAAACTGTTAGAAGTATAAAGGCAGAAAGAAAGAAGACTGGAATATCCAGCTCATGTATGAATGTCATACAAGTTTTTGATGTATAGAAGGCTGGTCAAAGATATAGTTCTTGGGAATTATGATTAAAATGTTAATCACTGATTCTTGGTATTGTGAGTTAATCACAAAGATACCCGCTCGATTGCTTTCTATTGCAACTCGATGTAAGAACTACTATGGCCTGAAAGACTAGCCAGGAATGAGGTTTAGGTATACACAGGGAACATAGTAAATGTTACTATACCTTCCATCGGTGTATTACCGTCTGTATTTATTTTCATAATTCATTTAGAGTTTTACAAACTCTAGCCTTTGCATAAAGTAATCTTGCAAGAAGGTTGTTCATAAGAGAACTTTTTATGTTCGATGTTATGAATAACATAAGGGCCATACTTTCATTGAGAATGAGATGCATGTTATGAATAATGATAATAATATATTACCTCTGGATTTACTTTCATAATTCATTTTAGAGTTTCATACACTCTAGCCCATTGCATAATGTTTGTTGCAAAAGAGTTGTTCATAAAAACAACAATTGTTGTTCAGTATTATGAATAACATGAAGGGCCATGCTTACATCCAAGATGGGACGTATGTTATGAATATTGATGGTAATATGATACATCCATAACACTGACGCTAAATGTCATAAGACTAAAAGAATACCACACAAGTGTGGCACTGCATTCGGTCACATTGGAGAAACCTGCATGGAAAATTCCATTATGATGGATTTTTGAAGTCCTTTGATTTTGAATCATCTGACACTTGCAACTTTCCTCCGAAAAGTGAAGTGACTGAAATACCGTTCACAGGCCATAAGGAACGGACAACAAACTTATTGGTGATCATCCATTTGATGTGTGTAGTCCGATAAATGTTGTTAGTAGTGGATTTATCTATCTTCAGAAATCACTCAAGTAGATATGTGGATATTTACTTGATGAGACGTAAGTCTGGATCTTTTGAATTCATTCGAAAGGTTTTCAAAAATGAAGTAGAAGTTATTGTAACAAGAAAATTATGTTTCTACAATTCGATTGCAGAAAGGAATATTTGAGTTACAAGTTTAGCGAATGTCTGATGAGTTGTGAAAGTAGTTTCATAACTTACACCTCCCGGAGCACCACTGCATGTGGAAAGTCCGTGAAGATGTAATCAAACCATTTATGACATGGTAAGATCAAAGATGACATATATAAATTTGCCATTATCCCTTTTAAAGAGTGATGCTTTAGAGACTACGGCTTTTACACTGAAAAGAGCTCCATCAGGTCTGTTGAAATGACGCCATGGTATGGTACACCCAACCATGTTATATCTTTTCTTAAACATTTGGAATATGGGGCTTGTGTAAAAGGTTACAAACCTATTCCAAATCAGACAAGTGCTACTTTGTAGGTTATCCCAAGCAATTGGGTATTCCTCCCTCACTATACCGAGGCGAATAGGTTTGCCACAAAGAACGGTATGCTTTTTGAAGAAAATGGTTCTTTCAAAAAGGTGAGTGGGAGAATAATGCAACTCGACGAGATAACCAGTATCTCCGTCATCAGGTCAAAGGAAAGAGACCTTGGAAGTAATTCCAGGGTTTCCTATTGCGACTGATACGGAAGTCTCTACAATAAAATGTATGGACTTCGGTCGAACTTGCAGCTGAACCACGTAGGCAAGGCTCGTGCAAACCTCTCAGGTGCGCAAACGAGATATTGTTATTAGACAACAGTATACCTACGATACACAAGGAAGCGTTGATGGGCCCTGACTCCGGAATTGGCTAAATGCCAATACAACCCGAGTTAGTTTCCATATAAGTGATTCAAGATTAAAACCTTGATACACCTTTCGGAAGACTTAGAGTCTAACGAATATTTATGGAACTTAAAACTGATACGGATAAAAAATGTTTTATCCATGAAGCTCGACTTGTTGCAATAACAAGTTCAAGGAGTTGACTACGATGAGGTTGTTTCATCATAGCGATGCTTAAAGTCGGTTCGGGTTGAACTAGCAATTGATACATATTTCAATCATGAGATATGAAACATGGATGACAATAGGATTTCCATCTGATGGAAATGAAACCAAGGACTTGCATGTGTTACAGTCCAAGGTATTTTGTCAGTCCAGAGGATGCTAGTAAGTATGCAAACTTCAGAGTTCCAGCAATGGACAGAAGAGAGCAAAATGGAGTTGGAATCTTCATGTTTTGATGAAATAGTCAAAGGGGTTTGACTTCATCAATGGGTAACGAAGATGCTTATGATTCAAGAAAGTAAGTGGGAGCATAATAAAATTTCTAAAAAAAAAACGTTGTGTGCTTGACACATTGTTAATTGGAAATAAATTTCTTGACACGAATTAGGACTTCATTTGAAAATAGTTTTTCGATGAAGTGCTTGGGCTAAATAGCCTTTATATTAGGCATGACGATCTATGAAGATAGATTTACCTAATGGGGCTGAGCAAAGATACATATTGACAAGATGCTAAAACCTTTTAGCATTAAAAACGTCAAGGAGTGATTCTTGCCGAAGTCACATGGAAAGAGTTTTTGCAAGACTCGGTGTCCCAAAACACTGATGAGCAAAATACATGATGGAGATTCCACACACTCTTGTGTTTGGATTAATCATGTATTTCCATGGTATGTAAAAACAACCAGATATGTCCAATACTCCCAAAGTTGTTGCGAGTATAGATACCAAAGTGATCAAAAGTTCTGATCATGGGACAATAGTGAAAAAGGGTCATTGAGTACTATAGTAGCACCGATGACATGTTTTCTCGCAAGCGGAGATCATGAAGAGTTCGTTGTAAAAGGTTACATCGATACAGTCTTCATCCATGCTCCAAGCGATTTTCGATTTAAATTGAGGATTTTGTGTAACACACAATATGGTGGCACGGTAGTTGGAAATTGTTCCAAACAAGTTACTGTGGCGAATTCTATAACAGAGGCGAAGTATGTTGCCGCCTTTAAAGTGACAAAAAAGATGTTGAATCATATAGTTCATTCATGAACTTAGTATGGTTCCAAGATGGCTTTTGTCAATGGGACACTACTGCAAGTAGTTGCTCCATAACTCAGTCTGAGGAATCCAGGTTCGACCTGTGATTCGCATACATACCAAGCCAAGTCCACACAAAATATGAATTTTGTGAAAGCGTGAAGACGCGAGGATATGCAAAGATACACACGGAGCTGAAGTCGTCAGATCCGTTGGACATTCAGGCTATACCACAAGCGAAGCATATTTACACCGGTGTGCCACAGGTGTAAAGTGCATTAGCATTAACTAGATTATTGACTCTAGTGCAAGTGGGAGTCTGTAGGAGATATGCCCTAGAGGCAATAATAAATGTTATTGATTATCTCCCTGTTCATAATTAGGTTTATGTTCCATGCTATAACTGCTATGGTTCTCGAGTCTGCAAATAAAACGAGGCTCGGAGGAAGACTCATATGCATGTGTGGAATAATAAATGATAAAATGTATTCCTAGTCAAGCCTCTATGACTGGCTCAAGTATTGCATGATGATCCTGTTTTCCTGATCATGGGCATGACTATGCCAGCAATTTTGAGGGCACAATGTTAACAGAACATTTGTGTTGAATCGACCCGATTGATGTTATGCTATGAGGTTCTTTCATCAGAAGTTAATGGTTAATAACACAGAGATGGTTAATGTTTGCATGATTCCTTAGACCATGAGAGTATCGAGTTTCTTCATGCTTGCTTCATGAACTTTGGGGTTTGTTAAACGTCATCCGTAAATGGGTGGCTATTACGGCGGCTTACGGGTTCATGGAAAAGTGTGTCAAGTAACTTGATAGCTCAAGATTGGGATTTGCTCCTCCGGCGATGGAGAGATATCTCTGGGCCCTCTCGGTGTTACGGTATCCATCATCGTCTGGCCAGACACTTTGTGATTTGATCACGGGGATGCCGGAACATGGTAACGAGAAAAGAGAACAATACCGGTAAAGAGGTAACTAGCATAGTGGACAAGTGTTGATCCACGGGAATGCCAACATGTCTCACCTCGGGTATTTGTAACATATCACGAAGCAACAGGAATAGCACACGGCAACTGGAGGTTCACTCGAATATTCATTCGTGTGGGTATAGGGGTCAATATGGGTGTCCACGGCTCCGATGTTGATCATTGATCGGAAGGGGTTCCGTGTCATGTCTATACTTCACCGAACCTATAGGGTCACACGCTTAAGGGTCATCTATCTGCTGAATACTAGATAGGGAGTCTGAGAGAAAATCACCGAAAAAGTTTCGGACACCGAAAAGTTTCGGACAGCGGAAAAGTTCCGCGGAGAGAGGTCACCGGATGAGTTCCGGTGAAACTGAAAAGTTGTTTCAGGGGATACCATTAAGTCAAAATGGTTTCGGCACATGCCTGATAATTCTTGGAGGATACCAGAATCATTCTGGAAACTTCTGGGAATTTTCTGGAAGAAAAACCGGAAATGTTCCGGGGCTGCCGGAACCGCTTCAGATGCTTTTCGCAGATGAAATCACTAAACTGGAATTGTTCCAGAACGCATTGAAAATTATTTTAGTGGGTACTGGAAATGTTCTAAGCCCACATAAATATTTTCAGTTCGAACGGACGCTGAAAAATGTCGTCGTGAATAGTGAAAGTGCTTTTTGGGAATTTTATGGAAAGCACCTTTTTGGAAATTCCAAAAGGGCCTTCTAGAAGGGGAAGGAGGGCATGGCACCTCATGGGGGGGGTCCCCCCCCAAGGGTGGCCGGCCAAGGAGGGGGAGCACCATGGTGCTCCACATGGCACTCCCATATGGCATATTCCCTTTTGGAAAGGGATATTCCAAGGGCACTTTGGGGTTTTTGTGTGACAATTTTACCCCTTGGCTAGCCTATATATAGGAGTGATCTTGGCAGCCATTTCCCCATCCTTAGCTCTCACACAAGCCATGCATGATCTGGCATTCTCTCTCCCTCCCAGCGAAATAGTTTCGTAGAGCCGAAAGGCTGTCTGGGTTCCGGTGGGAACTAGTTCTGGACGGCGAAGCCCTGCCGGATAGATGACACCGTATGTGTGCAACTCTGTAGAGAGGTCGTAGTTTCGATCTTAGTGCCCGGAGGGCTGTCCAAGTGACGGTCCGAGTTCTGTGAGTCCTCCCGAAGGGCTGTCCGAGTGACCGTTCGAGTTTCGAAGGTCCTCCCGAAGGGCTGTCCGCGACATCGTCTGGGGGACTGTTCGACAGCCTCCCGGAGGGCTGTCCGAAGGGAAGACGAGGGTATACATCCTCGCGGTTGGGAGGTTGTAAATCCTAGCTGCGGGGATCTGCACCGCCGATCGTCATCGACTCTACTTCCGCTGCGCTTCGAGTCGGTAACGAAAATGATCAAACCTTGTATGCAGTCTCCATAGTGGTCCTGGGCTGGTGCGTAGGTCGGAAAATTTTTGTTTTCTGCTGCGTTACCCTACAGGCTGCACCTGCCGCCGCCGAGAATACGCGAGCTTCGGATCTGACATGGCGTGTAGGTGGACGGGGTCGGAAAGGCAGCGGAGTAGAGAGCCGACGCGGAGGATCGGGTGGCGACCGCCACCGCTGACAGGCCAAGAACCGGCAGGGAACGCAGTGCCGAGCCGTCGAAGGCGGAGCCGCCAGAGCACCGGCGAGCCAAAGCTAGAGGGGACGCATCAATCAAAACGCCGGGGCCGCAACCGCACCGGCAGTGACGCCGGCAAGTCACAAACGCTGGAGAACACAGCTCTGTGGCCGCCGAGACCGGAGCGGTGCCGGCAAGGATCCACTGCAAAGCTTCAACCTTCTGCCAAAATAGACCACCGTGACCAAACACATAGAATTCATCACCACCGCTCGGAGAAGGCATAGTCGGAGTCGAAGGGAAACCAGCGCCAGGGCAGAACCAAGCGCCGCCACCTGCCCCGAAATGGCCTCCCACACTCCCACAACAGCAGGCACACAGAGAGGAGTTGTACCGCCGGGGGAGGAGCACCCCAGAGTCGTGGCCACACCGCCGCGCCGGGCCGGCAGGACAGGACACGCAACAGTTGGAGCAGGGGTGCGCCCACAGAGTGCCGCATCGGATCTGAGGGGGGGTGGAGGGGGGCGCTCCGGCATGAGGGGGCCGAAACCGCCCCGCCGCCGCCATCCCCGGGTGCGGTGTGACCTCGTCGGCCGACCCTCCGGCAGCGGCGTTGTGGGGGGATGGGGCGGAGGCGGAGGAAGAGCTCCCGACGGCGGCGATTTACAGGGAGAGGGGCTCCAGCGCGAGGGGGGCGAGGAGACCAGGGACAGAGCTAGGAACTTCAAATGAGGGGGGCCCAATGATACATATATGATTATTGGAGGGGGCCATACACTAACTCTATATATCCACACAATATATAGGGGTAATTTAAGGATTTTGTTCAGCATGGGGGGAGCCATAGCCCCAACTCGCCCCCTGCTGGCTCCGTCACTCGAGGAGACCGCCCCGCCACCACCATCCCTGGGCGCGGCGCGGCTTCGTCGGTCGGCCCTCCGGCAGCGGCAGTGCGGGTGGGTGACGGTAGAGGCGGGACTCCTGGCGGCAGTGAGGGTTTCCCCCATGTCGCCACATGCAGGCGACGCGGGGGACGAGCGGGTCCTTCCCAGGCAATGCTTTTGATTATTGTCGCAAAAACAATTAGCTATAACCCAAAAACAGACAGGCGAGCTCATTGAGTTTTGTCGTCCTCTTTGTAGCTATGCACCGCGGTTTCTCGGCCGTGAAACTCACCCCGAGCCCCTCACCCGTGAATCAGAGCTAATATAGGATTTAAATAGACTTGACACTATATAATCTTGTATTTTTTTTCCTTCTTTAAAATCTTGTGAATCAAAGAGACCCTCAATTTTTTTTTATCGAGGATGGCAGTTTTTTTTATCACAAGAGGATGGCAGTTTTAGTTTAGTATGATATGAAAAAGATCACTCAGCCTTTTTTTAGTTATAACGTGGCATTGTTAAACAAAATACACTTTTATCTGAGCCTTTTTGTCTGGGGGGTCGCGCTGATCCTCCCTGCTGGAGGACGGGAAAAACGATCGCCACGAACGATTCGTTTGATGGAGGCAGCTCCTGGTGATCGAACGCCAGATATTAGGGTCCATAGTTTTTCACTGGTGACCCTGACCGTGACAGTAGTCAGAATATCAAGCACTTGGAGCCTGTAGCTCCTTTATAGTTGCAGAACAACAGAAGGTAGTATAATTGAAGCCATGAAGCAAGATCCTGAAATCACACAGGGGTTGGTCGGCATGGGAGAGGACGATCTTATTACTGAGCACCCTGAATCCACAACCGTAAGCATGGGAATCATGTCAATGCAGATCTTTGGCTGCCACATATTGACCCTGCATGCAAAGGAGGTAAAACAAAACAAGTTCAGTCACGTGGAAATATTACGTCCGTCAACTAAGTTTCAATCAGGACAGGGTGACTAAGTGAAGGAAGCTTGTATAGACTACAAATTTCACAAAGTCTGAGGATGCATGTACAAACTCAGAACTAATATTCCATGAAAGAGAAATCAGCAGAAAATATAGCATATTCAGCCGATTATTGGAGTGCATGCACAATCATCTGACATGTATATAGAAGTAGATGGTATGATTGAATGATAAATAGAATAATAGAGGTGCCTTAGATCTCTCGGCCACTACTAACAGGAAACTGAACCTATGAAACAGATGAGCACAAAAATGGAAGAACATCCCTGTAGCATGTGGACCATCAGTGTCGATTTTTTCTGCAAACAAAGAGGGCAGAACCAAGCTAAAACTAAATCCTATAAAAGAACCGCATATGTTTCAGACCAAAAGACTGCGGGCTAAAGGCTAAAGGATGAGTTCAGACTCCTAAACGGTAAGACGATAAACTAATTCTCCCATCCATGATTATGTGAACCATGCATCAGACCTGCTTACCAGATGAATGTTCCACTTCACGGAAGGATACGCCTTGAAGATGTTGTTCACTTTTGTGCACCAATCGACACATGGGGTCAGGGGCGGTCCCACTTCAATTCAAGGGTATTCAGTAGAATACCCATTATTTCTGCCAAAAAACTAGGTATACATAGTGTATAATACATGCATGTGTGAGAAAAACAAATAAACTAACAGAAAATCTGATGGGTGCACGCATTTAGCCCAAAACTGGAACAGTGCACCTTTCTTTTCTCCCTCCCCACCCAATGGCCCATTATCTTTGCTTCCTCCCAGCCCAATACGAGAATTATTAGTCGGCCTGATCGCTTGCACGAAAATACAGAGGGATCCATCAGGACCATCCCACGCACGGAGAGAACTGCCGCATCGCCTCCCAAAATTCCAATCTCGTGGGCAGGGGCACACGGCGGCCGACAGGCAGTGGCGGACCACGGGCGGCGGCTGCGACAGGTAGGGGCGGATGGCGGGCGGCGGCGCGGCCGCATAGTCCAGGCGCCTGGCGTGCTGCGTGTGATTGTCCGACTGAACATCCCGACATCGTCATTTTGTTCTGTTGTTCTTCAGACATTCAGACTTTGGTATTGAAAGATTGTGGATGTCGTTTAGAGGGGGGGTGAATAGGCACTTTAAAATAATTACGGTTTAGACTTGAACAAATACGGAATAAACCTAGCGGTTAATTTGTCAAGCACAAAACCTACAACAACTAGGCTCACCTATGTGCACCAACAACTTATGCTAAGCAAGATAAACTACTATGTGATAGCAAGATATATGACAAGAAACAATATGGCTATCACAAAGTAAAGTGCATAAGTAAATGGCTCGGGTAAGAGATAACCGAGGCACGCGGAGACGACGATGTATCCCGAAGTTCACACCCTTACGAATGCTAATCTCCGTTTGGAGCGGTGTGGAGGCACAATGCTCCCCAAGAAGCCACTAGGGCCACCGTAATCTCCTCACGCCCTCGCACAATGCAAGATGCCGTGATTCCACTAAGGGACCCTTGAGGGCGGTCACCGAACCCGTACAAATGACAACCCTTGGGGCGGTCACCGAACCCGTACACTTTGGCAACCCTTGGGGGCGGTCACCGGAACCCGTCAAATTGCTCGGGGCGATCTCCACAACCTAATTGGAGACCCCGACGCTTGCCCGGAGTTTTACACCACAATGATTGAGCTCCGAACACCACCAACCGTCTAGAGCGCCCAAGCACCCAAGAGGAACAAGCTCAAGGGTACCAAGCACCCAAGAGTAATAAGCTACTCAACTTCACTTCCACGTATCACCGTGGAGAACTCAAACCGATGCACCAAATGCAATGGAAAGGGCACACAGAGTGCCCAAGTCCCCCTCTCCCAAATCCCACCAAAGCAACTAATGCTAGGGAGGAAAATGAGAGGAAGAACAAGAAAGAGAACACCAAGAACTCCAAGATCTAGATCCAAGGGGTTCCCCTCACATAGAGGAGAAAGTGATTGGTGGAAATGTGGATCTAGGTCTCCTCTCTCTTTTCTCCCAAAAACTAGCAAGAATCCATGGAGGGATTGAGAGATAGCAAGCTCGAAGAAGGTCAACAATGGGGGAAGAACACGAGCTCAAAGGATAAGGTTCATTGGGGAAGAAGACCTCCTTTTATAGGTGGAGAAAAAACCAACCGTTATGCTCCCAGCCCGCACAGAGCGGTACTACCGCTCGTGGGAGCGGTACTACCTCTAGGGCGGTGGAAGCCCTTTGAAAAACAACAGTGAGGAGGCAAAAGGCCGGTAGAACCGCCGGAGCGGTACTACCGCTCGTCCTCACGGTACTACCGCTAGGGGTAGCGGTACTACCGCTAAGGGTAGCGGTACTAAAAAACTACATCCGTGCCTACCACCGCTGGACTGAAGACGAGTTTTTGGTCCGGAGCGGAAGTAGCCACGGAAGTAGCCGCGGTAGTACTGCTCCAAGCGGTAGTACCGCTCCCAAGAGCGGTAGTAAAAAATTACAGCCCCTCCAAGCGGTAGTACCGCTGCAGCCTTTTTAAGGACACCAAAACTGACACAACTTCTGCAAACGGACTCCGAATTCAACGAAACCAAGTTTGTTAGAAAGCTAGCGACAAGGGCTAACACAATCTTGATAGAAATAACAATAATAAGGAAAATAGAAAAGGCCCATAAGAAAATGGTGAGAACCCTTCCTCGAATAGGGCCGGTAAAACCTCCAACACCGAAAACACAATAGAAGAAGCATGTGAACTCCGTTTTCGATGAAATCGAGCTTGTCATCAAGATGACCATAAGCTCTAAATCTCACAAGGAGAAAAACCAAACAAGAACCAAGAAAGATAATCAAGCATGCAATGGTTTGAGCTCTCTACGAACGATATGATCAAGCTACTCACTTGAGAGCCCCCCTTGATAGTACGGCAATCGATCCTATAACCCGGTCTCCAAACAACCGCCATGAGACCGATAAAATAGAAAACCTATCAAGGGCAAACCTTTGCCATGCACATAGTCCACTTGAGCTAGATGATGACGATCTTGACTCCCTCAAGATGGACCACATTTCTTGATTGCGTTGGCTCGAAGAAGACTAGTTGATTGCTCCCCCATACTTCACTATGGGTGAGCCACTCTTTGGCACATCTTCACAAGTCCATTGACACCACAATGGACGGCAAGCTTCAAGCACTTGATCTCTTCGTGATGCTCCATTTGACCTTGCACACGCAATCTTGATGACGATCACCACTTGATGTCATCCTCTCCATGGGTTGTATGATATCTTCCTCTTGACGCAAGCCCATGGAAACATACCTAACCCCACATAGAACTCTCACGTAGACCATGGGTTAGTACACAAAGCGTAATGGAAAATGCTTACCATACCATGGGATCACTTGATCCCTCTCGGTACATCTTCAATACTTTGTGTGTTGATCAACTTGATTCACTCTTTGACTTAGTCTTGATCAACCTCTCACATGACCAATCTTTACGTAATTCCTTGAATAGCACCTTGGTCATCACAAACTCTCCTTGAAACCAACAAATGAACTCTAAGAAAAGCCTATGGACAAACCCTTCAAATATAACTCAAGGCAACCATTAGTCCATAGAGATTGTCATCAATTACCAAAACCAAACATGGGGGCACCGCATGTTCTTTCAGGTATGTCTTCCGCAGTTTCACTGTCTACCAACAAAAATCTTCAATTTTTCCTTCTAAACAGTACAGATGTACGAGGGTGTTAATCTGGCCAATTGGCTTCTTATTTCGATATAGGATCCTTAGACTGAATTCATAAGCAAGGACATGATTCTTAGAATTGTTTGACAGTTGAGACCTCCTATTTCAAAACAATATAAGATACTGTAATTTGAGACTTGTTTGTCATGATTCATTACGATGAACTGTTACTGTTAAGATGAGAGTCATTTAGGGTTATTCAGTAGTATAATACATTCATATTATTAGCAATTTGTGACGTGACTTTGCAATTGTGACAATGATTATTACTTTTAAAATAGTACTCTGAAACTTGAGTGTTTTTTATGAATATAATATATAGCTTAGAAGACCTGCCACATCGATGGGGCAATATGTCTATACAGTTCAGAACAATTTTTATGAACAATTTTTACTTCTATATGTTGATCAATTTTTACTTCTATATAGTTTAAAACTAGTACAATCTGTTGCAATAATCAGTTATACGGGCCAAAAAGAAGGATATAGGTTTCAAAAAAATATTTTCAAAATTTGAATACACAACCTTCAATTCCTGGGCCCGCCCCTGCATGGGGTGACACCATCTGCCAGCCTCAGAGTCACTCTTTTAAGCATTCGAGCAGATAAAAACATGACTTTCAAAAAATCGAACTCATGATCCTCCCCGTGGAGGCCTTCAATTTCCACGGTTTCAAGACCAGCCAATGAGATAGTTTGTGTTCTCCAGTCCTTGGGCTCACCGCAGAAACAATTTACCCGGCATGTTTCTTTCACCTAAAACAAATGTGACTTAGTAACATATTATAGATATACAACTATTGAGACCTTAGCTCAAGAATAATAATGTACCTACAATTTTTTTTGTTGAACATGTACCGCATATATATTCCAAAATTCCCACGAAAAAAATTTATATTCCAAATGTGTATAAGCAAAGCGATAAATTACCTCTGATCTTTGAAGGACGATCCTAAGGTTCTGAATAGCTCTGCGAATACGATGCAACCCAAAGAGATGCAACACGAGTGCTCCAAACGCATGCCCTGTGGTTGTGAGATGTAGGTCCAAACCAGAGAATTTGGTAACCATATGTTTATCAATCTCTGCCGCAAAGGTGTGCTCCGCATTTAGATATCTGTATGAACTCTGCAAAATCAATTCAAGATGACATCACGATTAAGTTCGTCAGTTTACCCGGCAGCAAATCCGGTGAATTGAGCAAGCAAGCAAGCAAGACAGGAGAGATGCATACTTGGGCAGCCATGTGTAGGGAGAGGACATGCACGGTTGGGAGCTGCGAGCATGCGCCTTTCCCGGACCGGGAGTCGGTGGTGTTTAAGCCGACCTCCAAGAGGCCCCAGAGACCAAGCCTATAAGTGGGCTTTTTATACGAGCACCTCCACGAGACCTTCTCCGCCATTGGTGCGGAGACGGAGACCCTGAGATCGCCGCGGGCACGGAAAGACAGGTTCAGTTGCCGAGTGGATTGCGATGCTGTCCATGGCCACCACACCATTGTTGTTCACCCGGAGTATGCGGATGCGCAGGCAGCGAGGGATCAAGGCGGCGAGGTCGACGTCGCAGCCGGAGAGGCAGAGTCTCTCCAGCGAGGGGAAGCCCGAGGACGGCGGCAGCAAGCGGAGGCGGCGCGCGCACAGGTCTATGGAGGTGGCGCGGTCGAAGCGGGGCAGGTCCACATCCACAAAGGAGCCCTCCGTGATCCACGGGAGATCGTAGAGCAGCGCCATGGGAATCAGGTTCACGTCCAGACCTGGGACCTGGACGTCGGGCTCGAGGACGAAGAGCATCTCCACAGGCGAGAGCGCCGCCGCGGCGCGAAGCAGCGAGGAGACGCTGTCGGCGGTGATCGTGCCAGCCTGCCGGGGGACGACACGGATGTCGAGGTAGCAATGGCATACCCCGGGACGGGCGGCGTGGGCCAGCGCGGCCTCGAGCGAGCGGAGCGGGACTTCGTCGTGGAGTTCGACGGTGAGGCAGGGCAGGCGGGTCGAGAGGCCGCGCCACTGGCGGGAGAGGAGGCTGGTGCGCGCGGCGGAGCGTCTGGAGCCGAGGCGATCGAGGACCTGGAGGAGCAGATCGTCCGGAAGGGCGCTGATGAGGTCGGCTGGACCTGCTGGGCTGCCATGGCGCGCTCTGTTCTCCGTCTCCTCCATGGCAAGGCAAACCCCAATGCTGCAACCAAACCCTCACGGCCGGGATGTGGGGGACGGGGTCAGTAATCTGGTAGAAATAGTGCTCTTTTCTTGTGGGAAGAAGAAATAGGACTCTTTTTTTTGGACGTGGCTAGCAAGCGCTCAGGCGCCTGCTCGTATGATCCAGCGCTCTTATCATATATAGAAAATGCAATCGATCTCTCCACACGCGCTTTCAAAAAAGAAAGCACCCTGGTCCCTTGCCACCATCTCCCCCCACATGATCTTGTTAAATCAACCTAGATCTTGTCGTCACGTGCATTTGTTGGGGGTTCAAAAATTCTTAAAAGCCATAACTTTTGATTCAAGCGTTGAAATCCATTTTCGTTTTCACCGTTGAGTTTCTCACGACAAGTTTTCAAAACTAGATCCCATATGGGTAGGTTTCGTCAAACTTTTTTTTAGGCAACTTCGGATGCAATGGAGGCAACTATAGTGCTATACGGAAGCAACTTCTTCTTTTTATCCTAGTAGACTATGTATTAGGTTAGTTTGCATAAAATAAGAAAAAAAACACAAAACATCATACCCCTTTAGTGCTATATACAAAACAACTTCGTTGTACTATGTGTATCTGTGAATTTTGCTAACATTACCCCAACTTGCCTATCATGGCTACTCAATTGTCTATTGTTTGATGGTTAGTTGCCTACGGTTGATGTTTAGTTGCCTATAAATACTATAAATTGCCTACCATTGATGCCCAGTTACCCGATATTGGTAATTAGTTGCTTATAATTGCTGCCCAGTTGCCTAACTTTGTAGAAATAGTTGCCTACAATATTGTGAAGTGGTTTATCATTATTTTTCTAAGTTGCCTACAAATACTTTGAAGTTGCCTCGATTCACCACCAAGTTTCCTACCATAACTAGCAATAGCAGACAAAAAGAGTATCAACGGTAGATGACATTGTAATATTATAGGCAATATAGAAACAGCGACTTACGAGCATGAACAATAGAAAACTTAGAAGTACCGGTGGAGAAGTTAGGAGAATGTCATACAAAATTAACTAGGACACAAAATGTAAAGAAGTTGCCTATTTTTAGCACTAAAGTTGCCTCTAGTAGAAAGAAAATTGCTTATGAAGGTGAAGTGATGTTATTTACGTCTGTTTTGAAGTTGTTATCCATTACTATCTAGTTGCTTATTATTGGTAATTAGTTCGTTTGAATGAAGTGAAGTTACTTCTGTTTAGCACTAAAGTTGCCTCATCTGGCATTAAAGTTGTTTTTTTAAAACACTAGTACATATCCATGTGGGGTTTAGTTTTGAAGAGCTCATCGCGACCTGGGTAGCCAATACTCACACGCTCAGTAGTGTTGTCCGGCAGACTCCCCCCTAGAAAAGGAAAGCACACCGATCTTATATCATCCATCCCCACATAGTTTCGAAATTTGAAATCATGATAGATGACTTAGATCCCATAAAAACCCTTTAACATCATAGGCAACTTAGGTTCCTTATGGACAACTTCCATAGTATTGTAGGAAATTGAGGATCACTCGTAGCCAACTTCGTAGCGACGTAGGCAACTTGGTTTCTGAAGCCATGTTGGAGAAGTTTCCACTCTATGGTAAGCAACTTTCACAGTATGGTAGGCGACTAAACAATCTACAACTTAGTTTCTGAACCATGGTAACCACCTATTACACTAGTGCACACAGCTAATTAGGAGGCAACTAGGCGAATTCACTTGTACACACGGTGCAATTCCTGTAGCATCAAAGTTGCTGATTTTTAGCACTAAAGTTGCCTCATATAGCATCAAAGTTGCTTTTGAAAAAGTTCAGCAAAACATATTCATATGGGATCTAGTTTTGAAGAGCTCGTCGCGAGGAACCCAACGGTGAAAACGATTCTTCGTTTTGACATCCGTTTCAAAAGTTGTAGCTTTTTGAAAAAAAATAACGGAATAAATAGATGACGTTAGCACATACATGTGCATCGGCGGTGGCTATCCACATGCAGGCTGACACAGTCCTCACACACTGACACCAACTGTTGTGTTAAAATAATCAAAGCATTAGCACATGCATGCATCAGACGACTCACGCGCGTGCGCTCGCAACGCCCGGATAGTGCAGCTGCGCGTTTAAGTATTTAGGCTTTTTTTATTAACTTAACAAATAGGACTTTTTTTTTTGCATGGTAATACGTGTCTCATTCATATCATAAAGATCAAAATACAAGTCACGTAATGACCGACATGACAAAACTGAAAAGATAGCAGAACATCTCTGAACTTGAAACCAACGCCCGTCACCTGCCTCCGGCACTACCACAGCAGCAACCGAAAAAAAGAATTGCACGAGAGAAATACAACTCTTTTGGTTAGTTTTTTCTACCTCCGTCCCAAAACAAGTGTCTCAACTTTGTACTACCTCTAGTATAAAATTGTACTAAGCTTAAGATGGTTATTTCGGGATGGAGGGAGTAGTACATATTACATAGAGTATACACAAAATTTAAACAAACTTTTGGAATCTAAAAAAACTTTTGTGCAGAATTAATAATAATGTAAGATTGCGTCGTTCACAAACTTAACGATGGAAATCGACCCCAACTCCGGTTCGTATTCCCCGGCCGATCGATCCTCTTCTAGTAGTGCTCGATTTCGTCGTCAGTCACGTCCCCAAACCCGAAATTTCTCTCACGCGCGCACCGCGTGCATGCAACCGCGTTGCGGTATTAGGGTTTCCAGCAAGCTAGCCATGGAGGACAGCGGGTCAGCCGACCGCCTCAGCTCCCTCCCGGACGATCTGCTCCACCTGGTCCTCCTCCGCCTCGGATGCGCACACGACGCCGCGCGCGCCAGCGTCCTCTCCAGCCGCTGGCCCCGCGTCTGCTCCGGCCTCCCCAAGCCCGACTTCGACGTCACCCTCCACGACGTCCCGCTTGACTCGCTCGAGGACGCGCTCCACCGTGCCGACGGCCCCGGGGTGCGCCTCCTCGACATCCGCGTCGCCCTCGAGCCGCAAGACTGCAGCAGGGCGCGATTCGGCCCCCCTGCCGGGCCGCAAGACGGCAGCAGGCCGCAGTTCGTCCCACCCGTCGTGCCGCAAGACGGCAGCATGCCGCCGTTCGTCCCACACGTCGGGCCGCTAGACCGCTATAGGTCGCGTTTCGTCGCCGACCGTTGGTCGCCGTGCGTTGCTGGCACCAGCGTCTCTGCGGTGCTCCGCGCCGCCGTGGCGCTCGCGCCGGTGGAGCTCCGCTTCATGCTCACCCACACGCGGGTCCCTTGTCTCGTAGGGCTGCCCCGCTTCCTCCGCGCCACCTCGATGGAGCTGCAGGGGCTGGACCTCCGCTTGCATTTGCAACCCTCACAGGCCGGAGCCGGGTTCCCGTTGCTGGAGAGGCTGACCCTCTCCGGCTGCAACGTCGACCTCGGCGTCTTGATCCCCAACTGCCCGCGTCTGCAGGTGCTCACGGTGGACGACTTCACCGTCTACTCGACGTCGCTGCAAGAGCTCCTCGTGAAGCACATGAAGACGTTGACAGGCCGCGCAGAGGCACGCACGCTTTGGCAACTGACGGCGTTGTCCTTCCTTGACGGCAGCCAGCATAGTTGGTCCTGCTCGTATCCCAAGGTGACTCATGGGCTTGGTCTCTGGGGCCTCTTGGAGCTGGGCTTGACGACGGCAGAGAGACACGGAGACGAGGTCTTGTCCCTGCAAATGGGTGCTCAAGTACGTCTCCTGTCATTCTTTTGCTCAATTCACAATTTGCTCAACAACTTGTTCATGTTGGATGTCTTGCCGAATTGATTATGCGGGATTCATTGAGTTTTCAAGACCAGGAGCGCGGATTTGCGGCGGAGATAGGTAAACATGTGGTCACCCAGTTCTCTACTTTGAATCTACATCTCACAACAAAGGGGCATGCATTTGGAGCATTTGTCTTGCGTCTCCTTGGCATGCATCGTCTCAAAGATATACAGAACTTTAACATCGATGTATCGAGATCCGAGGTAATTTATCACTCTGCTTATATATTTGGACCCATTCAACAAAATTTGAAGAAGAGCATCCACTGATGTGATTCACATTTATTTTAGGTGAAAGAAGCGTGCCCACTAAATTGTCCTTGTGATGGCCCAAAGGGTTGGAAATCCCAAACCATCTCCTTGAATCTACGAAAAGTGAAAATTGAAGGCTTCAAAGGGGAGAATTAATCATGAGTTAGATTTCTTGAAAGTGGTACTTAGATGCTCGCCAACGCTTAAAAGTGTGATTGTGAAGCTGCCAGATCAAGACATGCCAAGTGATGATTGGTGCACAAAAATACACAATATTTTTGGAGAGTATCCATATGTAGAAGGCAACATTGATCTTATCTCTGGTTAGTAGGGGTTCTGCTTGCATGATTAGCATATATGTCTAGAAGGAACAATTACTTTTACCTTTTGCATGATTAACATGTTCCTAGATGCGCCAACTACTTTTAAGTAATTATGTTTGTACGGGTTTGAATCATAAACTCATGCTCGTCAAAAGATAAAGAAAAGAAAATTCATGCTTGATCAATGTTATCTTTGTGTTTTATTCTGAAATTTTTATAGTTATGTTCTTTTGAGTGTCACTCATGCCTGCCTCTCCTCTCTTTATTTCTCGAGGACCTAGCCATGGTGATGCTCTTTAGAGCAAGGATAATAACCAACAACCGACTATAAAGAATTGCAACATCACATATAGCCATTTATTTAGCCAACCTAATAGTCCAGTACAGTTAGTCATACTTGCATGCTATGCCATTAGTACGATGGTCCACCTTATTCTCCCACAAAAGGTGTTGAGCCCATGATATAATTGGTAGTAAATAAATCTATTGTCCGCTTTTCTTCTCTCTCTTCTTCTCACTCCTCCAACTAAGCAAAAGTCGAATATGACATCTCTTACGGCGCACTTACATCACCCCATTATTCTTTCTCTCAGTAATGCCATCGTGTTCTTAGGTTATGTTCCCAATTAATGAGGCCCAATGGAGTACTTAAGTTTGCACAGACTAGATGACATATTGTTTCTCTTCTACACTAAAGAAGCATGCTCCTTTCACCATCTTGAAGGATATGGCAGCCAACCGGCTGATTCAGCCACCCAGAGCCCGGCATGAACCAGTAGCACAAGCACCTACTTGCAAACTGACACAGGCAATGTAACTATAACCGAGACAAGTATATAATGTAGTTTAGGGGCCTCTCGTAGGTAAGATGATTCAGCATAACGCTTCACCAATTGAGCCCTAGGGTTCCTCACCTAACACTTTATCTCCCACCTCTGTCTCCGCTAGTATCACCTTGTAAACAAGATGCCTTGCCGAGATCTTACGGATCTCTGACCGTCACACAGTGCAATACATCTCAGCAGCAAGAGTAGGGTGTTACCTCCTCCAAGAGGGCCCGACACTAGGTAGATCATCCTTGTCTCTTGAGTGTAGACATTCCGATCTGTCTATCGCTGGCTCCTGCAAAAGAACCACATATCTGTCTATCATTGGCTCGGACTAGTTTCGTACCAACTGACTATGCCGACGTTTACGAACTGAGTAAATAATAATCTGAATTTGGAGCCAAAAAGTTTTACATCAACATTAATTACCAAGTTTGCGAATCAACGACCTGACGCCTCACATGAAGAAAAACAACCGAACTCACCAAGAAAGGTCAAACTTATTACAAAAATTAAAAATTCTTATACAAACACGTGCACGTATTCCAGCGGATCCGCCGTCTAGTTCGTCGGATAAAAAATTCTTCTAAGCCTTGAGTGGCTTGCAGACGACGGTAGCGTGGTTGCGGATCTGGTTGCTGAACTGTCCGGGCTTCTCCGTGGTATCGATCTTGTCCTGCCCCAGCGGCGGCAGCAGCTGGAAGTTCTGCACCAGGCGGCCGAGCGTGATGCCGATGATGGGCAGCGCGAGGATGATCCCGGGGCAGCTCCTGCGGCCGACACCGAAGGGCACGAACCGGAAGTCATTACCGTTGGCCTCGACGGCCCTCTCCTCCTCGAGGAACCTCTCCGGCCGGAACTCGTCGGCGCGCACCCAGCGCTTGGGGTCGTTGGCGAGGAACCAGGCGTTGACGAGGATCTTGGACTCGGCGGGGATGTCGTAGCCGGCGAGCTTGGCGTCCTTGAGGTTCATGTGTGGCACGAGGAGCGGGATGGCCATGCGGAGGCGGAGAGTCTCCTTCACGACGGACTGCAGGTAAGGAAGGCGCTCTAGGTCTGGCTCTGTCACCGCTGCATCGGGGCCTAGCACGGCGAGGATCTCCTGGCGGAGCTTTGACTGGATGTCCGGGTGGTTCACCAGCTCCGCAACTCCCCACTCGATCGACCACAGGGTCGTCTCAATTGCTGCATGTATGCAAAATAATTATTTCAAGGTCATTCCCTTGTCAACATTTGTGCTAAATTAATTAGTACTCTCTCGTCCAAAATGCTTTTTCTAAAATCAAACTTCTCTATGTTTAACCGAGTTTATTGAGAAATATATTAATGTCTACGTGCCATACCAAATCAGTATCAATAAATTCATCATGAATTACCCCAACAATTTTTTCACCGGCAACTATTTAGGCTCTCCGCATGTTCAAGGAATAATATTGGCTCTTCGCTAGCTGCTCGTCTCGATCTCTCGTCGTATTGTCTTGAGATAACAATTGCAATCGTGCGTGCTATTTTTTATTGACAAAGAAATGGTCTTCATTCTTCTTAATAAAAAAATGTTAGGTAGAGCCTTTTCTTCTTCTCAAAAGTCAAAACTAGGATGGACAGAAGAAAGATGAATACACATTTAATTGATGAATTTTACCGGCAACGTGGGTTACATGGAAGATGTCCTATTGTCTTAAGATATAAATTGCAATCGCGTGTGCTACTTTTTGTACACAAAGAAATGGTCTACATTTTTTCTTAATAAAGGTTAGGTAGAGCATTTGTCTTCTCTCAAAAGTCAAAACTAGGTTGGACAGAAAGATGTATACATGTTAATTATATTTACTGGATGATTATGAGTTTTACCTGCGACGTTGATGTTCTCGACGATGTATAGGACGTTGTCGTGGTTGATCTCGCCCTTCCTTTCGGCCTCGAGGATGTGGTCCATGGCGCATCTGATCTCACCGTTCTTCTCCAACGCCTTCCTGCAATTGTGAGATACCGCAGTAGATGCTTATTAATTTCCCGGTTGCATAACTGGTGACCTCCGTTATATCTGATAGTGGAACCCGGTCCACTTTTAATTGAATGAGAAAAAACTGGTGATCTGTTGGTGTACTTTCATCAACCTATATATGTACTTCCACTGTCGATGTATGTATTGTATTGTCACCTCGTGATACCGAATCCTAGCTACTCTCACGTGGTCACTGCAGCTGGTGATCTGTTGGTGTACTTCCATCAACCTATACATGTACTTCTCTCGGAAAAAGAAAACCTATATATGTACTTCCACTGTCGGTGTATGTATTGTATTGCCACCTCGTGAAAATGAAGCCTAGCTACTCTCACGTGGTCACTGATGCACTGCAGCTGGTCAACTACCGCCAACACCAATGTCCAATGTATCCAGGCAACCGATGCAGCATGAGTACTCCTAAAGATATCGAAGCTGATAGATGCAAACGGAATTAACATGTCCCACTTGCATTGGTGCGACTACTTGCTTGCTTAATTAATTGATGCAACATCGATTAGCATTAACATGTCCTAGCAAGCATCGATCGACACACGATCCATCTAATTATAAAATGTAAGAGGCAATTAAGTAAGTTTACTTGCGCTCTTGGACGAAGTCTTCCTCGAAGACTTTCATCCTCTTGGCCTTGAGGTTGGTGCAGCGGTTGAGGTAGCCGCGGAGGAAGGGGCGGAGGATGGGGATGAAGTCGCCGTAGTTGTAGTCGAAGCTCTGGGAGAGAATGCTGCGCTCGGCGTTCAGCGCCCTCAGCTTGTTGAAGAGCGGGTCGGCGAGGCTCTCGAACCGGCGGTCGAACATGATGCGGAACATGTCGTTGTACATCATAAGCTGCAGTCTGCGGCGGATCACCACCCCCGTCGCCGATGCTGGGTCGGCCTTGAGGTCCTCCACCACCAGCCGGGCCTCCTCCTCCCACCCCACGCGGTTCTGCGCCACCACCTTGTTGGTGAAGAAGGGCACCGTCATGATCCGGCGCATCTTGCGCCAGTGGTCGCCATACACGGTGAACACCATGTCCTACATACGTGCAATTATTTTTGTGTTAGTAATATGGTTTTGAATTTCAATTTCAGAAATATTCCAGTCATTGTTGAAATTATCGAATTGCATTGAAATTCAGTGATTTTGGTTTTTATTTCGGCCAAAGGATCGGATTTCTATTTGAACTTGATTGTATTTTTTTTCCTAATTCGTGTGTACTACTGAAATTGCGGAATATTTGGACCTAAAGATAATTATTTCAATGCGTACAGAAATTAGTGAAAATTAAAATTAAAATCATTGAAATTACACTACTAGAAACCATCCATTAGTATCAATCAAGAACTAGGTATGTATATGCAAGAACTGTAAATTCAACGAACTGATTTATTACCTGGCCTTTGCCGGTGAAGATGTCGAAGACGACGTTGCGGGTGCGGGAGCCGAACTCGACGCCCTGGGTGTGGAGGACCTCCTTGGCGAGCTCAGGGCTGGAGACGACCACCAGGTTGCGAACGCCCATCCGGAGCAGGAACACCTCGCCGAAACGCTTGGCCATGCCCATGAGGTTGCGGTGGTTGAGGTCGTCACCCACCTGGAGCCAGTTGCCCACGATCGGGGCACCGGAGGGGCCCGGGGGCAGCCGGAAGCGCTTGCCTGTCAGCTTCGCGACGGCGATGGCGAGCATCGCCGCCACGAAGAGGCCCAGGAGGGCCTTCTCCAGGAGGTTGACGTCCATCGTCGTCTACTTGTGTGTGGCTGTGGCTGTGTGTGTGTTGCTGCAGCGTGATGGATGGATGAATGGATGGGAGCAGAGGAAACTTATAGAGATGGAGGTTGGTGCGGAGCCACTACGGTTTCAAAACCATTTGTATATGTGGAGGTTGACATTGTTGCTAATCGGGATCTGGTCAAAACTTGAAAGCCACATGCATGCAAGAGTAACATGTCCACCGGTGGGATGGTAGGTGGATTAGGACGCCAAGGCAGCAGCATCAAAGTTGCACGACCACCTGAAGCTCTGCACTCGTCGCGGATGTCCTAGGCGTCTTGTGGTGGTACAGGTGAGCAGAGTGAAAGCCTTGTGCTTTGCCGTCCACGGCGACGTCGACTGCGGGTGCCGCTCTTCTATTGAGGACATTATTGTGGCTGTCCTCTGTGTGTAGAGTTTTGAGTGAAAACCCTTGTCCGTCTTGGACTCGATGGTGGCGACGTTTCACGTCGTCTTCCTTTTTAAAGGTGTTCTCATGAAGGTTAGGTGTCCTAGCACGAGTCATGCTGATTCTTCCGACCCTCCTGTACTATCTTTCGACAACAGTCATTTTTGCTTTTCACCTTTTGCATTTTTCAGTATGATTTTTGTTGCCTGATATCCTGGGATTTGCTTTGTAGGAGAACTTCCTTACTACATTGTATCGGTTGGTATATATTTTGATTTGTTCTTTATTTATAAAGCGATGCGAGAGTCTGTTCCCTAAGTTCTAGGGCGACGTAAGGGGATCGGATGCTCTGTCGTAGTGCTGAATAATGCCGGAGACCCTGTCTAGTATCATAGACGGGTAGCTGGCAGCTGAGGATTTATTTTAGGACCCCACTAGCACGCGAACGTTCGAGCTGCTTTATTGTAATTGCCATAGGGTTTTAAATAATGCCGTAGACTCTGTCTGTCACATAGCTAACTGATGAAACGTCCGACTTTATTGTAACATGTAACATGGAGCCACGATAGAGTATGCTCGCCAGCTAAATGCCAGTTCAGCTCGCTCCTCATTATTTCTATCTATTCTACTTGCACACCGTTGTCATAGGAAAGATAAAGACCGAGACCGAGGTGCAAAGCATCTTGAGGCCACTTGTTGCAAGAGTAGCGGTAATCAAATTCGGTGCCCAGGTGCAGATGCTCCCGCTCCGAAAAAAATTCAAAACAAATACTAGAAAAATTCAAAAAAATCCAATTTTTTTTGTGTGGTAGATAACTTGATGCGTGAGGTCTGCTTCAAATTTCAACTCATTTGAACATTTGAGTAGCTCTCGGCAAAAAAGACAAATCGAATCAAAACAGCACATGAATAGTAAACTTTTTTACAAACCCTGAATTTGTCTTTTTTCCTGAGAGCTGCTCAGATGTCCAAATGAGTTGAAATTTGGAGCGAACCTCACGCATCAAATTATCTACCACACAAAAAAATTTGGATTTTTTTCAATTTTTCTAGTCTTTGTTTTGATTTTTTTCTGAACGGGGGTGCAGATGAGCCCGGGAGCAGAAACTCCGCTTCCCCAGAGTAGTCTCTTTCTTAGAGCATGGTTAATAGTATAGCCAACAACGAGTGATGCGTTTTGACTCTCGGCCTTCATGGATACCGGATTTTTAAAAGAAATTCAAACTTTTCTGTTTCAAAAAAATCTGAAAAAAAAGTACAAGTAAACAAGGATGTTATGTGTATGCGTGTAAAATTTCAGTATGAAATATCTCGAAATGCGATCTGTACAAAAAAGACAAATTCATGGTCTGGGAGAATAAATAGTATCATGTGTTAAAAAGTCCTAGATTGTTTTTTGCACAACCCTCATTTCAACATGGTTCATCCTGAGAATTTACACAATTATGCATTATGCCTCCATGTATATCTATATTTTTTTCAGAATTTTTTAAAATGTGAAAAATATGAATTTTGATTTTTCAAAAACCGGCCTCCATGGACCTCGGCCTTCAAAAGGGTTTTGCGAGCCAACAATTGGCTATATAAAGTTGCCACGTCACGTATAGTCAACCTAATAGCCAACATGTATAGTACCTACTCCCTTTGTCCCATAACATAAGAGCGTTTTTTACACTACACTAGTGTAAAAAACGCTTGTATATTATGGGAAGGAGAGAGTAGTTGCTAAGTAGTATTACTTTATTAATGCATGACCCACTTTACGCTCTCATAACGTTTCTTGGAGTCTGTGTTTCCCTTCTTTCTCATCTTCTCTCTTATCCAACTCCGTAGATATAATAGTTCAATTCTTACAAACTACTGACTATACCTTATTATAATTGCTCTTATCGAGGCAAAATTTTCTACCTCCGTTTCAGAAAATGTATACAACTTTCCCACTATTAAAAGTTCTTGAAATAGGCTTCCACCTCGCTTTATAAATTAAGCAATCAATTTGCCCATACAACAAGTAGCAGGTCATCGAGATAAAATAATCTGCTAGGGCATCAACACAAGCACACCCAAATAAAGCATTAGAGAAAGATAGAAAAAAGACCACCAAGTGGCCACAACATCAGGGGGTCTGCAGCAAAGAGAGACGCCGAGCGGTGACATGTAGCGCATCCAACATCTGCCCTAGACGGTCGCGGTTCCGCTGCCTAGCTAGTGGGTGCTAGTGCTGCAAGAACGTAGGAAATTTGAAGATTGAGTCAGAGGCCTGCTGAAGGAAGACCCGCTCGATCATCATCTTATAACATGTCATCCAAAGCGTCCAAGCTAACGCCGCAAACACTAGCCAGAAGAGGCGTCTCTTCCTACCCGTCTGGACAGCTCTAACCTGAAGGAATCCAGCTAAGTCCGGAGCCTCTCAATCCGGACCGAGTGCTTCCTGGACGAAACTCCCAAGTGCGCGAGCCGCCATGCAAGAGAAGAGGATGTAGGTCCCCGTCTCTGGTACACCACAAAGGGGACATAACCCATCACTCGAGCCATTCCTCTTGAGCACCTCCGTCCCCGATGGGAGACGATTCCTCAAGAATTGCCACACAAAAAAATTGATCTTCAAGGGTAGGGGCACATTCCATAGGGGCGCAAGCCAAGTGATAGTCGGCCTACAACACATCGCGTGGTAGGCCGAGGCAACGGAGAAATCTCCCGAGGGAGAGAGGCACCAAGAGACGGTGTTCGGATAGTCTGAAAGCACAGGTTGGGTGGCCGCTGACAAATTAGCCCACTCCAACACCTCCACTGGCCCAAAAGAGTGACGGAACAAGATGCTCTAGTGGCCATTTTGAACCACCGCGGAGACCAAGAGCAACGGATCCACAGAAATGGCAAACAGGTTTCGAAACCCCGTGCATAACGAGGATCAATCAACCCAATAGCCAAAACATGGCACCCTTGTCATTGCCAATTGAAAAGGACAACCCAGGCAAATCTCATGTTTGATCTTCTGGATGGACTTCCAAAACTGGGAACCCTCCAAGCATGCGCACACAAGGAGCGGCAAGCCCGAAGGTACTTTGCCTGAAGAATGTGCAACCAAAGGCCCCCTCCCCTCGGATGATCTGCCAGACCCACCTAAGAGGGCCACATTCATACGACGGGAGGCAAGGATTCCCAACCCTCCTAAGTCCTTTGGTAAGCAGATGTCGGCCCACTTCACCATGTGATATTTCTGTCGACTGTTCATCGCTTGCCAGAATAAACGCGTGAGATGTCCTTATCAAACGAGTTATGCACCCCCTCTGGTAAAATATACAACCCCATCATATACATGGGGATGCTAGAGAGATTAGAGTCAATCAGGAGCATCTTACTTTCGCTGGAAGTAAACCGCCCACACCACGGTTCGGCCTGTGCGGCGGCCCTCCCCATAAGAAGGTCAAACCCGCTCCGAGGAAACCTCGAGTCAGACAATGGCATCCCCAAATATTCTATAGGGAAGGCGTCCAACCTACAATTCAGGTTGTCCGCGATCCACTGCTGCTCAGCTTTAGAATAGCCTAACACAACCACCTCGCTCATGTCAAAATTTATTTTCAGCTCAGACATGGCTTCGAAGCAGAGGAGGCGGAACTTAAGGTTGACAATGTCCAGGTCTGAGCCTCTACCATAATCATGGTATCATGTGCATATTGAAGATGAGTGGCCCCACCCAGGGACTAGGTGACTCACCACACCCGTGAGGTGGCCGGCCATCCTAGCCTTTTCCAGGATGGTCGCAAGGGCGTCAACCACGAAGTTGAAGAGGAAAGGGGAAATAGGACCCCCTGCCTCACTCCCCTCGAGGAACAAAAGGAGATGACCTCCCCATTAATATTAATGGCCGTGCTCGTGATACAGACTAGTTGCATGATTCACGTGAACCATCGGTTATCGAACCCACTATGCTCGAGCACCAAGCGCAAGAAGGAACAACTGAGGTGATCATACGCCTTCTGAAAATCGAGCATAAGGAAAACACCCTTATGATGTTGCCTACTAACCTCGTGGACAATTTCCTGAAGGTCCAAGATCCCATCATGGATGCGGCGGCCCTTCAGGAACAAAGATTGGAAGGGGTATTCAGACGCTCCACAATAGGTGCCAGACGTGTCGCACAAACCTTCACAAAATTACGCTCAAGCACATGCATTAATCAGCGTGATATGCCTAAATTGACAGATATCCGTCTCCCCAACTATTTTGGGGATAAGGGTAATGACACCAAAGTTCAGGCGCGCCCTGTCAAGAGTCCCAATGTACAATTCATGGAACATTCACATGATAACCGGCTGAAAATGAGGCTAGAACTGCTGGAAGAAGGCCATTGGCAGGCCATGTGGCCCAGGAGCAGAGTGCTACTTGTGAACTGCGTTGGGATTTCCCCGAAGAGGACAGGATGATGTAGTACAGTAGAGATAAGTATTTTCCTTAGTTAAGAACCAAGGTTATTAATCCGGTAGGAGAACAAAGCAACACCTCGTTAGCAGCACCTGCACACAAACAACAAATCCTTGCAACCCAACGCGAACAAGGGGTTGTCAATCCCTTGACGGTTACGAGCAAGATTAAATTGTATGGTCTTTGATAGATATATCGGACAAAAATATAAAATAAAATAAATAAAGTAAAAACGCAGCAAGGTATTTTTGGTTTTAATATATGATAAAAGATAGACTCGGGGGCCATAGTTTTCACTAGAGGCTTCTCTCAAGAAAATAGCATACGGTGGGTAAACAAATTACTATTGGAGAATTGATAGAAAAGCAAATATATATGACGATATCCAAGGCAATGATCATATATAGGCATCACGTCCGAGACAAGTAGACCAACTCCTGCCTGCATCTACTACTATTACTCCACACTTCGACCACTATCCAGCATGCATCTAGAGTATTAAGTTCATAAAGAATAGAGTAACGCCTTAAGTAAGATGACATGATGTAGACAAGATTAACTCACGTATGAATAAACCCCATCTTTTTAACATTAATAGCAATGATACATACGTGTCATGTCCCCTTCTGTCATTGGTATTGAGCACCATAAGATCGAACCCATTACAAAGCACCTCTCCCATTGCAAGATAAATCAATCTAGTTGGCCAAACCAAATCAATAGATCGGAGAGATATACGAACCTATAGTAATCATGCATAAAAGAGTTCAGAGAAAACTCAAATAACATTCATGGATAGATCTGATCATAAACTCGATCACAATTCATCGGATCCCAACAAACACATAGCAAAAAGTGATTACATCGGATAGAACTCCAAGAACATCAAGGAGAACATTGTATTGAAGATCAAATAGAGAGAAGAAGTCATCTAGCTACTAACTATGGGCATGTAGGTTTGTGGTAAACTACTCACGCATCATCGGCAGGGCAGCAAGGATGATGTAGAGCCCCTCCGTGATCTAATCCCCCTCCGGCAGAGTGCCGGAAAAGGCCTCCAGATGGGATCTCGTGGTTCTGGAACTTGCAGCGGCGAAAAAAGTATTTCATGGACTCCTCTGTTGGTTCACGATTTTAAAGAATTTATAGAGGCGAAGTTACATCAAACGGAGCCACATGGGCCCCACAAGCCACCAGGGCGCACCCTACCCCCTGGGTGCCCCTAGTGCCTTGTGGGCCACTGCTCCATCTTCTCGTCCCCTCCCAAAGCTTTCAGGGTCTCTTATGTCCAGAAAAAATCACCAAAAAGTTTCATGGCATTTGGACTTCGTTTGGTACTGATATTCTGAAAAACCAAAAACAAGCAAAAAAAACAACTAGCACTGGACGCTAAGTTAATAGATTAGTCCCAAAAAATGATATATTGTTGCTTGTAAATGTATATAAAACATCCAAAATTGATACTATAATAGCATGGAACAATAAAAAATTATATATATGTTGGAGACGTATCAAGCATTCCCAAACTTAATTCCTGCTCGTCCTCGAGCAGGTAAATGATAAAAACAGAATTTTTGATGTGGAATGCTACCTATCATATTCATCATATATTCTTTTCTTTTGTAGCATGGGCATTTGGACTTGAATGATTCAAAGCAATAGTCTATAATTTGACATGATGACATCAATACTCAAGCAACCATGTCTTTCAGAATATCAGCGCTAAAGAAAGCTATCCCTAGCCCATTATGCTCGGTCATTGATCCATTCATGAAACACACTCAAATATTAGCTACATCCAATGCACAAGTATGACAATAGTTCCCTAGTAGGTGCTTTATAAGAGAAGATGAAGACTCAAAATAAAAATAAAAATTGCATAAAAGTAAACACACTCAGAGGGAAGTAGAGATTTGTAGAGGTGCCAGAGCTCAAGGCTTAAATTGAGAGATAAAATTATTTTGAGAGGCGTGCTTTTCCTGTTAACGAAAATGACCGAGAATTCCCAATATCTTCCATGCTAGACACATTATAGGTGATTCCCAAACAGAAAATAAAGTTTATTTCCTTTCCACCATTCTTTCACAATCCATGGCTAGCCGTATCCACGGGTACCTTCCATACCAACACTTTCCAAGGAATTTATTATTATCATCATATTAATTTTTTTCATTTCGGGACTGGGCATCCCTATTACCTGCCACACTCTCGTGCAATGACAAATGAATAAATACTCATCATGAGAATAACCCACCTAGCATGGAAAATATTGGCCACCCCCTGTCGCTTCATGAGCGGTACAGGCACACAAAACAGAAAATTATTTTGAAAAATTAGAGTTGGCACATGCAAATTTACTTAGAACGTCATGGAAATACCACATATAGGTAGGTATGATGGACTCATTTGGCACAACTTTGGGTTTAAGGAGTTGGATGCACAAGCAGCATCCCCGCTTAGTAAAAATGAAGGCTAGCAAATAGATTGAGAAGCGACCAACCAAAAAACAAAAACGGTCATAAACACGCATTGAACATAACTAACACTGAATAATGCACCACAAGTAGGATATAACTTCGTTGCATAACTATTGACTTTGCGTGCTTGCATAGGGAATCACAAACCTTAACACCAATATTCTTACTAAACCACAATTACTCACCAACATGACTCACATATTATCATCTCCATATCGCAAAACTATTGCGGGGAATCAAACTTATCATATCCAATGATCTTTTCATGAAAGTTTTTATTATATCCCTCTTGGATATTCATCACTTTGGGACCAAATTCATATCTTATGCAAATTACCATTACTATTATCAACTCTCAAAAAGATATAACTGAGGAATGAGAGTGCATTTCTTCAAAAAAGTTCAACTCTCAAAATAATATAAGTGAAGCATGAGAGTGCATTTCTTCAAAATTTATCAACTCTCAAAATAATATAAGTGAAGCATGAGAGTGCATGTATTTCTTTAAAATATAACCACCACTGTGCTCAAAAAAATTTAAGTGAAGCACTAGAGCAACTGCCTAGCTCAAAAAATTTAAGTGAAGCACTTAGAGCATTCTAACAAATTATGATAAACGTGTGGCTCTCTCAAATAGGTGTGTACAGTAAGGATGATTGTGACAAACTAAAAAGAAAACAAAGCAAAGACTCATATAATACATGATGCTCCAAGCAAAACTCATATCATGTGACGAATAAAAATATAGCTCCAAGTAAAATTGCCGATGGTCGTTAGAGTAAAGAGGGGATGCCTTCCGGGGCATCCCCAAGCCTAGTTGCTCGGGAGTCCTTGAATATTACCTTGGGGTGCCTCTGGCATCCCCAAGCCTAGTTGCTCGGGAGTCCTTGAATATTACCTTGGGGTGCCTCTAGCATCCCCAAGCTTAGGCTCTTGCCACTCCTTATTCCTTCATCCATCGTGATCTCACCCAAAACTTGAAAACTTCAATCACACAAAACTTAACGAAACCTTCGTGAGATCCGTTAGTATAATAAAGCAAATCACCACTTTAATTACTGTTGCAAATTCATTCATATCTTTTATTGCATTATACCTACTGTATTCTAACTTTACCATGGCTTATACCCCCTGATACAATCCATAGATTCATCAAAATAAGCACACAATGCAACGAAAATAGAATGTTTCAAAAACAGAACAATCTGTAGTAATCTGAATATTAACCATACTTCTGTAACTCCATTTTTTTTTAAATTAGGACAACGTGGTAAATTTTTATATCAATTATGTGTAAAAAAATTAGAGAAAAAGCACGTTTCTGTGAATTTACAAAATTCCATAACTAGGCCCAAAAGTTTCTGTTTTTCACAGAATCGAGTCAACTATCATCCAAACCATCCTAAAGGCTTTACTTGGCAGAAACACTAATTAAAACATAAAAAAACACAATCATAACAGTAGCATAATTATGCACAGACAAGAAAACATAAAAATAAATAAGAAAACTAAGATAACTATTGGGTTGCCTCCCAACTAGCGCTATTGTTTTACGCCCCTAGCTAGGCATAATGCATAGTTTCAAGTATTGTTTTCTTTCTTCTTCTTATACAAAGATGTGCTCTCACCAGGAGGTTTTTCAAAGGTAATATGAAACACATCATCCATCTGCAAATCCCCCTTGATTACCGCCTACAATCCAAGAGTATTGACTATTAACACTATTGAAAACTTGTTGGATTATATTCAAAGGAGGAACTTCCTTTTTAGTATTATCATCAAAGATATGGTCATTGCAAAACAAATACTTCAACAAGTAATCACTATTGTAAAGGATCTCATCTATTACCGGTTTTTCACGGTTCATACCATAAAAATCAAAGATCTCTCTAGCTTCTCGCACTCTGTGATCAAATTCATTCATGAGGATAAGGGTAGATATATTTTTAGCTCTAGGATTTTTTATAACTAGCAACTCATAAAACAATCTTTGCAAGGTAGGATGGGTGCGGATAAATCTTCTTTCAAGTTTAAGAACAAGTGCAGAAATAGCTTCGACATAGTTTTTGGTTCTTTTCTTACTCTCATCAATGGAGACATATAAAGCTTTAATTGATTCATTAATATCAATCTTAGGTGGCAAAATTTTAGTCTTAAGATTTTCCACATCATGAATAATTCTATCAATGCTCCTAGACATATCATCAATTTTATTCAATTTTTCTTCTATTGTAGTGTCGAAAACTTTTTGAGCATTAATAAATTATTTGATATTATTCTCAAGATCAGAGGGCATCCTATTATTATTACTATAAGAATTACCATAGGAATTGCAATAATTGTTAGAGGAATTTCCTAGAAACGGTCTAGGAATGAAACTACCTCTATAAGCATTAATATTAAATTTATTTCGTGAGACAAAATTCACATCTACGGGATCATTATTTTACTCAATCAAAGTGGACAAATGCACATCATTACGATCAATAGTAGCATTTTTACTAGCAACCAATTTCATAAGCGCATCAACTTTTTCACTCAAAGTGCTAATTTCTTCAACCGAATTCACTTTTTTTTTACTATTAGGAGCCCTTTCAGTATGCCATTGTGAATAATTTGCCATAATATTATCAAGCAATTTAGTATCTTCACCCAAAGTGATTTCCATAAAAGTACCACTCGCGGCGGAATCTAAAAGATTTCTACAGACAAAATTTAATCCCGCATAAAAAAATTGTATGATCATCCACAAATTTAAACCATGTGTAGGGCAATTTCTTATCACTAGTTTCATCCTTTCCCAAGATTGGACAACATGCTCATGCTCAAGTTGCTTGAAATTCACAATTTCTAAGGGATATAATTTTTGCGGGAGGAAAATACTTGCTAATAAAAGCATCTTTACACCTATCCCAATAATCGATACTATTCCGTGGGAAAGATGAAAACCAAATTTTTGCACGATCCCGCAATGAGAACGACAATAATTTTAATTTCACAATATCATTGTCCACATCTTTTTTCTTTTCCATATCACACAATTCTACGAAAGTGTTAAGATGGGATGCGGCATCTTCATTAGGACTACCAGAAAATTGTTCTTTCATAACCAAGTTTAACAAAGCGGCATTCATATCACAAGTCTCCGCACTAGCGGCGGGGGAAGCAATTAGAGTACTAATAAAATCATTATTATTAGTATTGAAAAAATCACACAATTTTGTATTTCTTGAGTCATCGTTACTACCCAAACAAGATAACAAGCAAGCAAACAAGAAAAAGGCAAACGAAAAATAATTTTGTAATTTTTGCAAAAACTTTTTAGAAGTGGGGGGGATGAAAACGAGAGGCAAATGATAAATAATGTAAATGCAAGCATATGAAAGTTTATGCTTCGGTACTTCATAGATGTTGATGATGTCCTCCCCGGCAACGGCGCCAAAAATTCTTCCTGCTACTTGCGAACTGCGTTGGGATTTCCCCGAAGAGGAGAGGATGATGCAGTACAGTAGAGATAAGTATTTTCCATAGTTAAGAACTAAGGTTATCAATCCATTAGGAGAACCAAGCAACACCTCGTTAGCAGCACCTGCACACAAACAACAAATCCTTGCAACCCAACGCGAAAAAGGGGTTGTCAATCCCTTGACGGTACGAGCAAGATGAAATTGTATGGTATTTGATAGATAGATCGGACAAAAATATAAAGTAAAACAAATAAAGTAAAAACACAGCAAGGTATTTTTGGTTTTAATATATGATAAAAGATAGACCCGGGGGCCATAGTTTTCACTAGAGGCTTCTCTCAAGAAAATAGCATACGGTGGGTAAACAAATTACTGTTGAGCAATTGATAGAAAAGGAAATAATTATGACGATATCCAAGGCAATGATCATATATAGGCATCACTTCCGAGACAAGTAGACCGACTTCTTCCTGCATCTACTACTATTACTCCACACTTCGATCGCTATCCGGCATGCATCTAGAGTATTAAGTTCATAAAGAACAGAGTAACGCCTTAAGCAAGATGATATGATGTAGACAAGATTAACTCACGTATGAATAAACCCCATCTTTTTACCCTTAATAGAAATGATACATACATGTCATGTCCCCTTCTGTCACTGGGATTGAGCACCATGAGATCGAATCCATTACAAAGCACCTCTCCCATTGCAAGATAAATCAATCTAGTTGGACAAACCAAATCAATAGATCGAAGAGAAATACGAACCTATATTAATCATGCATAAAAGAGTTCAGAGAAAACTCAAATAATATTCATGGATAGATCTGATCATAAACTAACAATTCATCGGATCCCAACAAACACACCACAAAAAGTGATTACATCAGATAGAACTCCAAGAACATCAAGGAGAACATTGTATTGAAGATCAAATAGAAAGAAGAAGCCATCTAGCTACTAACTATGGACCCGTAGGTCTGTGTTAAACTACTCACGCATCATCGAAAGGGCAGCAAGGATGATGTAGAGCCCCTCCGTGATCGAATCCCCCTCCGACAGAGTGCCGGAAAAGGCCTCCAAATGGGATCTCGTGGTTCTCGAACTTGCGGCGGCGAAAAAAGTATTTTGTGGACTCCTCTGTTGGTTTCACGATTTTATAGAATTTATAGAGGCGGAGTTACGTCAAACGGAGCCACATGGGCCCCACAAGCCACCAGGGCACGCCATGGTTCCTTGCGGGCCACTTCTCCATCTTCTCGTCCCCTCCCGAAGCTTCCAGGGTCTCTTATGTCCAGAAAAAATCACCAAAAAGTTTCGTGTCATTTGGACTTCGTTTGGTACTGATAGTCTGAAAAAACAAAAACAAGCAAAAAAAACAGCAACTGGCACTATGCACTAAGTTAATAGGTTAGTCCCAAAAATGATATATTGTTGCTTGTAAATGCATATAAAACATCCAAGATTGATACTATAATAGCATGGAACAATGAAAAATTATAGATACGTTGGAGACGTACCACAGAGCCCGTCGTTCACGGCCACGATCGCACCGCCGACCTTCTCCAAAAGGGATGGGAGTTTCGGCACCCTATTCTCAAAGTCAAAGACCCTGGCCTCAGTTGGCCAAACGTCAGCCACCATAGAAACCCCACCACAGGGTTCTGCCATGAAAATCTACTTGTAAAAGGAATAAATGTGGGAACTAATCTCATCAGGGTGTTCGAGGAGCACCTCTCGATCCCATAAACAAGGGATGGAGCACTTCCGTCGTCATACATCAGTGATGGCTTCAAAGTAGGTAGTATTAGCATGCCCTTTCAAGAGCCAATTCTGATCCCTTCTACGTTGCCAGAATAGCTCCTCACCCTTGAAGACAACCATAAGGGAGGCTTCCAGGTTATAGCGCAACATCAACTCATCGGCAGAGAGACCAGCACTATCGGCAATCACATCCAATGACTTAATCTAGTCCATGAGGGCCCCTTCCCGGCCCGTATCTTGGCACCCAGGTTGGCCCCACATCCTTGTACGAATTGGCGAACTCATTTCGTACAATGGTGCCCAATATCAGCCGCGCAAAACAACCGTGGTAGAGATGCCTCAGCCTCCGCCCACCTAAGACGTACATCATCCACAAAACCCGGCTGAAGTAGCCAAGAGGGTTCAAAGTGAAACCATGACGTCCTAGGAAGGGCCCTCCCCCAAGGAGAAAAGCAAGGGGGAGTGGTAGGAGCCAATCCGTGTGACCGCCTTGAGCGAATATAGTGGGAACATGACCTCCAACTGGACGGACACTAGGACCCGATCCAACATACTCCGGATGGGATTCAGGTGCTTATTTCTCCTTGTGAACCTATCCCCTACATGGGTTATCTCATGTAGCGCCATCTCCGCAATGCAGTCATTAAACAGCCGCATACGGGAGAAATCGACATTCGGTGAGCCCTTGTCTATCTGATTTCTAATAAGATTAAAATCCGTGGCCGCAACCACCAGAGTGCGGCACCGATCAACCATCTTCTAGAATTCTGTCAAGAACGCTGCCGACTGCTTGTGATCAACCGGGCCATAGACGATTATCGCCTCTCAGCTAAGGTTCAACCGCCAGTCAGTCAACGCCATGCTGAGAATAAACTCTCCTCGATCCATGTTGTCAACAATCAATGAAGTTCAACATGAATAAGTATATAAATCAAATTCCTTCTACTCTAATTGTTCGGCATGACCAAATAATGAGTATCATATTCTTTCTTTTATCGACACCCGACACCTCCATTAGGCTAGATGGGTAGATGAACGAATGTTGAAGCCACATGTCGGTGTCACCCAAGGTGTACATGTGCAGATAGGTGCGGAAGCGGAGCTAATGTAACCCCAATGCATTAATTTAATATGATGTAAAAATTTCAAGCAATGATGCATTTGTCGAATATAGCAATTTTCTGATTTTAATCCATAAATAAAGCATGATGACATTGCTAACAATATTAATCTCATGCTGATAGCTAATCATATGAGCAGTACTATTCTTCTAAGCATGTAAAAGGTAAATATATGAAATAACAAGTACAGTTAGCATATGAAACATGAAATAAGGGATAAACGTATCATCCCCTCTAGTCGGAAAGGACAAAGCTGCGATAACATAGAGGCTTCGCCGGCCTTCTTGTTTGCGGTGTCGAGCTTGCCAAGCAAAGCATTGGTGCAGAGATCGAGGAAGTAATTGAAGTCATGGACATATATCAATAGTGTCGAGTGGTCGCACTGAGACACCCCCAAATACCTTTACTAGTAGAAACACGGGCATTAGAAACGGCCCTAGAAGTGGCTACGATGTTATGTCCCATAGTAACAAACCCGACTATAATAATCCAGCAGCAATGATTATTTATGTGGTCGAGGCGGTTGCAAAGTTGAAACCATCTATAGTAATTAGTGGAGGGGGTTGGAATTTAAAAAGCGATTGCGGCTAGGATGTACTTGAAGTTGTTTCGTAGGTAGAACCGCCTGCGAGATTCCAACACCTGTGCATTCCGTTCCGCCCCCGTTCGTCATCCCATAGCTTCACACCACAGGATGTTAGATCTGACGTTGACAAGCTTCTATGTCATTGGAATCTGGCTGTGGTGTAGCATGCCACCCCGCACGGTCACCATGGTGTGTCACCGCGCCTCGTGCCTCCACCTGACCCCGAAGGACCAAGGTTAGGGCATCTTGAACACATCCCCCATTTTCTAAGGGCGTAGTGAGGGACTACAACAGGAAGAGAAGGGGTCAAGGCGACCCCATTGGGAAGCAGAGGGATCCAGGGTGTGTGGAGGGCACGGGGAGAAACCAAATGCAGTGGAAATCAAAGGAGTGTGTGTAACCAACGCTTCAATTTTCTGTGCAACTGATGCTTCAGTTTCCCTCACTCCTCCCAAAACCAGCGCTTCATTTCTCGCTCTTCTCCTCTCGTTTTCTACTCCTTTATTCACCCATTGCATATTCTTTCTTTCTCTAGATTTTCCTTCTTTAGAGTAGTCTGTCAGGTACGATTATTTGATACTTGATTGAGTCTTGTGCATTTGCTTATTGATTTTGTTTTCGATTCGAAGTAAATGTGTCCACCAAATATCTGCAATTCTCATTGCGGAAGCATGGATCCAATGAGGACCCTCTGTGTCGACATTGAAAAGGCTAAGGCAGTTATGTTCATTTTATATGCTAGTCTGTACTGTTTAGGGAGTAATTGATTCATATGAAAAGTAGAGGAAAATCACAGGAGTAGGGATTTTAATTCATACAGAGTTTCATGTCCATGCCATTCCATGATTAGTTTTTCTCTCTTGAATAAAAGTGTTTCATTAATGAGATTACTTGTGAATTAGTTCAACTATGATTTTCCTATCCATACATATACATATAATGTGTTAAATACACGATGCTGGAGCGCAATGCAACTATGATTTTGTTTTTACAATTTGTTCAACTATCATTACTAGGAAAAAGTGTATACGATAGTTCTCATGTCAATCATCTCTTTGCACATGTCAATAAGGGGAAAAGGCCTAGAGGGTCAACTCATGATGAAACATCTGGAAGCAAGCGTCGTAAGAATGTAGAGAGAGAGAGCTAAATTAAAATCTAGTTTGATAGTTGGTAATTGATTATTTGATTACTAGTATTATGTACTGATATGGGAATTTATTTGATAGTTGGTAATGTATACATACAAATATTTGATGTCCTTAGATAGCAGTAGAACTGATGTGGGCATTTAACTAATTTAGACCACAGAGCAAAATAGTAAAATCGGTTATTTGATTACCAATACTAGCTTCTGTTGTTGATGTGTTGATGTGGGCATTTATTTAATTTAGAGCATACATTGCTCTATTAATGTGTACAATAGCATATTCACCTTTTTTTGCATTCCTATGTAATATATAAATGTTACTTAACTCTCAACATCGTCGATATCATGAACATTGGTTAGGACATTAACTTTGGGACTAGATGCGCCATTTTTGTTTTCATGTAATAAATTTTATTTAAACTATTATTTAGTTTTCTCTTCAGTTGTATGACCGTGCTCTTGAAATAGTTACTATAGCTTGTGCAACAAAGCTTCAGTTGGGGTGGATTATGGTGTTGTTAGCAATGTTGTCATGTTCAGTGTCCATGACACCATTTTTATCACCAGCGTTGTTTCCCATCCTATTAATGACCTTTTAAGTCATTGGGACTTCAAGGTGGTACATAATTATCTCAAGGATGTTGTTCTTATAAAATTTCACACCAAATTCTATGTTCCCTTTCTTCATGGCACCAATTTGAAGCCAAGCACGGTCACCGAGGGGCCAACACTAATGATGGCAACCAAAGTTTCCGAGTTGTGGCCAAAGGTTCTAGAATTATACAACCTCACGAAGACTGTTGCGATTCCTCCTCCTCCTGTTCATGATGAAGGTGATGATTCTGTTGCTAGAGGACATACTAGAGCCAATGGTGGTGCGGGTGTTGAAGATGCTGGAGGTAGTGTTACTTTGGGTGTTACGATGGAGGCCTAGGATGTATGTGTTTTGTGAAACATGTCCGAGTGTTGTCATGTTTAACTCGGTTTCAGCATGATGTTTTAATGTTGTATTATATTGAATTTTAGTGTATGTGTGTGTTTAACTTTGTTGTTTTCTATGATTACAGTGGCAAGGTTGGCTATCAAATTGAAGAAATTGAAAGCGGTGCTCTGAGAATTCTAGGAAGTTTGTTATAAGAACTGTTTGTGATGCTATGAGTATTAGAGCTGTTGTAAGCATTCAAGGCGTTTTTGTTGGAAATATGCCCTAGAGGCAATAATAAAGTGGTTATTATTATATTTGCTTGTTCATGATAATTGTCTATTGTTCATGCTATAATTGTGTTATCCGGAAATCGTAATGCATGTGTGAATACATAGACCACAACATGTCCCTAGTGAGCCTCTAGTTGACTAGCTCGTTGATCAATAGATGGTTAAGGTTTCCTGACCATGGACATTGGATGTCGTTGATAACGGGATTACATCATTAGGAGAATGATGTGATGGACAAGACCCAATCCTAAGCATAGCACTAGATCGTGAAGTTCGTCTGCTAAAGCTTTTCTAATGTCAAGTATCATTTCCTTAGACCATGAGATTGTGCAACTCCCGGATACCGTAGGAATGCTTTGGGTGTATCAAACGTCACAACGTAACTGGGTGACCATAAAGGTGCACTACAGGTATCTCCGAAAGTGTCTGTTGGGTTGGCACGAATCGAGACTGGGATTTGTCACTCCGTATGACGGAGAGGTATCTCTGGGCCCACTCGGTAATGCATCATCATAATGAGCTCAATGTGACTAAAGAGTTAGCCACGGGATCATGCGTTATGGAACGAGTAAAGAGACTTGCCGGCAACGAGATTGAACAAGGTATAGGGATACCGACGATCGAATCTCGGGCAAGTATCATACCGGTAGACAAAGGGAATTGTATACGGGATTGATTGAATCCTCGACATCGTGGTTCATCCGATGAGATCATCGTGGAACATGTGGGAGCCAACATGGGTATCCAGATCCCGCTGTTGGTTATTGGCCGGAGAGATGTCTCGGTCATGTCTGCATGGTTCCCGAACCCGTAGGGTCTACACACTTAAGGTTCGGTGACGCTAGAGTTGTTATGGGAAATAGTATGTGGTTACCGAATGTTGTTCGGAGTCCCGGATGAGATCCCGGACGTCACGAGGAGTTCCGGAATGGTCCGGAGGTGAAGATTTATATATGGGAAGTCATCATACGGTCACCATAAATGTTCGGGGGTTTTCCGGTATTTTACCGGGACCACCGAAGGGGTTCCGAGGGTCCACCGGGAGGGTCCACCTGCCCCAGAGGGCCCTATGGGCTGTATGGGGAAGGGAACCAGCCCCTAAGTGGGCTGGGCACCATCCCCCCCTAGGGCCCATGCGCCTAGGGTTGGGGGAAACCCTAAAGGGGGGCGCCCCCCTTGGCTTGGGGGGCAAGCCCCCTCCCCCTGGCCGCCGCCCCCCCTCTAGATCTGATCTACAGGGGCCGGCCCCCTTTCCCCTTGGCCCTATAAATAGAGGGGAGGAGGGAGGGCAGCAGGACCTCATCCAAGGCGCAGCCCTCCCCCTCTCCAACACCCCCTCCTCCTCCGTTTGAGCTTGGCGAAGCCCTGCCGGAGAACTGCAAGTTCCACCACCACGCCGTCGTGTTGCTGGAGCTGTCTTCCCCAACCTCTCCCTCCTCCTTGCTGGATCAAGGCGCGGGAGACGTCACCGGGCTGCACGTGTGTTGAACGCGGAGGCACCATTGTTCGGTGCTTAGATCGGAATCGACCGCGATCTGAATCGCTGCGTGCACGACTCCTCCAACCGCGTTATTGCAACGCTTCCGCATCGCGATCTTCAAGGGTATGAAGATGCACTCCTCTCTCTCTCTCTCTCGTTGCTAGTCTCTCCATAGATTGATCTTGGTGATGCGTAGGAATTTTTTTTTGATTTACTACTATGTTCCCCAACAGTGGCATCATGAGCTAGGTCTATGCGCAGTTTCTTGCACGAGTAGAACACAAGTTGTTGTGGGCATCGATTTTGTCAATTTACATGCCGTTACTAGTCTTATCTTGATTCGGCGGCATCGTGGGATGAAGCGGCCCGGACCGACCTTACACGTACGCTTACGTGAGACAGGTTCCACCGACTGACATGCACTAGTTGCATAAGGTGGCTAGCGGGTGTCTGTCTCTCCCACTTTAGTCGGATCGGATTCGATGAAAAGGGTCCTTATGAAGGGTAAATAGAAATTGGCATATCACATTGTGGTTTTGGCGTAGGTAAGAAACGTTCTTGCTAGAAACCTTTAGCAGCCACGTAAAAATTTTGCAACAACAATTAGAGGACGTCTAACTTGTTCTTGCAGCATATGCCGTGTGATGTGATATGGCCAAAAGGATGTGATGAATGATATATGTGATGTATGAGATTGATCATGTTCTTGTAATAGGAATCACGACTTGTATGTCGATGAGTATGACAACCGGCAGGAGCCATAGGAGTTGTCTTAATTTATTGTATGACCTGCGTGTCAATGAAAACGCCATGTAATTACTTTACTTTATTGCTAACCGTTAGCCATAGTAGTAGAAGTAATAGTTGGCGAGACAACTTCATGAAGACAAGATGATGGAGATCATGATGATGGAAATCATGGTGTCATGCCGGTGACGATGATGATCATGGTGCCCCGAAGAAGGAGATCAAAAGGAGCAAAATGATATTGGCCATATCATGTCACTTTATGATTTGCATGTGATGTTTATCATGTTTACATCTTATTTGCTTAGAACGACGGTAGCATAAATAAGATGATCCCTCGCTAAAAAAATTCAAGAAAGTGTTTCCCCTAACTGTGCACCGTTGCGAAGGTTCATTGTTTCGAAGCACCACGTGATGATCGGGTGTAATAGATTCTAACGTTCGAATACAACGGGTGTAAGCCAGATTTACACATGCAAAACACTTAGGTTAACTTGACGAGCCTAGCATGTACAGACATGGCCTCGGAACACGGAAGACCGAAAGGTCGAACATGAGTCGTATAGAAGATACGATCAACATAGAGATGTTCACCGTTGATGACTAGTCCGTCTCACGTGATGATCGGACATGGCCTAGTCGATTCGGATCATGTATCACTTAGATGACTAGAGGGATGTCTATCTGAGTGGGAGTTCATTGAATAATTTGATTAGATGAACTTAATTATCATGAACTTAGTCTAAAATCTTTACAATATGTCTTGTAGATCAAATGGCCCACGCTAATGTTGCCCTCAACTTCAACGCGTTCCTAGAGAAAACCAAGCTGAAAGACGATGGTAGCAACTACACAGACTGGGTCCGTAACCTGAGGATTATCCTCATAGCTGCCAAGAAAGCATATGTCCTTGAAGCACCGCTAGGTGACGCACCTGTTTTCCCAGCAACTCAAGACGTTATGAACGCCTGGCAGTCGCGTAGAGATGATTACTCCCTGGTTCAGTGCGGCATGCTTTACAGCTTAGAACCGGGGCTCCAAAAGCGTTTTGAGAAACACGGAGCATATGAGATGTTCCAAGAGCTGAAAATGGTTTTCCAAGCTCATGCCCGAGTCGAGAGATATGAAGTCTCCGACAAGTTCTACAGTTGTAAGATGGAGGAGAATAGTTCTATCAGCGAGCATATACTCAAAATGTCTGGGTTGCACAACCGCTTGTCTCAGCTGGGAGTTAATCTCCCGGATGACGCGGTCGTTGACAGAATCCTTCAGTCGCTTCCACCTAGCTACAAGAGCTTTGTGATGAACTTCAATATGCAGGGGATGGAAAAAACCATTCCTGAGGTATATTCAATGCTGAAATCAGCGGAGGTGGAGATCAAAAAGGAACATCAAGTGTTGTTGGTGAATAAAACCACTAAGTTCAAGAAAGGCAAGGGTAAAAAGAACTTCAAGAAGGACGGCAAGGGAGTTGCCGCGCCCGGTAAGCAAGTTGCCGGGAAGAAGCCTAAGAATGTGTAACACCCCCAGTGGTTAACTACAGTAATCACCCTTTTGATTATGCCATGTCATCTTGTTTAACAATGCATGATCATCATTTGCATCATATTGCATTTCAATTCCTAACTCAAAATTTCAAATTTAAATGAAAGTCGAATATAAAAGTTGTTCAACATAAGAACTAAAATGTTCAATAAATAGTACATAAATCAGAGGCTATGTTAAAATTGTAAACAACATTATTAAAATAGAATAAGTGACTCAAACAACTTAAAACAGTGGCTGAAAATAACATTTAGTAACCTTTTAATTTATTTAAAACAAATATGAAATGATGTTTTGTCCAAACTAGTTTTTGGTGTTAGGGTATAAAGCACTGGTATTTATGGACTAGGTCTCCCTTTTTACAAAATTCGGTTTGGGGCCTAACTATTTACTAAACAGAGATATGTGAATTAATAAAAAGAAAAAGACAAAAGAAAAACAAAACAGAAAATGAAAATGAAAAAAATAATAAAACAAACCCCCCTGGGCCTCGGCCCAGCAGGCCGTCCAGGCCGCCAGGCCGGCCCACCCCACTCCTCCCCTTAACACCCCCCACACTCCCGAACCCTAATCCCCATCACCCCACACCCCCCGATCCCTTCTTCCCCCCCCCCCCTTTCTCTTGTTCTGGATCGGGCGAGCGCCCGATCCTGTCGCCCTGCCGGATCGCCCGCCACCAACGCCGCCGGCCACCGCTGCCTCGACCTCCTCCCCGAACAGCTTCTTCGAGCCTCGCCGACCCCCTCCACGGCAACGGCCGTGAGCCCCTTCCCCTCTGCCTGCATCTCTCCCCTCCGTCCGCGTCCTCACGCCGCACCGCGCATGCTCCCTGCGCCACTGCTCGCGCTCGCGCGCGCCGGACCGCGCCCGGCCACCGCTCGCGCGCGCGCCCTCGCACCGGCCACGCCCGCTCACTCGCCCGCCCCTGCGTGGCCGCGCTCCGTTCGTCGGCTCCCGCACGCCCCCGTGCGCGCTCACGCTAACCGCGCCACGCTCGCCCCGCGCCGCCCCCTGCTCGCGCGCGTGGCTGCCCGCCTGCTGCGCTGCCGCGCGCCTCGCCTTCGCCCCACCGGCCGCGCGCCGCACCGCCCTGTCGTCCCGCGCGCCACCGCGCCCACGCCCGCGCTCGCCCCCTCCTCCTCAGCGCCTGCTGCCGCTGCTCGCCGCCTTGCCCCTCACCGCCGGCCCGCGCCTGGCCACGCCCGGCGCCCGCTCGCCCCTGGCCAGTGCCGCGCCGCGCGCTCGTGCCGCTGTGGCCACCTGGGCCACTGCCCAGTGGGGCCCGAGGCCCCTGTGCCGCTGACAGATGGGGCCCAGCCCCTAAAAACGTTTAATGAAAATAAAAATAATATTAATAATAATAATTAATTAATTAATTAGTTAATTAATTAAGTTAATTAATCCTAATTAGGTTAATCTAATTTAGTTAAATTGCTCAGAACGACGAGATGAATTCGGCTACGCGGTCCGTTCGTCCGTCACACGTCCCTAACTATCCGAACATGCAACCGTTCCCCTCCGGTCATCTGTCTGACAAATGTCCGGAACCGGGAAAACATTCCCGGATGGATTCCCCCTTCCTCGGTGACATGCAACCATACGTTAGGACACACCCGGCACTGCATATTGTCATGTCGTACTTTGCGTTGCTCATGTTTGCTCTATATTTATACTGTTTCATTCCACCTCTTTCTCTTCGATAGAGCCGGTACCGACGCAGCTCCGGAGTTCGACGACCCCTGAAGACCTTGCCCTTGCCGCCGAGCAACCAGGCAAGCCCCCCCCCCCCCCCTTTGATCATCCCGATATCGCCCATTCATTTCTCATGCTTGCATTAGAATTGCTGCTGCTTGCTGCTTTACCTATTCTGATGCATAGCCTGTTTATTGTATCCTACTGTTGATAATTACCTGCATATCCTAAACTGCTTAGTTTAGGCTGGGTAGAGACCTATCAGTGACCCCACTTATCCCGACTGCCGCGCTGGATCGTCAGAAGACCCGATCAACGGGATTGAAGACCAGGCCCCAACACCGCACATCACCCCCCTTAGTTGTAACGACACTACAGCGTTACTATCGAGTGCCGAGGGTGAAACCTCTTGTAGCACTTCTAATGTTAACTCTGTAGAGTAGCTATTCGGTCGTGGTCATCGAGGGTGATTCCTCCTTCACCGCTTCCGATAACGACGCTGTCGTACAACATCTCAAGTGTGAACCCAGTGAGGGTGATTCCTCCGAGTTCACCTTGACGGATACATCAAGTAGGAATCCAACGAGGGTGATACCTCGGATTCCCCTGATGTTATGGACACACGGATACTTGGACTGTACTGTTGATTACTTGGAAAGGCGGGTCGACCCTGAGGGGTACCCGCGTGCGCCTGAGAGGCGAGTGTTGTGAAGACGGGTGCCAGTGTGGTGCCCGAGTGGTGAATACGAGGCACGGCCGGGCATTCTTAACCCTTGCAGCAAGTCCTCGAGACGGGGCGACGGGGTCACATCTTTCATGAGTCTCTGCTCGTTACCGCAAGCCCCTAGTCCTAACGATTTGGATATTTGATCCGAGCAGGTCTCTGGCCTGATAGCACTAACCATCACGTGGGCATAGTATGGGCGTTCTGCATCATATGCATCAGCCGAAAGCTCTGTCAGACGTCCAGTTCAACAGTGCGGCATGGAGTGATTGGCGCCATTGCGGTGGTGCTTGGATCTGAGCCATGTGCACAACGACCCGGAGGGTGAGGGGCGATGGCCAAGACCCCCTTGCGCTTAGGATGTAGACCGGCGGGGACCTCTCTGCTGAGCTGTAGGTAGGGTTGCGATGTGTCGTTTGACCGAGGCTGGGCATGACCCAGGAAAGTGTGTCCGGCCGGAGTTAATCGAGCGTGTTGGGTAAGTTGGTGCACCCCTGCAGGGAAGAAAACTTCTATCGATAGCCTGTCCTACGGTAACGGACACTCGGAGTTGTATCCTGATTGATACAATTTAGAACTGGATACTTGGATACTATGGCTCTGGGATTGCTTCTCGCAGGGAGTCGAGAAGTGATCTCAGGACGAGGTTGATGATTGTATGGCTCTGGGATTGCTTTCTCGCAGGGAGTCGAGAAAGGATCTCTGGGTGAGGATGAGACTTAATGATACTGCTACTTTACATTGATCTGTTCTGCTCTCTTCTATTGCTGCAAGACCGATGAAGATGCTAGTCTTCGATAGGACTAGGCCTCCTCTCTATTCTGGCATTTCTGCAGCCCAGTCCACATATACAGCCTCCCTTTGAAAATGTTGCATATGTAGTGTAGATCCTTGCTTGCTGAGTACTTCTGAGTACTCACGGTTGCTTTGTTTTCCTTTTCTCCCCATATCAGTTTGTCGTGACCAGAGGACGGAGCCCCTGAGACAGATGCCCCGTCGACCGACTACTACTACTACCCAGAGGATGGTTACTACTACGAGCTTGCCGACGACCAGGAGTAGGATCGGAGGGTCCCAGGCAGGAGGCCTACGCCTTTCGATCGTAGTGTTTTATTTTGCCCCGCCTTTCTAAAGGTCTTTCTGTTTCTGTTTCATATCTGTACTCAGATATCTGATGCTTCCGCTGACGCTTGTTTGCAAGCTTATGTATTCGAGCCCTCGAGGCCCCTGGCTTGTAATATAAAGCTTGTATGACTTTATTTATGTTTTAGAGTTGTGTTGTGGTATCTTCCCGTGAGTCCTTAGGCTTGATCGTGTGCATTTGCGTGTATGATTAGTGCACGATTGAGCCGGGGGCGTCACAAGTTGGTATCAGAGCCGACTGCCTGTAGGAATCCCCCTTTCCAACTCCTTGGCCGAAGTTGAGTCTAGTGGTCCAAAACTGTTTTACTAACTTGGCTGTGTGGCTTACGGGCCCACGTCGCCAATTGGGTGGTATTAGTACCTTTTATTCCTCGTCTATACTCTAGGACTCTGATCTCTCTTCCTTTCGGGTTAACTAAAGTTTACTAACGCCGACACTTAGGATCTCGTAATTCTCGTCCACCCGGAGAGCTCGATATCTGTGCGATTTCCCTAACATTGATCTGATTAGTCTGATAATCATTTTCCTTTCCATTGTTTTGTTTAACCTTTCTCTCCGAGATTGGTTATACTTCTCCTTGTCTTTTGACAATCATGAGTTACCTCTGTTTCAGATGGATCGTTTGTTTCCACCACACCCTGTGACGCAGCTACCAGCTGTTCGAGCAGGGATACATCCAGAGTACATTCTTTATCCACTGGGGCAGATGTCAATCCGTTACAATACCCCAGTACTATCTCCTCCAGATACCCGCAAAGACTTTGTGATTTATTGTGATGCATCCCGTGAAGGATTAGGCTGTGTCCTAATGCAAGAGCGCAAAGTGATTGCTTATGGCTCTCGTCAGTTGCGCCCACATGAAGAGAATTATCCGGTACATGATCTAGAACTAGCTGCTGTGATTTATGCATTGCAGTTGTGGTGACATTACCTCCTCGGTAATCGTTGCGAGATCTACACGGATCATAAAAGTCTGAAGTACTTGTTCACTCAGCCATCTCTAAACCTCCGTCAGCAAAGATGGATGGAGGCCATTGCAGACTATGATTTGGGTATATCCTATACCCCTGGCAAGGCTAACGTGATGGCTGATGCCTTAAGCCGCAAATCCTATTGCGACAACCTCATGGTTAGGCGAGCTCAACCTCGTCTTTTTGAAGAACTGCGCAAGCTGAATCTGTGTATTGTTCCACAGGGTTCTCTTAATAACCTTATGATACAACCAGATCTTGAGAAAGCTGTTAAGAATGCGCAAGCTAAAGATGTTGAAATTGATCTGATGAAGAAAGACCTTCACCTTGTAAAGTACAGGGATTTCTCGCTGTCTGAAGATGGAACCTTGTATTTCAGAAACCGCATTGTCGTACCTCGCTTCGAACTCATGACTGACAAAGTCATGAAGGAGGCACATGATACCCCGCTGTCTATTCATCCGGGTAGCACCAAGATGTATCGTGATCTCCGTCAAAGGTACTGGTGGTCTAAAATGAAGCAGGATATTGCTCGATATGTTGCTGAATGTGATGTGTGTCGTCGCGTTAAAGCAGAACATCAGAAGCCTGCTGGAATTCTGCAACCACTTCCTATTCCTCTATGGAAATGGGACAAGGTTCAAATGGATTTCATTACTGGCCTTCCCAAGTCACAGAAGGGTCACGATGCTATTCTTGTCGTCGTCGACCAACTTTCCAAAGTTGCACACTTTCTGCCCGTCAAGGAAACTATCACTGCTAGTCAGTTAGCAGAGTTGTATACCTCTAGAATTGTATCACTCCACGGTATTCCGAAGAAGATCAGTTCGGACCGTGGCGGTCTTTTCACTTCCAAGTTCTGGGAAAGTTTCCAAACAGCTATGGGAACTCATATTACCTGGAGTTCAGCTTATCACCCCCAATCCCAAGGCCAAGTTGAACGAGTTAATCAAGTGCTTGAAGACATGCTTCGGGCTTGTGTTATATCGTTTGGCAAGAAGTGGGAAGAATCTCTTCCTTATGCGGAATTCTCATATAACAACAGCTATCAAGCCAGTTTGAAAATGGCTCCCTTTGAAGTTCTATATGGACGTAAGTGTCGAACCCCTCTGAATTGGTCAGAAACTGGGGAACGACCGCTCGTGGGTCCGGATATTATTCAACACGCCGAAGAACAAGTTCGTATTGTCCGGGAAAATCTCAAGGCGGCTCAGGACCGCCAGAAGAGCAACTATGATCGCAAACGATGGGGTTTGACTTATCAGCCTGGTGATCAAGCTTATCTGCGTGTCACTCCTATGAAAGGCACTCACCGTTTTGGAATCAAGGGCAAGCTAGCTCCGCGCTACATTGGTCCTTTCCGCATTATTGCTAGGCGTGGACAGCTGGCGTATAAATTGGAATTGCCGCCGCAATTCTCCCATATCCACGACGTCTTCCATGTGTCGCAACTTCGTAAATGCTTCAAAGAATCTCCGCACCGAGCTGTGGATCACGAGGTGCTCGAATTGCAAGATGACCTATCTTATAAGGAGCATCCGATCCGCATTCTCGATGAAGCTGAACGTCGGACCCGTCAGAAGGTTACCAAGTTCCTCAAAGTACAGTGGTCAAATCATACTGAAGATGAAGCCACTTGGGAACGCGAGGATAATCTTCGTGCGGAATACCCCGAACTTTTTCCTTCTACCTCTTAATTCTCGGGACGAGAATTCTTGTTAGTGGAGGAGATTTGTAACACCCCCAGTGGTTAACTACAGTAATCACCCTTTTGATTATGCCATGGCATCTTGTTTAACAATGCATGATCATCATTTGCATCATATTGCATTTCAATTCCTAACTCAAAATTTCAAATTTAAATGAAAGTGGAATATAAAAGTTGTCCAACATAAGAACTAAAATGTTCAATAAATAGTAGATAAATCAGAGGCTATGTTAAAATTGTAAACAACATTATTAAAATAGGATAAGTGACTCAAACAACTTAAAACAGTGGCTGAAAATAACATTTAGTAACCTTTTAATTTATTTAAAACAAATATGAAATGATGTTTTGTCCAAACTAGTTTTTGGTGTTAGGGTATAAAGCACTGGTATTTATGGACTAGGTCTCCCTTTTTACAAAATTCGGTTTGGGGCCTAACTATTTACTAAACAGAGATATATGAATTAATAAAAAGAAAAAGACAAAAGAAAAACAAAACAGAAAATGAAAAAAAAACCCCCGGGCCTCGGCCCAGCAGGCCGTCCAGGCCGCCGGGCCGTCCAGGCCGCCAGGCCGGCCCACCCCACTCCTCCTCTTAACACCCCCTACGCTCCCGAACCCTAATCCCCATCACCCCACACCCCCGATCCCTTCTTCCCCCCCCCCCTCTCTCTCGTTCTGGATCGGGCGAGCGCCCCGATCCTGTCGCCCTCGTCGCCCGCCACCAACGCCGCCGGCCACCGCTGCCTCGACCTCCTCCCCGAACGGCTTCTTCGAGCCTCGCCGACCCCCTCCACGGCAACGGCCGTGAGCCCCTTCCCCTCTGCCTGCATCTCTCCCCTCCATCTGCGTCCTCACGCCGCACCGCGCATGCTCCCTGCGCCACTGCTCGCGCTCGCGCGCGCCGGACCGCGCCCGGCCACCGCTGCGCGCGCGCCCTCGCACCGGCCACGCCCGCTCACTCGCCCGCCCCTGCGTGGCCGCGCTCCGTTCGTCGGCTCCCGCACGCCCCCGCGCGCGCTCGCGCTGACCGCGCCACGCTCGCCCCGCGCCGCCCCCTGCTCGCGCGCGTGGCTGCCCGCCTGCTGCGCTGCCGCGCGCCTCGCCTTCGCCCCACCGGCCCCGCGCCGCACCGCCCTGTCGTCCCGCGCGCCACCGCGCCCACGCCCGCGCTCGCCCCCCTCCTCCTCAGCGCCTGCTGCCGCTGCTCACCGCCTTGCCCCTCACCGCCGGCCCGCGCCTGGCCGCGCCCGGCGCCCGCTCGCCCCTGGCAAGCGCCGCGCCGCGCGCTCGTGCCGCTGTGGCCACCTGGGCCACTGCCCAGTGGGGCCCGAGGCCCCTGTGCCGCTGACAGACGGGGCCCAGCCCCTAAAAACGTTTAATGAAAATAAAAATAATATTAATAATAATAATTAAATTAATTAATTAATTAATTAATTAATTAATTAAGTTAATTAATCCTGATTAGGTTAATCTAATTTAGTTAATTAGTTTAATTAAGTATTAGTTAATCAGTTAACCACTAATTAGCCTAATCAGACGCTGACAGGTGGGACCCACTGGTCCTGACGTCATGCTGATGTCATGCTGACGTCAGCAAACACTGTTTCGGATAATGTTGATTTAATAAATTAAATAAATTCCAGAAATTTATACTGTTTCCTCCCCCTCTTCTCTCTCGATAGAGCCGGTACCGACGCAGCTCCGGAGTTCGACGACCCCTGAAGACCTTGCCCTTGCCGCCGAGCAACCAGGCAAGCCCCCCCCCCCCTTTGATCATCCCGATATCGCCCATTCTATTTTCTCATGCTTGCATTAGAATTGCTGCTGCTGCTGCTTTACCTATTCTGATGCATAGCCTGTTTATTGTATCCTACTGTTGATAATTACCTGCATATCCTAAACTGCTTAGTTTAGGCTGGGTAGAGACCTATCAGTGACCCCACTTATCCCGACTGCCGCGCTGGATCGTCAGAAGACCCGATCAACGGGATTGAAGACCAGGCCCCGACACCACACATCACCCCCCTTAGTTGTAACGACACTGCAGTGTTACTATCGAGTGCCGAGGGTGAAACCTCTTGTAGCACTTCTGATGTTAACTCTGTAGAGTAGCTATTCGGTCGTGGTCATCGAGGGTGATTCCTCCTTCACCGCTTCCGATAACGACGCTGTCGTACAACATCTCAAGTGTGAACCCAGTGAGGGTGATTCCTCCGAGTTCACCTTGACGGATACATCAAGTAGGAATCCAACGAGGGTGATACCTCGGATTCCCCTGATGTTATGGACACACGGATACTTGGACTATACTGTTGATTACTTGGAAAGGCGGGTCGACCCTGAGGGGTACCCGCGTGCGCCTGAGAGGCGAGTGTTGTGAAGACGGGTGCCAGTGTGGTGCCCGAGTGGTGAATACGAGGCGCGGCCGAGCATTCTTAACCCTTGCAGCAAGTCCTCGAGACGGGGCTACGGGGTCACATCTTTTGTGAGTCTCTGCTCGTTACCGCAAGCCCCTAGTCCTAACGATTTGGATATTTGATCCGAGCAGGCCTCTGGCCTGATAGCACTAACCATCACGTGGGCATAGTATGGGCGTTCTGCATCGTATGCATCAGCCAAAAGCTCTGTCAGACGTCCAGTTCAGCAGTGCGGCATGGAGTGATTGGCGCCATTGCGGTGGTGCTTGGATCTGAGCCATGTGCACAATGACCCGGAGGGTGAGGGGCGATGGCCAAGACCCCCTTGCGCTTAGGATGTAGACCGGCGGGGACCTCTCTACTGAGCTGTAGGTAGGGTTGCGATGTGTCATTTGACCGAGGCCGGGCATGACCCAGGAAAGTGTGTCCGGCCGGAGTTAATCGAGCGTGTTGGGTAAGTTGGTGCACCCCTGCAGGGAAGAAAACTTCTATCGATAGCCTGTCCTACGGTAACGGACACTCGGAGTTGTATCCTGATTGATACAATTTAGAACTGGATACTTGGATACTATGGCTCTGGGATTCTTCTCGCAGGGAGTTGAGAAGTGATCTCAGGACGAGGTTGATGATTGTATGGCTCTGGGATTGCTTTCTCGCAGGGAGTCGAGAAAGGATCTCTGGGTGAGGATGAGACTTAATGATACTGCTACTTTATATTGATCTGGTCTGCTCTCTTCTATTGCTGCAAGACCAATGAAGATGCTAGTCTTCGATAGGACTAGGCCTCCTCTCTATTCTGGCATTTCTGCAGCCCAGTCCACATATACAGCCTCCCTTTGAAAATGTTGCATATGTAGTGTAGATCCTTGCTTGCTGAGTACTTCTGAGTACTCACGGTTGCTTTGTTTTCCTTTTCTCCCCATATCAGTTTGTCGTGACCAGAGGACGGAGCCCCTGAGACAGATACCCCATCGACCGACTACTACTACTACCCAGAGGATGGTTACTACTACGAGCTTGCCGACGACCAGGAGTAGGATCGGAGGGTCCCAGGCAGGAGGCCTACGCCTTTCGATCGTAGTGTTTTATTTTGCCCCGCCTTTCTAAAGGTCTTTCTGTTTCTGTTTCATATCTGTACTCAGATATCTGATGCTTCCGCTGACGCTTGTTTGCAAGCTTATGTATTCGAGCCCTCGAGGCCCCTGGCTTGTAATATAAAGCTTGTATGACTTTATTTATGTTTTAGAGTTGTGTTGTGGTATCTTCCCGTGAGTCCTTAGGCTTGATCGTGTGCATTTGCGTGTATGATTAGTGCACGATTGAGCCGGGGGCGTCACAGAATGGACCCAAGCCTGAGACTGAATGCTTTTATTGCAAGGGAAACGGTCACTAGAAGCGGAACTGCCCCAAGTACTTAGCGGATAAGAAGGCCGGCAATACCAAAGGTATATATGATATACATGTTATTGATGTGTACCTTACCAGCGCTCGTAGTAGCTCCTGGGTATTTGATACCGGTGCGGTTGCTCATATTTGTAACTCAAAACAGGAGCTGCGGAATAAGCGGAGACTGGCGAAGGACGAGGTGACGATGCGCGTTGGGAATGGTTCCAAGGTCGATGTGATCGCCGTCGGCACGCTACCTCTACATCTGCCTACGGGATTAGTTTTAAACCTCAATAATTGTTATTTAGTACCAGCTTAGAGCATGAACATTGTATCAGGATCTCGTTTGATGCCAGATGGCTACTCATTTAAATCCGAGAATAATGGTTGTTCTATTTATATGAGAGATATGTTTTATGGTCATGCCCCGCTGGTCAATGGTTTATTTTTATTGAATCTCGAACGTGATGTTACACATATTCATAGTGTGAATGCCAAAAGATGTAAGGTTGATAATGATAGTCCCACATACTTGTGGCACTGCCGCCTTGGTCACATTGGAGTCAAACGCATGAAGAAACTCCATGCAGATGGACTTTTGGAGTCTCTTGATCATGAATCATTTGACACGTGCGAACCATGCCTCATGGGCAAAATGACCAAGACTCCGTTCTCCGGAATAATGGAGCGAGCAACCAACTTATTGGAAATCATACATACTGATGTGTGCGGTCCGATGAGCGTTGAGGCTCGCGGTGGTTATCATTATGTTCTCACCCTCACTGATGACTTAAGTAGATATGGGTATGTCTACTTAATGAAACACAAGTCTGAGACCTTTGAAATGTTCAAGGAATTTCAGAGTGAGGTTGAGAATCAACGTGACAGGAAAATAAAGTTCTTACGATCAGATCGTGGAGGGGAATATTTGAGTCACGAATTTGGCACGCACTTAAGGAAATGTGGAATTGTTTCACAACTCACGCCGCCTGGAACACCTCAGCGTAATGGTGTGTCCGAACGTCGTAATTGCACTCTATTAGATATGGAGCCATAAGAGTTGTCTCAATTTATTGTATGACCTGCGTGTCAATGTAAAGGCCATGAAATTACTTTACTTTATTGCTAAACGTTAGCCATAGTAGTAGAAGTAATAGTTGGCGAGGCAACTTCATGAAGACACGATGATGGAGATCATGATGATGGAGATCATGGTGTCATGCCGGTGACGATGATGATCATGGTGCCCCGAAGATGGAGATCAAAAGGAGCAAAATGATATTGGCCATATCATGTCACTATTTGATTGCATGTGATGTTTATCATCTTTTTACATCTTATTTGCTTAGAACGACGGTAGCAGAAATAAGATGATCCCTCGCTAAAATTTCAAGAAAGTGTTCCCCCTAACTGTGCACTGTTGCGAAGGTTCGTTGTTTCGAAGCACCACGTGATGATCGGGTGTGATAGATTCTAACGTTCGAATACAACGGGTGTAAGCCAGATTTACACATGCAAAACACTTAGGTTGACTTGATGAGCCTAGCATGTACAGACATGGCCTCGGAACACGGAAGACCGAAAGGTCGAACATGAGTCGTATAGAAGATACGATCAACATGAAGATGTTCACCGTTGATGACTAGTCCGTCTCACGTGATGATCGGACATGGCCTAGTCGATTCGGATCATGTATCACTTAGATGACTAGAGGGATGTCTATCTGAGTGGGAGTTCATAGAATAATTTGATTATATGAACTTAATTGTCATGAACTTAGTCTAAAATTTTTACAATATGTCTTGTAGATCAAATGGCCCACGCTAATGTTGCCCTCAACTTCAACGCGTTCCTAGAGAAAACCAAGCTGAAAGACGATGGTAGCAACTACACGGACTGGGTCCGTAACCTGAGGATCATCCTCATAGCTGCCAAGAAAGCTTATGTCCTTGAAGGACCGCTAGGTGACGCACCTGTTTTCCCGGCAACTCAAGACGTTATGAACGCCTGGCAGTCGCATAGTGATGATTACTCCCTGGTTCAGTGCGGCATGCTTTACAGCTTAGAACCGGGGCTCCAAAAGCGTTTTGAGCAACACGGAGCATATGAGATGTTCCAAGAGCTGAAAATGGTTTTCCAAGCTCATGCCCGGGTCGAGAGATATGAAGTCTCCGACAAGTTCTACAGTTGTAAGATGGAGGAGAATAGTTTTGTCAGCGAGCATATACTCAAAATGTCTGGGTTGCACAACCGCTTGTCTCGGCTGGGAGTTAATCTCCTGGATGACGCGGTCGTTGACAGAATCCTTCAGTCACTTCCACCTAGCTACAAGAGCTTTGTGATGAACTTCAATATGCAGGGGATGGAAAAAACCATTCCTGAGGTATATTCAATGCTGAAATTAGCGGAGGTGGAGATAAAAAAGGAACATCAAGTGTTGATGGTGAATAAAACCACTAAGTTCAAGAAAGGCAAGGGTAAAAAGAACTTCAAGAAGGACGGCAAGGGAGTTGCCGCGCCCGGTAAGCAAGCTACCGGGAAGAAGCCAAAGAATGGACCCAAACCTGAGACTGAATGCTTTTATTGCAAGGGAAACGGTCACTGGAAGCGGAACTGCCCCAAGTACTTAGCGGATAAGAAGGCCGGCAATACCAAAGGTATATGTTATATACATGTTATTGATGTGTACCTTACGAGCGCTCGTAGTAGCTCCTGGGTATTTGATACCGGTGCGGTTGCTCATATTTGTAACTCAAAACAGGAGCTGCGGAATAAGCGGAGACTGGCGAAGGACGAGGTGACGATGCGCGTCGGGAATGGTTCCAAGGTCGATGTGATCGCCGTCGGCACGCTACCTCTACATCTGCCTACGGGATTAGTTTTAAACCTCAATAATTGTTATTTGGTACCAGCTTTGAGCATGAACATTGTATCAGGATCTCGTTTGATGCGAGATGGCTACTCATTTAAATCCGAGAATAATGGTTGTTCTATTTATATGAGAGATATGTTTTATGGTCATGCCCCACTGGTCAATGGTTTATTTTTATTGAATCTCGAACGTGATGTTACACATATTCATAGTGTGAATGCCAAGAAATGTAAGGTTGATAATGATAGTCCCACATACTTGTGGCACTGCCGCCTTGGTCACATTGGTGTCAAACGCATGAAGAAACTCCATGCAGATGGACTTTTGGAGTCTCTTGATTATGAATCATTTGACACGTGCGAACCATGCCTCATGGGCAAAATGACCAAGACTCCGTTCTCCGGAACAATGGAGCGAGCAACCAACTTATTGGAAATCATACATACTGATGTGTGCGGTCCAATGAGCGTTGAGGCTCGCGGTGGTTATCGTTATGTTCTCACCCTCACTAATGACTTAAGTAGATATGGGTATGTCTACTTAATGAAACACAAGTCTGAGACCTTTGAAAAGTTCAAGGAATTTCAGAGTGAGGTTGAGAATCAACGTGACAGGAAAATAAAGTTCTTACGATCAGATCGTGGAGGGGAATATTTGAGTCACGAATTTGGCACGCACTTAAGGAAATGTGGAATTGTTTCACAACTCACGCCGCCTGGAACACCTCAGCGTAATGGTGTGTCCGAATGTCGTAATCGCACTCTATTAGATATGGTGCGATCTATGATGTCTCTTACCGATCTACCGCTATCATTTTGGGGTTATGCTTTAGAGACTGCCGCATTCACTTTAAATAGGGCTCCGTCGAAATCCGTTGAGACGACACCGTATGAATTATGGTTTGGGAAGAAACCTAAGCTGTCGTTTCTGAAAGTTTGGGGATGCGATGCTTATGTCAAGAAACTTCAACCTGAAAAGCTCGAACCCAAATCAGAAAAATGCGTCTTCATAGGATACCCTAAGGAAACTATTGGTTATACCTTCTACCTCAGATCCGAAGGCAAGATCTTTGTTGCCAAGAATGGATCCTTTCTAGAGAAAGAGTTTCTCTCGAAAGAAGTAAGTGGGAGGAAAGTAGAGCTTGATGAGGTAACCCCTCTTGAACCGGAGAGTAGCACAGCTCAGGAAGATGTTTCTGTGGTGCCTGCACCGACTAGAGAGAAAGTTAATGATGATGATCATGAAACTTCGGATCAAGTTGCTACTGAACTTCGTAGGTCCACGAGGACACGTTCCGCACCAGAGTGGTACGGCAACCCTATCCTGGAAGTCATGTTGTTAGACAACGGTGAACCTTCAAACTATGAAGAAGCAATGGCGGGCCCGGATTCCAACAAATGGCTTGAAGCCATGAAATCCGAGATAGGATCCATGTATGAAAACGAAGTATGGACTTTGACAGACTTGCCCGATGATCGGCAAGCCATAGAGAACAAATGGATCTTTCAGAAGAAGACAGACGCGGATGGTAATGTGACCATCTATAAGGCTCGACTTGTCGCTAAGGGTTATCGACAAGTTCAAGGGGTTGACTACAATGAGACCTTCTCACCCGTAGCGAAGCTGAAGTCCGTCCGAATCATGTTAGCAATTGCCGCATTCTATGATTATGAGATATGGCAAATGGACATCAAAACGGCATTCCTTAATGGTTTTCCTTAAGGAAGAGTTGTATATGATGCAGCCGGAAGGTTTTGTCGATCCTAATAATGCTGACAAGGTATGCAAGCTCCAGCGCTCAATTTATGGGCTGGTGCAAGCATCTCAGAGTTGGAACATTCGCTTTGATGAGATGATCAAAGCGTTTGGGTTTACACAGACTTATGGAGAAGCCTGTGTTTACAAGAAAGTGAGTGGGAGCTCTGTAGCATTTCTCATATTATATGTGGATGACATACTATTAATGGGAAATGATATAGAATTCTTGGAAAGCATAAAGGCCTACTTGAATAAGTGTTTTTCAGTGAAGGACCTTGGAGAAGCTGCTTACATATTAGGCATCAAGATCTATAGAGATAGATCGAGACGCCTCATTGGTCTTTCGCAAAGCACATACCTTGACAAGATATTGAAGAAGTTCAATATGGATCAGTCCAAGAAGGGGTTCTTGCCTGTATTACAAGGTGTGAGATTGAGCACGGCTCAATGCCTGACCTCGGCAGAAGATAGAGAAAAGATGAGTGTCATCCCCTATGCCTCAGCCATAGGGTCTATTATGTATGCCATGCTGTGTACCAGACCTGATGTGAACCTCGCCGTAAGTTTGGTAGGGAGGTACCAAAGTAATCCCGGCATGGAACACTGGACAGTGGTCAAGAACATCCTGAAGTACCTGAAAAGGACTAAGGATATGTTTCTCGTTTATGGAGGTGACGAAGAGCTCATCGTAAAGGGTTACTTCGATGCTAGCTTCGACACAGATCTGGATGACTCTAAGTCACAAACCGGATACGTGTATATTTTGAATGGTGGGGCAGTCAGCTGGTGCAGTTGCAAGCAAAGCGTCGTGGCGGGATCTACATGTGAAGCGGAGTACATAGCAGCCTCGGAGGCAGCACAGGAAGCAGTCTGGATGAAGGAGTTCATCACCGACCTAGGAGTTATTCCCAATGCGTCGGGCCCAATGACTCTCTTATGTGACAACACTGGAGCTATTGCCCTCGCCAAGGAGCCCAGGTTTCACAAGAAGACCAGGCATATCAAGCGTCACTTCAACTCCATTCGTGAACATGTTCAAGATGGAGACATAGATATTTGTAAAGTGCATACGGATCTGAATGTCGCAGATCCGTTGACTAAACCTCTTCCACGAGCAAAACATGATCAACACCAGAACTCTATGGGTGTTCGATTCATCATAATGTAACTAGATTATTGACTCTAGTGCAAGTGGGAGACTGTTGGAAATATGCCCTAGAGGCAATAATAAAGTGGTTATTATTATATTTCCTTGTTCATGATAATTGTCTATTGTTCATGCGATAATTGTGTTATCCGGAAATCGTAATGCATGTGTGAATACATAGACCACAACATGTCCCTAGTGAGCCTCTAGTTGACTAGCTCGTTGATCAATAGATGGTTACGGTTTCCTGACCATGGACATTGGATGTCGTTGATAACGGGATCACATCATTAGGAGAATGATGTGATGGACAAGACCCAATCCTAAGCATAGCACTAGATCGTGAAGTTCGTCTGCTAAAGCTTTTCTAATGTCAAGTATCATTTCCTTAGACCATGAGATTGTGCAACTCCCAGATACCGTAGGAATGCTTTGGGTGTATCAAACGTCACAACGTAACTGGGTGACCATAAAGGTGCACTACAGGTATCTCCGAAAGTGTCTGTTGGGTTGGCACGAATCGAGACTGGGATTTGTCACTCCGTATGACGGAGAGGTATCTCTGGGCCCACTCGGTAATGCATCATCATAATGAGCTCAATGTGACTAAAGAGTTAGCCACGGGATCATGCGTTACGGAACGAGTAAAGAGACTTGCCGGCAACGAGATTGAACAAGGTATAGGGATACCGACGATCGAATCTCGGGCAAGTATCATACCAGTAGACAAAGGGAATTGTATACGGGATCGATTGAATCCTCGACATCGTGGTTCATCTGATGAGATCATCGTGGAACATGTGGGAGCCAACATGGGTATCCAGATCCCGCTGTTGGTTATTGGCCGGAGAGATGTCTCGGTCATGTCTGCATGGTTCCCGAACCCGTAGGGTCTACACACTTAAGGTTCGGTGACGCTAGAGTTGTTATGGGAAATAGTATGTGGTTACCGAATGTTGTTCGGAGTCCCGGATGAGATCCCGGACGTCACGAGGAGTTCCGGAATGGTCCGGAGGTGAAGATTTATATATGGGAAGTCATCATACGGTCACCGGAAATGTTCGGTGGTTTTCCGGTATTGTACCGGGACCACCGAAGGGGTTCCGGGGGTCCACCGGGAGGGTCCACCTGCCCCGGAGGGCCCTATGGGCTGTATGGGGAAGGGAACCAGCCCCTAAGTGGGCTGGGCGCCACACCCCCCTAGGGCCCATGCGCCTAGGGTTGGGGGAAACCCTAAAGGGGGGCGCCCCCCTTGGCTTGGGGGGCAAGCCCTCTCCCCTTGGCCGCCGCCCCCCCTCTAGATCTGATCTAGAGGGGCCGGCCCCCTTCCCCCTTGGCCCCATAAATAGAGGGGAGGAGGGAGGGCAGCAGGACCTCATCCAAGGCACAGCCCTCCCCCTCTCCAACACCCCCTCCTCCGTCGTTTGAGCTTGGCGAAGCCCTGCCGGAGAACTGCAAGTTCCACCACCACGCCGTCGTGCTGCTGGAGCTGTCTTCCCCAACCTCTCCCTCCTCCTTGCTGGATCAAGGCACGGGAGACGTCACCGGGCTGCACGTGTGTTGAACACGGAGGCATCGTTGTTCGGTGCTTAGATCGGAATCGACCGCGATCTGAATCGCTGTGTGCACGACTCCTCCAACCGCGTTATTGCAACGCTTCCGCATCGCGATCTTCAAGGGTATGAAGATGCACTCCTCTCTCTCTCGTTGCTAGTCTCTCCATAGATTGATCTTGGTGATGCGTAGGAAAAAAAAATTGATTTACTACTACGTTCCCCAACAGTTTTTGACAACCGGCTCTGGCGTCCCGAGTATTAGCGACACAACCTTTGAAGAAGATTGGCTAACCATCATCCACCCATGTACGAAAATCTCCTGCAAATCCTGGTTCTATACTAGTGTTTATTGCCCTTCTCCCATTGCAGGATCACAAAGGACGAGGTTTCAAAGGTCCGCTCTCCTAAAGGTCATGCATGCGGTCAATGGGATGGAGTCGCTAGAAGCAGCGGCAACAACAACAAGAGAAACAATGGTGGAATGTGCGCGATGAGACAAAGCAGATATGATCTAACAGATGGACAACGAGGGTTTATGGTTGTTTTAACGAGTGATGACTCTAATTGCAAGTTAATTATTCCTTTGTCACACACATGACATAGGTCTAAGTTCGGGTCGGCTCATTTACGAAACACAATGCAGGCAGTCGAGGAGAATTGCGTGTGTACCACTCTTCTTCGCATGCTCCAATAGGATGTGGAAGAGAATCTTGTATATGTTGGTCTCAAATCTCCTTCACTTCTGGGGTAGTACTAAACCTCCCACCATATCATGAAAGCCCACATAGCCATATAAGATTTATCCTTTTTGTATATGGGCCCAGAGCCCATCTAACATTCAACAATCCCCTACTAGATCTCAAAGACACATTGTGTTGTCCTCTATTCTAACGATTGTTTTGATATATCAATATTTTCATTGGAGACTAGTTAAGATTCAACATTGTGTAAGATTAGGTATTTGTCAATACTAGGTAGCAACTTCTCAGGTCATTGTCATCTCCTCTGCCATTGCCTTGCCTACTTCGCCCTGTCTCTAGGGCTTTCGGCCTGCCTTGTAATCTAAAGTAGAGGTGGAAAATGGATATTTGTGTTACTATTATACATGAAATCATTAACTAAATGTTGGGCTTGTCATTCAAGACATCAGGCAAATTCAAAGATTACCACTATATAGTTGCCAATTGGATCTTAGACCATCATGTTCTTGCTGGTCTCTGTATCCAAGTTGTGTCAAATATCCAATCCATTTCCACCGTTGATCCCAGGCAATGGAGGGGAGCAATTGATGGTCTGCACTTGCCATGGTAAAATGGGACACATGTAAGCTCATCTAGATATATTTTAAAGCCAGCTACATGGAATACTTTGTAGAAATGTCTTAGGAAAAATGACAACCACTCAACTACACTTGCTAGATAGCTCATACATAGATGTTGAAAAAATGCGCTAAGAACACAGGTTAATTTTGAGGTTGGTTTGGGTACCTCAATTCTTCTTGGCTTGATTGGTTGCAATGGGGATGGCCCCCTTTGGGGCTCATTTCCAATATTTGTTCCCCTATTGTGTAAAACAATGAAATCTCCATTTCAGACCTCGCCGCCAACAATTGGGGGGCTTGGGTTCCGTCTGGTCATGTCCCTTATAGAGCTGGAGAACTAGTAGGATCTCACTGCCTTGTTCCCTACCCTCTCGGAGGCACCTGACACTCTTCTCTGACCACACTCCTTGTTTGGCAAGTTCTCAGTCAAGTCCCTAGGGGGGGCATCCCTTATTTTGATGACAAGGCAGCAATGTCGTAGTGATGTGGCAGGACTTGAATTATATAGCTTCTAGTGAGTTTTCCCCCTTCCTCGTGTCGTCCTCCCGAGGGCGACTAGGGTTCCCAGCCCCTCTGCCACCCACCCTCCCCCATTCCCTTGCCATCGCCAGAGGCAAACGTTGACTATGCCGGCGCGGTCGCCAGTGAAGGTGGTGGTGAGGTCTTCATCACTCTGTCCCTTGTCCGAGGACTCCAGTCGCTAGATGGTGGTACCGCGTGGTGTGGCGGCGGTGACTTTCGTCGGTCGACGCTCGCAGGTGCAGATGGTTGCATCCTTCGGTCGCGGGGGCGCGACGAGGTGTCAGCGGGTGGAGGTAGAGGTGCCAATTCCCCTTCAATTTCAAATCCAGATCTGCAGGTCCGATCTCCTTCCCCCGTCTCTGGATCACTGTTGCTCGTCATCTCAAGCAGGTAAGGACCTCTGGTCCAGGCCCTCACTTTGGCGTGGAGATGGTGGCAGGCTCGGCTCTGAGGGAAACCCTTGGTCGGTTCATTTGGCCACGACAGCGGCGACGCCCAAGGGCGCCACTTTCCTCCCCTATGGCACTATTGAGGAACCTGCCTCCCCATCGCTGGCCACTTTCCGAAGGGAAAGCTCAAAATCCATGTGGATCGGGCGGCGACGGAGATGTGCGCATCTTGTTCTCCTTGGATACGTCATTAGGGGAAATCGATCATGGAAGTATGGTGCCTTGGGGTGGAGGTGACTGGCGGCTCCGAGCCTTGTGTGGTATCTAGCGTGTTGGTCTTTCTTGCATGTTTGTCATCTCTGTTGGTGGTGCACTCCAGGCTAGCATACGTCGTCAAGCACTAAGAGGTCGACTTCCTCGTCCCTAGGAGGGAGGGGATAGTGATCTCCTTCCTGATGGCTTTTGCTTGGCCATGCCGGCAAGCGTCGGGTTTGTTCTTCGCAATGGCTCACCTTGTTTCAATGCGCTAGTGCTATATCCCTAGCCTCGGGGTTGCATTTCGTCTTCGCCTACCCCCAGCTACTTTCCTCTTTGTTTCGATGTCCAAGGATGGCCGTAAATTTGGCTATGTGGTGTGCTTCATGCTTCGACCGGGTCGTGCCCTGTGTTGTCTCCAAGTGGTCTTGTAACTAGCTCCTTGCCTAGCTCTCGGGTGAGCTCCTCTTCTTACCGATGGTGCGGCGTCCTTTGAGCTAGGACGAGAGGGTAGGGTCCCTCTTCCGAATTAGAGAAGGAAGGATATGTGCTCCCTCATCCCGGTGGAGCAGCGTCGACATCATCTTCTTGTGGCTGTCGGCTGATCCTGGATGCCGCTTCTGTTTAGTCATTTTAGGTCCTCGAGTGTTGTGGGCATCCACATTTGCAAGATGTTCTTTCTCTTTGTTTTCTTTAGCTTGTTGTGTGTGTTGCGTTGTAAGCTGCTCTATCAGCTCCATGTATCTTTCGGCCGACCACTTCTTTGTTGCCTTGTGTAATCCCTGGCCGGTTGATGGCTTTTTAAATTCAAAGCCGGGTGCTTCTTGTGCCTGTTTCTAAAAAAAATGTTGCAGGACATCAACCAAAAGCACCTGCGAAACCCCAAATAAATTGATTGTTCCAATAGCTTAGGGTCTAAAATCAAATCGTTTTTTAGTTCACAAGTCGATTTGAGATATAAGGCATGGTACATTGTATTTGTAAAATTCAAAGTCAATTTGAGATATACAACTTTACAATACTAATTTACAACTCAAGTATTATAATAAACAAAAGTTACAGTGAGTTCAAACAAGAATTATACAGCATATATTTATCACAAATGGAACGAACAATAGCCTATAAATCAGATATACTAGTTACGCATTCACACTAAAGGCTTGTGCTCCCTGGGCAACCTTGATGAAGACATCTTCCAAGGTGGTGTCAGCGAGCCCCCAAGCGTGTATGCTAAAACGGCATTTTGCACTCTCGACTTCATGGAAAACGCTTGCTATCTTCACCTCCTGCTTTGGCAGCTCAAATTTCTGTGTTCCAAATATGTGATATATCCTGTTTGCATTTGGCGACAAACGGCGAACCAGCTGTTCAACCTCCTGCTCGTGTTCCGGAGATGTTGTGATTGTGAACACATAGGTACCCCCATATCTTGCTTTTAGCTGAGAACATTGGAGCGAAAAAATTGGTAAATTTTCAATAAAGTAGGACTTTACAAAAAAAGGTACTTGTGTGTGCTATACAAGTAATTTACCTCTTTTGGATTTCCAATGCATTGGAAACCACCATCAACAAAAATACCGAGTCTATCACATAGTACCTCCGCCTCTTCCATTGAATGTGCTGTCAAAATCAGACATGATAATTCACAATGTATCTATGGAAGCAATCAAGAGAAGATTAGGAAAGCATAATACTTGTAAGAATGATGGCACGGTTTTTCTTTGCTTCCTTCACAACACTCCACAGGCTATTTCTTGATGCTGGATCTAGTCCAGTGCTCGGCTCATCCATGAAAACAACCTAAAATTATGTGTATGCAAATATCAGTTGAAGGTTCCATAATATTTTCTACATCAAAACATAACAGCAATCAGGTCAGTACCTTGGGGTCTCCAATTAAGGAGATTGCGACACTAAGCCTCCGTTTCATGCCCCCACTGTACTTCCCCACTTGCTTATCACCGACACCACCACGAAATAGGTTAACACTCTTCAGAGAATCATCAGTTGCCTGACAGCACAAAATATTTTACATTTCAAATACGGGTCCATTCATGCATATTATGATCTGAACGGTTGCTAAATGGCAGAACCAGTGAACATATAGCACCGTGTTTCACATGTTAGATGTGTATAGTCCCCTTTCTGTATATCCCCATTGTATAAGGGGTTTCTTGCACTTTACCACACATTTATATGTATTGGCCTTTGGCCCTCAGTGAATACCAGTTGCTCATTATCCAACATGGTATCAGATGCTAGGTTAGCCTCTCCTTCCCGCACGATGCAACTCCGTTCTCCCCGTCCCTAATCTCCCTCGATTCTGCCTGCATCCAGCCGTCTGGCAGCCGCCTCCTCTCTGCCGCCGGCCGTATCTGCCTGCATCCAGCCGTCCGGCCGCCACCTCCTCTCTGCAGCCGGCCGCCGCCGTCCTCTGCCGTCCGGCCGCCGCTTGCTCCTGTCCCGTCCAGCCGCCGCTATCCCCGGCCCGTCCGGCCCCTGCATCGCCTGCCTGCCGCCGTCGCCGGGCTCATCTAGCCGCTGGTGCCCCAGGCCTGTCCGGCCGCCGCCGCCCCTGGCCGTCCGGCCTCCGCCGTCCCTGCTTCCTGCTGCCGGCGACCCGGTTGCTCCCCGCTACGGCTGGCCTCTGCTCGCGTGGGTTGATTCCCGCTCGAGCGCCTGCCTCGAGCGAGGCCTTGCCCGATCCAGATCGAGTCATCTTCGTCCGTTGACTCCAAAAAAAACAGAGAGCCCCTCATGTCTTCTTCGGGATATGTCGTCGTTCCTCGGTGCTCGGTGATCTTCGATGGCACCAACTATGCTGAGTTTGCGGGTTTCATGCGTATGCGCGGTCTTCTTCTGTGGGGCGTTCTCTCTGGCGAGGTCCCCTGTCCGCCATGCCCTGTTGCTCCTGTGGCTCCTACCCCGCCGATGCCGCCAGTTCTTGCTGCTGATGCTTCTCAGGCTGATCGGGATGTAGCTAAGGCTCTCGATGATGCTGCGGTTGATGCTTATGATCAGCAGGTATCCGCTTATTCATATGCTCTTTCTGTCTACCGAGATGATCTGTCTGCTTACACTCAGTGGTGCAATGATGATACTCGTGCTGCTGCTGTTCTCACTGCGAGTGTCCTCCCTCAGTTTGCTTCAGAGTTCATGGGCCTCGGCACTGTTGCAGTGATGTGGTCTTATCTCTGTCAGCGGTATCAGCCCTCTGGTGATGCTCTCTACTTATCTGTGGTGCGTCAAGAGGACGCTCTTCAGCAGGGTGACTCTTCTTTTGACGAGTTCTACACGCAGAGTTCTGCCATCTGGCGCCAGCTTGACTCTCTTCGGACAGTTGTTTGTGGATCTTGCCACTGCTGCCAGACTATGCGGTCCGACTTGGAGTTTCAGCGTGTCCATGAGTTCTTATCTCGCCTCCGCTCCGAGTTTGAGCCTCGCCGTGCTCACTTGCTTGCTCGTGGTCGTGTTCCTATCTCAGAGGTCCTTGCTGAGCTTCATGCTGAGGAGACCCGCCTTCGTTCTGCTGGGTTGCTTGCGGTTCCTTTAGTGTTGGCTGCCCGAGCTCCTCTGTCGTCTGCTCGTCTCACTGCTCCACCGCTCCTGCCCACACCTTCAGGGGGGTGGGTCGCCCTCCTTATGCTGAGAAGGGCCGGTCGCGCCATGACACCTTCTGTGGCTACTGCTCCTGGCCAGGTCACCCAGAGTCTGATTGTCGCCAGAAGCAGCGAGACCAGAGGCGCTCCTCTTCCAATGGGACTCCTGCGTCTTGCTCGACTCCGTCACTCACTGACCAAGACATTGTGAGGCTCAAGCGCCTTCTGGCTTCCTCTGGTTCTTCATCGACGGGTTCTGCTGCTGCTGTGACTGATTTCACCTCTTCATCACCGCTGGCATCTACACCGTCAGGTACATCTTCGTGGGTTCTGGACTCTGGAGCTTCCTTTCATATGTCTTCTGATTCTTCAGCGTTGTCTTCTCTTCAACCTCTTGATTCCACTATTAATGCTCTTACTGCCGATGGCACACCTCTTCCTGTTGCTAGTCGTGGTATTCTTTCTACTCCGTCCTTTTCTATTCCTAGTGTTTCACATGTTCCCCGCCTTACCATGAATCTTTTTTTCGCTGCCCAACTTACTGATTCTGGTTGTCGTGTCATTCTTGATACCGACTCTTGCTCCATTCAGGATCGTCGCACCAAGGCTTTGGTTGGTGCTAGCCCCCGGCGCCGTGAGTCAGAGGGCCTTTGGGAGGTTGACGGGCTTTGTGTTCCTTCCGCTGCCACCACTTCTGCCAGTTCTCATGCTCTTGCTGCCTCCTCGTCTGCGTCCTTCCAGCAGTGGCATCATCACCTTGGTCACATATGTGGCTCTCGCTTGTCATCGTTAGTGCGTCAGGGCCTCTTAGGGTCTGTCTCTGGAGATGTCTCTTTACATTGTAATGGTTGTAGACTTGGCAAACAAACCCAGTTACCTTATCCCACCAGTGAGTCGGTATCTCAGCGTCCTTTTGACTTAGTTCACACTGATGTGTGGGGTCCTGCTCCCTTTGATTCGAAAGGTGGTCATCGCTACTATGTTCTGTTTATTGATGATTTCTCTCATTACACTTGGCTCTACTTTATGAAATCTCGTAGCGAGGTTCTCTCTATATACAAGTGTTTTGCCGCCATGGTTCACACTCAGTTTTCCACGCCCATTCGTACTTTTCGTGCAGACTCCACTGGAGAGTATCTCTCCCAGATGTTGCGTGGTTTTCTTGCGGAACAGGGTACTCTTGCCCTGGTGCTCATGCTTAGAATTGCATTGCGGAACGTAAGCATCGTCATCTACTTGAGACGGTTCATGCGCTGATGATCGCTGCCTCTCTTCCACCACACTTTTGGGCTGAGACCGTCTCTGCCTCCACCTATGTCATCAACATTCAGCCATCGACTGCTCTACAGGGTGGTATTCCTATGGAGCGGCTCTCTGGTCATTCTCATGACTACTCGGCTCTTTGTCTGTTTGGATGTGTGTGCTATGTTCTTCTTGCCCCACGAGAACACACTAAATTGACTGCTCAGTCGGTTGAGTGTGTTTTTCTTGGCTACAGCGATGAGCACAAGGGCTATAGATGTTGGGATCCTGTTGGTCGTCGGCTGCGCATTTCGCATGATGTGACTTTTGATGAGCCTCGTTCTTACTATCCGCGTTCTTCCTCCTCGAGCTTCTCTGTGGATGATATTTCTTTTCTTCTTCTTCCTGATACACCCTCCTATGTGCCTCCTGTCTCCCCCCTCCCTCCGACACATCTCACTCCTTCTCCTTCACCACCGACGTTACCTTCACCCCCATCCTCATCCTCCACCTCTCCACCATCATCTCCAGTCTGTAACCCTCTTTCTCCATTTCCTCCCCACTACACTCGTCGCCCTCGTATTGAGGATGCTTCTCCTGACGTGCCTTCCACTTCCGGCGCGCCTCCTCTCACGCCTCCTCCGGTTCATAACCTCCGTGCTTGGCCTCGCCCCCCACCTGATCGCTACTCTCCTGACCGGTACGGTCTCTCTGTCGTTGCCGAGCCCACTTCCTATCGGGCTGCCATGACTCAGCCTGAATGGCAGCTTGCGATGGCTGAGGAGCTTGCTGCCCTTGAGCGTTCTGGCACATGGGATCTGGTTTCCCTGCCTTCCGGTGTTCATCCCATCACCTGCAAGTGGGTCTATAAGATTAAGACTCGCTCCGATGGTTCTCTTGAGCGCTACAAAGCTCGTCTTGTAGCTCGTGGTTTTTAGCAGGAGCAGGACCGCGATTATGATGAGACTTTGCTCATGTGGCACACATGACCACTGTCCGCACTCTTCTTGCTGTGGCTTCTGTTCGTCATTGGTCTGTGTCTCAACTTGACGTCCAGAACGCTTTTCTCAATGGTGAGTTGCGAGAGGAGGTCTACATGCAGCCACCCCCGGGGTACTACGCTCCTGATGGTATGGTCTGCCGCCTTCGACGCTCCCTCTATGGTCTTAAACAGGCCCCTCGTGCCTGGTTCGAGCGGTTCACCTCTGTGGTGACTGCCGCTGGCTTCTTGCCCAGTGCTCATGATCCCGCTTTATTTGTTCACACATCTCCACGTGGTCGGACTCTTCTCCTTCTATATGTTGATGACATGATCGTCACTAGTGACGACTCTGACTACATTGCCTTTGTTAAGGCTCGCCTTCGCGACCAGTTCCTCATGTCTGATCTTGGTCCACTTCGCTATTTTCTTGGGATTGAGATTTCTTCAACCTCTGATGGCTTCTACATCTCCCAGGAAAAATATATTCAGGATCTTCTTACTCGCGCCGCTCTTGGTGATGAGCGCACTGTTGTGACTCCTATGGAACTCAACATTCAGCTTCGTGCTTCTGACGGTGACCCTCTTCCCAATCCCACTCGCTATCGCCACCTCGTTGGGAGCCTTGTCTATCTTGCTGTTACGCGTCCTGACATCTCCTATCCTGACCACATCCTCAGTCAATTTGTTTCAGCCCCCACCTCTGTCCACTATAGTCATCTCCTCCGTGTTCTACGATATCTTTGTGGCACGATCTCTCATCGCCTTTTCTTTTCCCGCTCCAGCTCTCTCAAGCTCCAGGCCTACTCTGATGCTACCTGGGCTAGTGATCCCTCTGATCGACGCTCGCTGTCTGCTTACTGTGTCTTTCTTGGTGGCTCTCTTATTGCCTAGAAGACAAAGAAACAGACTGCAGTTTCTCGCTCGAGTACAGAGGCTGAGTTGTGAGCAATGGCTATGTTGACGGCTGAGGTGATCTGATTACGGTGGTTACTTGAGGATTTTGGTGTGTCTGCTACTACCTCGACTCCCTTAGTGTCAGACAGTACCGGTGCTATCAGTATTGCACGTGATCTGGTGAAGCATGAGCTCACCAAGCACATCGGTGTGGATGCCCACTTTGTGCGTGCTGCTGTGCAGGATCAGACTTTCGCTCTTCACTATGTGCCTTCTGAGTTACAGTTGGCGGACTTCTTCACGAAGGCACAAACTAGAGTGCAGCATGGCTTTTTTTCTCTCCAAACTCAGTGCTGTTGATCCACCATGAGTTTGAGGGGGGGTGTTAGATGTATATAGTCCCCTTTCTGTATATCCTCATTGTATAAGGGATTTCTTGAACTTCTCAGTGAATACCAGTTGCTCATTATCCAACATCACGATCAGGTAAACAATAATAGATACTGATGCAAACATACAAAATTGCAGAACTATACCTTCAGCAATTCAGCGCCTTTAAGATTTTTTAGTCTTCCATAAAACAACAGATGCTCTTTTCCCGTCAATGTTTCCCAAAGTAAGCTATATTTCAAAAGGCATTAGCATTCGGGCAGCATAGTGTGCAGGACAGCTATACAACAACAAAAACAAAAACATCAGATTAATTTAAGATAAGGGCCCTACTCATGTTGTGGGCAGACACCCATATTTGTGTATATTTCGTTCATATCAGTACGTATATCCATTCCATGGACATAAGCAGTGCCAGACGTAGGTGGAACGAGCCCAATCATCTGTGGAGGAAAAATTGAAAATATATCCGCAAGGAATGAATATGTTGGTTAACTTTGTCAAAAAATGAAATGTACTATATTTCTTGCCACCATACCATACTAATGAAGGATGTTTTCCCAGCCCCATTCGGGCCAAGCATTCCAAAACATTGGCCTTTTGGGAGGGCAAGAGACAACCCACGAACTGCAAGCTTATCAGGATTCCCATCCCTTCCATGGTAAACCTTCTTTAGGTTATCACATATAATAGCATAATTTGCATTGGGTTCCAGCAGAAGCTGCTCAACGGCCTCTCTCTGAACATAATAACAAATGGATTATCAATAAACACATATGCTGTCAGGGTCTCCTATAAAAATTGAATAGGTATCTTTCAGAAATACGCAAGGGAGTATATAACCTACTTCCTGAGTCGCGTCGGGGTTCTCCATTTCAACTATTACTTTAGATCCTATCCGACCAAAGCTATACATCCGGAATGATGCAGCTCGCTTCTTAAAGCATTTCAACAAGATTAACAACCTTTTTCGGAGTCCACCACCCAGTAATGAGACTTGATCCAAATAAAATGCCAATGGGAGAAGTATTGCCCATTCAACAACCATGATAATCAATACAGTACGCATTCCATTGACGGGGTCACTCAAATTAGTCCACGTCATACCATCGGTTCCCATTGCAGTTCCAATGAACGCATATTGACCAAACTCGTATAACCCTCGGTAAAGTGAAAATCCAGGGATAATCTCCATGACTACTATCCAACCCTCTTTATGCGGAACAATAAAACTTGTCAAGCATTTGATCTGAAGAGAGTTTGTAAAACATACATAAATGAGAAAGTAACTTACTCGGGAAACTATTATCCTGTATAAAAAAGCGCAGAAGAAATGCCCCTAGTAAACCAGAACCAAATACATAGATGTAACCAACCACTGCAGTACCATAATTTCAAATCAGTTACATATGTATTATAAGCACAACTTTCTCACTTTCGATAGAAAAAATCTTAATGACGGACCTGTGGCTATTTTGACAGAAGAAAAGAAGGATGCTGCGAAAAATGCGAGTGCAATCTGAAGATTTATGTAGATGAAGTAGAAAACAATCTGAATGCTGTAGTCATTTGTTGTAAAGAAACCCAGACCTGTACAGAATAAAACCAATTCAAGGAGACTCAATGTATGTAAAATGCATGCAATTTCTTGGTGATTTTCGAAATATTTACCTATCAAGGAGCCAAAAGTGACAAATAGTATCATATAGAGAGCTGACAGAGCAAAGAAGTAAGTATAAGTTATCATCCAGTAAGGGCCGGCCTTCAAACCATGCATTTTCATCATAATTTTCAGCTTTTGTTGCTTCTCATACACGAGATATGTTAGTATAACCTGTAGAAAGTATTGTATCAACTCATAATTTTATCCATTTTTGTGAACTTTCTTGCAAAAGGCTGTGCCTCATACTCACTGGAAACAGTAGTTCAATGATCCATGTGAAGAATAGAGCACCAAGAAGAGAGGACAGGTCAAGTTTAAGTGCTGTTCCTACTTTAGGCATATCTTTAACAAATTCAAGCAGCATTTCCGCTCCACTTCCTCTGAGAAATTTGATGTATGCGTTGGACGCCTATATGAAAAGACAGTACACCCCATCATAATAATAGTTGAAATACAAATGAAATTCACTTAAGATGAAGTCACACAGTAGTTACGAGCACATACCATGTTAACCAAGCGTGGTACTCGTAATAATGCCATTTCAAAAACTCCAGCATTATTGTTATATGTAGAGTTAAACCAAATACTAATGTCAAGACTGTCCTTATTTGTGTTCAAGAAGTCGAAACCTGTGAAGAAAAACATGTTATACACTGAATGAAAAGAATCAATGCTAACACTTCACTGAACTAGATCAGTGGATACCTGCAGCAAATTCGTTCGACTTCCCTCCTCCACTTTCCCTTTGTTGCCTATAACCATTAAATAGTTCGTCGTTGATAACTGATGCGTTTTCACGCCATAATGACAAACTTTGAATGCAGTCTACACCTGGACATCCAAAAGTACATTGGGAATGGAAATATTAGTAGGTAATTAGGTATACCAGGGGCACAAAACGTATGAAAAAACAGCCTCCTGTATATTGCATATTCTTGGAAAGCAAAAGCACAAAATGAAAACTCCGATAGCTAACTATGAAAGTGTCAAAGATTACAGTAACAGAAGAAAAATTTCCTGCTACCATATATTAACGTACATCCTCTTGTTTCAAAGAGATAGTTCAAACTCCAGTCCCATCTAAATATTTGATGAGACATGATCGGCTGATCTGTTCCTTCTTTTTCTAAATATTAACATAAGACAGACAAACAACAAAGCTGATTATGAAGCACACACTAACATTACCACTGTAGAAGGCCCAGTATTATGAATATTGTCAAGCATGCTATTGTTAAGAAAATTAAAGCTTACAAACATGAATTAGTAACCGAAGTAGTAATTCTTCTGAAATGCTCATGTCATCTCTAAAATGCTACTCACTAAATGTTGTCAAACATGAAGTAGTAATTAGTAATCAAAGTACACAATGAGGATTTCAACAGAGGAAGAATGCTACTTACTGAGTTTAAGGGGTTTCGGCCCAGCATTGACTGAAACTGTTTGCGAGAAATTGGACCTACACCGAGGTTGAACAATATACAGAGTATTCCCTGAAGTAAACGCTGGCTCTAAAAACTGTCTAAACGAAGCCGGCGCGTCAGAGCCCTGAGACAAACAGATCCAACAAAAAACTCTCCGTACATTAACAACTGTATAACCTAGCTAGTTGCGCAAATAGGTTTTAAAGAAACTCACAGGAACAATCTTGGAGAGCGTGTGTAGATAGTCGGAGAAATTTAAAGGCGAAGTCAGAGCAGGGAAGAGTTGACCTGAAAGACCTGCCGTTCAAAAGCACGAACATTCAGATGCACAAACATGTCATCTCCTACCTAGCTAATGTACCATGATATAGAGATCATACATACTTTGTGCGAGCGAGCGGTTGCTCCCGGTGACGAGGAAAGCGGCGGGGCACGAGCGAGCGTCCCGGCAAGCCGGGTTAGGCAAACCGTCGAACGGGTGGGAGGCGGTCCCGGCGGCCCTGGACTCGGGCGGGGGCAGCTGGAGCACGGCCGGCCACCGCGGCGGGCTGGGGATCGGACACGTGGCGACCTGGTCCTGCGTGGAGTACTGGACGCCGCACTCAGTCCTCCTGCAGCCACCGTCGGCGGCCGTGTCGACGCACGCGCAGCCGCAGCTGTACTTTGGCTGGCCGATCTCGCGGTTGATGACGGCCTGCATCACCACCAGCATCACGCAGAGGAGGGTCGGGAAGACGGTGATGCAGACGTTCGTCTTCACGTTCCTCTTCTGTAAGAGCAGCGGCAAACGAGACGGCCGATCAAATGTCGCTCTTGTTCTTGCCGTGTGAAGGGAGCGCATTGATGGAATGGATGCACAGCCGCGTCGACGACGGCAAGCAGAGCAAGAAACAGAGCAAGAAGAAGAAGAGGGCGGAGAGAAGAATCTCGTGGACGGACGGACCTGGAAGCAGAGGTTCTTGCGGAGGAGGGCGTTGGCCTGCGTGGCGAAGCCGGCGGGGCCCCTCGAGCCGTCCATTGCTGGAATGCTGGATTCGGAGGAGAAGACGAACCTCAGCTGCTCTTGGTCGTCTTCTTCGACCTTGGGTTCCGTCTCCCGCCAACTCTGCTTCACGATGTGTGATTGTAGGACAGCTAAAGTCGTCGGCAATTGTTTGACTTGCCAAGTTGCTCACGACCCACGTGGGAGCCATGTACTTATACCGAGTGTTTAGGGCATCTCCTACCCCCGACCGGTGGGGACCAATTCACAAACACGTACGTGGGAGCCGGCTATCCAACCGTAGCCGCAAATGTCCGAAGACATTTTGAACGAAATTTAACGAAAATAAAAAATGATGCAAATTTAAACAAATCGAATAAATTTCATTCAAATTTGGATAATTTTTACACAAAACCGATAATTTTCATCTAAACTAGAGCACGTGCATTACACTTTCGATATATTTCAACTAAACCCTTTGTTAAAAAGTGGTGGCCTTCGTGGGACCCATGAGCCAGCGGCCTCTCATATTCTAGTCTTCCTCGCTACCGGTGGCGCCCGCGGACGTGTCGGCTTTGTCGTCGTGGCGGCGGGGCGTGGCTCCCACGGAGCTGGCGACGTTGTCCTTGCCGTCGTAAAATTCCGCGGCCGCCTCGTCGATCTCCGCGTAGAGGGCTTCTTTCTCCTCGTACAGGATGCGGTGCCGCAATCGCTCGCGGTGGATGTCGTGGGCGGCGCGGTAGGTTGGATGCAGCTTTTGCCAGGCCTGGCATTTAAATAGCGGGCGGATGTCTGGCCAAGCGGCGAGGTGGTTAATGGTGGTCGCCAGACGGACAGATGGGTGGTGTTTGCATGCGGGCGTCGGAGTAGATTCCTCGGCAACCGTACATGTTTAATGGAGGGAGGCGGACAAAGGGGTGTCGTTTGAATGGGAGAGAAGACGTGTGCACCGGGAAGCGACGCGGGTGACGCTCTCGGCTAGCGCACCGCTTCAATGCTGCTTCAGTGAAGGTCGCGTCCGCTCTGGACCGGCATGAATGCAGCACTTACTGCTTCGGGCAGGAAAGGATGCGCACGTGCGAGGGAGAGGGCTTTCGATGAGCCATGTTTATCAGACGCGTGTGTGTGTGGAAGATGAGGCGGTTCGAGGCTACGCGGTTGAGAACAAAGCACCCCGAGTCAAGCCAAGGGTCAAAGGACGGTACTGTGGTACTCTACCTATGCATAAATGTAAGACGTTTGAAGCGTCAATTGGCAAACAAGACAGCGAGGAGACGCCGCGGAAAGGTTGCTACTCATGTCTTTCCTACTCTTTATTTTTTAAATCCGTGCTTTTGTAACTCTCTCCACATCAATGAAATCAGCTCCTAGCTGTTTTTCGTCCAAGAAAGGAATCAAAATTTGCTTCAGGTGATTTTTTTTGAAAAAGGAGGTTAAACCCCCGGCATCTGCATCAATCGATGCATACAGCTATCTTTATTAATTATTCCACGAAGATCTGACAAAAACATACATCAAGCCACCCGAAGCCACCACTCACACCTACAAACTTGATAATGTGGAGTGCTCTCACTCCCCATATCTATAACCGATGTCGTCGCCGATCTATCCATATAACGTATCGGAACCAACAACCGGTGCGACAGACCTAAAGCGTACACCACATGCACACGTTTTAGAAGCCAACATCATCATCGAACAGTTGTCCCATCTTTAGGAGAGAGATCCGCATCATCCTTGCCAGACCGACCAACCGTCGACGCCACCACGGCGCCCAACGACGCCACCGCCCTGCGCTCGTCCATCCTGACGCAGAGACTGGAAGATATGTCGTGCGTAGCACCTGCCGATTAGGCATGACAAAGCGTAGCACCTATCGGTCAGGCATGACTTGACATGTCCACCGAAGCTCCGTTCAAGACGAAGCCGCTCCGCCTCCTGCCTCTGCCTTCCAGCGCTGCTCCATAAACGATACTCCCAAGAGAGAAATGACACCGTAGTGCCGCCATCGTCCGATCTGGAACACGAGATCCTAGGGTTTCCCCCGGAGCAGCACGAGTGGGTTGAAAGTAGCTACTCGACGATACCTTCATCAAGGTAACGGCGCAGAACACCGCCATCGTCTGCCGTTGGCTTGGTTTTCACCGGCAACCATGTCTCCCCGACTCGCAGCCGGGACTAGATGACGGATCTCGGGATCCGATCACCCAGCCTCAGGCCGACCACCTCCGACGGAGGAGATGACAACCACCACCGGCTGCACCGGCCAGAACAGGTCTGACCGGAGGTGCCGCCAAGCAGCCCACCAGGCCCTCAACGTCGTTGCCGATCCGAAGCCGGATGACGTGCCGCCACTGCAGAAGTCGCCGCCGCCCACCGTCGCTCGTGGTAGGACCAGCCACCGGCGGATCTGCCGCGCCTCCACACGTGCAAGGGCTCCGCACCACCCATGAGACGCTGGAGAGAGGAGGATCCCCGCCACCGCCGTCGGCCCCCGGGCGCATCCCGACGGCGTCCTCCGGCGGCGACGGGGTGAGGGAAGGAGGAGTCGGCCCCGACGGCGGTGATAGGAAGCTCGATATTCCTTGAACTAAGAGTAGAGAAATTTAATTACAAAGCTTTGACTATATCTTATGTCAAGTACTACTGGCTCAGATTTTTTTTCTTCTGTTGTTTTTATTTTCTTTTTTTTTTGCTGTGTGTATCCTCGATGTATTTTTTTTTTTTGCGAGAAAACTTTCAATCTATTCATCTTCAATCATGGCAATACAACGAACACCAGAAAAAATAAAAATTACATCCAGATCCGTAGACCACCTAGCGATGACTACAAGCAATGAAGCGAGCCGAAGGCGCGCCGCCGTCATTGCCCCTCCCTCGCCGGAGCCGGACAAAACTTGTTGTAGTAGACAGTCGGGAAGTCGTCGTGCTAAGGCCCCATAGGACCAACGCAGCAGAACAACAACCGTCGCCGATGAAGAGTAGCATAGATCAAAAGGATCCAACCTGAAGAAACACAAACATAGACGAACTACGACCAGATCCAAGCAAATCCACCAAGGACAGATCCGCCGGAGACACACGTCCACACGCCCACCGGTGATGCTAGACACACCATCGGAACAGGGGCTAGGCGGGGAGGACCTTATTCCATCTTCAGGAGCCGCCGCCGTCTCGTTTCCTGAGCAGGACACAAACCCTAACAAAACTTAAAGAAACATCTACAAACAGAGCCCTCCCGCCGGCAAGGGCCAGGATCCACCACGCCGCCATGGCCCTAAGCCCACCAGAGGCGAGGCGGACCAGCGGCGACGCCGGCGGGAGGCAGAGAAAGCCTAAGCTTTTCTCGGGAGGAGGCAGTATCCTCGGTATATTTAGACATCCTGTTGACACAGAGGCCGGGTGTAACTGATATCTTCGCGATATTAATATATTCCCCTTCTCAGAAAATGCTAAGATCGTTCACGTGGAAGTTGCTTGGCTAGCGTAGATTTGACCTAACAAGTAGCTGACTGACGACCATAGTTAATTTCAATTAATCCTCATGGTTATGAAGGGTTTACACAAATCGCAAGTCGTGCTTGCAGGCTGTTCAGAGAGTCAGCACCATGATACGCGCATCAAGGAAGATCATGTGCACGTGCATACGCGGCTTTAATTCAGTTCAGTTTGGGGCTGGCTCAAAGACCATAGTTTAAGTTTGTGATGGAAGGAGAGAGTAGGATACACTATCTGAAGAATTTGTCCCAAACTGAGTTTGAATAACTAACTGAACGCTTAAAAATAAGGCCCTGTTTGGTTAAAAAGTCCTAGGACTTTTTTTAGTCCCAACTAAAAAGTCCCTAGTCCCTACCTGTTTGGTTTCAGGGACTAAACATGAACTAGAGGTTATTAAATGACATGCTAAAAGACCATGTTACCCCTAGTAATGAACTAATAGAGATAAGGTACGGTGCGGGGCAGAAGCAACTATTGGAAAAAGTCCCAAAAAGACTCTCCCTCAGGGTCTTCTTTCTTTAGTCCCAAATGCCCACTTTTAGTCCCTAAAAGTCCCTCATGTTGAGACTTTTTTTAGTCCCTACACCAAAAAGTCCCTGTAAACAAACACCCTCTAATTCGGCGAGGTATCACGAGTAAGTTTGGTATTGTGGTTGTGTCATTAATGAATGTAAAGAAATTAGCCACGGGTTCCACGCCATCTCCGTGTGTTGTCGTCGGGTCAGGACTAGTTTCCAACTTTCCATCGCCTTTGGACATTTTCTCCTCCGATGAATAATCTGAGTTAGGGCGTGTTCGGATCTCCTCCAGCTTCACAAAACTTCTCAAATCCAGCTTCTTTTTGTGGCTTCTAGCTTCACCTGGCGATCCAAAAACCGTTCTACTTGAATCGACAGCTTCTCGTAGCGCTGGAGCCCAGCTGGGAGAGTTATGGCCCATTTGGCATCGACTGGGCCGGCTAGAGGCAGCTAATTCAGGCCCAGTGCATCGATTCATGTGGGAAGAGGTGTACCGATTCGCTGGAGATCGCTAGATTCTTTTCTTCGAGCGAGGGGGCAGCGAACCGTTTTCTTTGGCGGTGGCAACACCTTGTAAATTAAGCAAACTTCCAATTCTCCAATCCGTGGAGCTGGGCCGACGCTGCTTCGCGTTTTTGCACTGCAATCGGTCGTAGCTTACTGAAGCTAGCTTCTCGGAGATATTTCGTTCGGCTCAGATCTGCTCCAGGAATTTATGAAGCGTGGAGTGGGAGGAGCTCCGAACACGCCCTTAGTTATCATTGTTTATTTGTTAGGGGTTGAGAGGAAGACTATAGTTTAGCCTTGTGATGGAAGGCGGGTAGGAGACATTGCTTGTGTTTGACGCCACCTCTTCCTCCCCTGCTCTCTCGCCTCGCCGCTAGCAGAGCCACCGTTAGAGCATCTACACCCGGATTAGCCAAATCTGACGTCTCAAATGTGTTGGGAAACAGAGCATGTAATTTCAAAAAAATTCTACGCTCACGCAAGAACTATCTAGGAGATGCATAGCAACGAGAGGGGAAGAGTGTGTCCATGTACCCTCGTAGACCGAAAGCGGAAGCGTTTATTAACGCGGTTGATATAGTCGAACTTCTTCTCGTTCCGACCGATCAAGCACCGAACGTACGGCACCTCCGAGTTCTGCACACATTCAGCTCGATGACGTCCCTCAAACTCTTGATCCAGCAAAGTGTCGAGGGAGAGTTTCGTCAGCACGACGGCGTGGTGACGGTGATGGTGAAGTGATCCGCGCAGGGCTTCGCCTAAGCACTACGTGAATATGACCGGAGGCGTAAACTGTGGAGGGGGGCGCCGCACACGGCTAACAATGTTTAATGTGTGTTCTAGGCGTCCCCTCCCCATGTATATATAGGTGGGAGGGGAGGGGGACAGCCATGGGGCGCCCCAAGTAGGAGGGGGCCTTGTCCAATTCACCCTCCCCCCCCCCCCCCCACACCATCTTTTCCGGAGAGGGAAGGAAAGGGAAGAGAGGAGGGAAGGAAGGGGGAGGCCGAATTGCCTCCCCTTCCTTCTCTCTTCCCCCTTTCCTTTCCCCTTCCTATTCGGCCAGCAAGGGGGGCGCAGCAGCCCATGCTGGCTGCTGCGTTTCCCCTCTTGGCCCAATAGGCCCATATCTTTGCCGGGGGGTGCCCGGAAACCTTTCCGGTGACCCGATATGTACCCGGTACCCCCGGAACACTTCCGGTGTCCGAATACTATCGTCATATATATGAATCTTTACCTCTCGACCAATTTGAGACTCCTCGTCATGTCCGTGATCTCATCCGGGACTCCGAACAACATTCGGTCACCAATCACATAACTCATATAATACAAAATCGTCATTGAACGTTAAGCGTGCGGACCCTACGGGTTCGAGAACTATGTAGACATGACCGAGACACCTCTCCGGTCAATAACCAACAGCGGAATCTGGATGCTCATATTGGTTCCCACATATTCTACAAAGATCTTTATCGGTAGTACCGCAATGACAACATACGTCATTCCCTTTGTCATCGGTATGTTACTTGCCCGAGATTCGATCGTCGGTATCTTCATACCTAGTTCAATCTCGTTACCGGCAAGTCTCTTTACTCGTTCCGTAATGCATCATCCCGCAACTAACTCATTAGTCACTTTGCTTGCAAGGCTTATCATGATGTGCATCACCGAGAGGGCCCAGAGATACCTCTCCGATACTCGGAGTGAAAAATCCTAATCTTGATCTATGCCAACCCAACAAACACCTTCGGAGACACCTGTAGAGCATCTTTATAATCACCCAGTTACGTTGTGACGTTTGATAGCACACAAGGTATTCCTCCGGTATTCGGGAGTTGCATAATCTCATAGTCAAAGGAATATGTATAAGTCATGAAGAAAGCAATAGCAATAAAACTTAACGATCATTATGCTAAGCTAACGAATGGGTCTTGTCCATCACATCATTCTCCTAATGATGTGATCCCATTCATCAAATGACAACACATGTCCATGGTTAGGAAACTTAACCATCTTTGATTAACGAGCTAGTCTAGTAGAGGCATACTAGGGACACTGTGTTTTGTCTATGTATCCGCACATGTATCAAGTTTCCGGTTAATACAATTCTAGCATGAATAATAAACATTTATCATGATATAAGGAAATATAAATAACAACTTTATTATTGCCTCTAAGGCATATTTTCTTCAGTCTCCCACTTGCACTAGAGTCAATAATCTAGATTACAATGTAATGATTCTAACACCCATGGAGTCTTGGTGCTGATCATGTTTTGCTCGTGGAAGAGGCTTAGTCAACGGGTCTGCCACATTCAGATCCGTATGTATTTTGCAAATCTCTATGTCTCCCTCCTTGACTTGATCACGGATGGAGTTGAAGCGTCTCTTGATGTGTTTAGTTCTCTTGTGAAATCTGGATTCCTTTGCCTTGATGAACAATATAGCAAACACATTTAAGCCTAACTCACTTCAGATGCATATGAATTTAGCAAGAAAACAATTCATCGAAGAACAAGGTAACTAGCATAGGAAGGCATAATAAGTGCAACTTCAAAAGTTTCAACACAGAGAGAGGAAACTCAGCATTATTGAGATATCCATAAATCATATATTCCTCCCTCATAATAATTATCAATAGCATCATGAATAAATTCAACAATATAACTATTAGGGAGGAAAGCGAATAATGCTCTTACCATATCCTATTCCATATTTTTTTTTTGGAATCGGTACGGATGCGGAAACGAATACAGAATATGCCGGAATTATCGGAAACGGACACAGCACGGCAACGGAGCGGCGGCGGACCGGAAGCGGACAAAAGTTGCCGGATAATACAAGGAAAAGACCCACGTCTTAACACGACAGCACAATTTTAAGTTAATAAGTTATCAGTAGGGGAGTTACTTCAACGTGTCAAATATAGCAATACATAGTAATAAAAGGTTAATGGCTTCATGCCTTCTGGGTAGAACAGCAGAACAAGTAAGGCTTACGAGCAAGCCATCACCATGACACCATCACATATTCATCTTAAAAGAAAATAACAAAAGGCTGCTAGAGCCAGCTATAAGGCCCAGCACGATCGAGCTCCACCACCCATGCATGAAACTTGCCTTCCCTGTGTGAAAAAAGTTTACAACTTTACATCGTGAAGCAATGCAATTCATTCTCATAGAAATTATGTTTTTACATTACTAATAGTACTAAACAGAAGCACAATGCCTTACCACGAAAGATAAATATTGGCAGCAATGTATACTTGGTTATCCTCAATCCTCATCATCACTGGACATTTGTTTCTACTGACAATTTCAAGCAATTAAAAAACAACAATATGACAGCAACAATGACAGCTGAATGATGTGGTGATCAAAGCACAACTTGTTCCCAGGTTCCATCAAGTAATAGCACAATTGCAATATAAAAGCGCAACTTGTTCCCAGTTTCCATCACAAGGGTATTTTAATTGAGCGCACTTGGTACAATCATAAACAGTTTGGAAACTGCAAAGTGAGATAAGGATAGAAACAACCTCCAGATCGTCTATGATTCCATATCATTAAGGTTATTTTTACACCATACCTGCTCCTCGAGGTCCTCCATGGTTATGCTAGCAGCAACCATCTCCGCAACCTCCAGATCTTTGAGGATAGATTCAACCTTTCTTTTCTTATCTGTTTTGTATAGGAGTTAGTGAGTTATATAAGTTAATGACTGAAAATCTTTGTGCAACTATACTACACAATGAGAAACAATTGAGAATCTACCTTTTCGAGATGAGCCAACCCAATCTTTGGTGTAAATGCAACGCTTGCAACTAGCCCATTGTACTCTGACCTTCTTTCCGTCTATCTCCTCTACTACATCATATAAGTCGTAGTGATTCCCAGTCCACACGTCTGATGTTAAATTCTTATGCCTCTTCGCTGGTGGCAAATTATCCTCATCGGCGTCATCGCCAACCTCTATAACCTCAATTCTAGCTGGAGTACCACTGCTTGTTGTTGGAGCTGGGGATGATTCAGTTGAAGCCATGGGTGAAGTCAGACTAACACTTGCACTGCTACTCCCCATCGGACAGATGCCTGAAGAACAAGATTATTTGTTCAGTTTGTGAAAAGCGTAATTAGATCAACTCTCCGTTTCATACATCTAGTTAGCTTGACATCTAGTACAACACTTTACATTTGTGAGAACTGAAAACTACTACTCCCTCCGTCCCAAAATAAGTGTCTTAACTTTAGTACAATTTTGTACTAAACTTAGTACAAATTTGAGACATTTATTTTGAGACGGAGGGAGTATCTTGTACGTACATCAGTAGTCAGTACATATACATCTAGTTAGCCTGACTAATGCAAGCATCCATCATGACACAAGGGTGTGCAAAAAGTGGCAATCTTGAAGAAAATAGCACTTACGTTCTGGTCGGGGAGTGTAGCAGAGATGGCCGGCGAAGTGGGGATGTGGCCGACGTCCGACGCCGGCGAAGTGCAGAGGTGGCCGGTGTGCGTCGCCGCGCTAGTCGGGGAGCACCAACGTCAGAGCAGCGAAGGGGACTAGGGAGCGGCTAGGCTGATCTGGAGGGCACCGGTCACCGGCAGAGCGACGGAGGGGACCATGAGCGTCGGAGCAGAACGAGGTGCGCGCCGCCGCCAAACACAACTACGACAGAGGAGGGAGGAGGCGTGGTAGCTTCTGCTCGTGTTCGCGCGCAGCACTAGGTTTAGGTTACGTTCTGTTCCCCTTTTTGGGCTGGGCTGGGCTAAGGCGTGGGAGGAGAAGTTGGGTTGGGTGTGTGTGGGCTACTGGGCTGACGGCTGGAGGGGTAAAACGGATTGTTCCGAATTGTTAAGGCCGGATTATCCGATCCAAAAACGGAGAATTCCGTATCCGCCAGATATTGACTGTCCCGTATCCGACGAAGCTATCCATCCGGTATCCGATTTCTGTATCCGGCGGACTTCGAACTCTCTTCCCATTTTCTTGTTCCGCCGGATTCGGACGGAAAATATCCGATCCGCTTTCACCCTGAATAACTATCACATAAAGCATTCTTTTCATGATCCACAAATATAGAATTTTTATTACTTTTCACATAAGCAAATTTCTTCTCATTTATAATAGTGAGAGTATCATATATAACTTGAACACTATAAATCAATTCTACATCAAAATGCTCAGTGAAATGATATTCATTATCATGACAAGTTTCACAAGAATAATTATCACTACACTATTTATAGCATAAGTGTCATCAATAGTCATTATAAGTAGCAATTTTTTTCTCATCATAATCAATTGAAACCTCTTTCAAAATAGTGGAATCAGCACTAAATAAAGTCATGACCTCTCAAATCCACTTTTACCATTAAAATAAGATTCAACACCCTCATTTTGGCCCCAAAAAAAAAAATTTTGTCTGGCAACCATGGTTAACTCCTCCCCGTCCTTCCAGACCTCCTTTCATATCTCTTCTCTTCCCCCAACTCTTTGTCTAATTTTAGATTTTCTTTGATTGATAATGTTTTTGGTACTCACAAATGAATGCATGTTGGTATCAAATGTTTAATTTGCAATTAATATCATATCAAATATCAAAGTCTATACTAATACTCCCTCCGTCACAGTTTAGAAGGCACAGTTAAATTTGCGTGCGTTTCCACAATAGACAAGGTTTAGGGCGCATTGCATTTACTCCTAGTAGCTAATTAGTACTCCGATGTACTACTCCTATATGCATGTGTAGTGTGAATGGTATTTTTTAGCCCATCTCACAACCAATAGATAACCACCTAGGTCCTAGAGAATTTCCAAGCGCGCCTTCTAAACCGTGACGGAGGGAGTAGTAGTAGCATAATTAACCTATAGTCTCTCCGTCCGGAATTACTTGTCGTGGAAATGAGTAAAAATGAATGTATTTAGAACTAAAATACGTCTAGATACATCCATCTCCCAGACAAGTAACTCTGGATGAATGGAGTAATTGATATCCTACCTAATACCAACGTACAATTAATTTTCTTCTTAATATTAATATTAATATTAACGTGGAGTACGCATTTACTAGTATCAAGAAACATTTTGGCTGTTCTAAAAAAAAAAAAACATTTTGGCCAGAGCTCTGTCTCTCTCTCACTAGGCTTTGGGCGTTTGGGACTTTCGATTGAGATGGGGGAAGGAGCACGCCATCCCAAGCTGGGCCCAGCCGCCGCCGGCGGCGTCGGCGGAGGACCCGACCTCATCAGCACCCTCCCGGAGGATCTACTTCTCCAGGTTCTCGTCCGCCTCCGATGCGCCCGCGCCGCCGCGCGCACCAGCGTCCTCTCCCGACGGTGGCGCGGCCTCTGGACCCGCCTCCCCGACCGCCTCCCCGACCTCGTCTTCCGCGGCGTCGCGCTCCGCTCCCTCCAAGCGGCGCTCGCCTTGATCCAAGCCGCGGCCGGGCCTGGGGTGACCCTCCTCGACATGTGCGTTCCCGACGCGCTCCTACACTCCGTCCGCGAGTCCGACATGCCCCCGCTGCTCCACGCCGCCGCGGCGCTCTCGCCGTGGGGGAGGGCACGCAGCGCCTGTACGTGGAGGTGGACGTGCCCCGCCTCCCCCGCGCCGCCTCGGTGGAGCTCCGAGGGCTGGATCTCGTCTTCGCCGACCCGCGCGGCAGCTGGCTGGGGTTCCCCGCGCTGGAGAGGCTCTCCCTCACAGGCTGCCGCGCCAACCTCAAGGACCTGGTCCTCCGCTGCCCGCGCCTGCGCGTCTTCAAACTCAGGGAGGACCACGGCTGCCACCGCATGAACATCATCATCAGGTCCTCGTCGCTGCAGGAGCTCCATGTGGACACCAGGATCCCCTTCACCTACCGCATTGACATCAGGGCACCTGTGCTCAAGCGATTGGCCATGTCCTTCAGCACCAGCGACAAGATCATTGTGCTGGTGTCCGTTTTGGCACCAATGCTGGAGACGGTCTCATGGCGCTGCGCTTATTCCACGGTGTCTGCCCGGCTTGGTCTTTGGGGCCTCTCGGCGGTGAGATTACAGACGGCGGAGAACAATGGACAGCCTCCTCCTCATGTCAATGTCCTGTCGCTCTTCGCAGCTGCCTATGTATGTCGCTCGATTTGTCGATTTTCGCCAACTAAACTGAAAAATTATTTATGATATCCCGCTGAATTCTTTTTGTAGGATTCATATGATTTTCCAGAGGAAGTCAGCCTTAGGACGGAGATAGAGAAACATATGGTTACCCATTTCTCTGTTTTGGAGCTACATGTCGAAACGTTGGGGCATGTTTTTGGAGCATTTGCGTTGCACATCCTTGGAATGGATCGGATTTCTACTGCTACACAGAGCCTTAAGCTCATCCTGCTGAGATCAGAGGAGGTAATTTATCCATATGCTTGTATATTTATGATGTACTCCCTCTGTAAACTAATATAAGATCGTTTAGTGATCTAAACAATCTTATGCTGTATTAGTTTACAGAGGGAGCAGTATATAGTACTTGCTCTCTCAACAAAAAGTTGCCAACAGTCAAGCATCTATCTATAATATGTATACATTGTACTAGTAATTTTCATGTTATTATTTTTAGGATGATGAAGCGTGCCCAGAAAATTGCCCTTGTGAGGAGCCCATTAACTGGAGAAGCCAAACTATCTCCTTGACCAATCTTGAAAAAGTGGAAATCGAAGGCTTCCAAGGAGAAGTCATGAGTTTGATTTCTTGAAACTGGTATTTAGATGCGCACCAGTGCTGAAAACAATGTCTGTGAGGCTATCAGAGGAGGTCACAGCAAGTAACGACGATTGCTGCAAGAAAATACATGACATCTTCAAGGTGTATCCTTTTGTGGAATGCAGTGTGATTGTGGATCTTAGCCCTGGTAAGAAGGTTTGGAATGCAAGATTAGCATCCTTCTAAATTCATGCTTGGTGCATAAATTCTGCTCTGAAACCCCTATATCTCTGTTTTGTTTTGTTAGCGCCTTTCATGTTGTGCAAGTTCATACGATGCTTCCGAAGTGTCGTTGACATGCTGATTATTCATTTCAGGTGCCTTGTATGGTCCTATGTTTTGGCAATGTGTTTGCCTTGGAGGAGTAGACTCTTAAATCTATAATTCATCAATGCTATCAGATGATATGTTGTTTGTCTAGGCCACTGAAAATTTTGGTTTTGACCCCAATAAATGTCTGAACATGCTATGTTAGTCATGTTTTTTCTTTAAGAGAATATTGCTTCTGAATTTGTGTCCATACAGTTTTTGTCATGCAAAATGACAGGTGCTGAATGATGGAATGGGAGATAAGAAATATTGGAACTTCCTATTCTATGCAGGCATCTTTTTGTTATTGGCAATATTCTTTATTCCTTGCACTCTTTGGTTTTGGAACGATAGGATTCAGTAGCCAATAAAGAACTTTCTTGGTTCTCTGAAGTTATCTGTCTTATTAGATTTCTATGTAGGCCTAGAGAGAAAATTTATAAGTATTCTCATACAGGCATATAAAAAGAGATTGGCAGCTCTTCATTGTTTCAAGTTATTCTAAACTCCTTCAGATATTTATATAGTTATATTTTGTTGAACAAGTTCTTGGTTGTTGTTTTTTCCATGCTGTCACTGTTTTATGATTTTAGTTGCTATGGACAACAATCTCTATACATACAACGGCACTATGTTTCCATGCCGAGGAGTTGACTGAAACTGGTGTTGATTTACCTTGTTCGCATGCAGAGTCAACAGATAGCAGTCATAGTGGTGCCCCAACATGATCCTCATTACCACATTTGCCGAATCAGGTGGGTCGTCAAAGAGACCGTCTTCTACCGTGCTGACTGACTCCACTAGCTACCTAGTTCCAGGATTTTGCTTGGTGGCTTGTTATGTTATTTTGCTATTGCAGTGGAGCCACAGGCACGAAATGTTGCACTCTTAGTTAATGCATTAGCGGTAGCCATTGCCCGACTGTCTAGCAATTACCCAATTTAGTGTACTCAACTTATGTCAGCCTGCTCAAGTGATGTTCTGTTAGCGGAAATGCTATTCTGATCCTGGAACAGTAAAATAAAAAAAATAAAAAAAATCTGAAGTTTTTGTGTGCCAAACATTGACAAGTTTTGATTGGTTGCAAAGTTTCATCACCGGATGACATTTGTGGAAAACGTGGCAAAAAGAAATTGATGTTTTGGAAAACGTGGCAAAAAAAATTAGTTTGTTTTGATTTTTTCCTCTATTTTTTGACTTTATTGTTCACCCCAGCTCACATGAGCTCGGGATCAGAACAGCCGCGTTAGAGCCAATTATGGCTTGTATGCTTTTTTTGACCAGAAGTTTGATAGAGCAACAGAGAAGAATGTTTGCTTACATGAACAGAATTAGCTTCCTGATTAGCTAACTCCGTACAGTTAAGACATCACTGCTACTTAGAATGTGGGAAGGAAAAATGAAGTTGCATACTACACCAAATCATCTGGCGCAGAACTGCGTTGTCAAGTGTTGCGGAAATGGGTCACATCTACAGTTGGCCGGAGCTTTTCACGACGTCGTTGCCTCTGCCTGGAGCTCATTGTGGCGTCAACTGGGTGCGACGAAGCCTGTTGGAGCTGAGCTTGTGCTTGGTTCATTTCATGCTCTGTACCATCCTAATCAAACTAGCTTCAGATTCAAACTGCAGCAATCTGGAATAGTTTCTGTGCATTCCGGATGAGTTAATCCCATGATTGTTGTCTGAACTTCATGTAGTATGAAAAGGTTTGTGACATTCCCATATGAAAAAGCTTTGGTGTTCTTGCTAAGGAAATCACGCCGTGAGATCTTTGGTTCAGTTACAACTTACAACAACAAGCGGTTATTTGTAAAGCTGGTTTTCTGCCACTGAATATGAGTTACAAACAGTGAGCCAGAGAGGAACCGTCGATGACGCCCCTGTAAGGTCACTTGCCTCCACCGTTGCCAGGGTTCGGGCGCACATCAATTTCACAAGAGAAAGGATGAAGCACCAATTTCACCAGCAAAACATCAACATTGATTAGATATATATATCACAAAGTGGTACAATCCGACGACGCAAGTCCTTCAGAATACAGCTCGACTTGACAGGCAAGAGGTTCATCAAGGATTAGATATAAAATCAAATGTGACATATATGTTATCACAAGAAAAATCATATGGCAGTGAGATAGAGTTTCACTATCAGAGTATAACAAAAGTTAAGATCCCAGACAGAGGAGGGACGCATAAATTTCACAAACTACGGTCCAACCAAAGATATGTCAGATATATTAAGCACTGGATATAGTCCTGGCTCCATAAACATACCCAAGACACCTCGCTTATCAGCAACATGCCTGCGGATCCTCCCAAACCCACCATCGCCCCAGCCAGCTCCCCATGAGTTCTTGAAGCGCCAATACTTATCGCCGCTGGGATCCGTGCCATAACCAACAATCAAGACATTATGCATGTTAGTTCTTGTTGGCAAGGCTTCATAGTCCATGATGCCCCCTTCGTAATTATGAAGATAAATTGTGCCCTGTAAACTGACAATCACGGGCTGCTTCGCTACTGCTTTCTCTAGAGCATCCTCGGTCCAGTTGACAAGCTGAAAGCCTGATATCCTTGCCGCTACTGTTTTGCCCTTCTTGCAAATACTTCTCTGAGCCCTGTATGGGTAGGAAGATTCGCTTGAGAGTCCATTTTTTTGTATATACCGGAGAGCGAGAATTGAGAAACTACCCCAGCAGCCATTGTTGTTGTAATCGCAGTCAATGAGCTCTTGAACTGACAGGGAGATTGACTGCGAGGTTTTCAGGATGCGTATTGCTTCCACTGAGGCTGCAGCCGCCATCGCCCAACAACAGGCTACGACAAATATACATGTGCTAGAATGCAAATATAAGTTGGCCTTGTCAACTGCCATGCATAATTAAGCTGCACCTGCACGCAGCTAGGAATAAACCAGGATCTACTATGGAACAATTTAAAACACATGCTGCAACAGAAAATAAGCTCGAGCCTCGAGACACTACGTACCACAACTTTTTTGGTTCCTCACAACCGGAGAGACAACACCAGCTTCGACCCAGTCAATCCTCGACGGGCGGGTGGACTTCTCAGCATGCTCTTCAACCTTCTGAGTATTTAACAAAAAACTATCACATTTCGTGGAAACGTTCCTACAAACTATCATTTTACAAATTTGTGTCGAAAATTATCATTTTTTCACTAATCCTTGACTAAAAACTACCATGTCTGAAAAGAGCCCGATTCGCCTCTTTTAAACACGTTTCTGACTGGTAACCTAAACTAATTAAGAGTTAGACTAATCTGACAACATGGGCCCAGTAAACAATGGCCCATCTGACTGCGCACGACCTCTCGCCCGCACAACCTCTCCTCCTCCTCACGCGCAGTTCGCCGCCCCGCAAACTGCCGGAGCCGCACTTCGCCGCAGGTGCAGCCGCGGAAGCCGCTCGCCGCTGGAGCCGCCGCCCTTGGCCGCGGGTGCCGCCCGCCGCCCTTCGCCCCTGGAACCGCTCGCCGCGGCAGCCGCTGGAGCCGCGGGTCGCCGCAGGAGCCGCCGCGGGAGCTGCCGCCACCGCCCTTCGCCGCTGGAGCCGCGGGTCGCCGTGGGAGCCGCTCGCCGCGGGTCGCCGCTGGAGCCGCCGCGGGTCGCTGCCGGTCGTCGCTGGAGCCGCCGGAGCCGCCCGCCCCGCGCCCTTCGCCGCCGGAGCCGCCCGTCGCGGCCTAACCTCCGCCCCGGGTCCGGTTCCTCAACCAAGTAAGTATGCCTTGCGTTCTCAAACAAATCGAACATGGAGGCGCGACCATGGCTGAGCTCGAGCCCGGGCGCGGCGGCGGCCATGACTAGCTCCACGCCGGAGCATCTCCGCCACTGGATCTGCCTTCCCCAACCTCCGCTGCCCTGTCTCCACGCCGGATCCGGCCAAAATCTTCGCCCCCATTGTCCCGTTGCGCCGCTGCCTCCGCTCGACCGGGAGGAGACGTCGAGCATCGCCGCCCCATGGGCCGGCGCCGACCACCAACTGCCTGCCCCGTGAGAGCTGCCCCATCAAACAGATTTTGCTAATGTGCCACGTCAATGCTTACGTGTGGGCCCAACCAGTCAGAAACACGTTTAAAAGAGGCAAATCAGGCTTTTTTCAGACATGATAGTTTTTAGTCAAGGATTAGTGAGAAAATGATAGGTTTCGGCACAAATTTGTAAAGTGATAGTTTATAGGAACGTTTCCACGAAATTTGGTATTTTTTTTGTTAAATACTCCAACCTTCTTCATATACCAAAGTCCAAGACCAACGCAGCATGCAGGTATTGCCATCACGTACGTCCTGGTGTCCCTGGAAAAATGATGGAACACACTATGTAATCACAAACCCTTCAATGCAGGCCCTCCCGAGAAACTTTCTTAGCATTCACTCAGGAGTATGATTTGACAACAAATGAAGAAATCTTCGGTGCGCCAGGCATTAAGAACATTGCAACATGATTTATGACTGCATGTCGGTCGAGGACAAATCCCAAGGAAGATGGTGCCACCATGCTATCATCGCGATAGCCAAACCCCATAAAATACAAGGCTTTCGCCCAGATCTCTATGCCCCTCCGCCTCACCAAGCCCCAGGGAAGGGGGCCAACCATTGCCAGTGGTGACCGAATCATGGCTCCCACCCAACCGGCAGCGGTAGACCATGCCTGCCGGATCCGAGAGTACACCAGTACCAAGGAGACAAGGTCGCCTACATGCAGTCGCCACCACGCCCACACTCCGCAGCCACCAACCACCAGGCCCTCCGCGCCACCACAGGTTTTGAGGGGTTTCAAAAGGTTGATGCACATTGAGTTCATAAGCATTAACATATTTTAAAAATCTACATCTGCTCCCAAAATCGCATTGTCATGCTACAAACTTGAACAGTGTCGTATGCTGCAGGAAATTCATATGAGTACTATATTCTAGTATCTTGCTGAAGAAACATGGTGCATCTTTACGTTGTCAACCATAAGATATTAACCTGAATGACCTGACGCAATGTTAACAGACTCATTTACCTGCTAAAGAAGCCAAAGCGACGGCCAGAAGTATCCCCAAGATTCCTCTTAGACTGCAATTTGATCGCGAGAAAAAGTTCAGTTTTGGCTTAGCACGCGCGCACTAACAGAAGAGCGAACTAAGCGAGAGGCGTACGTGTAGGTGTCGCAGCCTAGGTCCGGCCGGCCTCGAGCTCGACGGCGCGCCGGCCGCCGCGGACTGGCGCAGCAGGGTCCTCTCCTCCCCACCGTGCCAAAGCCAAACGCCCGACGAAACATCATGCATGCCGAGGAGCACTGCAGGAGGGGGATTGGGCCGATCGAACCGGAACACGCGATCCGCCGTGCTCGAGTAGGAGTCCCTTTATTTAACGCTCAATGCGTCAAACAGGCGGGTTAACGCACAGGAGACCCTCCGTGGCCCGGCAGCTATCTTGTTGGACACAACTACAAATCCGACGTCATTTTTTTACCACGACTAATAAAATGTTTTCAACGAAAGTTTATGTTTGCCGAGGATGGCAAATTTAGTTGGTAAGCACGGCAAATCCGCATCAGTTCATTTTATTTCCAGGAAATTCACATGCTTGTAAACTAAATTATATGAGCATTCTAATGCCCAATTATTTTTTAAAGATTTCATGAAGGAATTTCTATATGCATAAACATTTTCAAAATAGCATTAATAAATATTTATTTAAAATGTCCATCATATATTTAAAAAAATCTTAATTGTATATTTAAAAATGCTCGCCACGTATTTAAAAAATTTCACTGAGTATATGAAGAAAAAAAACATGTATAAAAATTAATGTCCACCAAGTATTTAAGAGATTTTCTAAATTATATGAGAATTTATGGAAAAATAGGTGAACATATTTTTAGAATTGTTTACCTGGTTGAAAATTGTTCATCATTTATTCCAAAAAAATCAAGGTTTTTTACAAAAATGAATTTTGAAATAACGAAAGTAATTCTCTACACATGGTGGCAGATGCGCACGCCCCCTATTTTTATCCCCTGATCTTTATGGTAAACTATTTTGGACCATGGAAAAATAACTCTTTAATGAAAATAAAGTTATTTTTGTGATGTAAGAGCAGTTAGGCAAGCAAAAAAGGCACTTGTGCCAAAAAAGGGCAAGCAAAAAGGCGGAGAGAAATGAGGAAAAATCTTTACCGTAAAACGAAAAGGCACTTGTGCTTCAAAGACAAGCAAAAAGACAAAGAGAAGTGAGAAAAGGACATTTCTATACAAAGACACTTGTGCCAAAGTCATACAAAACCCGACACCTCATATACACAAAAAAGTCACTTATGCCAAAGGGTGCGTAGCTGCCACCATGCATGCATAGCTACCACTATGCATAGGAAATCGCCTCTCTTAAAAATAAATTTATAAAAAAATTATTGTATTTTTAAAAAAATATTGAATTTACAATATGTTGATGTAATTTTATAAAAAATCACGGATTTGGAAAATCCTGAATTTTTTTTAAATGTTCACAATTTTTAAGAAATATCCGTGAAATAGAAAACCATAAAAGAAAGAAAAATAGAAAAAAAAGGAGGGGTAGAGAAGAGAATACGAGAAGAAAATCGAGGAAACCTCTAGAAGGAATTAGAAAGAAAATTCCAAAAACACATTGACAAAAGAAGAACCGTACCGTTAGCTTGAGAAAAGAAAAATATCGATAAAACAGAAAGAAAATGATCCAGCGAACCAGGGCGAGATGGAAAGTATGTCGATTATTTTGACACAAGAAGCACCAAACCTTAATCCAACTTGAAGAGAAGTCGCAATGTTGCATGTTTTCCTTAATTTCTCTCTGTCTCGGCCTCCGAAACGACTGCAAGAAATATGAAAAGATATGAGATCGACGACAGTGGAAGAAAAGGGATAGTGGGACAAGACCAGTGAAAGCAAGGCACGTCGATGGAGAAGATGCAGGAGGTTGTAGATGAGTTAAGCAACCGTCAGTTCCTTCTAAGTGGATCTCCCTCCAATAGTGGACTCTCTTATTCTACTCTTTTTAATAAGAAGCTCAAGCATGCTGTCGGGGTTATTTCCGGCAGATCCAGGGATAGGTATCCTGGCTAGACGAGTAGAGCGGAGAGAAACAGGAGATGGTTCCAGTTATTTCCCACTGGACGCTGGATTCCTTGTTATGTACTACAAGTCTTTCGAGTCCTTCTCTTCATATGGCCCATGGGCCGGTACGACGGCCGAGTGCAAAAACCGACTTACGGGACCCCGAACTGGCCTACTCAAGCCGGCTTCCGGTATGATGAGGCACCGATGGGCCATAACACTGTCACGTGCTAAGCTAATCATCAATAGTAATTTTGGAGTAGCATGGTTTAGCTTATTATGATAAGTCAATCATCAAATTTATTTCAATTGTTTATACTCAAAAATGCATTACATGGAGATATAATTTGTAATTGATCTTGTAGCATCAGTGTGTCATTGTCGATGTTGATATATTTTTTGAATGGCTACATAAAGATAAAAGAAGCAATATTTCAAAATAGACTGAGTAACAACTAACCTAACATGTGCAATGCATGTTTTACACATACACACGATGACATAGGCACCCAAGAGCAATGGCCGAGGGAGGATGGTGCGCAACATCCAGACATGGAGTGGAGATACTGCTCTTAGCTCATTCCTCCAAGCATGAAACTAATTCTCCCATTCGGTGTGGCCTCTCTCATTATTTTTCTCTTCTTCACTAGGAACATTTTGCACAAGTAGCCCGTATTGTTGGACGCAAACATAATCTTAGAACCAATTAATGGCAACGTCACTTGATACGACATTTATGAGACAATGCATTGGGGTATTTGTATTTACTCCCTCCGTCCAAGTGCGTAAGTCACATTAGAAGGAGCAGCGCGACCTAGGTGGCTTAAGATTGGACGAGGAGGAGCACCACAACGAGTAAAACTTCCAATCACAACGCTGTTTTAAGCGGACGCAAAATCAACATTGAATACTAGTTATCAGGATGCCGTTTGATTAAATAATCTTTCACGACCTAGGATGAAGCGTTAAGAGTGAACTATTGGGTAACGTAGTAGAAAAACAAAAAAAATTGCCCTACGATCACCCAAGAACAATATGAAGATGTATAACGGGTTGTGATCAATGATTGTTACCGACTCTGGGAGTGCAGCGGAAGTAGATGAGTCGGTGTAGATCGTATTTGGAGTCCCTCGAACGTCGATGACGATCCCGGGAACCGCCCTCGAACGATCCCTCGAATGTAAGACTGAAAGCACGGCCTCTCTACTTGGTTGCAAGCGTACAGTCTTCACGATCCGGCAGCGCTTCGCCGTCCAGAGCTAATCGTCGCCGGAGAATTAGAGGGAGAAGATTAGAACCACACGGAGCTTCTAATTATGAGGATTAGAGGTGGCTAGGGCTAGCTCTAATTAGTCAACTAGGACCAACAAGAACTAGAACTAGATCAACTAGAGTAGGCTCCAAAACTTGTATCTTCATAGGATGGAAATCCTCTAGTATATATAGGTTAGAGGGCAGGGAGAGGGCAGCCAACAAGGGGGGAAAGTCCCCCTTGGGGCGTAGGCTTAGGGAGAGGGAGTAGGACTCCCTGCCCTAGTCCAATTCGGCCCCTCCACAAGGAAAGGAGGGCGCCTTCCTACTTGGGCCCTTGTGGCCCAAGTTGCCTTCCACCTCTTGGCCTTTTAAGACCCATTGATATTTAAATAAAATATAAAATATTCTAAATATTTTCAGAGCATTATATATATATAATTTAACATCCCTAGAAATATTTTCCACCTATATATAATTAATCGGTAATACCCGGTATTACCCGATATTCACCGAAAACCCTTCCGGTGACCCCGAAACGCTTCCGGAACCTCTCGGAACTACTCCGGATATTAATGAAACAAATCCACAAATATGTTCTCTTCACTCCCGTCCCACTAACACTCAGCAAATTGTAATTACCTTAAGCTTGTGACCCCGTAGGTTTGGTAAACCATAGACGTGAACGAAACCCCTTCGTTCAATGACCGATAGCGGAACCGTGGACATCCATATCGGTCCCTATGATTACACGAATGATATTCGAGTGAACCTTTGGTTATCATGTGATATTCCCTTGGGATTTTTATATCTGTGCCCCTGGTTCCTTAGCCATACTCATGTAGGGTAACGCAGCAGAAAACAAAAAAAATTCCGACCTACGCACCAGCCTAGGAACACTATGGAGACTGCATACAAGGTTTGATCATTTTCGTTACCGACTCGTAGCGCAGCGGAAGTAGAGTCGATGACGATCGTCGGTGCAGATCCCCGCAGCTAGGATTTACAACCTCCCAACCGCGAGGATGTACTCCCTCATCTGCCCCTCGAACAGCCCTCCGGGAGGCGGTCGGACAGTCCCTCGGACGGTGTCACGGACAGCCCTTCGGGAGGACCCTCGAAACTCGGACGGTTACTCGGACAGCCCTTCGGGAGGACACTCGAACAGCCCCTCGGGCAAAAGGACGAAACTACGACCTCTCTACAGAGTTGCACACATATGGTGTCATCTATCCGGCAGGGCTTCGCCGTCCAGAACTAGTTCCCACCGGAACCCAGACAGCCTTTCGGCACTACGAAACTATTTCGTGGGAGGGAGAAAGAAGCCAGATCATGCATGGCTTGTGTGAGAGAGTTGGAGTGGAGTTGGAGAGCACCTCTCCTCCTCCTTATATAGTGGTGGAAGGGGTGGAGGGGGCTGAAATTCAGCCCACTAAACATGCACCCACCAAACAAGGAAAACATGTTCCCACCAAACATGGAGAAAACATGTTCCCTTGTCCATGGTGTTCCCCCAAGGGGCCCCACCTTCCTCCCAACACTCTCCACCATTTGTGAGGGCTGCCCCCCACCATGGGGGCCCCCCCCCCAACATTTTTGTCCAGCCACAAGGGGCTGCCCCCTACAGGGGGCGCCCCAAAAAACAGCCCAAAAACAGCCCCCACGATCTGTGGGATCTTGTCCCCTCACGCTGGGACAAGATGTTTTCCGCGACTATTATTTCTAAAAAATTCCGGAAGGTCCCAGAACATTTCCGGCACCCTCTAAAATTATCTGGACGCGCTCTGGAACATTTCCAGTATGGTGGTTTAATTTAAAACCATCTTTGTTTACCCGGTAAACAACTCCGGCAGCTCCGAAACTTTTTTTCGGTTTTTTCTCCAGAAAAATTCCAGAAATTACCAGACCAATCTGGCAACCTCCAAAACATTCCCGGTGCTTGCCGAAACCTTTTTGGATCAATGGTTTTATCCGAAACAACTTTTCAGTTTTACCGAAACTTTTTCGGTGTTCTCTCCGGAACTTTTCCGTTGTCTCTGAAACTTTTCCAGTGACTTTCTCTCGGACTCCTTGTCTAGTATTTAGCAGATAGATGACCCTTAAGCGTGTGACCCTATAGGTTCGGTGAAGTATAGACATGACCGGAACACTTTTCGATCAATGATCAGCATCGGAGCCGTGGACACCCATATTGACCCCTATACCCACACGAATGAATATTCGAGTGAACCTCCAGTTGCCGTGTGCTATTCCTATTGCTTCGTGATATGTTACAAATACCCGAGGTGAGACATGTTGGCATTCCCGTGGATCAACAACTTGTCCACTATGCTAGTTACCTCGTTACCGGTAGTGTTCTCTTTTCTCGTTACCGTGTTCCGGCATCCCTGTGATCAAATCACATTCTGTCCGGCCAGACGATGATGGATACCGTAACACCGAGAGGGCCCAGAGATATCTCTCCATCGCCGGAGGAGCAAATCCCAATCTTGAGCTATCAAGTTACTTGACACACTTTTCCATGAACCCGTAAGCCGCCGTAATAGCCACCCATTTACGGATGACGTTTAACAAACCCCAAAGTTCATGAAGCAAGCATGAAGAAACTCGATACTCTCATGGTCTAAGGAATCATGCAAACGTTAACCATCTCTGTGTTATTAACCATTAACTTGTGACGAATGTAACTCATAGCATAACATCAATTCGGGTCGATTCAACACAAATGTTCTTCTAACATTGTGCCCTCAAAGTTGCTGGCATAGACATGCCCATGATCAGGAAAACAGAACCATCATGCAACACTTGAGCTAGTCTTAGAGGCCAGACTAGGAATACATTTTATCATTTATTATTCCACACGTGCATATGAGTCTTCCTCCGAGCCTCGTTTTATTTGTAGACTCGAGAACCATCGCAGTTATAGCATGGAACATAAACCTAATTATGAACAGGGAGATAATCAATAACATTTATTATTGCCTCTAGGGCATATCTCCTACAACTCATTCATCCCCACGCTCTTAATATTTGCTCACTTTTCCCCACTCTCTTGTCTGAAACCCTCAGAAATGGTCACAAACGGTGGATGCCGTCGGGTCAGTGCTTTGACCGTTAACTCTGACGAGTGGGGCTGTGCTGGACTGTGTCACCCGTTGGATCTGACAATTGGGGCCGCGTCGAACGGTGCCGCTGTTCGCCCGTTGGGCCGTGGTTAGACTGTTGGGCCCTGCGCGCGCCGCAACAACAGAAGCCTGCTATGCATGCACGACATGTCCAGCTAGCCTGCTATGCATGCACGTAGCTTAGCCTGCCTGCATGCGCCGTTGCCAGCCGCCACGATGCGCTGACCGGCCTCTTTCTGCACGCGAGCCCCCACGGACGCTGATCGGCCTCTTTCTTCACGCGAGCCACCACGGACGCAGGGACGGTCGCTGCTGCTGGTTCGTCTCATCTCGCACGCTTGTCTCCTTGATGTAGAGCATCGTTTTAGACTTTTCGATCCATTCGCATCTATTCAATGTGGCAATTAAAACCTGTTGGCAATTAAAGTTGCATATCGATCGACGCCGCTCGTTTGAACGTAGCAAATCCAAAGTGCGGCCGGTGCCACTCCCCTTCCCTTCCCCTTTCTCTATTTAAACCACCACCCTCCACCTATTGTCCACACATCCATTTGCGCCGCCCCCTTCTCTTCTTCACCCAAACCCAGAGCACTCTCAAAGCCAGGCGAGGATGCAGTACAACGGCCCCACCTTCGAGCTCCCACCGACCGTGCCGGAGAGGCGGTATCCCGCCGGTGTCATCGTGGAGACGATGCTCCGTGTGTGGGCATTCTCACGCTGGAGGGGTGGAAAGGAGTTTTCCAGTGGTTCCTCGGTGCGGGCTTCGCCCTGTTGGGGAACATGCAATTTCAAAAAATTTCCTACGTTCACGCAAGATCTATCTAGGAGATGCATAGCAACGAGAGGGAGAGTATGTCCACGTACCCTCGTAGACCGAAAGCGGAAGCGTTAGCTTAACGTGGTTGATGTAGTCGAACGTCTTCGCGATCCAACCGATCAAGCACCGAACGTACGGCATCTCCGAGTTTAGCACACATTCAGCTCGATGACGTCCCTCGAGCTCTTGATCCAGTTGAGGACGAGGGAGAGTTCCGTCAGCACGATGGCGTGGCGACGGTGATGATGAAGTTACTAGCGCAGGGCTTCGCCTAAGCACTACGACGATATGATCGAGGTGTGTAACTGTGGAGGGGGGCACCGCACATGGCTAAGACAAATCTTGGTGTGCCTTTGGGGTGCCCCCTCCCCCGTATATAAAGGAGAGAGGGAGAGAGGCCGGCCCTCCTAGGGGCGCGCCAAGTGTATGGAGTCCTACTAGGACTTCCAAGTCCTAGTAGGAATCCCTTTCCCTTTTCGGAGTAGGAGAGAAGGAAAGAGGGAAAGAGAGAGGGAGTAGGAAAGGGCAAGGGGGGCACTGCCCCCTTCCTCTAGTCCAATTCGGACCCATGGGGGAGGGGGGGGGGGCGCCACCTCCCCTTTGGCCTGCCTCCTCTTTTCCCGTATGGCCCAATAAGGCCCATTACTTCTCCCGGTGAATTCCCGTAACTCCTCGGTACTCCGAAAAATACCCGAATCACTCGGAACCTTTCCGATGTCCAAATATAGCCTTCCAATATATGAATCTTTACCTCTCGACCATTTCGAGACTCCTCGTCATGTCCGTGATCTCATCCGGGACTCCGAACAAACTTCGGTCATCAAATCACATAACTCATAATACAAATCGTCATCGAACGTTAAGCGTGCAGACCCTACGGGTTCGAGAACTATGTAGACATGACCGAGACACATTTCCAGTCAATAACCAATAGCGGAACCTGGATGCTCATATTGGCTCCTACATATTCTACGAAGATCTTTATCGGTCAAACCGCATAGCAACATACGTTATTCCCTTTGTCATCGGTATGTTACTTGCCCGAGATTCGATCGTCGGTATCATCATACCTAGTTCAATCTCGTTACCAGCAAGTCTCTTTACTCGTTTCGTAATGCATCATCCCGCAACTCACTCATTAGTCACATTACTTGCAAGGCTTCATATGATGTGCATTACCGAGAGGGCCCAGAGATACCTCTCCGATACTCGGAGTGACAAATCCTAATCTCGATTTATGCCAACCCAACAAACACCTTCGGAGACACCTGTAGAGCATCTTTATAATCACCCAGTTACGTTGTGATGTTTGATAGCACACAAAGTGTTCATCCGGTATTCGGGAGTTGCATAATCTCATAGTCAGAGGAATATGTATAAGTCATGAAGAAAGCAATAACAATAAAACTTAACGATCATTATGCTAAGCTAACGGATGGGTCTCGTCCATCACATCATTCTCCTAATGATGTGATCCCGTTTATCAAATGACAACACATGTCTATGGTCAGGAAACTTAACCATCTTTGATTAACGAGCTTGTTAAGTAGAGGCATACTAGGGACACTTTGTTTTGTCTATGTATTCACACATGTATCAAGTTTCCGGTTAATACAATTCTAGCATGAATAATAAACATTTATCATGATATAAGGAAATATAAAATAACAACTTTATTATTGCCTCTAGGGCATATTTCCTTCAGTCTCCCACTTGCACTAGAGTCAATAATCTAGTTCACATCACCATGTGATTTAACACCAATAGTTCACATCTTTATGTGATTAACACCCATAGTTCACATCGCCATGTGACCAACACCCAAAGGGTTTACTAGAGTCAATAATCTAGTTCACATCGCTATGTGATTAACACCCAAAGAGTACTAAGGTGTGATCATGTTTTGCTTGTGAGAGAAGTTTAGTCAACGGGTCTGCCACATTCAGATCCGTATGTATTTTGCAAATTTCTATGTCTACAATGCTCTGCATGGAGCTACTCTAGCTAATTGCTCCCACGTTCAATACGTATCTAGATTGAGACTTAGAGTCATCTAGATCAGTGTCAAAGCTTGCATCGACGTAACTCTTTACGACGAACTCTTCATCACCTCCATAACCGAGAAACATTTCCTTAGTCCTCTAAGGATAATTTTGACCGTTGTCTAGTGATCTACTCTTGGATCACTATTGTACCCCCTTGACAAACTCATGGCAAGGTACACAACAGGTTTGGTACACAGCATGGCATACTTTATAGAACCTATGGCTGAGGCATAGGGAATGACTTTTCATTCTCTTTCTATTTTCTGCCGTGGTCGGGTTTTGAGTCTTACTCAACTTCACACCTTTGCAACACAGGCAAGAACTCCTTCTTTGACTGTTCCATTTTGAACTACTTCAAAATCTTGTCAAGGTATGTATTCATTGAAAAAACTTATCAAGCATTTTGATCTATCTCTAGAGATCTTGATGCCCAATATAAGTAGCTTCATCGAGGTCTTTCATTGAAAAATTCTTATTCAAGTATCCTTTTATGCTATCCAGAAATTCTATATCATTTCCAATCAGCAATATGTCATCCACATATAATATCAGAAATGCCACAAAGCTCCCACTCACTTTCTTGTAAATACAGGCTTCACCATAAGTCTGTATAAAACCATATGCTTTGATCACCTTATCAAAGTGTATATTCCAACTCCGAGATGCTTGCACCAGTCCATAGATGGATCGCTGGAGCTTGTACACTTTGTTAGCACCTTTAGGATCGACAAAACCTTCTGGTTGCATCATATACAATTCTTCTTTAAGAAATCCATTAAGGAGTGCAGTTTTGACATCCATTTGCCAGATTTCATAAAATGCGGCAATTGCTAACATGATTCGGACAGACTTAAGCATCGCTACGAGTGAGAAAATCTCATCGTAGTCAACACCTTGAACTTGTCGAAAACTTTTTGCGACAAGTCGAGCTTTGTAGACAGTAACACTATCATCAGCGTCCGTCTTCCTCTTGAAGATCCATTTATTCTTTATGGCTAGCCGATCATCAGGCAAGTCAACCAAAGTCCACACTTTGTTTTCATACATGGATCCCATCTCAGATTTCATGGCCTCAAGCCATTTCGTGGAATCTGGGCTCATCATCGCTTCCTCATAGTTCGCAGGTTCGTCATGGTCTAGTAACATGACTTCCAGAACAGGATTACCGTACCACTCTGGTGCGGAACGTACTCTGGTTGACCTACGAGGTTATGTAGTAACTTGATCTGAAGTTTCATGATCATCATCATCAGCTTCCTCACTAATTGGTGTAGGCATCACGGGAACTGTTTTCTGTGATGAGTTATTCTCCAATTCGAGAGAAGGTACAATTACCTCATCAAGTTCTACTTTCCTCCCACTCACTTCTTTCGAGAGAAACTCCTTCTCTAGAAAGTATCCATTCTTAGCAACAAAGATCTTGCCTTCGGATCTGTGATAGAAGGTGTACCCAACAGTTTCTTTTGAGTATCCTATGAGGACGCACTTCTCCGATTTGGGTTCGAGCTTATCAGGCTGAAGCTTTTTCACATAAGCATCGCAACCCCAAACTTTAAGAAACGATAGTTTAGGTTTCTTGCCAAACCACAATTCATATGGTGTCGTCTCAACGGATTTAGATGGTGCCCTATTTAACGTGAATGCAGCTGTCTCTAATGCATAACCCCAAAACGATAGTGGTAAATCGGTAAGAGACATCATAGATCACACCATATCTAATAAAGTATGATTACGACGTTCGGACACACCATTACGCTGTGGTGTTCCAGGTGGCGTGAGTTGCGAAACTATTCCACATTGATTTAAATGAAGACCAAACTCATAACTCAAATATTCGCCTCCGTGATCAGATCGTAGAAACTTTATTTTCTTGTTACGATGATTTTCCACTTCACTCTGAAATTCTTTGAACTTTTCAAACGTTTCAGACTTGTGTTTCATTAAGTAGATATACCCATATCTGCTTAAATCATCTGTGAAGGTCAGAAAATAACGATACCCGCCGCGAGCCTCAACATTCATCGGACCGCATACATCGGTATGTATTATTTCCAATAAGTCATTGGCTCGCTCCATTGTTCCGGAGAACAGAGTTTTAGTCATCTTGCCCACGAGGCATGGTTCGCAAGTATCAAATGATTCATAATCAAGTGATTCCAAAATCCCATCTGCATGGAGTTTCTTCATGCGCTTTACACCAATATGACCTAAACGGCAGTGCCACAAATATTTTAAACTATCATTATCAACTGTGCATCTTTTGGCATCAATATTATGAATATGTGTATCACTACGATCGAGATTCAATAAACCATTTATATTGAGTGTATGACCATAGAAGGTTTTATTCATGTAAACAGAACAACAATTATTCTCTGACTTAAATGAATAACCGTATCGCAATAAACATGATCCAATCATATTCATGCTCAACGCAAACACCAAATAACATTTATTTAGGTCCAACACTAATCCCGAAGGTAGAGGGAATGTGCGATGGTGATCTTATCAACCTTGGAATCACTTCCAACACACATCATCAACTCGTCATTAACTAGTCTCTGTTCATTTTGCAACTCCTGTTTTGAGTTACTAATGTTAGCAACTGAACCGGTATCAAATACCCAGGGGCTACTATGAACACTAGTAAAATACACATCAATAACATGTATATCAAATATACCTTTGTTCACTTTGCCATCCTTCTTATCCGCCAAGTATTTGGGGCAGTTCCGCTTCGAGTGACCATTTCCTTTGCAGTAGAAGCACTCAGTTTCAGGCTTAGGTCCAGACTTGTGTTTCTTCCCGGGAGTAGCAACTTGCTTGCTATTCTTCTTGAAGTTCCCTTTCTTGCCCTCACCCTTTTTCTTGAAACTAGTGGTCTTGTCAACCATCAACACTCGATGCTTTTTCTTGATTTCTACCTTCACCGATTTCAGCATCGCGAAGAGCCTGGGAATCGTTTTTGTCATCCCTTGCATATTATAGTTCATCACGAAGTTCTAGTAACTTGGTGATAGTGACTAGAGAACTCTGTCAATCACTATCTTATCTGGAAGATTAACTCCCACTTGATTCAAGCGATTGTAGTACCCAGACATTCTGAGCACATGCTCACTAGCTGAGCTATTCTCCTCCATCTTGTAGGCAAAGTACTTGTCAGAGGTCTCATACCTCTCAACACGGGCATGAGTCTGAAATACCAATTTCATCTCTTTGGAACATCTCATATGCTCCGTGGCGTTCAAAACATTTTTGAAGTCCCGGTTCTAAGCCGTAAAGCATGGTGCACTAAACTATCAAGTAGTCATCATATCGAGCTTGCCAAACGTTCATAACGTCTGCATCTACTCCTGCAATAGGTCTGTCACCTAGCGGTGCATCAAGGACATAATTCTTCTGTGCAGCAACGAGGATATTCCTCAGATCACGGACCCAGTCCGCATCATTGCTACTATCATCATTCAACTTAGTTTTCTCTAGGAACATATCAAAAATAAAACAAGGGAGCTATACGCGAGCTATTGATATACAACATAATTTGCAAATACTACCAGGACTAAGTTCATGATAAATTAAGTTCAATTAATCATATTACTTAAGAACTCCCACTTAGATAGACATCCCTCTAGTCATCTAAATGATCACGTGATCCATATCAACTAAACCATGTCCGATCATCACGTGAGATGGAGTAGTTTTCAATGATGAACATCTCTATGTTGATCATATCTACTATATGATTCACGTTCAACCTTTCGGTCTTAGTGTTCCGAGGCCATATCTGCATATGCTAGGCTCGTCAAGTTTAACCCGAGTATTCTGCACGTGCAAAACTGGCTTACACCCGTTGTATGTGAACGTAGAGCTTATCACACCCGATCATCACGAGGTGTCTCGGCACGACGAACTGTCGCAACGGTGCATACTCAAGGAGAACACTTATACCTTGAAATTTAGTGAGGGATCATCTTATAATGCTACCGCCGTACTAAGCAAAATAAGATGCATAAAAGATAAACATCACATGCAATCAAAATATGTGACATGATATGGCCATCATCATCTTGTGCTTTTGATGTCCATCTCCAAAGCACCGTCATGATCTCCATCGTCACCGGCTTGACACCTTGATCTCCATCGTAGCATCGTTGTCGTCTCGCCAACTATTGCTTCTACGACTATCGCTACCGCATAGTGATAAAGTAAAGCAATTACATGGCAATTGCATTTCATACAATAAAGCGACAACCATAAGGATCCTGCCAGTTGCCGATAACTTTTACAAAACATGATCATCTCATACAATAACGTATATCACATCATGTCTTGACCATATCACATCACAGCATGCCCTGCAAAAACAAGTTAGATGTCCTCTACTTTGTTGTTGCAAGTTTTACGTGGCTGCTACGGGCTTCTAGCAAGAACCGTTCTTACCTACGCATCAAAACCACAACGATTTTTCGTCAAGTGTGCTGTTTTAACCTTCAACAAGGATCGGCCGTAGTCAAACTCGATTCAACTAAAGTTGGAGAAACAGACACCCGCCAGCCACATGTGTGCAAAGCACGTCGGTAGAACCAGTCTCATGAACGCGGTCATGTAATGTCGGTCCAGGCCGCTTCATCCAACAATACCGCCGAATCAAAGTAAGACGTTGGTGGTAAGCAGTATGACTATTATCGCCCACAACTCTTTGTGTTCTACTCGTGCATATCATCTACGCATAGACCTGGCTCGGATACCACTGTTGGGGAACATGCAATTTCAAAAAAAATCCTACATTCACGCAAGATCTATCTAGGAGATGCATAGCAGCGAGAGGGAGAGTATGTCCACGTACCCTCGTAGACTGAAAGCGGAAGCATTAGCTTAACGCGGTTGATGTAGTCGAACGTCTTTGCGATCCAACCGATCAAGCACCAAACATACGGCACCTCCGAGTTTAGCACACATTCAGCTCGATGACGTCCCTTGAGCTCTTCATCCAGTTGAGGACGAGGGAGAGTTCCGTCAGCACGATGGCGTGGCGACGATGATGATGAAGTTACCGGCGCAGGGCTTCGCCTAAGCACTACGACGATATGACCTAGGTGTGTAACTATGGAGGGGGGCACCGCACACGGCTAAGACAAATCTTGGTGTGCCTTTGGGGTGCCCCCCTCCCCCGTATATAAAGGAGGGAGGGAGAGAGGCTGGCCCTCCTAGGGGCGCGCAAAGTGTATGGAGTCCTACTAGGACTTCCAAGTCCTAGTAGGAATCCCTTTCCCTTTTCGGAGTAGGAGAGAAGGAAAGAGGGAAAGAGAGAGGGAGTAGGAAAGGGCAAGGGGGGCGCCGCCCCCTTCCCCTAGTCCAATTCGGACCCATGGGGGGGGCGCCTCCTCCCCTTTGGCCTGCCTCCTCTTTTCCCGTATGGCCCATTAAGGCTCATTACTTCTCCCGGTGAATTCCCGTAACTCCCCGGTACTCCGAAAAATACCCGAATCACTCGGAACCTTTCCGATGTCCGAATATAGCCTTCCAATATATGAATCTTTACCTCTCGACCATTTCAAGACTCCTCATCATGTCCATGATCTTATCCGGGACTCCGAACAAACTTCGGTCATCAAATCACATAACTCATAATACAAATCGTCATCGAACGTTAAGCGTGCGGACCCTACAGGTTCGAGAACTATGTAGACATGACCGAGACACATTTCCGGTCAATAACCAATAGCAGAACCTGGATGGTCATATTGGCTCCTACATATTCTACGAAGATCTTTATCGGTCAAACCGCATAACAACATACGTTATTCCCTTTGTCATCGGTATGTTACTTGTCCGAGATTTGATCGTCGGTATCATCATACCTAGTTCAATCTCGTTACCGGCAAGTCTCTTTACTCGTTCCGTAATGCATCATCCCGCAACTAACTCATTAGTCACATTGCTTGCAAGGCTTCATATGATGTGCATTACCGAGAGGGCCCAGAGATACCTCTCCGATACTCGGAGTGACAAATCCTAATCTCGATTTGTGCCAACCCAACAAACACCTTCGGAGACACCTGTAGAGCATCTTTATAATCACCCAGTTACGTTGTGATGTTTGATAGCACACAAAGTGTTCATCCGGTATTCGGGAGTTGCATAATCTCATAGTCAGAGGAATATGTATAAGTCATGAAGAAAGCAATAGCAATAAAACTTAATGATCATTATGCTAAGCTAACGGATGGGTCTCGTCCATCACATCATTCTCCTAATGATGTGATCCCGTTTATCAAATGACAACACATGTCTATGGTCAGGAAACTTAACCATCTTTGATTAACGAGCTAGTCAAGTAGAGGCATACTAGGGACACTTTGTTTTGTCTATGTATTCACACATGTATCAAGTTTCCGGTTAATACAAATCTAGCATGAATAATAAACATTTATCATGATATAAGGAAATATAAATAACAACTTTATTATTGCCTCTAGGGCATATTTCCTTCACGCCCATGTCCCGGCGGGCTCGCCGGTGATGTTCCGGCTGGAGGAAGTGTGTCCAAACTCCACCACTCCGCCGATAGGGCTCATCGCCAACTTCACCAACAGATTCGAAGCGTACTACCTCCTCGGCAAGGTGTTTTGGTGTGGGTGCGAGTTCATCACATTCACCACCTACAACATCTTCATGGACTTCAACAGCATCTTCCCCACATGTAACGGTATGCACAGCCTCCCCTACTACATCGGCGAGGACGGCATGGAGGAGGAGCAGTGAAGAGGAGGCACAGTGAAGATGGTGGTGAAGGCCCGGTCTCGTGAAGCTTGTCTTGCCCTAGGGTGTTAGGGCTTTTTATCTTTTATATATTTCTATGTTAATTATGTCATTGGTTGTACCGTGAACTTTTTATCTCTGTCGTGTTATCTTTGTCGTGTTATCCCCTAAGAACTATGTTATGCTTGCTACCTTGATTTGATATGTCGTTGGTTATCTATTTTTTGCTTGCTATTTCTATCTTATTTGACGTGAGATGTCGCTAGATGGATATGGTGTTGTAGACGAGCCCTTCTGCTAAATCAATCAATGAAAGGGTATCCCTCAATGAAAACCAGCAAGTTTTGGGGTTAGCCTTGTAAAAATGGTTAGAGGGTAGCCCATTCGTCTTGTTATATTCATGTTGTGTAGGTCAAGTTTAAATGGCCCATTTAGAGTAGGCCCTTATATTTTAGGGTCAAGTTTTCGCACGCGCGGATAATGGACTAGTTGAAGTGTCAAAAAGGAAACTAAAGCTAGAAAAATGAGCCATGTTGATGTTGAAAAGAAGAAGGAGAAAAGCTAAATTTTTTTAATCGTTGGTGGCCCTATTCCATATATTGTATGAGCAAAAAAAGCTAATTTTAGAATAGTTTGTGGCCATTTGGCATGATGAATTTAATGTTGGCCCTTATATTATAGGTTTTATTGGTTCCAAGTTTTGGCATGGACGGCTAATGGACTAGTTGAGGTGTCAAAAAGGAAACTAAAGCTGGAAAGATGAGCCATGTTGATGTTGAAAAGAAGAAAAAGAAGCTAATTTTTTTGAATTGTTGGTGCCTATATATATTGTAGGATACCTATATTGTATGAACAAAAAGAAGCTAATTTTTGAATAGTTTGTGGCCATGAGCCATGTTGTGGCAATATCAATTGTTGTGTAACTTCAAACGATGTAACCTATTCTTGTAATGTAACAAACATGCACTCAAACTCTGTAGATGCAAACAAAACAATCAAGCAAAAAAACAAAGGAAAAACAGAGCCAGTGCTTGCACTATTTTTCTAGGCCTCTTTAATCTTTGTGGGCCTTCGACAGTCAACGCAATGCGACGGCCCAACCAGAGCTTGGTTTCATTTTGGGCCCAATAACTACGTTTTTTTCTCTTGCCCTCGGTGTTGTCTGACGAAACTGAAAGTGTTTCTCTTGCCCTCGGTGTTGTCTGACGAAACTGAAAGTGTTTCTCTTGCCCTCGGTGTTGTCTGACGAAACTGAAAGTGTCAAAAACTAACACCTACAAAGATTCAGAGATGGAGATAGAGACATAGTTTAAGCAACACAGAGAGCACATGATCCACAAATTAAGCAACACAGAGAAGCACATGATCCACAAACCCTTAAGCAAATCGTAGAGCACATGACACGGCACAAATAACATCTCTAACGAGTGATGACCAGCAAGTAAGCAAATCCTAGAGCAGCTATACAAAAATAAAATCCTAAAGCTATCAGATTCGCCTACTTGTTCAACTGAATCATCTGCCTCAAGTTCTTGTTCATCTTCTTTAATTCCCCCTTCAGATCCTCATCCCCAACTGTCGGAGCAGCACTTTCAGAGACCAAATTCTGAGTGGCTGACGGCAGATTGACCTCCCGGGTTGCGGCCCCATTGAATTGAAGCAAGCCCTCCCCTTGAAGCCTCCGAACGTAGTCATCCATCCATTAAAATGTGTGCATTTCTTCATGATCTGAAACGAAATCATGAACCCTAAATCTCAGATCCAACGAAAAAGAATTAGAAGCAAAGAGAAAAAGAAAGGGTCAAAGAAAAATCATGAGACCTAACCTGCCCCTCTGGCTCGCTCTCGCATTTCACGAACTCGCGCCCAAAGTTGCCATTCTTGTCCTCCCTCGAAGTCAACCTTTTCAGTGGCATGGTGCGTGGGCAGTCTGGGCATCACTCCATGGGCACTGGACCATACTGGGGCCACGAGGGGCGGGAGGCTGAAGTGGAGCTCGACATATCTAGTCGCTGGAGAAGAAGAAGCAGGGGATCCCAAGAAGAAGACGAGTGGCTCCTCTGGTCGCTGCAGAAGAAGAAGGAGAAGGGAAGAAGAAGACAGGGGAGGCAATGGCGGACGAGCACAACCAATGTCTCGCGGATCGCCTCTCACGGATCGCCCAAGGATCCAATGATGCGGAGCCGTCCTTGTGATCCAACGGCGCGGAGCCTGGCCTCAGAATCCTTCTAGAAGACCATATCTGAGGGATGTCGCTTGGCGCTAGGGTATGATCGGACAGCTGATGTTCGGAGCTAGGGTTATGAGAAACCCCGTGGGGTTTAGAGGGGTTTTGAGTTGGTCAATGGGGTTATCTAGTGATTGACCAATATTCAACTGAGCATAACTAATTTTAAAAAATCCAAAAAAATATGAAACTTTCGTGAATCGTCGTTTTATAAGACACACTAATGAGGAAAAATACTAAACTTGGTCTATGGTCATTTTCAAAACAAAAAAACTAGTTGGCACGATCGTGGTTAAATGAGCCCCATTAATTTAAAAAAAATTGAAAATATATAAAACCTGCGCACAATGTTGTCTTATGTGACATGTTACCAAAAAAAATCATAAACTTGTTCTATGGACATTTTCATGAAAAAACCTTCAAAAATATGAGCTATCACATACAACGTTGCAGAGAGTTCAAGGAAAGGAGGTAGGTTTTTTGAAAAATAAAAAAAAATCACCAAAGCTTCATTTCAAAGTGAATAAGAAGGATCTGAACTTAGTTTTCCTTTTTCATATTTTAAACGTGTTTTTTGATGGTTTTCTATTAAATCACATTATTTTCAAAAAAAAATGTAAAATATGAAGATTAATTCAATAAATAGTGAGACTTAGAATCTACACTATATAGGTTGAATAGGTGTTAATAAAAAATATTTGGCTCATTTAGAGTAGGCCCAAAAAATACTTGTTTACAAATGGGGCAGTTTACCCTAGCTTCGGAGCACATTTGGAGCGCATTTCCCATGACTATAAGTTTTACCATGCAAAAGAGATCGGATTGATCACCTAACATTTACAATAGTTCAGCAAATATTGCAACATCACACGACAGATCGGAGTTCAAGTGTTGGTTCAAATTCAAATTTTGCCTAAAATTCAAATTCTGCCTAAAATTCAAATTTTGTCTCAAATTTCACATCAAAGTACGAATAGCATTATTAAACCTTACAAGTTTTCACGGTTGTTCAAATTGACGACAGAAACCTTTGTACAAATCCTTAAAGTTCAAAGTTTGCAACTTGCATTCAACGTTCGAAGTTCACATCTTTACCTTACTCCTTGTGTTCCGAGACAGCTTAACAGCCTTGCTCCTGGTTTCCCTAGGTGGGATATCCACCTTTTTCTTCTTCCTTCTGATCTTCACTTCGGGTGGTGGATGTCGAGGTGCTGATGGAGAACTTGCACTGGCCAATTAACGGGGTTCAAAACCTTCATAAGCCATGGCTTCATATTCTAATTCTTTCTCTCTTGGCCTTTTCTCTCCTTTTCCTCTAATTTTCCTAGAGCTAGGCCAAACACAAAAAAAGATTATAAGCCATCGATAGAAAGAGAAGAAATGCATAAAAAAGGGAAGGTTGTTGCACACATACCAAGCTGCCCGCAGTGCTAATTCAGTTGCTTCATTCTCCTCTGAATTAGCTGCAATCTGCTTTGCTGCTTCATTCTCCTCTGTATTAGCTTCAATCTGCTCTAATGCTGCATTCTCCTCTGCATTTGTTGCTGCCCATTGTTCCTCTTCTCCAAATGAAGCATCCACTGGATTGGTACATTTCCTAGCAATGTGCCCTAGGGTTCCACATTTTTTGCTCTTACGCTGTGTTTTTACACGACCCTCTTCACCTCTTCTGATCCTGTTCTTCCTTGGTCTTCCTGGTGGTCTATTCAGTACAGGAGAATGTAGTTTGAACCCTGGATCTACTATGTTCCATTGGTCTTTTCCCAAGAGTGCAGGCACATTGGAAGCATAAGCAACCCTGAATTTGGCAACAGAAAAAATATTCAGAGATGTATTGATCAACTTCACCATCTTCACCACCTATAACAGTCATCAGATGTAGGGCATGTATGCATGGCTTCCCACGGAGCTGCCATAGCCTACAACTGCATTCCCTAGTTGCTAGGTTAACTAGATATCTCCATTCCCTGTTTTTACTGTCAGTATATGTTACCTCAGCCTCGTGTGTCGCCGCTCGAATGAATTTCTTGTTCAGTCCTCTTGCCTTGGCATGCAATGCCTTAATAAGAGATGGGAGCATAAGATGGCCAACATATTCTGTTTCTGCAATTCTTTTGCGAAGAGCCATCTTTATCATGATCATCTGCCGAATCTTATCAAATATTTGCCATATCGGAAGCCCTTTCAATGACTTGATCTTTGCATTGAAACACTCTGCCAGGTTACGGGTCACATAGTCTACTTTGCAGATTTCATTTAATTTGCTTCTTGACCACAACTTTCCGTGATGTGCATCTAGGTACTCCTTCACCAGAGGATTGTGAGCATACAACACTCTCAAATGATGCTCATGTTTCCTCTCACTGCATGTGTATGATGCTGGCCATAAGTTCTCATCATAAACTTTACCTTTGAATTTGTTTCTGAAATTCTGTGCTAGGTGTCGCATGCATTCCCTATGCTCCACTCCAGGGAATACAATTTTCACTGCACTCTCCAAAACCTTGCAAGCATCTGTGTGTATAGCTAAACCTGGGGGTGTACCTATAAGGTTGCGCAACTGCTGCAGAAACCAGACCCAACTTTCCTCAGACTCTGCCTCCACCACACCAAATGCAACTAGGAATAGCCAGTTGTGTCCATCAACTGCAGAAGCTGCCACTAGTTGTCCTCTCCACCTTCCATTCAAAGCAGTTGCATCAACAGCCAAATAGGGCCTGCAACCATCAAGAAACCCCTGCCAACAAGCCTTGAAACAAATAAAATCCCTCCTGAAGCACTCCTTCTGAAATGACTTCCCCTTTATTTTGTATGTAATTGTATGCTTGTCAATCTCTACAACACTCCCTGGACTAGCAGCTTCCACTTCAGATTTAAATGTGTAGAGCAACTGAAAGCTCTCATTCCATGGACCATTAATCCTGTCAAGAGCCATTTCCTTGGCATAGAAAATCCTCATGTAAGGTATATCAATCTTGTACTTCTCAAATAGCTTCCCATGGAGTGATATTGGACCAAGTGTTGGTGTTTCTCTCAACCAATCCAAAATTGCATCTGCCACCCACCTAGTCTTTGCTAGCTTTGTTTTAGCCTTCCCTCCTCCCCTCCAGGTGTACAAGTGTGCTGGTGTGGGTTCTTTTTTATCTGAAACAAAATGGGACCCAAACAAAATAGGGATATTGTTAGAAAACATTACACAATGATCTGAAAATAAAATGAATCAGTATAAACTGAAATACACAAACCTGAATGAACTTACTCCTCAACATATGTGATGCATGCAACCTCCATCTACACCTATCATATGGGCAATGAATAGTGAACCTTGTTGGCTCACTCCTATCAATCACATATGTATTTTCAGTGAGAATGCAATATGTAGTCACTGCATTACGACAGTCCACCATCGACTGGAATATGGAGCCGACAGCTAGCTGAGGATCTTCCCTGTTCCACTCAATTGTTGGCATGTCCTCACCATCATATTCATCTAAAACTAGGCTGTCGATGTTCTCCTGCCTCTCTTCATCATTAGTGTCATCAAATCTAGCACGGCTGATAGGTTCCTCCTGATATTCATCTTCCATTGCTTGTTTACTGACAATATCTACAAGATCAGGGAACATATTCTCATCCTCATCATCATTTTGAGGCACCTCTTCGTCTGGCTCTACATCTTGCTCTACATCGGTTGCAGCAGCGACAAGAGAAGCGGCACAAGAAGCGGCAGCAGACATGTCGTGGACTTAACATGGCAGATGCCCTAGCAAAAGGACTTAGGTGTGGAGCCATCACAACTAAGTTAGCTTGAAGGGGTTGAACGGGACAAGGGACACAGAGAGTTTACCCAGGTTCAGCCCCTCTCAATGAGGTAAAAGCCTACGTCCTGCTTTCAGTTGTATTGCTGGAGTTTCGATTACAAGGGAGCGAATACGCTTGACCTAGCTCTCGATTGATTGTTTTTCGAGTTAAGCCGCCGTCGGATCACCCCTTTATATACACAGGTTGATGCCCGGCGGGTTACAGAGCCCCGGCCGGCTCATACACAACGTGTCCGGCTCGGTGACTAACTAAGCTTGCCTTACAATACAAGTTAATCATATGGCGGTTCATCCTCTTGGGCCTCAAGTCGCCTCTGGGTCTTGGGCCTTCAATAGGCTTGCTTCATGACCCGCCATCTTCATCTTTAAGTCGCCAGTGGTATGACCCGGTCCCTCCTGGGCGGGTCATACCCAATAGTTATATCCCCAACATTAGGCCCCAGGTTGATTTGAACTTGTTCACATCAATCTTGAGTACTTGACTTAGCAGAATCTTCCATCATCAATTTTTATGAACTTGCTATAACCCGCCATGACGTCAGTTCACAGAACCACGGTAACCCGCCATGACATCAGGCGCATTAATTACACGCAAACCCAGAATATCTCAACAAATCTTTATCTTTAATGGACCTCCCGAAAATCGAGGCATCTTTGTAGCCACATAATCATTTTTTCAGCCTTCCCGCGCATGCCATTTATCCACCTCCTTATAAATAGGGACAGGATGTCCTCCTTTTCACTTTTACCCCCGCCTCTGCCTTTTCTTCTCCTTCCTCACGACAGCCGACGCCTCCGGAGCTCCGCCGCCGTCGGCCTTCGTCAACCGCCTTGACTCCGGCCGCTGCATCACCCTGAACGGACCAGAGCACTGCGGCACACCTCCGCTGTCCAACAGCATCAGTAAGTACTCCTTCTCCCACATAGTAGATCTCCATTAGGGTTTGCCCAGTTCGTCGGAGTTCTTCTCGGTTTTTCTTTAGATTGAGTAGTTTTGATCTGAATATGATACCAAACTTGTGCGGTAGCAGTTTAGCACTCGTTTTCAATACTAGAATACATCCCCTCTATAAAAGATCTCATCTGAGCACACGAACTTTCTGCTGCCGTCACCTTAGGTTTAGAATTTATTTCATTTTCTGAACTGCTGCAGATCCAAAATTATAGCACCAATCTATGAAATCTGTTTGGTCCATTACTTAGCAAATCCTCACTTATAAATCTGAAGTGTAGCAACTGTCCGGGCGGCTTAACTGATAAACCGTGACCCGCCATATATCATTAGTCCCCTTTTAAGCCACCAATATATTTATCTTTATAACTCAGTGTTATCTTCCGGCTTAACATGTTGGCTCTTTATATCACTTACTTTTGAATCAATGACCGGCTTATCAGCATAATCTCAAACCGGCAATATTTTCTTCTTAGATCTTTCTTCGCAAAAATGACCAAGACTGTCACTTCATGCAACTAGGTCATCTCCCGGGTTACCGAGGAAATGTTGAACGAGTATGTCCAAACGGGCGTCTTAGCCAAAAAAGATGTCATCCATTGGAGGGTCCCAGGCACAGAAACCCCTCCTAAACCCAAAGAAGGTGAAGTAATTGTCTTTACTGATCATCTGCTCCGGGGTTTTACCCCTCCCGGCTCAAAATTCTTCCGTGATGTGCTGCACTTTTTCAAGCTCCATAATCAAGATATTGGGCCCAATTCCGTTTCAAACATCTGCAATTTTCAAGTGTTTTGCGAAGTATACCTTCAACAGGAGCCCACTATAGAGTTGTTCAGAGAATTCTATTACTTAAACCGGTAGACTGAGTTCACAGACGGGCCCAGCCTAGAGTTAGGTGGCATTTCGATTCAGAGGCGGAAAGAAGCCACCTTCCCAGCCGCCAAGCTGCCCAGTCATCCTAAGGACTGCAACCAAACTTGGTTTTATTGTCAAGATACCTCTCCAGAAGGGGAAAACCCTCTGCCGGGTTACCGTGAGAGCCGGCTTAGCAACAGGCACCCCCTCTCCGATCGAATCAGCACAGCAGAGTGGGCCAAACATATGCTCGTCTTTTCAAAGATTAGAGCCTTAATGGCCAATGGTTTGACCGGAATCGACCTGGTTTGATGCTGGGTTGCCTGGAGAATTATGCCATTAAGCCGCCGCTCCGGTTTGATGTGCGAGTACACCTGCGACTTAAAAGATCCACAACGCCACTGCCAGATACAGCTGACTGATGCTGATATCAATGAGATGACCAAGTCTCTGCTGAATGAGAGTTTGTAAGATTGCAGCAAAACTGGACTGAATCCCTTCTGCGCTCTTAACAAGCCGCCAGCTGTAAGCTTTAAATAATTTCCGGTTTAATCATTTCTTTATTAAAACTGTCATCTTATACCCATATGATTTCTGCAGGCCGATTCTCCTTTTTGGAATAGGAAGCTGCAGGATAAGCCGGCCAAGAAGACCCGGACAAAAACTAAGGCTTAGAAAAAACCTGCCAAGAAGAAGGCAAACCCCTCCGAGTTATTTAACTTGGATGATGATGAGTCGGAGGTAAAACTTGATTCCCTTGGCTCATTTTTGTACGTCTTATTGACAATGATCACTATCAGGATGATGTGGAAGGCAGCCACGCAGATGGTGAAGAGGTAACTATCCTTTCCTCCGACTCAGAACCTCTACCAAGATAGAAAATTCGTCAAGCAAGCCGGAAAGTAAGGTTTTCTCACCCTTTAGCTTACTTGGATCCTAACTTTATTTTGAAGAAGCAGCAGCATGAAGCTCGCCGCACAACCCGGAACAGTGGTGGCGGGATTCTTTCTTCTGGCTTACCAAACACACCGGCTCCTCGCAAGCGTCGTCCAGAGGTTTCACATATTTCCGACTTAGCTTACCCCAAGGCGGGTCTTTTTCGCCAACCTCTTGACCCATCTGATTCAAACTATCAGGGGGCCTCTCATTCTTCCTCTGGCGACTCAACTGGGACTCAAGTTCCCTTGTTCAAAACTGTTCCTGGGTAAGAAACACTTAAGCCTATTTGCCTTAATACCTTACTCCATTAATACACTAATCTCATCATGAGTTGTTATTGTCAGTGCCATGGCCAAGCCCAGCAAAAAGCTTAAAGTTAACAAGCCGGCTGAAGATCCCAAGGCTATTGACCCGGAGAAGCAGACCGTGTCTGAATCCATGCATCGAACTTCAGAAATGGCTATGGATGACCCGCCACCAGAAGAGCCCCTTGTCACTATGGACACCATGAATGTTGATCCAGAAATTGCTAAACCGCCCAGCCCCGCTCAGCCGGCTCAAGAGACTGAAGATGTCATAGTCACTGGGACGTCTTATGTAGCACCAGGTAATCCCACCGTCTTATCCAAGCACAGCGCCAAAGAAGAATTTTCTGCTGTTGATAAGGGCAAGTGGAAAGTGGACTTGGGAATATTATGCTCAATTCAATACCCAGGAGCTTCACGCGGGCTACCTGAACCGCCTCTACACCAGCCGTGACTTTGAAGCCGGCTTGGTTAAATTAATGAAAGAGTGTTTTGAGGTAAACACTATCATCTTTTCCATATATCTCTGCCAGCCGCCAAGTCTACTGGATATGATAGAATTGAATATACTGTAGACTTCAGATAGCCTCTTTAATGTTGCATTACTGTCATAGCATTTTGGAGTTGCAGAATAAAAAACGAGTAGCCCTCAAGGGCTGGCTTAAGCTAAATAGCTAAAACCAGGACTTCAAATTGTAGTTCTCAACTTCGCATATGTAGCCCCCAAGGGCCGGCTTAAACTGACAAGTTAAGCCGGGACTTCAAATTGTAGTACTCAGTTTCGCATGTAGCCCCCAAGGGCCGGCTTATTCAGCATCGATAAGCCGGGACTTATCACCATAATTGTGAATAAAATCCAAGTATGTAGCCCCCATGAGTCGGCTATAGTTATAACAGTGTAGCTGGGTCATCATATAATTGTCTTCAAGAAAAGAGCAATGTGCATTAGCCCCCAAGTGCCAAGTAAAATACTTGTATTATGCTTGGGACTTAAAATAAGATGATCATCAGAATGTCATACTGCTTGCCTTTTTATGTGACAGGCTGAATTGAACATGAAGGAATCTCAAGTCAGTGATCTGAGGCAAAACATTCAGACCCAGCAATCTGAGACTTCCCAGGCCAAATCAGAACTGAAGACCGCTTTGGAAAATATTGAAAAACTGAGAAAGGACTTCAGTGCTGAGAGAAACGGCTGGGAAACCGAGAAGGTAGCTCTACAAAAAAGAGCAGAAGATGCTGAGGCTGCCCTTAAGCCGGTTACTGACGAGTTATCCGGCTTAAAACATCAAATCAATAGCATGACAGCCACCATCTTTGGTAAGCGATAATATATTTCAACCTTTCATCATCCATGCCTTGAACAATCATTCAGCCGGTTTATCAATCTCTTTGGCAACGCAGGCTCCAGAATCTCCCACTTTGGCTCAGACATGCGCATGAAGCTAAAAGCTGCCTATACTCTTATAGAGAAATTATACACTGGCGCTCAACGAGCTATCTCTGCCTCCACCCATAAGAAGCAACCGCCTTCCCTCATTAAGGAAATGTTGGAGAAGCTATCTGTGCTGCCACAAAGAGTTGAAGAATTGAAACGATCAGCCGCCAGAGCCGGTGTCATCACGGCCTTGAGCCGGGCAAAGGCATGGCAAGCAGAGCTTGACCCGGCAGAACTAGCCACCGGCTACCCGAGTTTAAAAGAAGATGGGTCTCCCTTCAGTGCCGAGGACTTCATAAAAATAGTAAGGGAGATGCGTCCCTTTGCAAGCAAATTGGCCCAAGAGACTGATCTCTCCAAATATCATCTGGTTTATGATGCTGAAAATGCCAAAGTGAAGGCGCCGGTGTATGAGGTTGTGGACCTTATCTCGCCAACGCGTAAGTGTGGCACCCCGATAGAGGGCCGACGCATGCCAGCCCCAGGATAAGACCTGGCGCACATCAAAGACATGATACAGCAATTCCAGGCAAAAAATGGCTTTATTATATAAAATGGAGTATTACAATACTGTTGCTTACAACTATATTACATAGCTCCAAGGCTAACAAAAATGGCAGCAAAGGTCTTGGTTCAGCGGTAACGTCGTCTCTGGCTGGGCTCCACAACTCACAGGACTGGCTGGGTTACGATCTAGCACGATGGATCTTCTCCTGCAACTGGCCACGTGCAAGGCCAGGTGAGTACTTTGAATGTACTCGCAAGACAACCAAATACATAGCATCCAAACAAGCAGATGACAAAGCAAGCCCTATGCTATGCAAGAATTTATTCTAAACATGGCATGGAATTAACAGGAAAACATGAATCAAGCATGGCATAGCATACCTATCTAGCATTATTAATCATCATGTCGTAGCAAGATTATCTGGCATGTTTAAACATCTAGCAGTGTTGATCATCATGACATAACGGGGTTATCTAGCAAAATAACTACTGAAGTAAAGTATAGTAAAGTAAAGCATGCATCAAGTAAATAATCCATATTCCGAATAATCTCATGATCCAATCTGAACCTGATTCAAATCCAAGTCTCTCGGTCATCTGACCATCTCCTCCATAGCCATCTCATGGCTAACATACCATACTCCTGACAACATCTGCTGTCCATGCAGGACAGGTTCTTCCACCATTATTATCATCATTACGGTTGATCACCTAGCAAGGTCTGGACGGGCTGTCCAATACCGTGGACGTGGCTATTCGAATAGATTTTACACTCTGCAGAGATTGCGCACTTTACCCACACTATGGAGCACTAACCTCGTGATCCCATTCGGGTGGACCAGCATTGCTCCAACGAAACCTGCCTGACCCGTGACTCTCCCATCGTACCACCGGCAATCATCCTCCCCCGGAGTCAAGCCCTGGGTGGCCCCTGTGTCACCCCGTGACACCTGCCACCGTCCTGGCCAAACTAAACTGTCCCAAATGGGGACGGGTACCCAAACAACTCAACTGGGCTCACAGGGTTATCGCCGCCTACCGGGCCAAGGCAGCGCGCGTGCATAACCCTCCCTCTTTGGAGGTACCGGTGAAAGAGCACGTGATCAGACCAAGTCAAGGTCGTCCCATACCGGCAAATGTGGTTGCACGGATAAGCCCGGACAGGTGACTCTGATCAACCGACTAGGTTTATCATTGTATCTCCATCATCCCACCATTACCTTAACAATTATGAGTGTGAACGGCCACTTAGCATCAGCATAGCAGAATCATTACAATGTTGCCAATCATGTCAAGATATCAAATCATGGCACTCACATGATAACGGTAATCAAAATATTGATACTAGCATAGCAGGATATGGCATGATAACAAGTCACGATATTAGATGAAAAGTAATGCTAACATCTACTACAGATGACATAATAGGTGTATGCAAGTGCAGGCTAACAGGTGATACAAATGTACACACAGGGTGCAAGCAAAGTCATCACGCAAGTCCGGAGCTCATGATAAGAGGTTGGCTTGCCTGGAGTCGATGAATACGCCTGGAGGAAGTGCGATAAAACTCCGGAAAGATTTGCCGGAAACATTTCCTTCTCGGAGGGGCTAATCGAAGGGCAAGGGCAAAATGGTCATTTTCACAGTGTGAAAACATTATGAAAATGACGCCATCAGAACGGGCTCGACGATCTGAAGACGTGGGCGTTTGTTTTACCTTAATCGGAGTTACGGTCGCGAAGAAACAGCCGTTCGTTCGTTAAGCGCAGAAACGACAAAAAACTGTGCAATTCGGCCCTTAACGAATGAACGTTCGCAAAGTAGCAGTTTCGGCCGGCGGCTGAGAAAGTGAAAGCGTATTTCGCAAAATGCGCTTTCACTTAAACCTGACAGTGGGCCCGGGTTGACTTCTGGGCGGGCCCCACCTTATATCTTCTCTCTCTCTCCCCTTCTTTTCTCCAACACGGTTCGAACAGAGGAGAGCCACAGCGGCTCGGGCCTCGCCGGCTGCTCGCGTGGCCGTCGCCTCGCCGCTCCCCAGGGCCGGCCAGTGGATGCAGGAGCATGGCCGCTCCTCGCCGCTCCTGGGAGTGGCCGCGGGGAGGCCCGAGGTGGCCCGTAGCTCGACCTCCACCCTCCACGGCGGGGCGGCCGGCGAGCTTCACGGGGGCCACGGCGGCAGCACCTCCCCGGAGCGGTGGAGGGCGGCGGCACCACGTGGTGGCCAGAGAAGGGCTCGGGAGCCGAAGAGAGGGAGGGGGAAGGGCTTGGGCGCGGGATGGGCCGATGGCACGGCGGCGGCTCGGCCACGGCCATGGTATAGGGCAGAGCTGCGGGAGCTCAAGGGAGAGGGGGCTGGGGCTTGTTGGTCGAGAGGGGCTTGGGCACTCGCTATTTATAGCCGAGGGAGGGGGGGGTCTCGCGACGGAGGCAGCACCTTCCAGAGTCACGGCAAAGCGGCGGCCTTCCGGCGAAGACTCGAGGGTGCCAGAGGCAGCTACGAGCTTCCGGACGAGGCGGAGAGGACTCTAGACGATGCACGAATGCAGTGGGCAGCTCGTCGGCATGCCCGGACGAGCTAGAACATGCTGGAGACACACTCCCGACGAGTACGGCACATAGTGCATGCAGTTGGCGCATTCTGCCGGCGGTCACCGCGTGGCCACGGCCGTGCCACGCTCCACTCGCTGCCAAATGATGTCTGGGACGATCTACACACATCGCTGGGCTGACTTGATCCCTCAGGCAAGAAATTGGGGCTCTGATGTGACCACTCCCTGGTCAAATAGTTTCCAGCAGCAAAGTGTTTGTCATGTGGTGTGGCCACCGTAGTGCACCCATTGGCATGATCTTGGGCAGGGGTAAGTCATCTACTAAGGTAGTCATACTGGCAAAATTTGGGCACAAATGGACAAGGCTAGCTGGTACTTCCTTTGTAACCTTGCCCACTGACCAGAAATGCAAATGATGATGCTGGGGTCAAATGGCTAGATGGATTTGAATGATTCTTGGTGTAGAGTGATGATATGGTCATAGGAACTGTCTGGAAAAGTTTCAGCTCAAATTGATCATCTATGAGGGTACTTCCTTCACAGAGATGCAATCTGGACAGAAACTTAGATAATTTACTGAGGAAGATTGGCTAGATGTAATGAGATGATTTTTGGTATCCAGGGGTAATATATCATAATGAATCACCCTGCAAAATTTCAGCCCAAGGAGATCAAGGAATCAAGCACTTCCTTTGCAAACTGAAAATCTGAACAGAATTTGCAAAGTGGTGTTGTGCTAAAAATTTAATGGGTGAAACTTGAGATCTTGATGGAAATGGTTAAGATAGGGATAGGACAAGCTCCACAATTTATTTGGGATTTTTCCTAACTACCAAAATGGTAGTTCCTTTGGAAAGGCCCCAAATTGAAATATAGGCTTAAAATAGGAAAATGCAATTTCCCCTATTTAATTATGGCCAATATTTTTATGGGAGCTCAATATAATCATAAAGAATATCTCCACAAGGTTTTATGAACTTTGGAGATGGATAGATATTTTCCTGGATTTAATTCCTCCGAAAGACAGAAAAAGGAATTAATTCTAGATGAGAAATATTGCATATGACTTGGCAATATTTTTTCACATCTAGGGTTTATGGATGAAGGGTGATCTCTGGAAATTTTGGGAGGATCAACTGAGCAAGAAAAATGATAGCTCCTTTGTAAACGCAAATGCAGGATTTCCAGTTCCGATATTTTGGAACTAGGGTTTAAATGAGGTTCGGGGTTTACAGACGGTAACTTGACTGGCACAAGAGCATGGAAAAATCGTGGAGAGGCTGAGGATTGTCTGGATTCACCTGGTCATTCACCAGATTCCAGAGGAAAAACTCGGGAGTGAAAAGCTAGGAAGGAATAACAACACAAAAATCGGGATAACCCGACTTTTGGGGTGTTACAAACCTTCCCCCCTTAAGAGAATCTCGTCCTCGAGATTCCTAGGGTTAGCTCAAAACAAAAATTACGCCTCCTGGAAAAAAAACCTCTGGGTTGAATTTTAACCCTGTGGTTGAAAACAACCGAATTAAAAGTACCGAAAACTGGTACACCCAGATCGAGATACGGATATCGCGGGATTTACTCCACAGTAGAGGCCGCTGGTAGCCCTGTCATTTTTAGAAAAAGCAAAATTTCCTTCTTCCAAAAATGCTTGGGACACCATAGTGAACAGTGGCCCCTCTCGCTGGCAGGTGGGCCTAGGGCCCACTGGCAGCTTCTTCTTTCTCCGGCCAACGGCTCTCTTTTGCTCCCGCGCTGTCCTGAGTGCGGCTAGGCACTGCGCACGCCTAGCTCCTGGGGCATAAAGCTCCCTACGGCGATAGTGTGCGGCGTGCACGGGACCAATGCAGAGAACACTCCCATCGCGGGCCAGCGCCGGTCGGCACTGCTCGCGGATTCGCCTCCTGGACGCCGGTGATCGAGCGACGCGCGGTTCTCCTGGACCTCGCTCACCGTACACCAGACTTGGGCTATAAAACAACCGCAGTTTCTTCTTCTTCCACCTCGCATCTTACCTCACCTCTTCTTCCTCTTCTCCTATTCCTTCTGGTTGCAGGGGCGCGAGGCGAGGCGTTAATGGCGGACATGGGTTCGGAGGTGATCTTCATCCTCCTGGTGGGTCTGCCTGCGGCATTGGTTGGCTCCTCGCTGCTGCTGTGTGCGATGATCCTCAATGATCGTCGGGATGCCGCTAACCGAGCGGTGGCTGGTGATCATCTATGCCCTCTTAGGCCGACGGAATAAACGCGGGCTGCGGCGGGGCGAAGGGGGGTGGCTGGTCAGCATCACACAAGACGATGCCAGAGGCGTCGTTGGATCTGTGGTTAGTGCAGTGTGGTTAGCGGAGCTCTACCAGTGTGGAAGCCACACTACTGGTTGCTCCTCGCTGAACAACATCCACAATGAGTGGGGGTTGAGGTAGAATGAGGGTTTAAATCTTAGACTAGAGGAGTTGTAATGGTTTGTGCTGTAACAAAATTTCTCAGAATTTCTCCGAGATTGCAGCTGGGTGCTGAGGAAAAAGATTTTGGGACCAGGGAACTTACTGGATAGAGCTGGTTTTCCAGAACACTGAGTTCAGGAAAACTGGCAAATGGAGCATGCATAGATGGATATGGATAGGCGGCTTTGCATTCTACCCGAGTACTGCGGTGACTGTACTCAGGAGAAAGAACTTGGCGTGTAGACATTGCTCATACAATACACATGCAATCAATTCAGACTAATATGCAAGCACATACGGGATGCACATCATAGCAAAATACAGACCGAGGAAAGAAACATATCGAGCAGATTACACTAAGGTGTTTTAATGCTAGTGGGTGTATGTACTCCTGGTATACATACACCTACACCAGCTCGCATTTTATTAGGGACTCTGGGCGAGTCCAATATTATTAGGTGTAAGTGCTCTACTGACTAAAATCTTGTTAAAGATCCACTGCCAGCTCTGTTAAACATTTCTGCTTAACAGCGAGACAGACGAACCACACACACAGAGTAAGCATACATAATATTACAATAGCACACAGGCACAAGCAATACAAGCATTACAAGCATAAAATAGCGCACAACCTTACTAGGCAGCTAATAGCAACAACTCACTCCAAACTACAGGATCCTAATCCTAGACGAGGACGAAGAAACAGTCTTCGCAACACACACACTTGCGGCCTCAACTGGCTACACTCACTGCCAGAGCCACAAATGGGCCTACTCTTGCTGCGGCTCTCCTGGGGGACGCAGGCTGAGCCAACTTCTATCTTCATCGTCGGACACCACAATAGGTTCGGGCACAACTGCTTGGGTTGCGGCTGGCACTTGACGAAACATATCCCGACGACGAAGACGACGAATAGCTCTAGCAGCATAACTTGGGTGGATGATGCCAGGTTGCCATGGGTTCACGGACTGCGAGGGTAGCACTGGCTGTGAGGGTGGCACTAGTTGAGAAGGTGGCACTGGGTTTGGCAGCAGGGGAAGAGTGGTCTGGGATGCAGCTTGACGGGCATCACGGTATGCTTCCGTAACAACCCGGGTGGTGTCACGGTCAATGGATTGGAACTCTCGAATAATGCCGGCAATTAGTAGTCCCTGGGCATCAATGAACTGAACCAGGCGAGCTACTGCCAGGTCGGCTTCACCAACTAAGATGAAGAACTCGCAACCTGTATTGGACGAAGCGGGAAAATAGCGGAACTCCCTCATCTCCGCTACTTGCGAAAACTGGAAGCGAAGACGGGTGATGGCTTCCGCAGCAGCTGTCTGTACAGCCAAAGCATAGGTGGGCATGGGTTTGCCCTTAAAAACCAAGGGCTTCCCATCCTTTGCTGGACTTGGGCAGAGAAGCACCTTTGCCTCATATCGGCAAAGGTGAGGGACGGGTTCCGATTGGAACACCAAATACACTGGGGTAGTATTACAGCTAAGGGCTTGGGTGAGCATATTGGAAAGGATTGGCGGAAATCCGTCATAACCTTTGGCCACGGTTTGGCTATGGAACTTGTGTATTTTGGAAGAACTAGCCATGGCTGCTGGTTTGCGGATACTGGCCTGGGTTCTCCTGCGGGGATCTGGCTTGCTGAATGGAGAGAGTTGCGACTCGCAGGTGGGGGTTAAATAGGCAGTCGGCTGGAACACACCAGCATGGCCTGGATCTTTCTCGTGCCGAGCAGAAGATATGCCGGCATGGTCGACAACTGGGTAGGGTCGCGGTCTAATCCAGGGACGGCTGGGCGGGTGGACAGCTGGGCGGGGACACGTCTATTCCGACTGCGCCACTTGTTGATCAACAGTGGCCATGTCGGATGCCAGGGATTGGTCAAATCTATTGGGCTCACAACCGGGTAAAATATAGGGGTGGTTTGGTGCTAGGGTAACCTATAGCCAGCCTAGCTCTGATACCAAGTCTTGTGGCACCCCGATAGAGGGCCGACGCACGCCAGCCCCAGGATAAGACCTGGCGCACATCAAAGACATGATACAGCAATTCCAGGCACAAAATGGCTTTATTATATAAAATGGAGTATTACAATACTGTTGCTTACAACAATATTACATAGCTCCAAGGCTAACTAAAATGGCAGCGAAGGTCCTGGTTCAGCGGTAACATCATCTCTGGCTGGGCTCCACAACTCACAGGACTGGCTGGGTTACGATCTAGCACGACGGATCTTCTCCTGCAACTAGCCACGTGCAAGGCCAAGTGAGTACTTTGAATGTACTCGCAAGACAACCAAATACATAGCATCCAAACAAGCAGATGACAAAGCAAGCCCTATGCTATGCAAGAATTTATTCTAAACATGGCATGGAATTAACAGGAAAACATGAATCAAGCATGGCATAGCATACCTATCTAGCATTATTAATCATCATGTCATAGCAAGATTATCTGGCATGTTTAAACATCTAGCAGCGTTGATCATCATGACATAATGGGGTTATCTAGCAAAATAACTACTGAAGTAAAGTATAGTAAAGTAAAGCATGCATCAAGTAAATAATCCATATTCCGAATAATCTCATGATCCAATCTGAACCTGATTCAAATCCAAGTTTCTCGGTCATCTGACCATCTCTTCCATAGCCATCTCATGGCTAACATACCATACTCCTGACAACATCTGTTGTCCATGCAGGACAGGTTCTTCCACCATTATTATCATCATTACGGTTGATCACATAGCGAGGTCTGGACGGGCTGTCTAATACCGTGGACGTGGCTATTCGAATAGATTTTACACTCTGCAGAGATTGCGCACTTTACCCACACTATGGAGCACTGACCTCGTGATCCCATTCGGGTGGACCAGCATTGCTCCAACGAAACCTGCCTGACCCGTGACTCTCCCATCGTACCACCGGCAATCATCCTCCACCGGAGTCAAGCCCTGGGTGGCCCCCGTGTCACCCCGTGACACCTGCCACCGTCATGGCCAAACCAAACTGTCCCAAACGGGGACGGGTACCCAAACAACTCAACTGGGCTCACAGGGTTATCGCCGCCTACCGGGCCAGGGCAGCGTGCGCGCATAACCCTCCCTCTTTGGAGGTACCGGTGAAAGAGCACGCGATCAGACCAAGTCAAGGCCATCCCATGCCGGCAAATGTGGTTGCACGGATAAGCCCGGATAGGTGACTCTGATCAACCGACTAGGTTTATCATTGTATCTCCATCATCCCACCATTACCTTAACAATTATGAGTGTGAACGGCCATTTAGCATCAGCATAGCAGAATCATTACAATGTTGACAATCATGGCAAGATATCAAATCATGGCACTCACATGATAATGGTAATCAAAATATTGATACTAGCACGGCAGGATATGGCATGAAAACAAGTCACGATATTAGATGAAAAGTAATGCTAACATCTAATACAGATGACATAATAGGTGTATGCAAGTGTAGGCTAACAGGTGATACAAATGTACACACAGGGTGCAAGCAAAGTCATCATGCAAGTCCGGAGCTCATGATAAGAGGTTGGCTTGCCTGGAGTCGATGAATACGCCTGGAGGAAGTGCGATAAAACTCCGGAAAGATTTGCTGGAAACGTTTCCTTCTTGGAGGGGCTGATCGAAGGGCAAGGGCAAAATGGTCATTTTCATAGTGTAAAAACATTATGAAAATGACGCCATCAGAACGGGCTTGACGATCTGAAGACATGGGTGTTTGTTTTACCTCAACCGGAGTTACGGTCGCGAAGAAACAACCGTTCGTTAAGCGCAGAAACGGCAGAAAACTATGCAATTCGGCCCTTAACGAATGAACGTTCGCAAAGTAGCAGTTTCGGCCGGCGGCTGAGAAAGTGAAAGCGTATTTCACAAAATGCGCTTTCACTTAAACCTGACATTGGGCCCGGGTTGACTTCTGGGCGGGCCCCACCTTATCTCTTCTCTCTCTCTCTCCCCTTCTTTTCTCCAGCACGGTTCGAACAGAGGAGAGCCACAGCGGCTCGGGCCTCGCCGGCTGCTCATGTGGCCGTCGCCTCGCCGCTCCCCAGGGCCGGCCGGCGGGTGCAGGAGCACGGCTGCTCCTCGCCGCGCCTGGGGGTGGCCGCGGGGATGCCCGAGGTGGCCTGTAGCTCGACCTCCACCCTCCACGGCGGGGTGGCCGGCGAGCTTCACGGGGGCCACGGCGGCAGCACCTCCCCGGAGCGGTGGAGGGCGGCGGCACCTCGCGGTGGCCAGTGAAGGGCTCAGGAGCCGAAGAGAGGGGGGGGGAAGGGCTTGGGCGTGGGATGGGCCAAGGGCTCGGCGGCGGCTCGGCCACAGCCATGGCAGAGGGCAGAGCTGCGGGAGCTCAAGGGAGAGGGGGCTGGGGCTTGCTGGTCGAGAGGGGCTTGGGCACTCGCTATTTATAGCCGAGGGAGGGGGGGTCTCGCGATGGAGGCAACACCTTCCAGAGTCACGGCGAAGCGGCGGCCTTCCGGCGAAGACTCGAGGGCGGCAGAGGCAGCTACGAGCTTCAGGACGAGGCAGAGAGGACTCTAGACGATGGACGAATGCAGTGGTCAGCTCGTCGGCACGCCCGGACGAGCTAGAACATGCTAGAGACGCGCTCCCGACGAGTACGGCACACAGTGCATGCAGTTGGCGCGTTCTGCTGGCGGTCACCGCGTGGCCACGGTCGTGCCATGCTCCAGTCGCTGCCAAATGATGTCTGGGACGATCTACACACATCGCTGGGTTGACTTGATCCCTCAGGCAAGAAATTGGGGCTCTGATGTGACCACTCCCTGGTCAAATAGTTTCCTGCAGCAAAGTGTTTGTCATGTGGTGTGGCCACCGCAGTGCACCCATTGGCATGATCTTGGGCAAGAGTAACTCATCTACTAAGGTAGTCATACTGCCAAAATTTGGGCACAAATGGACAAGGCTAGCTGGTACTTCCTTTGTAACCTTACCCACTGACCAGAAATGCAAATGATGATGCTGGGGTCAAATGGCTAGATGGATTTGAATGATTCTTGGTGTAGAGTGATGATATGGTCATAGGAACTGTCTGGAAAAGTTCCAGCTCAAATTGATCATCTATGAGGGTACTTCCTTCACAGAGATGCAATCTGGACAGAAACTTAGATAATTTACTAAGGAAGATTGGCTAGATGGAATGAGATGATTTTTGGTATCCAGGGGTAATATATCATAATGAATCACCCTGCAAAATTTCAGCCCAAGGAGATCAAGGAATCAAGCACTTCCTTTGCAAACTGAAAATCTGAACAGAATTTGCAAAGTGGTGTTGTGCTAAAAATTTAATGGGTGAAACTTGAGATCTTGATGGAAATGGTGAAGATAGGGATAGGACAAGCTCCACAATTTATTTGGGATTTTTCCTAACTACCAAAATGGTAGTTCCTTTGGAAAGGCCCCAAATTCAAATATAGGCTTAAAATAGGAAAATGCAATTTCCCCTATTTAATTATGGCCAATATTTTTATGGGAGCTCAATATAATCATAAAGAATATCTCCACAAGGTTTTATGAACTTTGGAGATGGATAGATATTTTCCTGGATTTAATTCCTCCGAAAGACAGAAAAAGGAATTAATTCTAGATGAGAAATATTGCATATGACTTGGCAATATTTTTCCACATCTAGGGTTTATGGATGAAGGGTGATCTCTGGAAATTTTTGGAGGATCAACTGAGCAAGAAAAATGATAGCTCCTTTGTAAACGCAAAGGCGGGATTTCCAGTTCCGATATTTTGGAACTAGGGTTTAAATGAGGTTCGGGGTTTACAGACGGGAACTTGATGGGCACAAGAGCATGGAAAAATCATGGAGAGGCTGAGGATTGTCTGGATTCACCTGGTCATTCACCAGATTCCAGAGGAAAAACTCGGGAGTGAAAAGCTAGGAAGGAATAACAACACAAAAATCGATATCCCGATTTTTGGGGTGTTATAGTAAGCACACCTTCGCTCCTGACATTGACCCGTCAACCCTTATAGATGATGAAGCTGTTTTTAAAGCTTTGGGTGGAATCGATTGGTCATCGCCTAACTTCCAGACGACAGAGGAGGAAGAAGAATCAGCGCAGGATGACCCGGAAGCCTCAACCCGCCAAGACCAAACCAACTGATGCAAAACCGGTTTACCATCCACATCATTGGATGCTGTGTGCATCAAAAACACTTAATTCTTTTGGGCCGTCCAATGCCTTGTAATAGGTAGTTGAAAACAATGATCTGCCATGCCATCGTGCATGTTTATGTATAATACTTTTGAGCCGCTGATCCGATGTTGAAGATCTGCCACTTATGCTCATAATATCGTCAATCATGCAGATCATGTTTATCATATTGCCTGCACACAAACAGATAACATGTGCCCTGGTGGTTTACCCCAGGGCGGGTCATAATACCCCATAGAAAATCCACTGGTGACTGTATAGTCCATAACCAGGGCGGGATTATACAAACCGTATATACTCATAACAAGTAAATATCATACCTGTGATATTTTTCATACTGCCAGCTTACCACGCCATATGCAGTAAGGGTAATATCCCTAGGACTTAGAGCGCAGAACTCCAAGCGTATAATCAAAACACACTGGCGACTTATCGTCCAAAGCCAGGCCGGGTTATCAAAACTCTGGATATACTCAAACATGAGTTATAAGGATCAAGGCTACATGGTCTGAATCAATTTCAAACCATATATCAATATGGTACAAAAGATGAACCCAAAAAATGTTCAAAGCAAAGATAAATCAGATAAAACAAGGCCTTCATAGGCTGCCAAGCCTCAATATCAAGTGCTATTCAAGGGTCGCACAGCCACTGAGTTAATCCTTCATTCAAACTTGTAAACCGGGCCTCACATGACCAATCGCCGTTTTAACTTTCACAAGTTCAGGGTCTTTATAAGATTGACTGTCAAGAGTACGGCGAGTCATTCCAGGATTACCTGGTCGGAGTGGCAGGTATACAAAGGCAGGATAACCCGGATTTTTGGTGAATACACCTGGCGTCCAAGCCTATTACACGGACAACAAAGCTCTGTTTCATTAAACAAGAAGCCCCCAAGTAATCTTTCAATCCAGGCGTATAAGCCGGAGCAATAGGGTAGTCACAGCTATGCTCAATGAGCAGGAAGCCCCCAAGTGATCTTATAAATTGACAATAAAGACTCAGATTCTCAGAAATGAAATGACAGAGGCCCTGAATTATCAGGGATGCCGGCTTTATTATACTAATCATAATATATACATTGGTAGAAATATGTACATCACAAGAGCCGGTGGCTCAGGTGTAATAGGGCCGAAGATGAGCAATGTTCCACGGCCGGCGGGTCTCCTCCTCCGACGTGTGTGAGTCCTTGTGGTCTCGAACATCGATAAGGTCGTATGACCCATTGTTCAGATTTTTACTGACCACAAAGGGCCCTTCCCAAGGTGGGGATAACTTGTGCATGTCAGTTTGATCCTGGATGAGCCGGAGCACCAAGTCACCTTCTTGAAAGGTCCGGGTTTTAACCCGGCAGCTATGATAACGACGCAGGTCTTGCTGGTAAATCGCTGAACGAGCCGCCGCAAGGTCACATTCCTCATCCAGAAGGTCAAGAGCATCCTGACGTGCTTTTTCATTATCAGCTTGAACATAAGCCGCCACACGGGGCGAGTCGTGACGAATGTCACTAGGGAGAACCGCCTCTGCTCCGTAAACCATGAAGAAAGGCGTGTAACCCGTAGATCTGTTGGGGGTAGTATTGATACTCCATAACACTGAAGGCAACTCCTCAACCCAACAACCCGGTGTCCTCTGCAAAGGGACCATAAGCCGGGGTTTTATTCCTCTCAAGATTTCTTGATTGGCTCTTTCAGCTTGACCATTGGACTGGGGGTGGGCCACAGATGAAACGTCAAGACGAATATGCTCTTGTTGAAAAAATTCTTTCATAGCACCCTTAGAAAGATTAGTACCATTATCAGTGATGATACTATGAGGGTATCCAAAATGAAAGATCACCTTTTTGATGAATTGAACCGCCGTCGCTGCATCACACTTGCTGATCGGCTCAGCCTCAACCCACTTTGTAAACTTGACAACTGCCACCAGGAGGTGAGTCTTTTTATCCTTTGATCTTTTAAAAGGTCCCACCATGTCCAACCCCCAGACTGCGAACGGCCAAGTAATTGGAATCATCCTCAATTCTTGAGCTGGCATGTGAGCTCGTCTTGAATTTTTTTGACAACCATCGCACTTGCTAACAAAATCCTCTGCATCAGCATGAGCCGTCAGCCAATAGAACCCATGACGAAAAGCCTTAGCCATGAGAGACTTAGAGCCAGCATGATGGCCACAATCTCCTTCATGAATCTCTCGTAGAATCTCACGGCCCTCCTCAGGAGAAACACAACGCTGAAACACCCCTGTAACACTGCATCGGTGCAACTCACCATTGACAATAGTCATTGACTTAGATCGCCGGGTTATCTGCCTGGCCAAAGTTTCGTCTTCAGGTAACTCGCCCCGGGTCATATAAGCCAAATATGGAACTGTCCAATCAGGAATAACATGGAGAGCTGCCACCAACTGTGCCTCCGGGTCAGGAATAGCAAGATCTTCCTCTGTAGGCAATTTAACCAAAGGATTATGCAAGATATCAAGGAAGATATTAGGTGGTACCGGCTTACGCTGGGACCCTAACCAGCTTAAAGCATCAGCAGCCTCATTTTTCCTGCGATCAACATGCTCCACTTGATAACCCTTGAAATGACCAGCAATAGCATCAATCTCTCAGTGATAAGCCACCATGAGTGGGTCCTTGGAATCCCAAGTGCCTGAAACTTGCTGAGCCACCAAGTCTGAATCGCCAAAACACCTCACCCAGCTTAGATTCATCTCTTTAGCCATCCAAAGATCATGGAGCAATGCTTCATACTCAGCTGCATTGTTAGTACAAGGGAACATCAATCTTAGAACATAACAAAATTTATCACCTCGTGGGGAAGTCAAAATAACTCCAGCCCCCGAGCCTTCCAACTGCCTGGATCCATCAAAGTGAATAGTCCAATATGTGCTATCCGGCTTTTCCTCAGGCATCTGCAACTCTGTCCAGTCATTGATGAAATCCACAAGTGCTTGCGACTTGATGGCTGTCTGGGGCATATATTTCAGACCATGAGGTCCAAGCTCAATGGCCCACTTGGCCAACCGGCCTGTGGCTTCTCTATTTTGAATAATATTGCCTAGAGGAGCAGAACTCCCAACAGTGATGGGATGACCAAGGAAATATTGTTTCAATTTACGACTAGCCATGAACACTCCATAAACCAGCTTCTGCCAATGTGGGTACCTCTGCTTAGATTCAATTAGCACCTCACTGACATAATAAACCGGCCGCTGAACCGGATATTCCTTGCCTGATTCCTTTCTTTCCACAACAAAGCCAACAAAAAATATATCCATGCAAACTTGATTCAGAACCACTAGCTTTGCTTGGTTTTGACCTACAAGGTGTGCCGGGGCGCTCGCTATTAGCAGAGAGCCAGAGATAGAAGATTTCTCAACAACCTTCCCCTTGTCACGTTCATTGCGTGGCTGAAGCACCTCGATAAGGATTTTACCGAAGCGTCTTTCAACATTCAAAGTAAAGAGCAATCCAAGATGCTCATCGCAAGTTAGTGGGAGAAATTTTTGCTCGGTACTGCTGAAAATTTTTAGTTCAACAACATCGGCAGGGCTCCACCCATCTGAAGAATTTTGGAGCGCCGCGAGCAAATCTTTGAACGACATACTTGTTTCTACCACCTTTGGATAGAAAAAATCCAATGATCATATGCGGTTTTCTACCGCGCAGCACACTAACTTCCATCCTAACCGCCAGCCAGAAAGCAAGCGCAGGATCAATCCTATTCGATTCAAATAGGGAAAATTATATTTAGGCTGGGAACAATTCAACAAAATTTGATCGATTCATGTGACTAGCTGTCAAATAAGGCCGAATTTATGAATGAGCAAATCAGTTAGAGGGGAAACAACGCTTACCCAGGTGTAATCCATGAATTATCCACCGCCGATTCGACCCAATCCTCTCCACGGTCGATGGGCTTGAGAACCTGCTCCCGCGACATCGCTGCTAAATCCAGGGGGTGTGGGGGTAGATCTGGCAGAGGGCACGACGGCGGCGGAGGTGAAAGGGAGCGAAATGGGGTTAGTGGTTGGAGCGCATGACTGCGGCGGAGGCTGCACGACGGCGGCGGAGGGGGCAGAGCGGCATGGTGCGGTAGTGGCTCGAGGTTCAGACAAGGGGATCCCTCAGACAAGCTCATCTGACGTGTCTCAATGCGACCCCACTCATCAGGTCCAACGGGCGACAGAGTCCAGTGCGGCCCCACTCATCAGAGTTAACGGTCAATGGTTTGACCCGACGGCATCCTTCATTGTGACCATTTATGAGGGTTTCGGACAAGGGATTGGGGAAAAGTGAGCAAAAGTTAAGAGCGTGGGGATGAATGAGTAGAGCTAAGGAACCAGGGGCACAGATATAAAATTCCCTATTCCCTTTGCTTCATGATACTTTACAAAACTCGGTGTGCATTGGTATCCTCCTGAGTCATCACCATGCTCACTATACCGTTGCTCCTATTACTGGTTTTATTCTTTCTCGTTGTAGTGTTCCGTCATCCCTGTGACGTAGTCACCTGTGTCTGGCCAGACGATGATGGATGCCGTCACACCGAGAGGGCCCTAAGAATATCTCTCCATCGTCGGAGGAGCAAATCCCACTCTCGAGCTATCGGGTCACTTGTCAAACTTTCCGGTGTGCCTGAAAGTTGTCGTTATGATCACCTTGTTACAAATGACATTTGAGGAACCCCAAAGCCCACCGTCTGGTAGGAAGTGACCTGAGACACTCTCATGGTCTGAGGTGCTGAAACACATGCTAACACTTTGTGTTATAACAGATGATTTCAGACAATATAATCACATAGTATAACAAACAAGTATTGGGTCGATTCAATATGATTGTTCTTCTAACGTCATACCCTCAATGTGGTTCTAGGACTATCGTCACACTTAACGATATCCTAAGATCCGGAGAACGTGATCACCAACAACACTTGAGCCAGTCTTAGAGGCAAAACCGGGAACCTATTGTTTACAGTTTATCATTTCACACGTGCTTATGAGTTTTCCACTGAATCGCATATTCCAGGATCATATCAGTTATATCATGAAATATAAACTCTTAATTATGAATAATGGAAATATAATAATACAATATTATTGCCACTAGGGCATATTTCCAACAGTATCCCACTTGCACTAGAGTCAATAATCTAGCTACATGGTATTACAAACACCTATGGGTAATTTGGTGTTGCTCATGCTTTGCTTGTGGTAGAGCCTTTGTCATTTGTTTCAGTCTTGTCTGTTTTCAGGATCTCAATCCTATTTTGCTTTGAGCTATAATATTTTATTCAAAATAAAATATCATTTAGACTCATTGCACTTACAATTACATCAACTATATCAAGACTCTTCTTGACTATATATTGTAATCATATTTCAGATTCACCCATTCATATCAAGATTCTTCTTGACTGGCCATATTCATAAAATAATGCTTATGGGTTTATTACAACTTTTGTAATATTCAATTATATCAAGACATTTCTTGATTATTGGATCTACCCATTCATATCAAGACTTTTCTTGATTGCCCATATTCATAATGTTTATGGTATTCTTACAACTTCTTTAATATCCAATTATATCAAGACATTTCTTGATTATTGGATCTTACCAAGACTCTTCTTGATTGGCCATACTCATAATATAATGTTAATGGGTTTCTTACAATGTTTGTAACATTCAATTATATCAAGACATTTCTTGATTCAGACAATATTGAAACATCTAATGTTTTCAAAACATGAATTATTGTTATAGAATCAACAATATTGTTCATGAAATAATTTTTTCATAGCCCTAATTATATCAATCATGAAGTTGATATTCTATATTCTCAATAATGAACTTTTAACTTTGTATACTCAAAATAATACATTTATTCTTTTGAGATCCTTGATATCTGTTACTAACACTTAGTAAAACTCTTGGCCCTTTCATATGTATTATAACTATCAAGATGAATTTCTTTCATCTACTCATGCTTATTAATTGATTCTCAAAAGCATCTAGTTATATGACACTGGAGAGAACAATTTCTCTATTTAAACTTTAAACCTTTGTCAAAATATATATAAACATTTTAGCTCAATCAGACATATTGATCTATCATCATAGATTTTTTATGCCCAATATTTTGCCTTGCTATTTGATGAAAACATGTTTCAAGACCATTTTATTTTGTGCTAAGAAGCTATATTAATTCCATTCCATAATATGTCATATGAGATCAGAAATACTATATAGCTCCCACTTAGTTATATGTATACACAAAGTTCGTTTATAAGATCAAAATCTCAATATCGGCTCACTTGTTATAATCTTCAAAAACTCTTTTGAAGTTTGCACTTTTTATCCGGTGTTCTTGAGGATTTTTAAAAATTTCTGGTTGTATCATTCATACATCCTTTCCTTTTAGGAAACTAATTTTAATATCCATTTTCTTCAAAACTCTTTGAAGTATCAACCAAGTTCCAAACTTGTTTATTACAATTAAGTTCTAAACTTAATTGTATATGAATTTTTATTCCGGTGTGCATGGCTATGAGCCTTTCCATTGAGCTGGGCGACGCCCCTGATTCCTGTAGGAGATATGCCCTAGAGGCAATAATAAAAGTTATTGATTATCTCCTGTTCATAATTAGGTTTATGTTCCATGCTATAACTGCTACGGTTCTCAAGTCTGCAATAACCACGAGGCTCGGAGGAAGACTCATATGCACGTGTGGGATAATAAATGGTAAAATGTATTCCTAGTCTGGCCTCTAAGACTAGCTCAAGTGTTGCATGATGGTTCTGTTTTCCTGATCATGGGCATGTCTATGCCAGCAACTTTGAGGGCACAATGTTAGAAGAACATTTGTGTTGAATCGACCCGAATTGATGTTATGCTATGAGATACATTAGTCACAAGTTAATGGTTAATAACACAGACATGGTTAACGTTTGCATGATTCCTCAAACCATGAGAGTATCGAGTTTCTTCATGCTTGATTCATGAACTTTGGGGTTTGTTAAACGTCATCCGTAACTGGATGGCTATTACGACGGCTTACGGGTTCATGGGAAAGTATGTCAAGTAACTTGATAGCTCAAGATTGGGATTTGCTCCTCCGACGATGTTGAGATATCTCTGGGCCCTCTCGGTGTTACGATATCCATCATCGTCTGGCCACACACTTTGTGATTTGATCACGGGGACGCCGGAACACGGTAACGAGAAAAGAGAACAATACCGGTAATGAGGTAACTGGCATAGTGGACAAGTTGTTCATCCATGGGGATGCCAACATGTCTCACCTCGGGTATTTGTAACATATCGCGAAGCAATAGGAATAGCACACGGCAACTGGAGGTTCACTCGAATATTCATTCGTGTGGGTATAGGGGTCAATATGGGTGTCCACGGCTCCGATGTTGATCATTGATCGGGAGGGGTTCCGGGTCATGTCTATACTTCACCGAACCTATAGCTTAAGGGTCATCTATCTGCTGAATACTAGACAAGGAGTCTGAGAGAAAGTCACCGGAAATGTTTCGGAGGCAGCGGAAGAGTTCCGGAGAGAGAACACCGGAATAGTTTCGGTAAAACTAAAAAGTTGTTTCAGGGTATACCATTAAGTCAAATTGGTTTCAGCACATGTCTGGAAATTCTTGGAGGGTGCCAGAATCATTCTGGAAACTTCTGGGTTTTTTCCGGAAGAAAAATCGGAAATGTTCCGGAGCTGCCGGAACCGCTTTGTTTGCTTTTCGCAGATGAAAATTACTAATCCGGAATTGTTTCGGAATGCGTTGAAAATTATTTTAGTGGGTACTGTAAATGTTCTAAGCCCACGTAAATATTTTCAGTTCGAATGGACGCTGAAAAATGTCGTCGTGAATAGTGAAAGTGTTTTTGGATATTTTTTGGAAAGCCACCTTTTAGGGCTTTTTCTAAAAGGCTTCTAGAAGGGCTTGGGGGCCAAGGAAGCCCCTCATGGGGGCCCCCCAAGGGGGTGGCCGACCACATGTGTGGGGCTCCATGGAGCTCCACTTCCCTCCCCATTATGCCCTTCATGTGTGACATTTGCATGGGCATTTTGGGTTTTTGTGTGCCATCCCTTCCCCTTGGTTTTCCTATAAATAGGAGGTGAGGGGGCTGCCCAAAACTCACACTCTTTCTCACATACAAGTGCCATGCAATAATCTGGCTTCTCTCTCCCTCCCAGCGAAATAGTTTTGTAGAGCCGAAAGGCTGTCTGGGTTCCGGTGGGAACTAGTTCTGGACGGCGAAGCCCTGCCGGATAGATGACACCGTCTGTGTGCAACTCTGTAGAGAGATCGTAGTTTCATTCTTAGTTCGAGAGTGCCTCTCGAAGGGCTGTCCGTGTGACCGTCCGAGTTTCGAAGGTCCTCTCGAAGGGCTGTCCGAGTGACCGTTCGAGTTTCGAACGTCCTCCCGAAGGGCTGTCCGCGACACCATCCGGGGGACTGTTCGACCACCTCCCGGAGGGCTGTCCGAGGGGAAAATGAGGGTATACATCCTCGTGGTTGGGAGGTTGTAAATCCTAGCTGCGAGGATCTGCACCGCCGATCGTCATCGACTCTACTTCCGCTGCGCTATGAGTCGGTAACGAAAATGATCAAACCTTGTATGTAGTCTCCATAGTGGTCCTGGGCTAGTGCGTAGGTCACAAATTTTTTGTTTTCTACTGCGTTACCCTACAGTGGCATCATGAGCCATGCTATGCGTAGATGCAGGTTGCGATCTAGAATACATAGAGATGTATGGGTGTTGCACAATATAATTAGGTAGTAGATGAGTTCTATTACTGAAAATTATTTGTGCGGGTAGCAGATGAAAGCTGTTACTCGATGTTCCTGTTGCTTCCCTTGAATTTGCATAATTCTGATATTGACGGCATGGTGGAATCTCACAAAGTTCTGGCAATCCGCGATCCTTTCATGCTGCTCCTGAGTATGCTGATTGACAGATCAACGAAGTGCTATCAGTTTTTTGGGTTCCACCATAGTTAAAGAAAGATGGATGTTTCGCACATGAAAGGGCAATGCAGATATGATCTGCATGGGGGTCATGCGTATGACGAAGTTTAGTATGGGGTTCGAGATTTTATTATCTCGTGCTTCATACACCCCGCAAAGTTAATCTAGCGACTTGAATTATCATACTTGATGATGGACGTTGGTAGCTTCGGTTTGTTTCGAAACCTTAGAAGCCACGTAAAACAAGTTTTCGCATGGACCGATTAGAGGCATCTAACTTGGTTTTGTAGGATGGTTTGCATGTGCATGTGATGTGGTATAGCAGTGTTCATAATAATTTGATTATGTATGAGATGACTATATAATGTAAATTGATTAACATGACCTGCGTGTCATGATTCGGCATGATGGTCGGAGCCATATGATTGCACTTTAAATGACCTGCGAGTCAACCTTAAGTAATGCACTTATTTTATTAGATATAGAGATAGCAATATTATCTGGTGCATCGACAAGGTGGTGGCAATCTTCGCAAAGGTGAACACCGACGCGAATGTCGAAGACGAAGAAATGAAAGACTTCTCCGTCAGAAAGGGCTATACCATATCATGCTATTATGAATTGCCTGAGATGTTTATCCCTTATGATGCACCCTTCTTGATTGCGTGGTAGTCGCTTTTTATTAGGGTGATCTCTCACAAAAATATCAAGTAGTTAGTGTTCTCCCAAGTGTAGCACCGTCACGGCACCTATCTTTTTGGGGTACGACATGTACACATGAGTACGAACGATTAGGGATGTGTGAGGCGGGTGAGGTCAGACCTCACAGCAAGATCACTTGGTTGTCTTGACGTTCAGGCAGGACAGTCCTGAGCTCAAAACACACGCATCAAAAGATGGACAAGAGTCACATAGAGATGTGATTGGCAAGTTGGCCTACCGATTAAAATTCACGTCATGAGTGATGAACCCGTCAATGGCGTTGAATTGAAATGCGGATCTTGAATCACTCACAATCAATTATGAGAGATATTGATTTGAGTGGGAGTGCACTTTAGAATTAATTCTTGGTGCAATTAATTATGAACATTGTCTAAGTGTCATATGCATAATAGTTGTAGAATAATGGCTCGCGTTTGCACCTTCCCTGTTAAAATTGAATAGCTGTTAAATATCTGGTTAAATCTTTACGGTTGGTAACGTAATGTGAGGATTATCCTCAAGAGTGCCGAGAAGGACTTTGTCCTATCGCATACTTTTGTTATTCTCCCGCTAATGCTATGGATCATGTGACTCTCGTCCTTCGATCCAAAAGCTAGAATTATGTTACGGTAAAAGAGCAATATGTTTGCTTCCATGAGACCCGAACTTCGAAAGTTTGGGATAGTTATATGATATTCATGGAACTCAAAATCATTTTTCAGATACAAACAAAGCAATGTTTGTTTGCAAATATTAGTAAAAGTGTTTACTATGCATTTGACTGTTAGGAAAGGGATCCAGTAGAACACCTGTCATGTAAATGAAGGTGAATAAAACAACAACTTAAAGAGAAAGGAAGTGCCCGATGGGTGTTAGTGAAAATTTCACACCTAGGAAGTCTAGGGCTAACGCCACTCTTAAGTTGGATGCTTCTTCTGAGAGTAGGAGAAATACTAAAAGTTAAACTGTTAGAAGTATAATGGCAATAAGAAAGAAGACTGGAATATCCAGCTCATGTATGAATGTCATACAAGTTTTTGATGTATAGAAGGCTGGTCAAAGATATAGTTCTTTGGAATTATGGTTAAACATGTTAATCACTAATTCTTGGGTATTGTGAGTTAATCACAAAGATACCCGCTCGATTGTATTCTGTTGCAACTCGATGTAAGAACTACTATGGCCTGAAAGACTAGCCAGGAATGAGGTTTTGATACACACTGGGAACATAGTAATAGTTACTATACCTTCCATCGGTGTATTCCCTATGTATTTAATTTCATAATTCATTTTAGAGTTTTATACACTCTAGCCCTTTGCATAAGGTATCTTGCAAGAAGATTGTTCATAAGAGAACTTTTTATGTTCGATGTTATGAATAACATAAGGGCCATACTTTCATTGAGAATGAAATGTATGTTATGAATAATGATAATAATATATTACCTCTGGATTTACTTTCATAATTCATTTTAGAGTTTCATACACTCTAGCCCATTGCACAATGTTTGTTGCAAAAGAGTTGTTCATAAAAACAACAATTGTTGTTCAGTATTATGAATAACATGAAGGGCCATGCTTCCATCCAAGATGGGATGTATGTTATGAATATTGATAGTAATATGATACATCGATAACACTAACGCTAAATGTCGCAAGACTAAAAGAATACCACACATTTGTGGCACTGCATTTGGTCACATTGGAGAAACCCGCATGGATAAATTCCATTATGATGGATTTTGAAGTCGTTTGATTTTGAATCATATGACACTTGCAACTTTCCTCCGAAAAGTGAAGTGACTGAAATACCGTTCACAGGCCATAAGGAACGGACAACAAACTTATTGGTGATCATACATTTGATGTGTGTAGTCCGATAAATGTTGTTAGTAGTGGATTTATCTATCTTCAGAAATGACTCAAGTAGATATATGGATATTTACTGGATGAGATGTAAGTCTGGATCTTTTGAAATCATTCGAAAGGTTTTCAAAATAAAGAAGAAATTATTGTAACAAGAAAATTATGTTTCTGCAATTAGATTGCAGAAAGGAATATTTGAGTTACAAGTTTAGCGAATGTCTGATGAGTTGTGAAAGGGGTTTCATAACTTGCACCCCCCGGAACACCACTGCAAGTGGAAAGTCTGTGAAGATGTAATCGAACCATTTATGACATGGTAAGATCAAAGATGACATAAATAGATTTGCCATTATCCCTTTTAAAGAGTGATGCTTTAGAGACTACGGCTTTTACACTGAAAAGAGCTCCATCGGGTGTGTTGAAATGACGCCATGGTATGGTATGCCCAACCATGTTATATCTTTTCTTAACATTTGGAATGTGGGGCTTGTGTAAAAGGTTACAAACCTATTCCAAATCAGACAAGTGCTACTTTGTAGGTTATCCCAAGTCATTGGGTATTCCCCCACCACTATACCGAGGCAAAGGATTTTGCCACAAATCAGTATGCTTTTAAAGAGAATAGTTCTTACAAAAGGTGAGTGGGAGGACAGTGTAACTCGACGAGATAACCAGTATATTCGTCATTAGTTCAAAGGAAAGGAACCTTGGAGGTGATTCCGGAGGTTCCTACTGCGACTGATACGGAAGTCTCTACAATAAAATGTATGGACTTTGGTCGAATTTGCAGCCGAACCACGTAGGCAAGGCTCGTGCAAATCTCTCAGGTGCGCAAATGAGATATTGTTGTTAGACAACAATATACCTACGATACACAAGGAAGCGTTGATGGGCCCTGACTCCGGAATTGGCTAAATGCCAATACAATCCGAGATAATTTCCATATAAATGTTTCAAGATTAAAATCTTGATACACCTTTCGGAAGACTTAGAGTCTAACGGATATTTATGGAACTAAAAACTGATACGGATAAAAATGTTTTATCCATAAAGCTCGACTTGTTACAAATAACAAGTTCAAGGAGTTAACTACGATGAGGTTGTTTCACCGTAGCGATGCTTAAAGTCGGTTCGGGTTGAACTAGCAATTAATACATATTTCAATCATGAGATATGAAACAAGGATGATGAAAGGATTTCCATCTGATGGAAACGAAACCAAGGACTTGCATGTGTTACAGTCCAAGGTATTTTGTCATTCCTGAGGATGCTAGTAAGTATGCAAACTTTAGAGTTCCAGCGATGGACAGAAGAGAGCAAAATGGAGTTGGAATATTTGTTTTGATGAAATGGTTAAAAGGGTTTTGACTTCATCAATGGGTAACGAAGATGCTTGTGATTCAAGAAAGTAAGTGGGAGCATAATAATATTTCTAAAAATGTTGTGTGCTTGACACATTGTTAATTGGAATTAAATTTCTTGACACAAATTAGGACTTCATTTGAAAAGGGTTTTTCGATGAAGTGCTTGGGCTAAATAGCCTTTATATTAGGCATGATGATCTATGGAGATAGATTTACCTAATGGGGCTGAGCAAAGATACATATTGACAAGATGCTAAAACCTTTTAGCATTTAAAACGCCAAGAAGTGATTCTTGCCGAAGTCACATGGAAAGAGTTTTTTGCAAGACTCGGTGTCCCAAAAACACTGTATTCCATGGTATGTAAAAACAACCAGATATGTCCAATACTCCAAAGTTGTTGTGAGTATAGATACCAAAGTGATCAAAGTACTGATCATGAGACAACAGTGAAAAATGGCATTGAGTACTTGAGTAGTACTGATGACATGTTTTCTCGCAAGCAGAGATTATGAAGTGCTCGTTGTAAGTAATTACATCAATACAGTCTTCATCAATGCTCCATGCAATTTTCGATTTAAATTGAGGGATTTGTGTTACACACAATGTGGTGGCACAGTTAGTTGGAAATTGTTCCAAACAGGTTACTGTGGCGAATTCTATAACAAAGGCTAAATATGTTGACAAGCAACAAAGATGTTGTTGAATCATATAGTTCATTCATGAACTTAGTATGGTTCCAAGATGGCTTTGGTCAATGGGACACTATTGTAGATAGTTGCTCCATAGCTCAGTCTGAGGAATCAGGTTTCGACCAATGATTCACACATATGCAAAGTCAAGTCCACACAAAATATGAATTTTGTGAAAGCGTGAAAACACGAGGATATGCAAAGATACACATGGAGCTGAAGTCGTCAGATCCGTTGGACATCAGGCTATACCACAAGCAAAGCATATTTACACCGGTGTGCCACAGGTGTAAAGTGCATTAGCATTAACTAGATTATTAACTCTAGTGCAAGTGGGAGTCTGTAGGAGATATGACCTAGAGGCAATGATAAAAGTTATTGATTATCTCCCTGTTCATAATTGGGTTTATGTTCCATGCTATAACTGCTATGGTTCTCGAGTCTGCAATAACCACGAGGCTCGGAGGAAGACTCGTATGCACGTGTGGGATAATAAACGGTAAAATGTATTCCTAGTCTGACCTCTAAGACTAGCTCAAGTGTTGCATGATGGTTCTATTTTCCTGATCATGGGCATGTCTATGCCAGCAACTTTGAGGGCACAATGTTAGAAGAACATTTGTGTTGAATCGACCCGAATTGATGTTATGCTATGAGATACATTCGTCACAAGTTCATGGTTAATAACACATAGATGGTTAACATTTGCATGATTCCTCAGACCATGAGAGTATCGAGTTTCTTCATCCTTGATTCATGAACTTTGGGGTTTGTTAAACGTCATCCGTAACTGGATGGCTATTACGGTGGCTTACGGGTTCATGGGAAAGTATGTCAAGTAACTTGATAGCTCAAGATTGGGATTTGCACCTCCGATGATGGAGAGATATCTCTGGGCCCTCTCGGTGTTACGGTATCCATCATCGTCTGGCTAGACACTTTGTGATTTGATCACGGGGATGCCGGAACATTGTAACGAGAAAAGAGAACAATACCGGTAAAGAGGTAACTAGCATAGTGGACAAGTTGTTGATCCACGGGGATGCCAACATGTCTCACCTCGTGTGGCACCCCGGCTCAGAGAAGACCGGAACGCCCCGTATTCCAGCCCAGGGACAAGTCCTCTGGAATACGGCACTGTTGGCATAGAACAAATCAGCTCTTTATTACAATGGATATGGTTACAAAGGGTACATGGATTACATCGGCACGGCGACACTACGCCTACCTGGGGTAGCTCTATGCTAACAGCGGAGTAACTCTCTCGGCAGCGGAACAGCGATGGCAGTGATGGACTCCACTCCAAAGGGACTCTGGCTAGAAAGTGTATCCTAGCTCGCAAACTCAAGATCCTCGACAAGCAAGCAATCATGGCATGACCTGCAAACTGGCATGACACGCTAGGTGAGTACTTGGAATGTACTCACAAGCTCACAACAAACATCAGCATTAAGGCAAGACAACATCATAGCAAGATAGCTACTGAAGTAGATGCAGTAAGGTAAAGCATATTTAATCCATACTCCGAATAATCTCAGGATCCAATCTGATTCTGTTCCAAATTCAATCCAAATCATGTGGTCATCCGACCACTCATCTCATAGCCATCCCATGGCTAACATATCATATACCTGATTCCATCTGCACAACAAGTCTGACAAACTTACTCTCTTTCGGGTTGCCTCACAACCCTCAGAATACTCACGATCCACCGAGTACTTCCGATCTTACGACGAGTTCTTCCATCATTATCACTACTATGGTTGACCACCTAAAGAGGTTTGGACGGACTGTCCAATACCGTGGGCACGCCTATTCGAATAGATTTTACACTCTGCAGAGGTTGCGCACTTTACCCACACCATGGAGCACCTGACCTCGTGATCCCATTCGGGTGGACCAGCGTTGCTCCAACGAAACCCGCCTGACCCGTGACCCTCCCATCGTACCACCGGCAATCATCCTCCCCCAGAGTCCTGCCCTGGGTGTCCCCTGTGTCACCGCGTGACACCTGCCACCGTCGTGGCTAACAAATTGTCCCAAACGGGGACCTGGTACCATATAACTCAACTGGGCTCACAAGGTTATCACCGCCTACCGGGCCAGGGTAGCGCGCACGCATAACCTTCCCTATCGGGCGGTACCGGTGAAAGAGCACGCGATCAGACCAAGTCAAGGCCGTCCCATACCGGCAAATGTGGCTGCACGAATAAGTCCGGACAGGTGACTCTGGATCAACCATGAAGTATCTAATCTCCGAACAATCTCTGTCATGGCTGACACTCCGATATCATAGCAATCCAAGTCAAAACGATATCTGGCTAGAAATCCGGTAACCAGTATGCTTAAGCCACTGCTACTTACTCATCTCCACGAACTGCCGGATGAAATCCAGAATAATCATAGACGGTAATCTCAACATCATGGCATCAACGAGTGGGTAAACTACTAGTCACTACAATCCGGTACTCAATATGGTAGTCACCTATCCAAGAATTAACTCAAGCATTATATGATCCAATCCATTTCACAAGTAACTCATACTTGTTGTTAAAGTAAATGGCTAAACTATGATATTGCAATGCAATTATGCAGATGAGAGTTGTGGCTTGCCTGGGGATGAAGGAACCATCGGGAAGGAGTGCGGAATGGTCGCGGAAGGAGTTGCCGGAAATAGTTCTCTCTCGGAGGGGGCTGTTTACGGACAAGGGAAAAATGGTCATTTTCACAGTGGGACCATGTAGTGAAAACGGTACCAATAGATAGAGCTCGACGAGACAAAGAAGTGGGCTTTGGAATCACATCGATCGGAGTTACGGAGAAAAAGTTGTGAGGGTTTGACTACAGAAGGACCTTGCTGTGAATAAAATTATTACATTCAGGTCCTCAGTAGTTTTTTTCCTGGAAAATGATAGAGCGCACTATGCTGATGGGCTGCTCTGGGCCAAAACTGCCACGGCTGCTGTTGCTGCTGCATTGGGCCGGCCCACCTGCTGCTGCTTCTCCTTTTAAAAAAAACCCGGTGGGCTCTGGTGGGCTGGCCCATCTTATCTCCCTCCTCTGCTTCCACGAAGACAGAGGCAGGGGTGGCCGGTCGTCGTCGTGGCCGACGTCCTGCTGCTTCCCGGGGCTAGCCGACGGGCAGAGGAGCTTCGCTACTTCCCGACGAGCTCGCCGGTGGCCGCTGGGTCGGCTGGGGTGACCTGTGGCGCCGTCGCCATACGGCCGGACCACGGCGGCCGACGGGCGTCCGAGGAGCTACTCCGGCGGCATTTCCCCGACTACAACGGGGACGGCGGCGGACCTACGAGCTCCTTGGGCAGCCGAGGGCGAGGAGAGAGGTGAGGGGAAGGACCACGGGCAGGGGATGACCGAGGGGATCGGGCGGCGGCCTTCGGCCATTGGCGGGGAATGGAGCTCCAGGAGCTCGGGGAGGGTATGGGGGCGAGGGGAGAGGCTGCTGGTGAAGAAAGCAAGCTCGGGGCTCGCTTAAATAGGCTCGGGGAGGAGTCTCGCGATGGTGGCCGAAGCTCCGAGACGCACGGCGAGGTGGCGGGATTCCGGCAGTCGGCAGAAACGGCCATGGGCTTAGGGACGAGGGGGAGAAGGCTCCAGAGGGCACACGCGTGTGGTGGAGGGCTCGTCGGCGCGCTCGGACGAGCTAGAACCCGCTGGAGACGCGCTCCCGACACGTACGGAGCACAGAGCGCGGGTTTGGCGTGCTCTGCTTGTGGTCACCGCGTGGCCACGGCATTGCCACTCCATACTGGATGCTAAATCGATGTCTAGCATCTTCTCCCTCCTTCCTGGAGATCATTTATGCAGCTGGATGGCTTGAGAGAATACTGGTGTGACTGGACTAAGGTCAACAAGTTCCTAGCAGCAAACTTGACCACGTTTCTGTGATCAACAGGGAAGGTGATAAGAACCAACGGTGATGTCTGCGAGGTTTAGGGTAGGAAGGACTACAATCTTGTGAAATTTGGAGAGAAATGGATCAATATTTAATATAGTTGCTTTGCAACTGACCAATCTGGTCCAGAGAACAAATCTTGATGTGCCACTCACACACAAATGATATTGAGCTGAAATTTGGTAGAACATGATGATTTTGTCATATGAGAGTTCCATAAAAGTTTCATGCCATTTGGACAAGCCAAAATGGTACTTCCTTCACAATGAACCTCTTTGACCAGAATCTTAGAAAAAATCTAGGGAATTATTGGGAAGATGAAATGAGCCCAAATTTTGTGGAGATAGGATGTATGGGTAGGAGAATGCTCTGGTAAATTTTCAGCAATTATGGAGCAATATAAAATATAGTTACTTCACAATGTGAAAATCTGACCAGAAACCAAGATTTGAGGCTGTGCTCACATAGTTGATTGGATAGGCTTGAAACTTGGTGTAGAGTCATGATTTGAGCATATTAAGATGCTTGCAAAATTTCAACTCATTTGGATACTCCTAGCTAGCACTTGCTTCACAAAGATTCCAGTTGACCAGAAACTTTGGAAATTAGCCAAGGGAGATTTAATATCCAAATGAAGTTGAATTTTGGCATGTGACAGTTATATGGATAGGAAAGAATGCCCAAAAAGTTTGAGACCAAGCAAGCAAATATAAAGGGTACTTGCTTCTCAACTTGGCAGCTAGGGCAAAATCAGAAAAAGAATATTTGTGAAATATTTTTGAACATGGCAAGGAAGGGTTTGACATATTTGTGGAAGATCTGACCCAAACAATTTATGAGAATTATTTGGGAATCTTTGGAATGATGGAAATGTGGGTTGCTTCACAACCCAGGACAAACAGGGTTATTCCTTTAATAGAAAAAGGAATATTCCCAAGAAAAGAATATTGGGGTTGGTTCAAGATGGAAATGACAAGGTCTTGGAATGATTTTGAAGTTGGCAAGCCAGTAGGGAAGAGGAATCAAGGGTGATCCTTCCAGGTTGCAAGGCCACTAAGCCACAAAAAAGAAAATCCAGACCAAAATCAAAAGAAAAAGAAATGGGCAAAATCCAGGGTGTTACACCTCGGGTAATTGAAACATATCGCGAAGCAATAGGAATAGCACACGGCAACTGGAGGTTCACTCGAATATTCATTCGTGTGGGTATAGGGGTCAATATGGGTGTCCACGGCTCCGATGTTGATCATTGATCGGAAGGGGTTCCGGGTCATGTCTATACTTCACCGAACCTATAGGGTCGCACGCTTAAGGGTCATCTATCTGCTGAATACTAGACAAGGAGTCTGAGAGAAAGTCACAGGAAATGTTTCGGAGGCAGCGGAAGAGTTTCGGAGAGAGAGAACACCAGAATAGTTTCGGTAAAACTAAAAAGTTGTTTCAGGGTATACCATTAAGTCAAATTGGTTTTGGCACATGTGTGGAAATTCTTGGAGGGTGCCAGAATCATTCTGGAAACTTCTGGGTTTTTTCCGGAAGAAAAATCGGAAATGTTCCGGAGCTGCCGGAACCGCTTTGTTTGCTTTTCGCAGATGAAAATCACTAATCCGGAATTGTTTTGAAACACGTTGAAAATTATTTTAGTGGGTACTGGAAATGTTCTAAGCCCACATAAATATTTTCAGTTCGAACGGACGCTGAAAAATGTCATCGTGAATAGTGAAAGTGCTTTTTGGATATTTTTTGGAAAGCCACCTTTTAGGGCTTTTTCTAAAAGGCTTCTAGAAGGGCTTGGGGCCAAGGAAGCCCCTCATGGGGGGCCCCCAAGGGGGTGGCCGGCCACATGTGTGGGGCTCCATGGAGCTCCACTTCCCTCCCCATTATGCCCTTCATGTGTGACATTTGCATGGGCATTTTGGGTTTTTGTGTGCCATCCCTACCCCTTGGTTTTCCTATAAATAGGAGGTGAGGGGGCTGCCCAAAACTCACACTCTTTCTCACATACAAGTGCCATGCAATAATCTGGGTTCTCTCTCCCTCCCAGCGAAATAGTTTCGTAGAGCCGAAAGGCTGTCTGGGTTCCGGTGGGAACTAGTTCTGGACGGCGAAGCCCTGCCGGATAGATGACACCGTATGTGTGCAACTCTATAGAGAGATCATAGTTTCGGTCTTAGTTCGAGAGTGCCTCCCGAAGGGCTATCCGTGTGACCGTCCGAGTTTCGAAGGTCCTCCAGAAGGGCTGTCCGAGCAACCGTTCGAGTTTCGAAGGTCCTCCCGAAGGGCTGTTCGCGACATCGTCCGGGGGACTGTCCGACCGCCTCCCAGAGGGCTGTCCGAGGGGCAAATGAGGGTATACATCCTCGCAGTTGGGAGGTTGTAAATCCTAGCTGCGGAGATCTGCACTGCCGATCGTCATCGACTCTACTTCCGCTGCGCTACGAGTCGGTAATGAAAATGATCAAACCTTGTATGCAGTCTCCATAGTGGTCCTGGGTTGGTGCGTAGGTCAGAAATTTTTTGTTTTCTGCTGCGTTACCCTACAATTCCTTGGAGTGTGCTAGTTCATCTTCTTTCAAAGATGAATATTTCATCGTAAAATTTCAAAAATTCAACGATATTCTTGATTTGTATAAACCTGTTGCAAGCATTAGAATTTTTACATCCTATGTAGTAATTTACGGTTTATTCTGCAGACAAACTATATGAACAATTTCCGGGTTGTTAATTTCTGCTTATCACCGTTACAGATTCAACAATGCTTTTTAAGCTTTAATATCCTCCCACTAATTTCTTTGACACGAAAACCTTTTCTTGAAAAAGTGTCCATATGTGTCAAACATTTTGCCTTTTGAACATTTCAATGGAAGGAACCCAAATCATATTATTTGAGATATCCTACAACATTTATCTAGTTAATAATTTCCATAACTTTTATGGTTTCATTAACCAGACTAATATGGGGTGCTCTGTTTAGTGTATATGTTGTCGTTTCAATTTATACCCCAAAGTATAAAATAAGATCGGTAATAAATAATTCCATAATTATTCGATTGTTTTTACTAAACTTATGACTCAGATAATTTTCTTCAATCTTGAAGAATCATTTTATCTTTTGTCATAATGATCTTTCTCTTCATTATAAAATATTTGAACTCTTCAAATACATTCTGAAATTCCTTTGAACTATTCAAATATTTCAGTTTTTATTTATAAGTAAATCATATTTACTTAATCTTTTATGAAGTATTATTATCCACCGAGCCCTGGCTCGTTCATCGTTCTTCATACATCACTATGTATTCTTTTATCTGATTTCTCAATAAGAGAATTAATACTTCATCTATATGAAGATTATTTCCTGACATAGTCATGCAATGACACATTTAAGTGGATCTCATCAGTCTTCTCAAGACGTTTAGCATTAATGTTAAAATTTTGAATCAAGATTCATATATAAACCATCAAAAATTTGACATAAATCCAAACATATTCTTATAATCACTTTAACCACTATTGTTCAAAACTTTATAAGAATATCCGTTGCATAATCCAAAATATAATGTCTTATACAACTCTGGAACATAATAACTATTATTCGATCCAAATATGAATCTTGAAGATAAACTAAAGCCATGATTCCATCGGTCCTGTGTAGCGATCCCATCACCATCCTTGACTAGCATCATGTCTTTATTTATTCTCAACTTGTGAGCTTTCTGTAGTTCCTGTATCAGATTGCAAATGAGAGCAATCGATCAGTATCAAATACTTGTGACTTACAGAAACAAGAGTAATAACATTAACTTTGTATAACTTTTATACCTTTACCGAAAGAACCATTCTTCTTATCTGCCAGATATTTCTTGCAGTTCCGCTTCCAGTGACCCTTCTGTTTGTAGTAGAAACATTCAGTCTCCTTAGAGGCTCCGCCCTTGTTCTTCTTCCGAGAGACGATTTTACCGGCACCAGTAGATTTCTTCTTGGACTTGCCCTTCTTTTTGAAACAGGTAGTTTTGTTGACCATCAATACTTCTTTGTTCTTCTGCATTCCAGCTTCCGCAGTTTTGAGCATAGCAAAAAACTCGTTTGCACTTTTATCCATCCCGTTCATGTTGTAATTCATGATAAAACCATCATAAGATGGGGGGAGTGAAGCAAGAACAATATCTGTACCGAGTGTTGGCGTAATTCCAAATTCCAGTGAAGCAAGTCTATCAACATAGCCAGCAAGCTTCACTATATGCTCACTCATTGAAGAACTCTCTTTCATCTTGCATTCAATCAGGGTCTTGGTTAATTCAAACCGTTCGGTCCTTGCCTGTTTCTTGTACAGAACTTCTAGTGACCCAATTATAAATTGAGTGGTAGATTGTTCAAAATGCTTCTGTAGTTCAGGATCCATGCAAGTTAACATGAGACACTGGACTACCTCATAGTCATCACTACGAGCAGTATAAGCAACAACTTCTTCTGGTGGTGCATCCTTTCAGGGAGCATCACCTAGGGGCTGATGCAGCACGTACTCCTTCTGAGCACTCCTGAGAACAAATCTCAGGTTGCGGATCCAATCCGCATAGTTTCCACCATTAGCAGCCAACTTTTCTTTCTCAAGCATAGGGGCTAAGTTGAACATATTGCGAGCCATTTAATCTACAACGATAAACACAAATAATTTTAGACATAGTTCATAATTAATTTTGCACTAGTCATTAAAAAATTAATATTAAAGTGCACTTCCACTCAAATTAATATCTCTCATAATTAATAGTGAGTGATTCAAGATCCAAGTCTAGTTCTCAGCCATTGATGTGGACATCACTGATGACGAGAATTTTGACCGATGGACAAACTTTTGCCGATCATATCTCCATATGACTCATGTTCATCTTTCGATGCTTTGTGCTCCGAGCTCAGAACGATTCTGCCAGAACATCAAGACAACCGAGTGCTATCTGTATACATGGCCTGACCATCCCCGTCTTACACCGCACGTCCTGTTTGTACTCATGTGGACATGACGCATGATGTCGCTTGAACAACGTCGGTATTTCCCCAAAGAGGAAGGGATGATGCAGCACAGCTACGGTAGGTATTTCCCTCAGTGATGAGACCAAGGTTATTGAACCAGTAGGAGAACCAAGCAACACTACGTAAATGGTACCTGCACAAAAAGAACAAATACTTGCAACCCGACGTGTTAAACCGGTTGTCAATCCCTTTCAGGTAACGGTGCCAGAAATTGTCATGTGGACGGGAGACTAAATGTAATAGATTGGATAAAAAGATCTCGATAAAACACGAATAAAATAAAGTGCAGCAAGGTATTTTTGGGTTTTTCGAAATATAGATCTGAAAATAAAAGATGCAAATAAATAAAAAGGCAAATAGCAATATAGATCTGAAAGTATATGATGGGAAAATAGACCCGGGGGCCGTAGATTTCACTAGTGGCTTCTCTCGAGAAAAATAGTATACGGTGGGTAAACAAATTACTATTGGGCAATTGATAGAACTTCAAATAATTATGACGATATCCAGGCAATGATCATTATATAGGCATCACGTCCAAGATTAGTAGATCGACTCCTGCCTGCATCTACTACTATTACTCCACACATCGACCACTAACCAGCATGCATCTAGTGTATTAAGTTCATGGAGAAACGGAGTAATGCAATAAGAATGATGACATGATGTAGACAAGATCTATTCATGTAGGAATAGACCCCATCTTGTTATCCTTAATAGCAACAATACATACGTGTCATTTCCCCTTCTGTCACTGGGATTGAGCACCATAAGATCGAACCCATCACAAAGCACCTCTTCCCATGGCAAGACAAATCAATCTTGTAGGACTAACTAAACCAAAGATTCGAAGAAGAAATATGAGGCTATAAGTAATCATGCATATAAGAGATCAAAAGACTCAAATAATTTTCATGGATAAAAACATAGATCTGATCATAAACTCAAAGTTCATTGGATTCCAACAAACACACCGCAAAAAGAGTTACATCAAATAGATCTCCAAGAGACCATTGTATTGAGAATCAAAAGAGAGAGAGGAAGCCATCTAGCTACTAACTACAGACCCGTAGGTCTACAATGAACTACTCACGCATCATCGGAGAGGCACCAATGAGGATGATGAACCCCTCCGTGATGGTGTCTAGATTGGATCTGTGGTTTCTGGAACTTACGGCGGCTGGAATTGTATTTCGTCGACTCCCCTAGGGTTTCTGGAATATTGGGGTATTTATAGAGCAAAGAGGCGGTGCGGGAGGCCACCGAGGTGGGCACAACCCACCTGGGCGCGCGCAGGTGTGTTGTGCACCCCTCGGGGCACCCCTCTGGTACTTCCTTGGCCCAACTTGTGTCTTCTGGTCCAGAAAAAATCACCAAAAAGTTTCGCTGCGTTTGGACTCCGTTTGGTATTGATTTTCTGCGAAGTAAAAAACAAGCAAAAAATAGCAACTGGCACTAGGCACGATGTCAATAGGTTAGTCCCAAAAAATGATATAAAGTTGCTATAAAATGAATGTAAAACATCCAAAATTGATAATATAACAGCATGGAACAATCAAAAATTATAGATACGTTGGAGACGTACCAGCATCCCCAAGCTTAATTCTTGCTCTTCCTTGAGTAGGTAAATGATAAAAACGGAATTTTTGATGTGGAATGCTGCCTAACATGTTCATCACATAATCTTTTCTTTGTAGCATGGACATTTGGACTTTTATATGTTTCAAAGCAATAGTCTAGTTTTGACATGAAGATTTCAATACTCAAGCATATCAACAAGCAACCATGTCTTTCAAAATATCAACACTAACGCAAGTTATCCCTAGCCCATTAAGCTCAATCATTGATCCATTGATGAAACACACTCGCATATTAGCTACACCCAATGCTCAAGTACGATCATAGTGCCCCTTAGTTGGTGCTTTATAAGAGAATATGGAGACTCAAAAATAAAATAAAAATTGCATAAAGTAAATAGAAGGGCCCTTCGCAGAGGGAAGTAGGGATTTGTAGAGGTGCCAGAGCTCAAAGCGATAAAACATTTTGGGTGGCATGCCTTTCCTGTCAACGAAAACGATCGAGTAGTTCCCAATACTTTCCATGCTAGATATATCATAGGCGGTTCCCAAACAGAAAATAAAGTTTATTCCTTTTTTCACCATACTTTCACATTCCACGGCTAACCGAATCCACGGGTGCCGTCCATACCAACACTTTCCAAGGAATTTATTATTTGACAACATAAAGTAAATTCATTTTTCATTTCAGGACTGGGCATCCCTAATACCTTTGTCGTACTCTCGTGCAATGACAAGTGAATAAACACTCATCTTGAGAATAACACATCTAGCATGGAAAAATACCAGCCACCCCCTACCGTTTCATGAGCGGTACGAGCACACAAAAGAGAAATTTATTTTGAAAATTAGGGATGGCACATACAAATTTGCTTAGAACGGCACGGAAATACCGCATATAGGTAGGTATAGTGGACTCATATGGCAAAACTGGTTTAAGGATTTTGGATGCACAAGTAGTGATCAAACTTAGTGCAAATGAAGGCTAGCAAAAGATTGAGAAGCATCCAACCAAGAATCGAAAAATGTCATAAGCGAGCATTAAGCATAACTAACACCGAATAATGCACCACAAGTAGGATATAATTTCATTGCATAACTATTGACTTTCGTGCTTGCATAGGGAATCACAAACCTTAACACCAATATTCTTACTAAAGCATAATTACTCACCAACATGACCCACATATCACTATCATCATATCGCAAAACTATTACAAAGAATCAAGTTTATTTTGTCCAATGATCTTCATGAAAGTTTTTATTATATCCCTCTTGAATATCTATCACTTTGGGACTAGTTTCATATGTTGCTTTTGATAGCTCAAACAAATCTAAGTGAAGAACATGAGCATAAAAATTTCCTTCTCCCAAAATAATATAAGTGAAGCATGAGAGAATTTCTTCAAAATTACTACTCTCAAATAAATCTAAGTGAAGCATGAGAGCATTTCTTCAAAAATATTAAAGCACACCGTGCACAAAAAGATATAAGTGAAGCACTAGAGCAATTCCATAGCTCATAAAGATTTAAGTGAAGCATAGAGAGCAATTCTAACAAATCATAGCATAATTTTCGCTCTCTCAAATAGGTGTGTCCAGCAAGGATACTTGACTAAAAATAAAAAGTAAAACAAGAAAAGACTCAAATCATACAAGACGGTCCAAGCAAAACTCATGATATGTGACGAATAAAAATATAGCTCCAAGTAAAATACCGATGGCCGTTAGAAGAAAGAGGGGATGCCACTCGGGCATCCCCAAGCTTAGTTTCTTGCTTCTCTTTTAGATAATAGCTTGGGATGCCATGGGAATCCCCAAGCTTAGCCTCTTATTACTCCTTATTCCTTCATCCATCGTGATCTCACCCAAAACTTGAAAACTTCAATCACACAAAACTCAACAAAACCTTCGTGAGATCCGTTATTATAAGAAAACTAATCTTTACTTTAAGTACTGTATAAAACCCATTAAAATTTTGTTATTGCATTATATCTACTGTATTATAACTTTACCATGGCTTATAACCTCCAATAAAAACCATAGATTCATCAAAATAAGCACACATTGCAAAGAAAACAGAATCTGTCAAAAACAGAACACTCTGCAAAGATATGAATTGTTCTCATACTTCTGTAACTCCAAAAATACTAAAAAATTAGGAAAACGTAGGAAATTTGTATATAAATCTTTTGAAAAAAATTCAGAATTTTTTGTCGCTTCTGTGAATTTTTCAAAGTATTTTACTGGACGCAAAAGTTTCTGTTTTCCAACAAGATCAAATCAACTATCACCCAACATGATCCCAAAGGCTTTGCTTGGCACTAACACTAATTAAAACATAAAAAACACAATTATAACAGTATCATAATTGTGAAAACACTCAAGAACAGAAAGAAAAAGACAAAATAAATTTTATTCATTGGGTTGCCTCCCAACAAGCGCTATAGTTTTATGCCCTTAGCTAGGCATAATGCAAAGATCTAAGTGTTGTCATCTTTATTTCTAGATCCGTAAGATGCCCTCATGATTGATTCATATGGTGGCTTAATTCTTGTTCTAGGGAAGTGTTCCATACCGTTTCTCAAAGGAAATTGGAATTTGATGTTCCCTTCTTTCATATCAATCATGGCACCTATAGTGCGTAAAAACCGTCTACCAAGAATAATTGGACAAGACGGATTGCAATCAATATCAAGAACAATAAAATCTATGGGCACATAATTCCTATTTGAAAGGATAAGAACATCATTAATTCTTCCCATAGGCTTTTTAATAGTAGAATCCGCCAAGTGCAAATTTAAAGAACATTCTTCAATATCGGTAAGACCAAGCACATCACATAAGGATTTCGGAATTGTAGAAACACTAGCACCCAGGTCACATAAAGCAAAACACTCATAATTTTTAATCTTGACTTTGATAGTAGGTTCCCATTCATCATGTAATTTTCTAGGAATTGAAATCTCTAATTCCAACTTTTCTTCCAAAGCTTTCATCATAGCAACAACGATATGTTTAGTAAAAGCTTTATTTTGTTCATAAGCTTGGGGTGAATTTATCATGGATTGCAACAAAGAAATACAATCAATCAAATAGCAATTATCATAATTAAAGTCTTTGTAATCCAAAAGAGTGGGCACATCACTAGTTAAAGTTTTGACCTCTCCAAACCCACTTTTATCAATTTTCTCAACAAGATTTTCACCCTCCAAATTATCGAGACGCCTTCTAGCTAAAGTTGACTCTTCTTCAGTCCCTTTATCATCAATCTTAATTTTACTAAACAAGGAATCAATAGAAGAAACACCAATCACTTTAAGATCTTCATCACTTTTATGAAAGCAATCGCTAGAAAACGCTTTTTCTAAAAATTCTCTTTTAGCTCAAAGCATAGCGGTTCTTTTCTTACTTTCATCCATAGAAACATATAAAGCTTTAATTGATTCCTCAACCTTAGGCACAAAAATTTTCATCTTGAGATTTTCTACATTATGAGAAATTCTATCAATTCTTCTAGACATATCATCAATTTTACTCAACTTTTCTTCTATCATAGTATTAAAATTCTTTTGAGCATTGATAAATTCTTTAATATTATTCTCAAGATCAGAGGTGTTCCTATTATTATTATAAGAAGGATTACCATAGGAATTACCATAATTATTAGAGGAATTTCCCGGAAAAGGTCTAGGATTAAAATTACCTCTATAAGCATTGTTATTAAAATTGTTTGGCGAGACAAAATTCACGTCTACGGCATCACTATTTTGCTCAATCAAAGTAGACAAAGGCACATCATTAAGATCAATAGGAGCATTTTTATTGGAAACCATCTTCATAAGAGCATCAACTTTTTCACTCAAAGAATTTATTTCTTCTACCGAATTAACCTTTTTACTAGTAGGAGCTCTTTCGGTATGCCATTGTGAATAATTTGCCATAATATTATCAAGCAATTTAGTAGCTTCACCCAAAGTAATCTCCATAAAAGTACCACCCGCGGCGGAATCTAAAAGATTTCTAGAAACAAAATTCAATCCCGCATAAAAATTTTGTATGATCATCCAAAGATTTAAACCATGAGTAGGACAATTTCTTAGCATCAATTTCATTCTTTCCCAAGATTGTGCAACATGTTTGTGCTCAAGTTGCTTAAAATTCATGATTTGCGTCCTAAGGGAAATAATTTTCGTGGGAGGAAAATACTTAGTAATAAAAGCATCTTTGCACTTATCCCAAGAATTGATACTATTGTGAGGCAAAGAAGAAAACCAAATTTTTGCACGATCTCGCAAAGAAAATGGGAATAATTTCAACTTCACAATATCATTGTCCACATGTTTTTCCTTTTGCATATCGCATAATTCCACAAATGTGTTAAGATGGGACGCGGCATACTCACTAGGAGTACCGGAAAATTGATCTTTCATAACAAGATTCAGCAAAGCGGCATTAATATCACAAGACTCCGCACTAGTGGCGGGAGGAGCAATCGGAGTGCTAATAAAATCATTGTTGTTGGTATTGGAGAAATCACACAACTTGGTGTTCTCTTGAGTCATCGTGACTACGCAACAAGATTGCACTCAAAAACAGATCTGACGAGAAAACGGTGAACGAAAAAGAGGGCGAATAAAACGGCAAATGTTTGTGAAGTGGGGGAGATGAAAACGAGAGGCAAATGGCAAATAATGGAAATTGCAAGGAGATGAGATTTGTGATTAGGAACCTGGTAGGTGTTGATGATGTCTCCCTGGCAACGGCGCCAGAAATTCCTTTTGAGGTCGCTTGAACTACGTCGGTATTTCCCCAAAGAGGAAGGGATGATGCATCACAACTACGGTAGGTATTTCCCTCAGTGATGAGACCAAGGTTATCGAACCAGTAGGAGAACCAAGCAACACTACGTAAACGGTACCTGCACACAAAGAACAAATACTTGCAACCCGACGTGTTAAACGGGTTGTCAATCCCTTTCGGGTAACGGTGCCAGAAATTGTCACGTGGACGGGAGACTAAATGTAATAGATTGGATAAAAAGATCTCGATAAAATGCGAATAAAATAAAGTGCAGCAAGGTATTTTTGGGTTTTTGGAAATGTAGATCTGAAAATAAAAGATGTAAATAAATAAAAATGCAAATAGCAATATAGATCTGAAAGTATATGATGGGAAAATAGACCCGGGGGCCGTAGATTTCACTAGTAGCTTCTCTCGAGAAAAATAGCATACGGTGGGTAAACAAATTACTGTTGGGCAATTGATAGAACTTCAAATAATTATGATGATATCCAGGCAATGATCATTATATAGGCATCATGTCCAAGATTAGTAGACCGACTCTTGCCTGCATCTACTACTATTACTCCACACATCGACCGCTATCCAGCATGCATCTAGTGTATTAAGTTCATGGAGAAACGGAGTAATGCAATAAGAATGATGACATGATGTAGACAAGATCTATTCATGTAGGAATATACCCATCTTGTTATCCTTAATAGCAACGATACATACGTGTCATTTCCCCTTCTGTCACCGGGATTGAGCACCGTAAGATCGAACCCATCACAAAGCACCTCTTCCCATGGCAAGAAAAATCGATCTAGTTGGCCTAACTAAACCAAAGATTTGAAGAAGAAATATGAGGCTATAAGTAATCATGCATATAAGAGATCAAAAGACTCAAATAACTTTCATGGATAAAAACATAGATCTGATCATAAACTCAAAGTTCATCGGATCCCAACAAACACACCACAAAAAGAGTTACATCCAATAGATCTCCAAGAGACCATTGTATTGAGAATCAAAAGAGAGAGAGAGAGGAAGCCATCTAGCTACTAACTACGGACCTGTAGGTCTACAATGAACTACTCACGTATCATCGAAGAGGCACCAATGAGGATGATGAACCCCTCCGTGATGGTGTTTAGATTGGATCTGTGGTTTCTGGAACTTACGGCAGCTGGAATTGTATTTCATCGAGTCCCCTAGGGTTTCTGGAATATTGGGGTATTTATAGAGCAAAGAGGCGGTGCGGGAGGCCACCGAGGTGGGCACAACCCACCAGGGCACGCCTGGGCCCCCAGGCACGCCCAGGTGGGTTGTGCCCCCCTCGGGGCATCCCTCTGGTACTTCCTTGGCCAACTTGTGTCTTCTGGTCTAGAAAAAATCACCAAAAAGTTTCGCTGTGTTTGGACTCCATTTGGTATTGATTTTCTGCGAAGTAAAAAACAAGCAAAAAACAGCAACTGGCACTGGGCACTATGTCAATAGGTTAGTCCCAAAAAATGATATAAAGTTGCTATAAAATGGTTGTAAAACATCCAAGATTGATAATATAATAGCATGGAACAATCAAAAAATATAGATACGTTGGAGACGTATCAACGCACTCCGGAACGCTACATGTTATACACGGTTGCAACACTGGAAAAGGCACCCTTTAACTTGATATTTACTGTGAGAGATCACCCTAATAATTGATTACTACGCAATCAAAGGGTGAAAACAACAAAGGTATGAACATCTCAGGCAATTCATAATAGAATGATATGGTATAGCCCTGGGCGCCGAGAGTTCTCCATGACCGTCTTCAATCTTCATTGAAGCAACATGACAGCCAATATTTCGTTGCCGTGGCAACCATTTCAAAATGTTGCCATGGCGGCAATCTCAGAAAATGTTGCCGTGGTGACTGTTTCAGAAAACGTTGTCGTGGCACCAAAATCTGAAATTCCGCCATGGCACGAAATTTATAGCTCCTCGTCCTGCACCTTGGTACACCATCTCATCGTTGGGATCCTTCGTGTACGTCTTGCCACCGTCACCTATAACCTATCTCTAGGATATTTACATTAAGGTGGCAATCTCGTGGCTCCAGCCATCATGTCGTGATGCGCAGACCACTTAAGATTACAACATATAACCATCTCATACATAAACTCATTATCATGACGAAGGCTATATCACATCAGATGCAAACCCTGCAAAACCAAGTTAGACGACCTCTAATCGGTTTTGCAAATTTTAATTATGTGGCTTCTATGGTTAACGGATAAACCTAGCTACCTACATGCACACCATAAAGTGATAATCCTTGTGGCTAGATTAACTTTCGGGGTGTGTGAAAAAAGAGACTTAATTAAAAATCTCGTTCCCCCACACTAAACTTCGTCTAATACGCGTGACCCCCTAAAAGATCATCCATCTTCATCGCCCTCTTGCATACGCGATGATAACCCACAAGTGTAGGGGATCGCAACAGTTTTCGAGGGTAGAGTATTCAACCCAAATTTATAGATTCGACACAAGGGGAGCCAAAGAATATTTGCAAGTATTAGCAGCTGAGTTGTCAATTCAACCATGCCTGGAGATTAATTATCTGCAGCAATATGATCAGTAGCACAGTAGTATGATAGTTTTAATAGTAGTAGCAACAACAATAGTAATGGTAACAGTGATAGCAAAGATTTTGTAGCAAGTGTAACAGTAGCAGTAGTAACTTAGCAAGAACAATATATGGAAAATTCGTAGGCATTGGATCGGTGAATTCGTTGGATGATATTCATCACATAACAGTCATAACCTAGGGCGATACAGAACTAGCTCAAGTTCATAAATATAATGTAGGCATGTATTCCGTAAATAGTCATATGTGCTTATGGAAAGAACTTGCATGACATCTTTTGTCCTACCCTCCCGTGGCAGTGGGGTCCATAAGGAAACTAAAGGATATTAAGGTCTCCTTTTAATAGAGAACTGGAACAAAGCATTAGCACATAGTGAATACATGAACTCCTCAAACTACGGTCATCACCAGAAAGTATCCCGACTATTGTCACTCCGGGGTTTGCGGATCATAACACATAGTAGGTGACTATAACTTGCAAGATCGGATCTAGAACATAGATATAATGGTGATAACATAAATGGTTCAGATCTGAAATCATGGCACCCGGGCCCAAAGTGACAAGCATTAAGCATGGCAAAGTCATAGCAACAACAATCTCAGAACATAATGGATACTAGGGATCAAGCCCTAACAAAACTAACTCAATTACATGATGAATATCATCCAACTCCTCACCGACCAGCGAGCCTACGAAGGAATTACTCACTCCCAGTGGGGAGCATCATGGAATTGGCGATGGAGAAGGGTTGGTGATGACGAAGATTGAAGATCCCCCTCTCCGGAGCCCCAAATAGACTCCAGATCTGGCCTCCCGATGAAGAACAGGAGGTGGCGGCGGCTCTGTCTCGTGAAACATGATAATTCTTCCTCCTCTATTTTTTTCTTTGAATATGTGAATTTATAGCGCCGGGGATAGGGTCAGCGGGGCCACCAGGTGGGGACAACCCACCTGGGCGTGCCAGGAGGGGGGGCACCCTGGTGGGTTGTGCTCACCCAGGGGCCCCCCTCCGGTGGTTCTTGGCTCCAATATTTTTCTTTTATTCTATAAAAAATCTCCAAAAAGTTTCATTCCATTCCGAGAACTTTTATTTCTGCACAAAAACAATACCATGGTAGTTCTGCTGAAAACAGCGTCAGTCCACGTTAGTTTCATTCAAATCATGCAAATTAGAGTCCAAAACAAGAGGAAAAGCGTTAGGAAAAGTAGATACGATGGAGACGTATCAACTCCCCCAAGCTTAAACCTTTGCTTGTCCTCAAGCAATTCAGTTGATAAACTGAAAGTGAAAAAGAAAAACTTTTACGAACTCTTTTGCTCTTGTTTACATAAATAAGCTTAAGTAGCACCCAGGTTTTCAGCAAAGATCATGACTAACCATGTCAACAATAACTCTTAAAAATTATATTAACTCATATCAATGACATAAACAACTAGCGAGCAATAATAAAGCATCTCAAATGACAACACTTTGTCAAAACAATCATGATATAATATGACAACAGTGATATCTCGCTAGCCCTTTCTGAGACCGCAAAACATAAATGTAGAGCACCTCCAATGTTCAAGCAGCGACTAGACATTGTAATTCATGGTAGAAAAGATCCAGTCATGATGCATCCAACATTAGCTATACATAATGCATGAGGATGACAATAGTCCTCTCAGGTCTGGCGCTTATTTGAGAAGGTGATGACACAACATAAAAGTAAATACATTATCCCTTCACAGAGGGAAGCAGTGATTTGCAGCGGTACCAGAGCTCATATTTTTAAAACAGAGATAAATGAAATTTTGGGAAATGAACCCTTCCTGTTCACTTCGCGACCATTGGTTATCGGTATCTTCCATGCTAAACACATTAGTGGCGGTTCCCAAGCGATAAAAGTAAAGGTTTACTCCCCCTCCACCAAGAAACACACTCCACGGCTAGCCGAATCCATAGGTACCGTCCATACCAACATCAGTCCTGGGGGAGTTTTGTTTAATTATTTGCAATTTTGAATTCAGGACTGGGAATCCCTATTACCACCCCTCTCGTGCAAGGACGAGTGAATAAACACTCATCATGAGAATAACCCGCTTAGCATGGAAGATACTGACTACCTCTTGTCACTCTATGAACAATCCAGGCACACAAAAACGGATGTTTATTTGAAGTTTTTAGAGGTGGCACATGCAAATTTACATGGAACGATAGGGTAATACCGCACATAGGTAGATATATGGTGGACTCATCTGGAATAACTTGGGTTTCAGGATTTTGATGCACAAGCAGTATTCCCGCTTAGTACAGGCGAAGGCTAGCAAATAGGTTGAGAAGCGGCCAGCTAGAGAGTGAAAATGGTCATGAACATGCATTATGCATAAGTAACTGTAAGTGCATCTAGTGCCCCTTAGTGATTTTGGTGTATTGAAGACTTATAGGTTAAGGGACTAATGTGTTTGTGAGTGTACATAGGTTCTATAAGTCTATGAGGAGTTTGATATTTACGAAGAAAGTCGACCCCTAAAAATGAATGTCTTCAGTTGAAGACTTTGAAAATGAGGAAATTGGTGTGACCTTGAAGACTTGATATTGATGCGAGGATTATGAAGCGTGAAGACTTTTGTTTTCATAGTTTTGTTTTCCCTTTCTTGAGTCATAGGAAACACCGTACTGTTAAAGGGGGTCGAGGTAAAACTAAGGAAAAGTTTCCAAGTGATGCTCAACTCAAAATCCTACACCTACCCAATCCTTTCGAGTGAAGCCATTGGAAATCCCATACAGTTCAGTCAAGTTCTTCAGTGACAGAGACGAAGTTCTTTTGTTCTCTGAGGAATTTGTTCTGACTGAGGAGTTAGGAATTCGCCAGTGCGGATTGCCTACAAGTGAGGAACATGATAGCCCTAAGGAATTTGAGAGCTCAAATTTCCGACCGTTGCTGTGCTATGCGCCAGCTGTCCAAAATATCCTACCCACCTAACGGTCATATCATTGAAGGGCATTTATGTCTTATCATGTCAGGCTGCTCCCCGACTATAAATAGCCACCCCCTACAACCACTAGCTGGTTGGCTGCTTCGAGAGAAACTGACACTTGTCATTTAGAGCATCCCATCCTCCGAGGACTTTGAGCAAAAATCATCAAGTGAGGAAAAACCCAAACCCAACACCTAAAACCCAAAGTGATTGAGCATCACTGAAGAAATTGTTCCTGTGTGGAACTGACGCTTGTTACCTTTGAGGACTGTGCATCCTCCAGACGGTTAGGCGTCATGGTCTAGAGCATCCAAGAGGAATTGTGGATCGCCGAGTGACCAAGTCTGTGAAGGTTTGGAAGTCACCTGTGAAGACTTACCATGAGTGATTGGGCGAGGTCTGTGTGACCTTAGCTCAAGGAGAATACGGTGAGGACTGTGTGTCCGGGACTGTGTGTCCTCAGGTTTAAATACCTAGCCGCTCCAACCAGACGTTCAACTGTCACAGCAGTTGGAACTGGTCTACCAAACCATCGTCTTCACCGAGCTACTGGTTCTATTTCCTCAACCCTTTAATTTCCTCGCATACTTGCTGTGTACTTGATTGTTACTGTTTGAAGACTTTGACTGAAGACTTTCTCAATTTCCTCAATCCCAATTCTTCAGTCACTTAGTCTTCAGCCTGCTTATCCTGTGTTTCATGCTACCTGTACTCTGTGCCTATTTCATTTCATCATGATGACTGTGCTTATGCCATGTTACGCATCTGAGTACTTATTCCACTGCTAAGTAGTTCGTTGCTTAGGAATTTCCTCACCTTGAAATTCCTCAGTGACGAATTTGTAAAAATCGCCTATTCACCCCACCTCTAGTCGATATAACGCACTTTCAGTAACATTGGATACTCGCATGAGTAGGATATGAACACCATAAACATAAATATCATAGAGGCTATGTTGATTTTGATTCAACTACATGCATGAACATGTGCCAAGTCAAGCCACTCGAACATTCATAGGAGGATACCATATCATCATACCACATCACAATCATTTTAATGCATGTTGACATCCAAGATAAATCATTATCCACTCCTAGCTACTTAAGCATGGCATGAGAAACTATAATCTCTCATTGTCATTGCAAACATGTTTGATCATAATGATATGAATCATGGATACTAGGTTAAACATATTTACAAAAACAGAACAAGTTGAGTTCATACCCGTTTCTCTCTGCCACAGCCAGTTCATCAAATATCGTCATTATTGCCTTTCACTTGCACGACCGAATGATATGGAAATAATAATAGTGCAAGAGTGACGTGGACTAAGCTGGAATCTGCAAACATTTTATTCAAAGGAGAAGACAATGTAGTTTGGATTCTTCGTTAGATCAGTAATAATGCATATGAGAACCACTCAACATTTTCATCGTGGTCTCTCCTTGGTATGACTCAATAAAAAGAAAAGAAATTCAGATAAACACACTGAAATATTTTTGGAGTTTTTAGTTTTTCTAGAAGAAAGCAAATTAAAGAAGGAAAAACAAAAAATGAGAAAAACTATTTACACGGGAAAGCTCCCAACAAGCAAAAGAAGAACAAGGGAATCTTTTTGGGTTTTGTTTTTAATACTACAACTAACTACACAAGAAAGAAAAACCGAAAAGAAGCAAGCAACATTTTTTTGATTTTTTTTTGAAGTTTTTCAAACACACAAGAAGAAAACGATAAAATAAATCTAGCATGGATGATACAATGAAAAAGTGTGAACACCGACAACTAGAATGAAATGTGTGAACATGAATGAAATGTCGGTGGAAATACGTACTCCCCCAAGCTTAGGCTTTTGGCCTAGCTTGGTAATCACCACTCGCGGCCTGCATAATAATCAGAGTGATAGCTCACAGAGGCTCTTAGCGCAGACTCCTCAGCCCGCCGAGCAGCCACAACCTCTGTGTTGTGTGCGAGGGCCTCGCTCTCAAGAACATTATACCTTCCCTTGTTGTGAAAATCAAAGAGAGCAGGCGCAGGCAAAAAGGTGTCCACAACGGACTTTTTATTGAACAAAAGGTTATAAGTATAATCATGGATTTCTCTAGTAAGGAACTTATGGCATTTCATGGCATCAAAGTCTAAGTACTGAGTGGGAAGGATGGGGTCATTAGGCTCAAGTGATACACCTAACTCTTCTGCTAAACGTGAAGCATAAATCCCACCATAAAAATATCCACTACCAGTGTTGTGTTGCAGTCTGCGTGCAACAATCGCTCCAGGGTTATAGCGTTTAACACCAGTGAGGGCAGTGCATATGAGGCTCAAGTCAGGAGCACAAAGTGTACTACAGTCTTGTTTGCCTACGATGCATTTTCCATTAAACAGTGCAAAGTATTGAATTGATGGGAAATGAATACTTTTTATTCTACCTTGCGTCACCCCTCTATTCTCACCGTAGCAAAGACTAGTTAAAAATAACTCGTACTCAGCCCTTGGTGGTTCGTCCATCAAACCCCAATATGGAATTTTACATGCAACACAGAATGCATCTAGAGGCATAGTAACTGAACGATCATAAAGTTTAAATGAAACCCTAGACTCACGAGGATGAAATTTAAACTCTTTAGGAAACGATTCTGTGAGACTGAGGTACTGGTTGCACTTATCTTGAATGTAGGGGCCGAGCTCGGCATTGTGGACATATTGCTCAAATTCTTCTTTAATACCTGCGCTCAACATGAAATTGTCGCACGGCCATAAACATGATTTGGTAGCGGCATCCCGTATTGAACTTGCACTTGGTTCAACATAAGACCGACGGATTGAGCTACTACTAGAGGATGCCTCCGAGGACCTCCGCCTCGAAGAACTCCTTCCAAAGAAGTTCATCATATATGCGAACAAATTTCTGAAAATTTTGGCCACAAAATTTTATTAACAAAACTTTGCAAGAATGATAGCAACTACTCATAGGGATGTATAGAGGCCATATTGGGCATTCAAACTACTTAGAACTCTAAGAATTCAACATGCAAGCTCATCTACAGCAGCACCAAGAGTAGCTAATTATTCAAAATATAATCCACTAAAGCAAAAACTAATTGGACAAACGGGAGAGTCACATACCAAGAAGTAATTCGCCAAAACAGTTTCGAAAACGGAGCTTCGAGCAAAGAGATCGAAATCCACGGGTTTGGGAGCAAGAACACGAGAGAGAGAGCAATGGTGAATTTTTTCTGGAGGTAGGTGATGGTGTGGACTAAAGAGATAAGTGAGGGGGTGTCGATGTCAAAACCGGCAGACCTCGGGGTAGGGGGTCCCGAGCTGTGGATCTAGGGTCGATGGGTAACAAGGGACGACGAACATAGTGTTTACCCAGGTTCGGGCCCTCTCGAAGAGGTAATACCCTACGTCCTTCTTGATTATATTGGATGTATGATGTTGTTTACAGAGTAGATCTACCTCGAGATCAGCATGAGCTAACCCTAAGGCTATGAGGTGATGAATGTAGCTCCAACCCTAATGAATACCACCCTCGGTTTATATAGACACCGATAGGGTTAGGGTTACCGAAGATAGATTACAACAAGGGTTTAAAGAGATACTGCGTCTTCTTGACTTGGAGGGCACACCATGGCTTCATAGATCTCCTATCAATATACGGCTTCACCAGTCCGGCCCACGTACGATGGGCCGTCGCCCCGAGGACCCCTTAGTCCATGACCCCCTCAGTAGCCCCCGAACTTGCCTCCAACGCCAAGACTTGTATCCAGCATCCACTCGTCCGACCTATATTCGGCTTGCGAGGCGAGTTCTTCCATGTTCGGAACCAGGTGGTGTCCGAAATCTGAAACGGTAGTTTTACTTAACACCGAAGGCAATAAAAACATCACTCGAGCACAAATAGTGCCTTTATTTGGCAACTTTTTTCCTCTCAACGAAGAGTCGCTTCCGACCATAACACCAAGCAGTTACTATTTCTTGAAGCGCAGCTCGAGGCTGACGCCACGTTTGACACGTCCCCTCAAGGTGAAGATCGTGTCCCGTTTTTCGGGGGATATGGTTAATGATTTCGATTCCCCTCCCCGCTCATAACGTTGCGGAGATATCGGGAAGTGGAGGAGCCAACGGCTTGGAAAAAGGAATCCCCGGCCTACCCACAGCCTATAAAAGGGGGGCTGCTACAGTCTGCATCCCACGCCCTCTTCCACCTTCCGCTCTCGTAGACCTTCAAAGCTCCAGCGCCCTTTCTCCCTGCTTCCACAGCGAATCCCACTTCACCTCCTTCGACCATGGCCGGATCTGGCGCCAATGGGAAGTGGGAGGCCTCCTCTATCACCGACGGGGACATTCTGAAGCTGAAGGAGGCCGGCTACTTACGGACCAATGTTACCCATCGGGCCCCTGAAGAGGGCCAGATCATCCCTACATCCGAGCCGGGCGAAAGGGTAGTTTTTCTTCCCCATTTCCTTAGGGGGCTCGGATTTCCTTTGCATCCCTTTGTGCGGGGGCTGATGTTCTTCTATGGGCTGGATTTTCACGATCTAGCCCCCAACTCCCTCCTCCACATCTCGACCTTCATCGTTGTCTGTGAAGCACTCCTCCGGGTCTGGCCGCACTTTGGTTTATGGCTGAAGGTGTTCAATGTCAAGCCCAAGGTGGTCGGCAGCGAGCATGCGGACTGCGGAGGGGCCATGATTAGTAAGCTGATACGGGTCCAGTGGCCGGACGGCCACTTCGTCGACACCGTCCGGATGTGGCAGAAGGAGTGGTTTTATATCACCGAGCCGAGGGAGGCCGCATGGGTAGCGGCCCCCGCATTCAGGTCCGGACCCCCTACCCGATTGGCCTCCTGGACCACCAAGAGCCCGGACTGGGCGTGTGTCGTCGACATGAAAACACTGCAGAAGCGCGTCGACAGCATAATAGAGACTAGCGTGAAGCTGGTCGACGTGGTCCAGATCATGCTCCACCGCCGGCTCCTCCCCTGCCAGGAGAGGGCCAAGCCTATGTGGGAGCATGAGCCCGAGGATCTGGCCACCGTGCGACACCTCTACGGTACGACTCCTGACAAGATATGGGGCCAATTATTCCAGCCCTAGAAGGAGTGGCCGGTCGAGGGGAAGGACATCAGCCTTGACGCCGCGAAGCCCCCAAGGGAGGTGAGCGACATTCTTCTTCGAGAAGTGTTCGGATATTCACACCATGTTTGATTCGGTCTAACCCTGGTATGTGGATTTTGCAGGGCTGGCTCGCCAAGGACAAGAAGATCCGCGGCTCGGCGCCTCTGCCGGAAGGGCCCCGATCAAAGCAACTGGAAAAGCTGCTGGTCGTGGTGCCTTATAAGGCGCCCGCCAATAAGGGCAAGAATAAAGAAGTGCCAGAGGCCAGGGAGGTCCTCCGTCGTGGGGTTCGTCCGGGCAATCGGTCCGAAGACGCTGCGGCCTCATCCGTGTAGGATGGGGGCGAGGATGAGGACAAGGAGGAGAGTGCCTCCTCGCACTCCAAGAAGAGGGCGGTGTCCGAGGATGTCGAGGAGGTCCAACCTTCCTCAGCCCCGAAGAGATGATGCCGGCCCAAGCTGGTTCTGTCCGACAGTTTGGACTCCAACAAGGAGTCCGAAGTGTCCGAGAAGGTTCCGGAGAAGGAACTCAGGGTCAAGCCCCCGGCCAGCAAGTTGGCATTTTTAGCAATCTTGTTTTCAGTAATTTGCTTTAGTTGAAGGTTAACCCCTCTGAGTTGCAGTCCCCCACGTGAACGCCCCACCGAGCAGACTTCAGAGGAGACGTCTCCGCCCGCCGAACTGGCGGACAGTGGGCCTATGGCGCACTCTGTGCCTCCTCTGATCCCCGGAGAGGTTGAGGAGGTGCGGTCCCAAAGGACACTACTACTTCTTGAGCTTGCGTTGGTTTTTCTCTTGAAGAGGAAAGGGTGATGCAGCACAGTAGAGATAAGTATTTCCCTCAGTTAAGAACCAAGGTATCAATCCAGTAGGAGAAACGCGCAAGTCCCCAATAGATGCACCTACACAAACAATCAAACACTTGCACCCAACACGATAAAGGGGTTGTCAATCCCTTCACGGTCACTTGCAAAGGTGAGAACCGATAGAGATAGATAAAACTAAACAAAAGATAAATATTTTTGGGTTTTTTTGGTTTATAGATCAAAAAAATAAAAGATTGCAAAATAGTAGATCAGAAACTAATATGATGGAAAATAGACCAGGGGGCCATAGGTTTCACTAGAGGCTTCTCTCATGAAGGCAAATAATACGATGGGTGAACAAACTAATGTCGAGCAATTGATAGAAAAGCGCAAAGTTATGACGATATCCAAGGCAATGATTATGCAATATAGGCATCACGTCCGTGTCAAGTAGACCGACTCCTGCCTGCATCTACTACTATTACTCCACACATTGACCGCTATCCAGCATGCATCTAGAGTATTAAGTTCATAAAGAATAGAGTAACGCCTTAAGTAAGATGACATGATGTAGAGGAATAAACTCAAGCAATATTATGAAAACCCCATCTTTTTATCCTCGATGGCAACAATTCAATACGTGTCTCGCTACCCCTACTTTGTCACTGGGTGAAATCACGCAAGATTGAACCCAAAGCTAAGCACCTCTCCCATTGCAAGAAAAACCAATCTAGTTGGCCAAACCAAACCGATAGTTCGAAGAGAAATACAAAGATATCAAATCATGAATATAAGAATTCAGAGAAGATTCAAATCATATTCATAGATAAGCTGATCATAAATCCACAATTCATAGGATCTCGACAAACACACCGCGAAAGAAGATTACATCGGATAGATCTCCAATAACATCAAGGAGAACATGGTATTGAGAATCAAAGAGAGAGAAGAAGCCATCTAGCTACTAGCTATGGACCCGTAGGTCTGAGGTAAACTACTCATGCTTCATCGGAAGGGCAATAGAGTTGATGTAGATGCCCTTCGTGATCGAATCCCCCTTCGGCAGGATGCCGGAAAAGGCCCCAAGATGGGATCTCACGGGAACAGAAGGTTGCGGCGGTGGAAAAGTGTTTTTGTGGATGCTTCTGGTGGTTCTAGAATATATGTGAATATATAGGAGGAAGATCTAGGTCAGGGGGTCACCGAGGGGCCCACAAGGCAGGGGGGCGCCCCCCCCCCCAGGGCGCGCCCTCCACCCTTGCCGCCGCCTCGTGGCTCTTCTGACTTGCACTCCAAGTCCCTTGGGTGTCTTCTGGTCCAAGAAAAATCATCGTGAAGTTTTATTCCGTTTGGACTCCGTTTAGTATTCCTTTTCTGCGAAGCTCAAAAACAAGGAAAAAACAGAAACTGGCACTGGGCTCTAGGTTAATAAGTTAGTCCCAAAAATAATATAAAATAGCATATTAATGCATATAAAACATCCAAAACAGATAATATAATAGCATGGAACAATCAAAAATTATAGATACATTGGAGACGTATCAAGCATCCCCAAGCTTAATTCCTGCTCGTCCTCGAGTAGGTAAATGATAAAAACAGAATTTTTGATGTGGAATGCTACCTAACATATTTATCCATGTAATTTTCTTTATTGTGGCATGAATGTTCAGATCCATAAGATTAAAAAAAAGTTTAATATTGACATAAAAACGATAATACTTCAAGCATACTAATAAAGCAATCATGTCTTCTCAAAATAACATGGCCAAAGAAAGCTATCCCTACAAAATCATATAGTCTGGCTATGCTCCATCTTCATCACACAAAGTATTCAAATCATGCACAACCCCGATGACAAGCCAAGCAATTGTTTCATACTTTTGATGTTCTCAAAACCTTTTCAACTTTCACGCAATACATGAGCGTGAGCCATGGACATAGCACTATAGGTGGAATAGAATATGGTGGTTGTGGAGAAGACAAAAGAAGGAGATAGTCTCACATCGACTAGGCGTATCAATGGGCTATGGAGATGCCCATCAATAGATATCAATGTGAGTGAGTAGGGATTGCCATGCAACGGATGCACTAGAGCTATAAGTTTATGAAAGCTCAAAAAGAAACTAAGTGGGTGTGCATCCAACTCGCTTGCTCACGAAGACCTAGGGCAATTTGGGGAAGCCCATCATTGGAATATTCAAGCCAAGTTCTATAATGAAAAATTCCCACTAGTATATGAAAATGATAACATAGGAGACTCTCTATCATGAAGATCATGGTGCTACTTTGAAGCACAAGTGTGGAAAAAGGATAGTAACATTGCCCATTCTCTCTTTTCTCTCTTTTTTCTCTCTTTTTTTTTGTTTGGCTTCTTTGGCCTCTTTTTTTTTGTTGGCTTCTTTGGCCTCTTTTATTTTTCCTCACATGGGGCAATGCTCTAATAATGAAGATCATCACACTTTTATTTACTTACAACTCAAGAATTACAACTCGATACTTAGAACAAAATATGACTCTATATGAATGCCTCCGGCGGTGTACCGGGATGTGCAATGATTCAAGAGTGACATGTATAAGTATGAAAAGGTGGCCTTGCCACAAACACGATGTCAACTACATGATCATGCAAAGCAATATGACAATGAAGGAGCATGTCATAATAAAATGGAACGGTGGAAAGTTGCATGGCAATATATCTCGGAATGGCTATGGAAATGCCATAGAAGGTAGGTATGGTGGCTGTTGTGAGGAAGGTACAAGGTAGGTGTAAGGTACCGGCGAAAGTTGCATGGTACTAGAGTGGCTAGCAATGGTGAAAGGGTGAGAGTGCGTATAATACAAGGACTCAACATTAGTCATAAAGAACTCACATACTTATTGCAAAAATCTATTAGTCATTGAAACAAAGTACTACGCGCATGCTCCTAGGGGGATAGATTGGTAGGAAAAGACCATCGCTTGTCCCCGACCGCCACTCATAAGGAAGACAACCAATAAATAAATCATGCTCTAACTTCGTTACATAACGGTTCACCATACGTGCATGCTACGGGAATCACAAACTTCAACACAAGTATTTCTACAATCCACAATTACTCACTAGCATGACTCTAATATCACCATCCTCGTATCTCAAAACAATCATAAGGAATCAAACTTCTCATAGTATTCAATGCACTTTATATGAAAGTTTTTATAATATCCCTCTTGGATGCCCATCATATTAGGACTAAATTCATAACCAAAGCAAATTACCATGTTGTTTAGAGATACTCTCAAAATAATATAAGTGAAGCATGAGAGTTCAACAATTTCTATAAAATAAAACCACCGCCGTGCTCTAAAAAGATATAAGTGAAGCACTAGAGCAAAATTGCCTAGCTCAAAAGATATAAGTGAAGCACATAGAGTATTCTAATAAATCCCGATTCATGCGTGTCCCTCTCAAAAGGTGTGTCCAGCAAGGATGATTGTGGCAAACTAAAAAGTAAAAACTCATATCATACAAGACGCTCCAAGCAAAACACATATCATGTGGTGAATAAAAATATAGCCTCAAGTAAAGTTACCGATAGACGAAGACGAAAGAGGGGATGCCTTCCGGGGCATCCCCAAGCTTAGGCTCTTGGTTATCCTTGAATATTACCTTGGGGTGCCTTGGACATACCCAAGCTTAGGCTCTTGCCACTCCTTATTCCATAGTCCATCAAATCTTTACCCAAAACTTGAAAACTTCACAACACAAAACTCCACAGAAAACTCATGAGATCCGTTAGTATAAGAAAATAAATCACCACTTTTTGTACTGTTGTGAACTCATTCTTTATTTATATTGGTGTAATATCTAATGTATTCCAACTTCTCCATGGTTCATACCCCCCGATACTACCCATAGATTCATCAAAATAAGCAAACAACACATAGAAAACAGAATCTGTCAAAAACAGAACAGTCTGTGAAGATCCGAATTGTTCTAATACTTATGTAACTCCAAAAATTCTGAAAAATTAGGAAAACAGATTAAATTTGTATATAAATCTTGTGTAAACAATTTCAGGGTTTTAGATTCTCCAGTGAATTATTAAAATTCTGTGACTGGACGCAAAAGTTTCTGTTTTTCAGCAAGATCAAATCAACTATCACCGTAAGCCATCCGAAAGGTCTTACTTGACACAAATACTAATTAAAACACAAAAACACAATTACTACAGAGGTAATAATGTGTATACACAAGAAAAACAGAAAGGGAAAAATATTGGGTTGTTTCCCAACAAGCGCTTTTCTTTAAAGCCTTTTAGCTAGACATTGAGATTTCGATGATGCTCACATGAAAGCTAATAATTGAAACACAAGGAGAGCATCATAAAACATGTGACAAACATATTTAAGTCTAACATACTTCCTATGCATAGGCATTTTATAAGAAAAAATTTATCAAAGCAAGCAAAAACTAGCATATGCTTGGAAGAGGAAAGAAACAATAGCAATCTCAATATAATGAGAGGTAATTTAGTGACATGAAAATTTCTACAACCATATTTTCCTCTCTCATAATAATTACATGTAGGATCATAATCAAATTCATTAAATATAGCTATCACATAACATATTCTCTAGATGATCCATATGCATACAAAGTTGACACTCTTCCAAGATATTGGGATTAACATTAACTAAAGTCATGACCTCTCCAAACCCACTTTTATCAAAAATTTCATAAGATTGATCATACTCCAAAGTAACGGGATCATTATTAGCTAGAGTTTACACTCTTCCAAACCCACTTTCAATATTATTGCAAACATATTCATCATGAGGCTTAAATAAATTTTCAAGATCATAAGAAAAATCACCCCAATCATGATCATTGCAACAAGTAGTGGTCATAGCAAAATTAGCATCCCCAAGCTTAGGGTTTTGCATATCATTAGCACAATCGACATTAATAGAATTTATAATAACATCATTGCGATCATGCTTTTCATCCAAGGAGCTATCATGAATCACTTCATAAATTTCTTCTTTTAACACTTCATCACAATTTTCGGATTCACGAATTTCAAGCAAAACTTCATGAAGATAATCTAGTGCACTCAACTCACTAGCAATTGGTTCATTATTATTGGATCTCTTAAAAAGATTAGCAAGTGGATGAGGATCCATAAACTCTTTGCTTCCTGATTTTGAATAAAATACACAATTATGGCAAGCAAACAGGCAAACAAACCAAGTAAGACATAAGGGCAAACAAAAAGGCAACGGAAAGAAGGTGAATAAAGAGGCAAATATTTTTGTGTTTTTCTGAAAATCATTTTAGAAGTGGGGGAGAGGAAAACGAGAGGCAAATGGTGAGTAATGTAATGCAAGAGATGAGAGTTTATGATGGGTACTTGGTAGGCTTGACGTAAATCTCCCCGGCAACAGCACCAGAAATTCTTCCAGCTGCTTCTTGAGTTTGCGTTGGTTTTTTCCTTGAAGAGGAAAGGGTGATGCAGCACAGTAGAGATAAGTATTTCCCTCAGTTAAGAACCAAGGTATCAATCCAGTAGGAGAAACGCGCAAGTCCCCAATAGATGCACCTACACAAACAATCAAACACTTGCACCCAACGCGATAAAGGGGTTGTCAATCCCTTCACGGTCACTTGCAAAGGTGAGATCTGATAGAGATAGATAAAACTAAACAAAAGATAAAACATTTTTGGGTTTTTTTGGTTTATAGATCTAAAAATAAAAGATTGCAAAATAGTAGATCGGAAACTAATATGATGGAAAATAGACCCGGGGGCCATATGTTTCACTAGAGGCTTCTCTCATGAAGGCAAATAATACAGTGGGTGAACAAATTACTGTCGAGTAATTGATAGAAAAGTGCAAAGTTATGACGATATCCAAGGCAATGATTATGCAATATAGGCATCACGTCCGTGTCAAGTAGACTGACTCCTGCCTGCATCTACTACTATTACTCCACACATCGACCGCTATCCAGCATGCATCTAGAGTATTAAGTTCATAAAGAACGGAGTAACGCCTTAAGTAAGATGACATGATGTAGAGGAATAAACTCAAGCAATATGATAAAAAAAAACCCATCTTTTTATCGTCGATGGCAACAATTCAATACGTGTCTCGCTACCCCTACTTTGTCACTGAGTGAAATCACGCAAGATTGAACCCAAAGCTAAGCACCTCTCCCATTGCAAGAAAAACCAATCTAGTTGGCCAAACCAAACCGATAGTTCGAAGAGAAATACAAAGATATCAATTCATGCATATAAGAATTCAGAGAAGATTCAAATAATATTCATAGATAAGTTGATCATAAATCCACAATTCATCGGATCTCGACAAACACACCGCAAAAGAAGATTACATCGGATAGATCTCCAAGAACTTCAAGGAGAACATGGTATTGAGAATCAAAGAGAGAGACGAAGCCATCTAGCTACTAGCTATGGACCCGTAGGTCTGAGGTAAACTACTCATGCTTCATCGGAAGGGCAATAGAGTTGATGTAGATGCCCTTCGTGATCGAATCCCCCTCCGGCAGGATGCCAGAAAAGGCCACAAGATGGGATCTCACGGGAACAGAAGGTTGCGGCGGTGGAAAAGTGTTTTCGTGGATGCTTCTGGTGGTTCTGGAATATATGTGAATATATAGGAGGAAGATCTAGGTCAGGGGATCACCGAGGGGCCCACAAGGTAGGGGCGCCCCCCCTAGGGCGCGCCCTCCACCCTTGCCGCCGCCTCGTGGCTCTTCTGACTTGCACTCCAAGTCCCCTGGGTGTCTTCTGGTCCAAGAAAAATCATCGTGAAGTTTTATTTCTTTTGGACTCCGTTTAGTATTCCTTTTCTACGAAGCTCAAAAACAAGGAAAAAACAGAAACTGCCACTGGGCTCTAGGTTAATAAGTTAGTCCCAAAAATAATATGAAATAGCATATTAATGCATATAAAACATCCAAAACAGATAATATAATAGCATGGAACAATCAAAAATTATAGATACGTTGGAGACGTATCAGACTCCTCCTCCCCTGAACACAGAGGAGGAGGCGGACGCCGTAATGGCCGAGGTTAACACCTTGGTCACCGAAGACCAGGAGGAAGTGTCCCTCCTGGCTGACGAAGGAAAGGAGTCCGGATCGTCCGGTCCCCATCCGTCGACCCCTCCCAAGCCCCCGAGGCCTTCGACGGCACAGGCTCCTCCCAGCAGGGAAGGGGCCGGGGAGCCAATGCCAGCGGTGAACACCTCTACACGGGCACTGGCTGGCTGGCCGGATGTGCTAGAGGAGCTGGTGGACAACTCCGCCATCATTGACGGGCACCGCTCTCTTATGAGTGCGGTGATGCAGGGTGTTCGGTCCGTCCAATCCGGATTGAACGACGCTGTCCAGGGCCTTCTAACAGGCTTTGAGGTAAGTCAAGTAATACTCTTTCCTCATAATGCAGTTGTAATTGATAGTTCGGGTAGGCCATGTACGTACCAGCCCCCGAGACTCTGCAAGGACTTCGAAGAAAACTGCAGAGGATTGAATTCGGTAGGCCGACTAATGATGTTGATATTTCTGTGGCTAATGCAGGCATCTTCCGTGGCCGCGGCTGCTAATGCCGCGGCACAAGAGAGGAGATGGATCGGAAGCTCAAGCTTTCCGACAAAGAGCTTGACCTTGTCAACAAACCGCTTGACGAGGCACAAGGTAAGCCCTGTGAGAATATGTGTAATTTGCTTAACGCTGGATATTGACGATCCGGACTATGTGATAATCCTTTATCTTGATGATCCTGCAGCTGCTGCCGCCGAGGTCGAGGGCTTGAAGGAGGCCCTGAGGAAAGCCGAGGCCGAAGCGGCCGCGAAGAAGATGGCCGCTGAGAAGGTTGTGGCCGAGCTTGAGAAGGCCAAGCTTGCTGCTGATCAGCATGAGCCTCGGGTGACCAAAGTCCAAGTGGAGCTCCAGGATGTCGCAGAGAAGCTGGAGGCCCTTGAGAAGGGGCAGGAGGAGGAATCCTCCCGGCTATCCAAGGCGGAGAAGGAGCTTCTGGAGGCGAGGAGTGATGCGCGAGGTGTCCAGGAGGAGCTCCGCCAAGCCGCGCAAATTGCAAATGGTAAGAAATACTTACTGCAGAGTGTGTTTGGAGGCAACAGGTTCGCCCTGCTGACGCGGGTCTGGCGCTCCGCAGCCATCTTCGCCGAACTTCCAAAGAATGCGGCGGCCGCGGTGAGGCACTATGCCACCCTCAAGGAGGACTCCACGCAATGGCTCTTCTGGTCATAGTTTCCGGACTCCAAGCGCCCCCCCCCCCCCCCCTCTAAGCGATCAAATGAAGCAGCTGATGGAGATGCATCGGATGTCAGAGCTGGCCGTGAAGGACCTCTGTGTCAGCCTGTGGCCGGCCGAGCCCATTTCGAACACCTACTTCAGCCTTGTGCAGAAGCTGCGGGAGCTGCCGCTCCGGATTGATGCCGTAAAGCGGTCAGTGTGCCTCGAGGGGGCGAGGCTCGCATTTGCGAAGACCATGGTGCATTGGTCGAGGATTAATCCAATGGAGATGGCCACTGGTCCTCCGCCCAAGGGGAAGGAGCATCGCCGCGCCGAGCAGTACTTCGCGCAGGTGATAACCGGAGCGCGGGCGATAGAAGGCCAGTGTTCGAAATATGTAATTTTTGAGTGATTGTGTTTAAGTTTGTACCAAGTGGACCTTATGCTTTATTATGCATCTGCCTGACTTGTTTTATATTGTCATGATTTAATTTTGACTCCTGTGTGGCCGTATGTTTATTCTAAAAGCTACCAGTCATCGGCTTCAGCCCCCAAGTGAATATCACGAGGGGTGTTTTGTCTCCGCACTGTTACCCTTAGCCAACGTCTTGGTGCCCGGAGGCGGTAGTGCGGGAGCGAAACCAGGCAATCGGGCTATTCGGTTTTATTGATTTCACTTAGCCGTAGGAGCTTGACGGTGGGGACTAGGGACTAGCCCCCGGTGTATTGTGATGTACTTGGGGATCGAAACCTGCCCTTTCCGATCACATGGTTTGTGTTAAGACGAACCCTTCGTGTGACATGGCGAAATCGCCAACGATTTTTAGAGTCAAACCTCATCATCGGATCACAGACCAGTTCGCGCTTACTATGACGGTCAGCTTTCGGCTTTTTCCTCCTGAGGTACTTGACCGGGCAAACCAGAAGTACAATCGCAGGGGTTCTCCCTTTGCCCTCTTAGCCGAACGTGCGGAACATAAGAGGCAAACACAGGAGCCGGGCAACCCAACTATTGACCCAAGACATAGTTCGGAACAGATGCATATAGTGCAATATCTGAGACGCCGAACACCTAGCAGAAAGCGGTGCCGGACTTGAAGATATTGAGCTGATATATAAATCTAACTCTTGACTAGTTAATATATGTTCATGCCGGGCTGTTCGAAGAGCGAGGGGAGAATCGAAAAGGGAATAGACAAATCGCAGGATGCGGATATCCAAACACCATAAAGGGTATTTTTATTATTTCTCGTAAGTTCGGGACGTCTATCCGTACAATTCAAACTGCGAAGGCAATACTTGTAAAAGAAAAAGAAAGTTTATAGAGTAAAGGTTGACGCAGGGCCTTGATGCGTGAGTTGAAGCCTTCATTGTGCCCTGCTGCATGTCTGCGCCTTTGCTTCTGATAGGTGGGGGTTGGGACCTTCGATGAGACCTTGATGGGCGAGGACCCTACCGATGAAGCTTTATGCTTGGGGGTATCCGGAATTGGTCCCCGGGTCGTACGAAGACGAAGTAATTCCGAAGTTTGGTTTAACCAAACATGCACTTCGGATTTATTGATATATGCCTCATGGTTGCCCATGGTATTTTGAGTGCGAAGTTGTGCTGACGAGGCACGTAGAGCGTGAAGAATGTGGGCATGCCGTGGGGCGCGTATCCCTATTTGCGGCGAACGCATGTGGGTTCCCATGAAGGGGAACAGGTTCGAACCAGTTTGCTATTGTCGCCGGCCTTTACGGCGGATCGGCATCCGGGCCTATATGGGCCGGTGTGGTCTTCGGCCGCTAGGGCCGCAGTGTGCTCTTCGGTTCGAAGTGAGCGTTCCATGTTACCGTTGATAGTTATGATGCCCGAGGGGCCAGGCATCTTCAACTGGAGATAGGCGTAATGCAGAACGACATTGAATTTGGCGAACGCTGTTCGGCCGAGGAGGGCGTGATAGCCACTGCGAAAAGGTGCAATATTGAAGATCAAGTCCTTGCTTCGGAAGTTATCCGGAGATCCGAACACTACTTCAAGCGTCACGGTGCCCGTGCATCAGGCCTCCAGTCCCGAAATGACCCCCTTAAAGGTGGTGTTACTGGGTTTAATCCTTGATGGATCGATCCCCATTTTCCTCACTGTATCTTCGTATATCAGATTGAGGCTGCTTCCTCCGTCCATTAGGACTTTAGTGAGGTGGAATCCATCGATGATGGGGTCTAGCACTAGGGCTGCGGACCCTCCATGGCGTATGCTGGTGGGATGATCCCTGCCATCGAACATGATCGGGCAAGCTGACCATGGATTGAACTTCGGCGCTACTGGCTCGACTGCGTATATGTCCCGTAGCGCTTGCTTCCTCTCCTTCTTCGGTATGTGGGTTGCGTAGATCTTGTTTACCGTCTTGACCTCGGAAGGGAAGGGTTTTTGGCCTCCACTATTCGGCCTGCGGAGCTCATCATCGTCCTCGCTTCATGGGCTTTTGCCCGAGTCTTCGGCTGTGAGTTTGCTGGCCTATTTTATCACCCAACAATTTTGGTTGGAGTGGTTTGCGGGCTTCTCTGATGTGTCATGAATCTGACAAGGCCTGTCCAAGATTGTGTCTAGTCTGGATGGGCCGTCATTGTTGCCTTTAGGGGCTTTCTTTCGGGGTCCGGACTTCTGATTACGGAATCCGGCATTTACTGATGTATCCTCGCCCTCGCCGTCATTGTGGCGACGTTTATTCTTGCTGCGTCGGGGCTTTCCATTTCTGTCCTGAACCTCGGAGGTACCGGGTGTGTCTGGGTTAGTGTTCTTGCGACCAAGCCAACTGTCTTCGCCCACGCAAAAGAGGGTCATGAGGGAAGTAAGGGCTACCATAGTTCTTAGTTTGTCCTGGCCGAGCTGCCGTATGAGCCATTCGTCTTTGACACTATGCTTGAAGGCAGCCAAGGCTTCGGCATCCGGACAGTCGACGATTTGGTTTTTCTTGGTCAGGAATCGGTTCCAGAATTGTCAGGCAGATTCTCCGGGTTGTTGTGTGATGCGATTTAGGTCGTCAGCATCCGGAGGCCTTACATAGGTGCCCTGAAAGTTTGCTCGAAAAGCGTCCTCAAGCTCTTCCCAGCAGCCTATAGAGTCTTCGGGAAGGCTGTTCAACTAGTGTCAAGCTGGACCTTTAAGCTTTAGCGGTAGATATTTAATGGCGTGGAGGTCATCTCCTCGCGCCATGTGGATGTGGAGGAGGAAATCCTCTATCCATACGGCTGGATCTGTGGTTCCGTCATATGATTCGATGTTCACGGGCTTGAAGCCTTCCGGGAATTGGTGTTGCATCACCCTCTCTGTAAAACACAGGGGGTGTGCGGCGCCCCGAATTCGGGCTACATTGCGTCTGAGGTCCTCGGCCCTCCGGGCCTGCTGTTGCTCCTGGATTCTATCGTTTCAGTTTAGCCGATCGTAGTATCCTTCCCGGTAAGCGGGCGGGTCCTCTCTGGGTCCGTAGATGGACCTGGTACGGCCTCCACGAGCGTCTAGGTCAGGGCGGAGGTCATACTCGTAAGTAGGCCACACTTGATCCTTGCCATGACGGCGAGGTGGGGCGGCCGGGTGTTCGGCCTCGTCAGCTTCCCTGTCCCGCCCTCTAGGGGGGCGGTCCGGCTGTTCGGTGTTTGTGTACGTCGGGCGTGTTGGCTCTATGGCCTCGTCGTCGAACTGGGGCAATAGCCTTTGCTTGCGGTAACTCCTGGTTGGCAGTTCGCGGCCATACCCTTCTTCGGCAGCTAGGACTTTGGTCCATCGGTCGTTGAGGGTGTCCTGTTCGGCTTTGATTTTGCATTTTTGTTTCTTTAGGCGGTGGCTAGAAGCCTCCGCTTGAATCGTTCCTGCTCTAGAGGGTCTTCGGGGACAATGAAATCGTCCTCCCCAAGACTGGCCTCCTCTTCAGAGAGTGGGAGGTAGTTGCTATCCTCGGAGTCGTCGGGGTTTTTTGAATTGAGTGGGTCCTCCTACCCCGCGGGGTCATCCTGATGATGTTCGAAGGCTGTGTCCCCGGCGAGGTCATCCGTATTATTTACGGTGCCGTTCTCCGCTGAGTCCATGTTGCTCGCATGGCTTCGAAGTGGGTTTGATCGACGGCGCTGTTTTCAATGTTTGGGCGGCTCTTCTCTGGGCTTGCCTCTATCCTGATTGGGAGTGCCGTCGCCATCTTTGGGGGGTGTCCACCATGTAAATGTCGTAGGTGGAAGTGTCTGACCAGCGGCCAGTGACGGCGGGGGGGGGCGGGGGGGGCAACATCGGCATTAGCCGTGGCTCCGTCCTCCTCGTCCATGTAATCGGTATTCTCCGAATTATAGTCTAGAATATTGGTTAAATCATCGATAGTGGCTACCAAGTGGGTGGTGGGTGGGGCGCAAAATTCCCTATAGTATGCCTCGACGGGTTGAAGATCGTGAGAGGGGGAGAGGTCCTCCTGGATAGTCATTTTCTGAATTTGGTCCAATGCCTCGTTTATCATAGCGAGGGTTGCCGAACTCGAGGGTTCTGAGCCAGATCCCGTTGTAACGGGGGCAGTCAATGCCCTAGCCAGTCCTTGATTTCTACAGGCCGAGCTAAGCTCGGGGTGCAGAACCGGATCCTCGATTGGGTCCGGACAGTCATCGGAAGTCAAGGACGGATTTTGATCCCTGTGTGTGGGTTCCACGCCGGGGATTGAGATTGAGTCATTTCGGGCCAGGGGTAATTCCTGGCTATTAGCCGCCACTTCGTCATGGGAGCTCACAACTGGGTGGGCATTGTGGAGGAACGGTTCGGACGAGATTGACTCTTGGCTTCTGCCTCCAGATCCTGCCTCGAAGGTCGGGGATAAGTCCTCCGCCAACATGACGGGTTCGGGCGAAGGTGGAGTCTGGCCGCTACTCGACGCGGAGCTTTCCTGGCTCGAAGCTGCTGGAGCCAATCCGTAGATCGGATCGGAGGGAGACTCTAGGGCGGGCACAACGAGGCATGCGTGAGTGTGGGAAGGGGTAGTGAGTCCGGTGAAGACCAGATCGCCCCGTGAGTCCGCCACATATTCCAGGTTGCCGAATCGAATTCGTTGTTCGGGGGCAAAGTTGTCGATCTGATCCAAACGACCAGTCGGGTTGGCGTGCAATACGATGCTGCCGAACGCAAAGAGTTGACCGGGGAAGAAGAAGTCCCCGGATCCGATGCCTTCTCCTATGATCAGTGTGGCGCCCCGCCTGATTACCACTGTAGCCAGACGGTCGCCGCACATACCAGCCCAGGAAATCACTCTGGCATGCGCGTTTACAACAAGTATCATGAACACAGGCATTTCTATTAATGGATGTATGAGTCTTACATGATATATTACAAGAGGTGGCGGCAGCGGAAAAGCTCTATCTAAGGTAGCATGGTCCTGGTGCAGCTCCAATCCACAGGGATCTGACTGGGTTACTCTTATAGCCCGCGAACGCTCCGGCTCCTCGACAACGAACGATGGATCCTTATGTGAACCTGGCCATGTTAAAGGCCACTGAGTACTTTTGAATGTACTCGCAAGCAAACCAAACCAACATATACACCAAGCAATGCAATCCATGGCATTCAAGCATGCATTTGCTATTAGAGCATCATTAATTATCATGGCATAACAGGTTTATCCAGCAATATAACTACTAAAGTAAAATACAGTAAAGCATAGCAAGTAAATAATCCATACTCCGAACATTCTAATGATCCAACCCAACTCTTTCGGTCATCCGACCGTCTCTTACATAGCCATCCCTTGGCTAACATATTCCTGACATCATCCGATGTCTATGCATCTCCTCTGTAAGTCTGATAAACTTACCCTCTTCCGGGTTGTCCCACAACCCTTAGAATACTCATGATCCACTGAGTACTTTCGATCATAAGGCGAGTTCTTCCATCATTATTATCACTGTTACGGTTGACCACCTAGTGAGGCCTGGACGGACTGTCCAATACCGTGGACGCGGCTATTCGAATAGATTCTTACACTCTGCAGAGGTTGCGCACTTTACCCACACCATGGAGCACCTGGCCTCGTGATCCCATTCGGGTGGACCAGTGTTGCCCCAACGAAACCTACCTAACCCGTGACTCCTCCATCGTACCACCGGCAATCATCCTCCCCCGGAGTCCTGCCCTGGGTGGCCCCTATGTCACCTCATGACACCTGCCACCGTCGTGGCCAAACAACTGTCCCAAACGGGGACTCCCAGGTTAAACAATCAACTGGGCTCACAAGGTTATCGCCGCCTACTGGGCCAGGGTAGCGCGCACACATAACCTTCCCTGCTTGGTGGTACCGATAAAAGAGCACGCGATCAGACCAAGTCAAGGCCGTCCCATACCGGCAAATGTGGCTGCACGGGTAAGTCCGGGCAGTGGACTCTGGATCAACCGACTAGGTTTAGCTTTAGCAGGTACTTAGCAAGCATGGTTGTTTATCATGAATAACTTAAGATGGTGGTTACTATGTATGAGGTAACAACTATGGAAACATAACAACCTATCTCCACATAACATCACAACGAACCAGATTTAAATGGCAAGTTATCATTTTACAAGTTCTAGTTGTAAGTTACGACCATCGGAACCCTTGCATAAAACCGGCAAAGAAACCAGTAGCCACCAGAACGGTCTCTACAACTCAGATCTGGGACATTACCGGAATAACTCAACCCCGACTCAAGACGGCTGGAAAGCAGCTCAGAGCATGAGACGGTGTTGATAAAAAGAATGTAGTAGTTCCCTAAGACGATCGAAAAACAGCTCAGAGCATAGGGTCACTACTACAGAAAGAAATTCAACAACTGCCCGAGACGGCCGAAAAACAGCTAAGAACACGGCCAGTTGTTGAAAAGAGAACATAAAGTCGGCATCCACCCCGGACGGCCGAAAGCAGCTCAGACACAGGCGTGGTGCCGTCATTGAAGAAAGTGCAAGCAAGGGTTCGTCAGAATCACATACAGCCCACTACTACGCATACAATCACAAGCATATTAATTTAAACATGCAAGAATAACACAGAGCAATGCTTTAGGGCATATATCAGATGGTCGGCTTGCCTGGGGGTCGAAGAATACTCCGGGAAGAAGTGTGGAGAGTCCGCGGAAAGGATCGCCGGAAACGGTTCTCTCTCGGAGGGGGCTGATAGAAGGGCAAGGGCAAACTGGTCATTTTCACAGTGTGGAAACATCATGAAAATGATACCATCGGGACGGGTTCGACGAACTGAAGACGTGAGCGTTGGTTTCACCTGAATCGGAGTTACGGGCGAAAAGATATGAGGGGTTGACTGCCAAGGACCTATATGTAAATATTTAAATTACACAGAGGTCCTCAATAGTTTTTTCCGAGAAAAGAATAAAGCTACTGTGCCGCTGGGTTGCGTTGGGCCGAAAGTGGCCGAAGCCCGGCTGCCAGCCAGGCCGCACAGCTGCGGCTGTTGCTGGGCCGGCCCACTCGCACTTCCACCACTTATCCAGCATGGCAGCCCTGTGGGTGGCTGACGGGTGGGCCCCGCATCCCTTCTCTCTCCTCCTCCTCCTTCTTCCTCCTGCTCCTCTGTTCTTCCCCGACTCAGTCACAGAGGGCCTCGGCTCCGGTGGTCGGCGGTGTTTCGGCAAGCCCCGAGGGTAGGCGACCGCGAGGATGGATCCACCGGAGAGGGCCGCCTCCAAGGGTAGGAGCTGGGACCGCAGGGATGGCTGGGTGCGCGGCGGCGGCCATGGCCATGGGCGGCGGTTCCGCGGTGATTCTGGCGACCTGGGGGTTCCCCGGAGAAGGCGATGAGGTGGAGGTGGACTACGGCGACCGGGGAATCCAGCAGTGGACTCGGTGAAGGCGGGGAATGGCCGGAGACGCGGCGGTTCGCTGGAAATTGAGGCACTCCGGCGAGGTACTCGGCCGGGCAATAGTGCTGGGGAGGTCCAGAGGGAGAGTGGAGGAGGTTGGTGAGCTCAAGAGGGTCCGGGGAGGGCTATTTATAGCCCGGCGATGAGAGGGGATGAGGACGGCCACCGTGGCGATCTTAGCCCGGTGACGTGGCTTTGGTCGTGCACGGCGCCGACCTGACGAACGCCAGAAGGAGGGGACAGCTCGGGGGAGAAGACGCCAAAGGAGGGAGGTGACAGGAGGAAGACGACGATGGCGAGTCACGGGCGCACAGTTCGCCGGAGTTGCCGTGGCGTGAGGAGGAAGCAGCTGGAGGGGAGAAGGTTCTGGAGAGGGGCGCGTGGATGCAGGGGAGCTGTAGGACAGGCTCGAAAAACTGGGGACGGCCGGAGCTAGCTGGCTGACGCGATGACCGCGTAGAGCACAGTTTCTGCGTGCAGCTCACACAGTCACCATGCGCTCTGGCTACTCTGGAAGGCTCCTGCATGTCCAAGCTTGTCCAGCAAGTGTACCACTGCTCAAATAGAGGATCTATGTGGATGGAATCATCTAGCAGGCTCTGAGGAGAGTGAAACTTGCAGAGTAAGATTCTGACAGCAAGGTGTTTGTAGTGATTTCTGGATAGATCCATGAGTGAAATGAGCTGGAATTTGGCATGGAGCAATGATCTACCAAGGTGAAGGCCCTGGTAAAATTTGAAGTCATTTGGATAAGAACTGAGGACACTTGTTGTAGAATGGACCCCACTGGTCAGAAATGCAAACTTTGATGTGGCACTCACATACTAGCTTGCATTGAGATAAAATTTGGAGGAGGTGAGTGATTTGAACATATGAAGTCACTGTAAAAGTTTCATACCATTTGAGTACACCAAAATGGTACTTGCTTCACAGAGGTTCCAAATGGACAGAAACTTAGGAAAAATTACTGTGGTGAAATGGGTAGATGGATTGAGCTGGTTTTTGGTATCCATGGGTGATTTAGCAATGTTAATCACCATGAAAAATATCAGCTCAAATAGATCAAGGTTTCAAGCACTTCCTTTGTAATTTGCCCAACTGGACAGAATTTGCAAATTGATGTTGTGCTCAAACTTGAACTATGGAACTTGGGATCTTGATGGAAATGGTGAAGATATGGATAGGAGAAGCTCCACAATTTATTTGGGACTCTTCCTGGCTACCAAAATGGTAGTTCCTATAGAAACTGCCCAAAATGCAATATTGGCTTTAAATAGGAAAATGCAATTTCCCCTATTTAATTACAGCCAATATTTTTATGGAAGCTCAATATGATCACAAAGAATATCTCCACAAGTTTTCATGAACTTTGGAGATGGATAGATATTTTCCTGGATTTAATTCCTTTAACTGGCAGAAAAAGGAATTAATTATAAATGAAAAATATTGCAAATGACTTGGAAATATTTTTGCATATCCAGGGTTTATAGATGGAGGATGATCACTTGGAAAAGTTTGGAAGGCAACAGATCAAAGGAAATCAGGGTTCCTTTGTAACGGAAGAGATCAGGGTTTCCCTTCCGGTAACTCGGAAGGTAGGGTTTCGACGGCAAAACCCTGAGAGTATATCTTGGGTGACAAGGTTGGACTGGAGAGAATCTCCGGTTGGATAGTAAAGGCAAGGCTAAATGATCATCTTCATATACCCAAGAGCTAGAGAAATCCGATAACACCGAGAAAAAAGACGGGAGTCAAATCCCGCGACGGAAAAATCCAAGAGCGAAAACCAGGGTGTTACAATTAGGCGAGCCATCGATCCTTTGGGCGACCCTACAGCGGAACTCTCAATGAAAGCACCAATGTCAGTGTCAAAACCGGCAGACCTCGGGGTAGGGGGTCCCGAGCTATGGATCTAGGGTCGATGGGTAACAAGGGACGACGAACACAGTGTTTACCTAGTTTCGGGCCCTCTTGAAGAGGTAATACCCTACGTCCTGCTTGATTATATTGGATGTATGATGTGGTTTACAAAGTAGATCTACCTCGAGATCAGCATGAGCTAACCCTAAGGCTATGAGGTGATGAATGTAGCTCCAACCCTAATGACTACCACCCTCGGTTTATATAGACACCGATAGGGTTTAGGTTACCGAAGATAGATTACAACAAGGGTTTAAAGAGATACTGCGTCTTCTTGACTTGGAGGGCACACCACGGCTTCGTAGATCTCCTGTCAATATACGGCTTCACCAGTCCGGCCCATGTACGATGGGCCATCGCCCCGAGAACCCCTTAGTCCATGACTCCCTCAGGGGGCCCACGTGGGGACCACAACCCACCAGGGCGCGCCTGGGGGTGCTGGCGCGCACAGGTGGGTTGTGCCCACCTGGTGCACCCCCCCCCCTCTGGTGTTATTTGCATAAAAAATTCTTAAATATTCAGAAAAAAAATCATATTAAATTTTCAGGGCATTCTGAGAACTTTTATTTTGGGTCATTTTTTTATTGCACGGGAAAATCAGAAAACGAACAAAACAAGGCATTTTATTTTATTTAACTAAGAAAAACAGAGAATAAAAGTTGAGAGCAGAAGGTAGTGCTTACTAAATTCATCAACTTCATACCTCTCAAAAATGATCCATTAATAAGGTTGATCAAGTCTTATTAACAACCACTTTCGATTAGCATGAAACCGAAGAACTTTCGTGAAACACTAGGTTACCTCAACGGGGATATGCATGTCCCCAACAATAAGCATTTGATAATTCTTTTTGGCAGTAGGTAGAGGTAGATGAAAACTTCCAATGGTGATTGTCGGAGATTTTTCAATAACATTAATACCATTCACTTGGAATTGTTTCTTCGGAAAGTGCACCGTATGCTCATTACTATTGATATGAAAAGTGACCTTGCTTTTATTGCAATCAATAACAACCCCTGCAGTATTCAAGAAGGGTCTACCAAGAATAATCTACATGTTGTCGTCCTCGGGCATCTCAAGTATAACAAAGTCAGTCAAGATAGTAACATTAGCAACAACAACGGGCACATCCTCACAAATACCGATAGGTATGGCAGTTGATTTATCAGCCATTTGCAAAGATATTTCAGTAGGTGTGAGTTTATTCAGATCAAGTCTTTTATATAAAGAGAAAGGCATAACACTAACACCAGCTCCTAAATCACGTAAAGCAGTTTTGACATAATTTCTTTTTATGGAGCAAGGTATACTTGGTATTCCCGGATCTCCAAGTTTTTTAGGTACTCCATCCTTAAAAGAATAATTAGCAAGCATGGTGGAGATTTTAGCTTCGGGTATTTTTCTCTTATTAGTGATGATGTCTTTCATGTACTTTGCATAAGGGGCCATCTTTAATATATGAGTCAAGCGAGTGCGCAAAAAGACTGGCCTAAGCATTTCAGCAAAGCGTTCAAATTCTTCGTCATCTTTCTTCCTAGTTGATTTAGGTGGAAAGGGCATGGGTTTTTGAACCCATGGTTCTCTTTCTTTACCATGTTTTCTAGCAACAAAGTCTCTTTTATCATATCTTTTATTTTTGGGTTGTGGGTTATCAAGATCAACAGTTGGTTCTATCTCGACATCATTATCTGGTTGTTTATCATTGTCTGGTTGAGTATCTTCATGAACATCATCATTATATTTTTCATTATCACTAAGTGAATGTTCATTACGAGATTGAGTTTCAGCATCAGAGATAGAAACATCATTATCATCAACAGGAGGTTTTTCTATTTCAGGTTCACTAGAGGCATGCAAAGTCCTATCATTTTTATTTTTCTTCTTCTTTTTAGAAGGACTAGGTGCATCCGCATTAACTCTTTGAGAATCTTGTTTAATTCTTTTAGGGTGTCCTACACGATAAAGTGGTTCCTGAGTCATTTTTCCTCCTCTAGTTGCTACTCTAACAGCAAAGTCATTTATATTATTATTCATTTCATCTAGCAACTCTCTTTGAGATTTAGCAACTTTTTCTAGTTGAGTTTGAACCATAGAGGCATGTTTTCCTACACCTCTAATGTCATTGGTGATTCTAAATAACAAGTCACTCAAGCGAGCAATCATCTCAGAATTATATTTCAATTATTTCATAACATTTTCATTGAAGTGATCTTGCTTTCTCATGTAATTATCAAACTCATAAAGGCATTGACTAGGATACATATTATAAGGATTGTCCTTTTCATTGAATTTCATTAAAGAATTTACCTCTACCACCTTGAGTGGTGGTGGTGTTTCAGGTCCATGTATCTCTTCAATAGGAGGTAAATTTTTAACATCCTCTGCCTTAATACCTTTTTCCTTCATGGATTTCTTTGCCTCTTGCATATCTTCCGGACTGAGATATAAGATACCCCTCTTCTTTGGAGTGGGTTTATGCGGTGGTTCAGGAAGAGTCCAATCATCATAATTTTTCAATATATTATTTAGTAATTCCTTAGGTTGTTCAACAGTTTGTTCCCTAAAAACACAACCAGCACAACTATCTAGGAAGTCCCTAGAAGCATCGGTTAGTCCATTATAGAAGATATCAAGTATTTCATTTTTCTTAAGAGGATGATCAGGCAAAGCACTTAACAATTGGAGAAGCCTCCCCCAAGCTTGTGGGAGACTCTCTTCTTCAATTTGCACAAAGTTAAATATTTTCTGTAAGGTAGCTTGTTTCTTATGAGCAGGAAAATATTTTTCAGAGAAGTAATAAATCATATCCTGGGGACTACGCACACAACCAGGAGCAAGAGTATTGTACCATGTCTTAGCATCACCCTTTAATGAGAACGGGAATAACTTGAGAATATAGTAGTAGCGAATTTTATCCTCATGAGCAAAAAGGGTAGCTATATCATTCAATTTAGTGAGATGTGCCACAATAGTTTCAGTTTCATAACCATGGAAAGGATCAGATTCAACCAAAGTAATTATCTCTGGATCGACAGAGAATTCATAATCCTTATCATCAACAAAGATAGGTGAAGTAGCAAACTTAGGATCACATTTCATTCTAGCATTCAAAGATTTCTCTTTCAGTTTGCATAATAATTTCTTAAGGTCATCTCTATCATTGCAAGCAAGAAAATCTGTAGCTGTCTCCTCATCCATAACATAATCTTCAGGTACTTTAGGCAATTCATATCTAGGAGAGCTAGGTCTAACAGGTGTTTCAAGATTTTTAGTTTCAAGTACTTCATCAGTTTCAACAATTTCATCAGTTTCAGCATTCTCAATGTTTTTAGTTCTAGCAATTTGTTCATCAAGAAAGTCACCTAGTGGCACATCATCATCAAGCAGGGTACTAGCATCATTATGAGTAGCATTCATAGAAGTGGCATCATCAATAACTTGCGACATATCAGGATTAATAGCATGTGGTGGTGTTGCAAGTCTACTCAAAATAGAAGGTGAATCAAGTGCAGAGCTAGATGGCAGTTCCTTACCTCCCCTCGTCTTAGAGGGAAAAATCTTAGTCTTTGTATCCTTCAGATTCTTCATAGTGATAAATTGATAATAATCCCAAGTGACTCAACAAATATAGCTATGCTCCCCGGCAACGGTGCCAGAAAAAGGTCTTGATAACCCACAAGTATAGGGGATCGCAACAGTTTTCGAGGGTAGAGTATTCAACCCAAATTTATAGATTCGACACAAGGGGAGCCAAAGAATATTTGCAAGTATTAGTAGCTAAGTTGTCAATTCAACCACACCTGGAGATTAATTATCTGCAGCAATATGATCGGTAGCACAGTAGTATGATAGTTTTAATAGTAGTAGCAACAGCAATAGTAACGGTAACAGTGATAGCAAAGATTTTGTAGCAAGTGTAACAGTAACAGTAGCAGTAGTAACTTAGCAAGAACAATATATGGAAAATTCGTAGGCATTGAATCAGTGAATTCGTTGCATGATATTCATCATATAACAGTCATAACCTAGGGCGATACAGAACTAGCTCCAGTTCATAAATATAATGTAGGCATGTATTCCGTAAATAGTCATACGTGCTTATGGAAAGAACTTGCATGACATCTTTTATCCTACCCTCCCATGGCAGCGGGGTCCATAAGGAAACTAAGGGATATTAAGGTCTCCTTTTAATAGAGAACCGGAACAAAGCATTAGCACATAGTGAATACATGAACTCCTCAAACTACGGTCATCACCGGAAAGTATCCCGACTATTGTCACTCCGCGGTTTGCGGATCATAACACGTAGTAGGTGACTATAACTTGCAAGATCGGATCTAGAACATAGATATAATGGTGATAACATAAACGGTTCAGATCTGAAATCATGGCACCCGGGCAAAGTGACAAGCATTAAGCATGGCAAAGTCATAGCAACATCAATCTCAGAACATAATGGATACTAGGGATCAAGCCCTAACAAAACTAACTCGATTACATGATGAATCTCATCCAACTCCTCACTGACCAGCGAGCCTACGAAGGAATTACTCACTACCAGTGGGGAGCATCATGGAATTGGCGATGGAGAAGGGTTGGTGATGACGAAGGTCGAAGATCCCCCTCTCCGGAGCCCCACACGGACTCCAGATCTGGCCTCCCGGTGAAGAATGGGAGGTGGCGGCGGCTCCGTCTTGTGAAACGCGATAATTCTTCCTCCTCTATTTTTTTCTATGAAAATGTGAATTTATAGCATTGGAGATAGGGTCAGCAGGGCCACCAGGTGGGGACAACCCACCTGGGTGCGCCAGGAGGGGGGCGTGCCCTGGTGGGTTGTGCTCACCCAGGGGGGCCCCTCCGATGGTTCTTGGCTCCAGTATTTTTCTTTTATTCTATAAAAAATCTCTAAAAAGTTTCGTTCCATTCCAAGAACTTTTATTTCTGCACAAAAACAACACCATGGTAGTTCTGCTGAAAACAGCGTCAGTTCGGGTTAGTTTCATTCAAATCATGCAAATTAGAGTCCAAAACAAGAGGAAAAGCGTTAGGAAAAGTAGATACGACGGAGACGTATCACGCGACGGTTCACTATTCTTGATTATGGTGAAGCCCAAGGAACTCTTAGCAGATCATCGACAGCCAGAGCCGAGCGATTGTCAGAACCTTGTGAAAAGCGACACCATGCCGTCAATGAACTGAACCGAAGCAACACTCGAGGGAAGCATAGCAAGAACATCACCCTCACATCCACATGTGATCTAGATCGCAACCTGCATCTACTCATAGAACCGCTCATGATGCCACTGTTGGGTAACGTAGTAGAAAAACAAAAAAAATCACCCTACGATCACCCAGGAACAATATGAAGATGCATAACGGGTTGTGATCAACAATCGTTACCGACTCCGGGAGTGCAGCAGAAGTAGATGAGTCGGTGTAGATCGTACTTGGAGTCCCTCAAACGTCGATGACCATCCCGTGAACTACCCTCGAACGATCCCTCGAACGTAAGACCGAAAGCACGTCCTCTCTACTTGGTTGCAAGCGTACGGTCTTCACAATCCGGCAGCGCTTCGCCGTCCAGAGCTAATCATCGCCGGAGAATTAGAGGGAGGAGATTAGAACCACACGGGGCTTCTAATTATGAGGATTAGAGGTGGCTTGGGCTAGCTCTAATTAGTCAACTAGGACCAACAAGAACTAGAACTAGATCAACTAGAGGAGGCTTCAAAACTTGTATCTTCATAGGGTGGAAATCCTCTAGTATATATAGGTTAGAGGGGAGGGAGAGGGCAGCCACCAAAGGGGGAAAGTCCCCCTTGGGGCTCCAGCCTAGGGAGAGGGAGTGGGACTCCCTCCCCTAGTCCAATTCGGCCCCCCACAAGGAAAGGGGGGGCGCCTTCCTACTTGGGCCCTTGTGGCCCAAGTTGCCTTCCACCTCTTGGCCTTTTAAGGCCCATTGATATTTAAATTAAATATAAAATGTTCTAAATATTTTCAGAGCATTATATATATAATTTAACATCCTCGGAAACATTTCCACCTATATATAATTAATTGTAATACCCGGTATTACCCGATATTCACCGAAAACCCTTTCGGTGACCCCGAAATGCTTCCGGAACCTCTCGGAACTATTCCGGATATTAATAAAACAATTCCACAAATATATTCTCATCGCTACCATCCCACTAACACTCAGCAGATCATGATTACCTTAAGCTTATGACCCCGTAGGTTCGGTAAACCATAGACATGAGTGAAACCACTTCGTTCAATGACCGATAGCAGAACCGTGGACATCCATATCGGTCCCTATGATTACACGAATGATATTCGAGTGTAACTTTGGTTATCATGTGATATTCCCTTTGCTTCGTGATACTTTACAAAACCCAGTGTGCATCGGTATCCTCCTGAGTCATCACCATGCTCACTATACCGTTGCTCCCGTTACCGATTTTGTTCTTCTTTCTCGTTGAAGTGTTCCGGCATCCCCGTGACGTAGTCACATGTGTCTGGCCAGACGATGATGGATGTCGTCACACCGAGAGGGCCCTAAGAATATCTCTCCATCGTCGGAGGAGCAAATCCCACTCTCAAGCTGTCCTGTCACTTGTCAAACTTTCCGGTGTGCCTGAAAGTTGTCGTTATGATCACCTTGTTACAGATGACGTTTGAGCAACCCCAAAGCCCACCGTCTGGTAGGAAGTGACCTGAGACACTCTCATGGTCTGAGGTACTAAAACACATGCTAACACTCTGTGTTATAACAGATGATTTCAGATGATATAATCACATAGTATAACAAACAAGTATTGGGTTGATTCAATATGATCGTTCTTCTAATGTCATACCCTCAATGTTGTTTTAGGACTATCGTTACACTTAACGATATTCTAAGATCCAGAAAATGTGATCACCAACAACACTTGAGCCAATCTTAGAGGCGAGACCGGGAACCTATTGTTTACCGTTTATCATTTCACACGTGCTTATGAGTTTTCCACTGAATCGCATATTCCAGGATCATAGCAGTTATAGCATGAAATATAAACTCTTAATTATGAATAACGGAAATATAATAATACAATATTATTGCCTCTAGGGCATATTTCCAACATGAACGCATTGGTTAATTTTCTCATCGGCCCAATTGGATGATATGACCAAACACAACTTGTTCCTTCGGCGCTTCACATTCAAATGATGATAAGGACCCGGGGGGCTCTGTCTTACCTTCCTTTCCCATCTAGAATAGTTGAGAGGTCTCTCGTGGGGTGCTCCTGTCTTGATCCCCACTCTTCTCCGACGCCAAGATTAGACGGAGTGGAGATTGAAAGTATCGATATGGTTGACTAGAGGGGGGTGAATAGGCAACTACCAATTTTTAGCTTTTCTTAACAAATTTGGTTAAGCACCAAGTAGGTTGTCTAGATATGCAACTAGGTGAGCAACCTATATGATGCTAACAATACTAACAATAAGGGCAAGCAAGATATACAACACAAGTAAAGCTTGCACAAAGTAAAGGTACGAAATAACCACAAGTGGAGCCGGTGGAGACGAGGATGTGTTACCGAAGTTCCTTCCCTTTGAGGGGAAGTACGTCTCCATTGGAGCGGTGTGGAGGCACAATGCTCCCCAAGAAGCCATTAGGGCCATCGTATTCTCCTCACGCCCTCACACAATGCGAGAAGCCGTGATTCCACTAGTGGTGCCCTTGAAGGCGGCGACCGAACCTTTACAAACAAGGTTGGGTCAATCCCCACAACTTAATTGGAGGCTCCCAACAACACCACAATGGAATGTCGCTCCGAGGTGACCTCAACCGTCTAGGGTGCTCAAACACCCAAGAGTAACAAGATCCGCAAGGGATTCGTGGGGGGCATCAAATTTCTCTTGGTGGAAGTGTAGATCGGGGCCTTCTCAACCAATCCCTAGAAAATCAACAAGTTTGATTGGCTAGGGAGAGAGAACGGGCGAAAATGAGCTTTGGTGCAACAATGGAGTTTGGGGGAGGAAGAGGTAAGTCTTCTTGAGGAAGAAGACCCCCTTTTATAGTGGGGGACAAATCCAACCGTTATGCACCTCTCAGCCCGCAGGCAAGCGGTACTACCGCTCCAGGCGCGGTACTACCATTCTGGGAGCGGTACTACCGCTCCTTGTAACATGAACAACATATTAGAAGAGCAGGGGAGAAAACAGAGGAACGGGCGGTGGTAGCCGTGGTAGTAGGGGCGGTACTATCGCCTATAGGCGGTACTACCGCTGCTACAACCGCCAGTTTTCTAGGGTGAACAGGTAGCACGTTAGAGACCCTAAGGTACTACCGTAAAACCCGACATGAAAATGTCGAGGCCCCAACTACGAGCGGGAGTAACAGCAGTACTACCGCCTATAGGCGGTATTACCGCTGCTGCCCACGGTACTGCCGCTTGCAACTCTTCTCCCCTTCTTCGGCACAAACGAAGGACAACTTCAATGAAGCAGAAAGAGGCGAAGGGTGCTATATGAGTGTGTACGTGTTGATTCCACCCGAACCTTTCCGAAGCGGACCCCTCTTGATAGTACGGTTTTCCCTACGACTCAAATCCACTAGAAAAGAAATGAGGGAAAGAAAACCATCTTCACTTGAAACTCCGAGGGGCACGAATCGTCTTGTGCCATATGCTTGAAAGCCTGAAATGCTCAATGCACATGATTAGTTCGCAAACACATTGTCATCAATCACCAAAACCACTTAGGGAGAAATATGCCCTAACAATCTCCCCCTTTTTGGTGGATTGATGACAACGCGGAATTTGCACAAAGGATAAAGCAAAAAGGAGATGTGCAACCCCACAATCTACAAAATATAGACAGGCTCCCCCTAGATGTGTGCACTATTTTAGATATGCTTTTGGAATGCAAAATACACACATATAGGATCCACACTCTCCTATATTTTATAGACCAAACCATACTTGCAAAAACATAGTAAGATGAAAGCAGGCAAGTGATATCATGTGAGCATATGAATAATAGCATAGGCATAAGATGCATCTCACAGGCAATGAATAACATAAAGTACTTGACATAAATAGATAGGGATAGGATTGCTCATATGTCTCACACCATATGGTCTCGAACACACAGGATAACCACAACCAAAGCAAATGAAAGAGTTTGAGGGAGGAAAGCAACGGCAAAGAGAGAAACACACGCTCGACTCAAGACACAAGACACACTACAAATCCCTACACTCTCTCCTCCTCTGGCATCGAGACACCAAAAGAGTAGAGAGGACACCTAAGAACATCGGTGGTAGCAAAACTCCAGGACATCACCAATCATACTCCTCCTCCTCGTCAGACTCCTCTACAGCAGGTGTAGGGCCTCCAGTGCCATCATTAGAATCGGTCCACGGGCAGTGCACACGGACCCAAGCCTCCTCATCAGTGATCCTCTCCTCGGAACCATCTGAAACGGTGAGGCCAACCTGCCTCATAATGGCCTTGTCACGACAACGGGCCTTCTTTGCAACTACATGAGCCTTATACTGTCCCTTGGCCTGAAGGCAAAACAGCTTCTTCATCTTCTACTTGAGCTTCTTAGCCCAAGAGGGCTCCTCAGACGGCTCATAGTCTGGCTCATCATCATCATCCTCAGACCTAACTGTGTCATGCTCTTGTGGGGCAGGAGCTGTCATTCCCCACTTCTCCTTCTGCCTCAGCTGAATAACATCATGAGACACTAGGTCTCTAGTGATAAGCTCCTCATCAGGAAACGTAGACGCCCATGTCTCCTCAATGAGCTGCATCAGATAGGGGCCATAAATGATGCATCTGCACTCCAAGATCGCACAACGAAGTTCTGACCACATGACATGAGAGACATCCAACACCTCCTGAGAGCCATGCTGCTTCTGGCAGAAAAGAAGGAGGTCCACCAGATAGGAATGCACCATATCCTGATTGCCAACACGAGGGAACAGAGTGTTCCTGAAGATCTGATGCATGATATCCAGAAAGGGCCAGAGCTCATAGGAGACGTGCCCATTCTTAGACACCTTCTTGGTAGAGAAAGGCCACAAAGGCTCCTTGTGAGTAGCATTAGCCTATCGGTGAGGGCAAAACCCAATTGGGGTTTGGGCGCCCTTATCCTCATACGACAGCAACTCCATAAAGTTCTTCCAAGAAGCAGACAGACGCCGACCATTGGTCATCCAGGAGAGAGTCATGTCCACATCATGCCCAAAGTGTACTGTGGCATAGAATTGGGCCACAAGCTCCGCATCAAAATCCTTGTTGAACGAGATGATCCTCTTGATGTCCAGCTCCTCGCACCTCTGTAGTGCGGCTCCAAAGTACGGCAAGTCCCTCTCCATGTGAGAGAGATCAACAGACTTGACTTTCACAAATAGATTCTTCTTTCCCTTCAACACATCATGGAAGATAGACTGCTGAAACTTGTTCCAAAACATGCGATGCACAACGGAAGGATCCTGAGGCTCCCGGTACAGATTGTGCTTACGAGCCGTACCAAACTCCAGAGCAGACATCTGATGAGCACCCTTGGGCCCCCTGATCTTGACTGCAGTCACTTTAAATCTCTATCTTGGCTGCTCACCGAAGCCACTCACAGGCACTGAGCCACTCTTTGGCAAGGTGCTATCCACTGACACATCGGCAGAACGGTAGCGCTTGGAGCCACCGGTATGGGCGGGATTCTTGTGACGAGCCTGATGCCCGGAGCTACTACCACCAGCAAAAACACACACAAGAACACGAAAACAACAAATTGCATAAGCCACAAGAAAAAAAGACAAAAGAGTGAAGATGGAACGAGGAAAAGCTGAAGTTGGCAGCTCGAAGCGGTAGTACCGCGCCTCCCAGTGGTAGTACCACCTACAAGCGGTAGTACCGCTCAAGGTGGATGTCAGCGGGGCTGACAACTTCCGTGGAGAGATCTGGTAGTACCGGAGGTACCAAATTCAAATTTTCGCGGTTAAACCTTCAATCTACCTACTCTAGCAGTCCTCTATGTCCTACTCATGCCCCGATTTGGCCAAAAATCAAAGAATGCAATGGATATTGCCCTAAAACCTAGATCCAAGAACTAGAACCAAAGAGGAGAAGAACGGGGGCAATACCGGCATCCATGGCAAGAGGAGAGGGTGGGGATCAATCCCACCAGACGGAAACGCGGAAGACGGCCCGGAGGCGGCCCTCCGCTGCCTGTTCGTCGCCTGAGAGAGAGATGAGGGAGCGAGTGAATGGGTATGGGGGAGAGAAACCTCCCCCTGCCCCGATTCATAACCCCCCGCTCAAACTCACAGCACGGTAGTGATACGTCTCTGTCGTATCTACTTTTCCTAACGCTTTTCCTCTTGTTTTGGACTCTAATTTGCACGATTTGAATGAAACTAACCCGGACTGACGCTGTTTTCAGCAGAACTACCATGGTGTTGTTTTTGTGCAGAAATAAAAGTTCTCGGATTGGAACGAAACTTCGTGAGGATTTTTTATATAATAAAAAAGAAATTCTGGAGCCAAGAACCACAGGAGGGGGGCACCTGGGTGGGCACAACCCACCAGGGCGCCCCCCCTCCAGGCGCGCCCAGGTGGGTTGTCCCCACCTGGTGGCCCCGCAGACTCCAACCCTGATGCTATAAAGTCATATTTTCGGAGAAAAAAACAGGGAGAAAGAATTATCATGTTTCACGAGACAGAGCCACCGGCACCTCCTGTTCTTCATCGGGAGGCCAGATCTGGAGTCCGTTTGGGGCTCCGAAGAGGGGGATCTTCGATCTTCGTCATCACCAACCCTTCTCCATCGCCAATTCCATGATGCTCCCCACCGGGAGTGAGTAATTCCTTCGTAGGCTCGCTGGTTGGTGAGGAGTTGGATGAGATTCATCATGTAATCGAGTTAGTTTTGTTAGGGCTTGATCCCTGGTATCCATTATGTTCTGAGATTGATGTTGCTATGACTTTGCCATGCTTAATGCTTGTCACTTTGGGCCCGGGTGCCATGACTTCAGATCGGAACCGTTTATGTTATCACCATTATATCTATGTTCTAGATCCGATCTTGCAAGTTATAGTCACCTACTACGTGTTATGATCCGGCAACCCCGGAGTGACAATAGTAGGGACACTTCCCGGTGATGACCGTAGTTTGAGGAGTTCATGTATTCACTATGTGTTAATGCTTTGTTCCGGTTCTCTATTAAAAGAAGGCCTTAATATCCCTTAGTTTCCAATAGGACCCCGCTGCCACGGGAGGGTAGGACAAAATATGTCATGCAAGTTCTTTCCATAAGCACGTATGACTATTTATGGAATACATGCCTACATTATATTTATGAACTGGAGCTAGTGCTGTATCGCCCTAGGTTATGACTGTTATATGATGAATATCATCCAACGAATTCACCGATCCAATGCCTACAAATTTATCTCATATTGTTCTTGCTAAGTTACTACTGCTATTGTTACTATTGCACTTGCTACAAAATCATTGCTATCACTGTTATCGCTACTATTGTTGTTGCTACTACTATCAAAACTATCATACTACTTTGCTACTGATCGCTTTGCTACAGATAATTAATCTCCAGGTGTGGTTGAATTGACAACTCAGCTGCTAATACTTGCAAATATTCTTTGGCTCCCCTTGTGTCGAATCAATAAATTTGGGTTGAATACTCTACCCTCGAAAACTGTTGCGATCCCCTATACTTGTGGGTTATCAAGACCTTTTTCTGGCGCCATTGCCGGGGAGCATAGCTATATTTGTTGAGTCACTTGGGATTATTATCAAATTATCACTATGAAGAATCTGAAGGATGCTAGGACTAAGATTTTTCCCTCTAAGACGAGGGGAGGTAAGGAACTGCCATCCAGCTCCGCTTTAGATTCACCTTCTGTTATAAGTAGACCTGCAACACCACCACATGCTATCAATTCTGATATGTCGCAAGTTATTGATGATGCTACTTCTGCTATGAATGCTACTCATGATGATGCTAGTACCTTGCTTGATGATAATGTGCCACTAGGTGAATTTCTTGATGAACAACTTGCTAGAACTAAAGCTTTTGAGAATGCTGAAACTGATGAAGAGCTTGAAACTGAAAATCTTGAAACACCTATTAGACCTAGTTCTCCTAGATATGAATTGCCTAAGATACCGGAAGGTTATGTTATGGATGAGGAGACAACTAGGGATTTTCTTGCTTGCAAAGATAGGGATGATCTGAAGAAGTTATTATGCAAACTGAAAGAGAAATCTTTGAGTGCTAGAATGAAATGTGATCCTAAGTTTGCTACTTCACCTATCTTTGTTGATGATAAGGATTATGAATTCTCTGTCGACCCAGAGTTGATTACTTTGGTTGAATCTGATCCTTTCCATGGTTATGAAACTGAAACTGTTGTGGCACATCTTACTAAGTTGAATGACATAGCCACCCTATTTGCTCATGATGAGAAAATTCGCTACTATTATATTCTCAAATTATTTCCATTCTCATTAAAGGGTGATGCTAAGGCTTGGTATAATACTCTTGCTCCTGGTTGTGTGCGTAGTCCCCAGGATATGATTTATTACTTCTCTGAAAAATATTTTACTGCTCATAAGAAACAAGCTGCCTTACAGGAAATATTTAACTTTGCGCAAATTGAAGAAGAGAGTCTCCCACAAGCTTGGGGGAGGCTTCTCCAATTGCTTAATGCTTTGCCTGATCATCCTCTTAAGAAAAATGAAATACTTGATATCTTCTATAATGGACTAACCGATGCTTCTAGGGATTTCCTAGATAGTTGTGCTGGTTGTGTTTTTAGGGAGCGAACTGTTGAACAAGCTGAAGAATTATTGAATAACATATTGAAAAATTATGATGATTGGACTCTTCCCGAACCACCACTCAAACCTACTCCGAAGAAGAGGGGTATCTTATATCTCAGTCCTGAAGATATGCAAGAGGCAAAGAAATCTATGAAGGAAAAAGGTATTAAAGCTGAGGATGTCAAAAATTTACCACCTATCGAAGAAATAGATGGGCTTGAAACACCACCACCCAATGTGGTAGACGTAAATTCTTTACTAAAGTTCGATGAAGGTGATATTCCTTATAATAAACATCCTAGTCAATGCCATTATGAGTTTGATAATTACATTAGAAAACAAGATCACTTCAATGCAAATGTTATGAAACAATTGAAATACAATTCTGATATGATTGCTCGCTTAAGTGACTTGTTATTTAGAATCTCAAATGATGTTAGAGGTGTGGGAAAACATGCCTCTATGGTTCAAACTCAATTAGAACAAGTTGCTAAATCTCAAAGAGAGTTGCTTGATGAAATGAATAATAATATCAATGATCATGCTGTTGGAGTAATGACTAGAGGAGGTAGAATGACTCAGGAACCACTTTATCCTGAGGGACACCCAAAAAGAATTGAACAAGACTCTCAAAGAGTTGATACTGATGTACCTAGTCCTTCTAAAAAGAAAAAGAAGAAGAAAAATGGTAGGACTTTGCATGCCTCTAGTGAACCTGAAGTTGAAAAACCTCCTGATAATGATAATGAAGTCTCTATCTCTGATGCTGAAACTCAATCTGGTAATGAACACTCACCTTCTGAAAATGAAAAAGACAATGATGAGGTTCATGAAGACACTCAAACAAATAATAAAGAACCAGATAATGATGTTGAGATAGAACCAGCAGCTGATCTTGATAACCCACAAACCAAGAATAAAAGGTATGATAAAAGAGCCTTTGTTTCTAGAAAACACGGTAAGGAAAGAGAACCGTATGTTCAAAAACCTATGCCCTTTCCACCTAAGTCAACTAAGAAGAAAGATGATGAAGAATTTGAACGCTTTGCTGAAATGCTGAGGCCAGTCTTTTTGCGTACTCGCTTGACTGATATCTTCAAAATGCCTCCTTATGCAAAGTACATGAAAGACATCATCACCAATAAGAGAAAAATACCAAAAGCTGAAATCTCCACCATGCTTGCTAATTATGCTTTTAAGGATGGAGTACCTAAAAAACTTGGAGATCCGGGAATACCAACTATACCTTGCTCCATTAAAAGAAACTATGTGAAAACTGCTTTATGTGATTTAGGAGCTGGTGTTAGTGTTATGCCTTTCTATTTATATAAAAGACTTGATTTGAATAAACTCACACCTACTGAAATATCTTTGCAAATGGCTGATAAATCAACTGCCATGCCTATCGGTATTTGTGAGGATGTGCCCGTTGTTGTTGCTAATGTTACTATCTTGACTGACTTTGTTATACTTGAGATGCCCGAGGACGACAACATGTAGATTATTCTTGGTAGACCCTTCTTGAATACTGCAGGGGTTGTTATTGATTGCAATAAAAGCAAGGTCACTTTTCATATCAATAGTAATGAGCATACGGTGCACTTTCCGAAGAAACAATTCCAAGTGAATGGTATTAATGTTATTTAAAAATCTCCGACAATCACTATTGGAAGTTTTCAACTACCCCTACCTACTGTTAAAAAGAAATATGAAATGCTTATTGTTGGGGACATTCATATCCCCATTGAGGTAACTTAGTGTTTTACGAAAGTTCTTCGGCTTCTTGCTAATCGGAAGTGGTTGTTAATAAGGCTTGATCAACCTTATTAATGAATCATTTTTGAGAGGTATGAAATTGATGAATTTAGTGAGCACTACCTTCTGTCCCTACCTTTTTATTTTCTGTTTTTATTAGTTAAATAAAATAAAATGCCATGCCTTGCCTGTTTTCTGAGTTTTCCGTGCAATAAAAAAATGACCCAAAAATAAAAGTTCTCAGAATGCTCTGAAAATTTAATACGTTTTTTTTCGAATATTTAAGAATTTTTGGTGCAAATAACATCAGAGGGAGGTGCTCCAGGTGGGCACAACCCACCTGGGCGCGCCAGCACCCCCAGGCGCGCCCTGGTGGGTTGTGGTCCCCACGTGGGCCCCCTCACTTATCTCTTCATCCCACATCATCACCTACCTCCAGAAAAAAATCACCATTGCTCTCTCTCTCGTGTTCTTACTCTCAAACCCGCGGATTTCGATCTCTTTGCTCGAAGTTCCGTTTCTGAAACTGTTTTGGGGGATTGTTGCTTGGTATGTGACTCCTCCATTGGTCCAATTAGTTTTTGCTTTAGTGGTTTATATTTAGAATAATTAGTGACTCTTGGTGCTGCTATAGATGAGCTTGCATGTTGAATTCTTATAGTTCTAAGTAGTTTGAATGCTTGATATGGCCTCTATGCATCACTATGAGTAGTTGCTATCAATCTTGTAAAGTTTTGTTGATAAAAATTTGTGACCCAAAATTTTTCAGAAAATTGTACGCGAATATGATGAACCTCTTTGGAAGGAGTTCTTCGAGGCGGAGGTCCTCGGAGGCATCTTCTAGTAGCAGCTCCGTTCGCCGGTCTTATTTTGAACCAAGTGAAAATTCCATTCGAGATGCCGCCACCAAATCATGTTTATGGCCATGCAATGATTATGTGGTGCGTGTGGGCATTAAAGAAGAATTTGAGCAATATGTTCACAATGCCGAGCTCGATCCCTACATTGCAGATAAGTGCAACCAACACCTCAGCCTCAGTGAATCATTTAAAAAATAATTTAAATTCCACCCTCGTGAGTCTAGAGTGTCGTTTAAACTATATGACTATCCTTTCACTCTATCCTTAGAGGCATTTTCTAATCACTGCAAAATTCCATTTTGGGGTTCATTGGACGAGCCACCAAGGTCGAAGTTTGAGATATTCTTGACTAGCCTTTGCTATGGTGAGACTAGAGGAGTGACTCAAGGTAGAATAAAGAGCATTCATTTTCCCTCAATCCAATACTTTGCACTATTTAATGGAAAATGCATTGTAGGCAAACAGGATTGTAGTACACTTTGTGCTCTAGACTTGAGCCTTATCCGTACCGCTCTCACCAGTGACAAAAGTTATAACCTTGGAGCGATCTGGCACGTAGATTGCAACACAACGCTGGTAGTGGATATTTTTATGGTGGGATTTACGCCACACGCTTAGCAAGAGAGCTAGGTGTTTCACCTTGGCCTTATGACCCCATCTTACCCACGCAATACCTTGACTTCGATGCTATGAAACATCATAAGATCCTTAGTGGTGAACCCCATAATTTTACTTATAACCTGTTGTTTAATAAAAGTTCTGTTGTGGACATCTTTTTGCCTGCACCTGCTCTCTTTGATGTTCATAGCAAGGGAAGATATTATGTTCTTGAGAGCGAAGCCCGAGCACATAACGCGGCAGTTGTGGCTGCACGACGGGCTGAGACATATGCACCTAGAGCCTCCGTAAGCTATCACTCCGACCATTATGCAGGCTACTGATGGAGATTACCAAGTTAGGCCAAAAGCCTAAGCTTGGGGGAGTACGTATTTCCACCGACATTACATTCATGTTCACACATTTCATTCCAGTTGTCGGTGTCCACACTTTTTCGTTGTATTATCCATGCTAGATTTATTTTCTCGCCTTCTTCTTGTGTGTTTAAAAAAAACTTTGAGAAAATACAAAAATATTTCCTGCTTCTTTCTAGTATAACTAGCTGTAGTATTTAAAAAAAACCCAAAAAGATTTCCTTGTTCTTCTTTTGCTTGTTGGGAGCTCTCCCGTGTAAATAGTTTTTCTCGTTTTTGTTTTCCTTTCTTAAATTTGCTTTCTTTCAGAAAAACCAAAAACTCCAAAAATATTTCAGTGTGTTTCTCTGAATTTCTTTTTATTGAGTCGTACCGAGGAGAAGACCACGATGAAAATGTTGAGTGGCTCTCATATGCATTGCTGTTGATCTAACAGGGAGCCCATATTACCTTGTTTTCTTCTTTTTGAATAAAATGTTTGCAGATTCCAGCTTAGTCCACGGCACTCTTGCACTATTATTATTTTCATATCGTTCGGTCGTGCAAGTGAAAGGCAATAATGACGATATTTGATGAACTGGCTGTGACAGAGAGAAACAGGTATGAACTCAACTTGTTCTGTTTTTGTAAATATGTTTAACCTAGTATCCATGATTCAGCTCATTATGATCAAACATGTTTGCAATGACCCTTAGAGATTATAGTTTCTCATGCCATGCTTAAGTAGCTAGGAGTGGATAATGATTTATCTTGGATGTCAACATTGCGTTAAAATAATTGTGATGAAGTATGATGATATGGTATCCTCCTCTGAATGTTCGAGTGGCTTGACTTGGCACATGTTCATGCATGTAGTTGAATCAAAACCAACATAGCCTCTATGATATTTATGTTCATGGTCTTCATATCCTACTCATGCTAGTATTCAACGTTACTTATGCATAATGCATGTTAATGACCGTTTTCGCTCTCTAGCTGGCCGCTTCTCAACCTAATTGCTAGCCTTCGCCTGTACTAAGTGGGAATTCTGCTTGTGCATCAAAACCCTGAAACCCAAGTTATTCCAGATGAGTCCACCATACCTACCTATATGCGGTATTACCCTGCCGTCCTAAGTAAATTTGCATGTGCCACCTCTAGAAACTTCAAATAAATATCCTTTTTTGTGTGCCTGGATTGTTCATAGAGCGACAGGAGGTAGTCAGTATCTTCCATGCTAAGCGGGTTATTCCCATGATGAGTGTTTATTCACTCATCCTTGCACGAGAGGGGTGGTAATAGAGATTCCCAGTCCCAAATTCAAATTGCAAATAATAAAACAAAACTCCCCAAGGACTGTTGTTCGTATGGACGGCACCCGTTGTTTCGAACAAGCCGTGGAGTGTGATTGTTGGTGGAGGGGGAGTAAACCTTTACTTTTATCGCTTGGGAACCGCCACTAATGTGTTTAGCATGGAAGATACCGATAACTAATGGTCGCGAAGTAAATAAGAAGGGTGCATTTCTCAAAATTTCATTTACCTCTGTTTTAAAACTTGAGCTCTGGCACCTCTGCAAATCACTGCTTCCCTCAGCGAAGGGACTATCTATTTACTTTTATGTTGTGTCATCACCTTCTCAAATAAGCGCCAGAACCTGAGAGCACCATTGTCATCCTCATGCATTGTGTGTAGCTAATGTTGGGTGCATCATGACTGGATCTTTTCTACCATGAATTACAATGTTTAGTCGCTGCTCGGACTTTGGAGGTGCTCTGCATTTATGTTTTGCGGTCTCAGAAAGGGCTAGCGAGATACCACAATTGTCATATTATATCATGGTTGCTTTGACAAAGTGTTGTTGTTTGAGATGTCTTATTATTGCTTGCTAGTTGATTATGCCATTGTTATGAGTTAATATAATTTTTAAGAGTTATTGTCGACATGGTTAGTTATAATCTTTGCTGAAAACCTGGGTGCTACTTAAGCTTATTTATGTAAACAAGAGCAAAAGAGTTCGTAAAAGTTTTTCTTTTTCACTTTCAGTTTATCAACTGAATTGCTTGAGGACAAGCAAAGGTTTAAGCTTGGGGGAGTTGATACGTCTCCATCGTATCTACTTTTCCTAACGCTTTTCCTCTTGTTTTGGACTCTAATTTGCATGATTTGAATGAAACTAACGATTCTAATGACGCTGTTTTCAGCAAAACTACCATGGTGTTGTTTTTGTGCAGAAATAAAAGTTCTCGAATTGGAACGAAACTTCGCGAGGATTTTTTATATAATAAAAGAGAATTTCTGGAGCCAAGAACCACAGGAGGGGGGCACCTGGGTGGGCACAACCCACCAGGGCGCCCCCCCCCCCTCCAGGCGCGCCCAGGTGGGTTGTCCCCACTTGGTGGCCCCGCAGACTCCAACCCTGATGCTATAAAGTCATATTTTCAGAGAAAAAATCAGGGAGAAAGAATTATCGTGTTTCACGAGACGGAGCCACAGCCACCTCCTATTCTTCATCAGGAGGCCAGATCTGGAGTCCATTTGGGGCTCCGAAGAGGGGGATCTTCGATCTTCATCATCACCAATCCTTCTCCATCGCCAATTCCATGATGCTCCCCACCGGGAGTGAGTAATTCCTTCGTAGGCTCGCTGGTCGGTGAGGAGTTGGATGAGATTCATCATGTAATCGAGTTAGTTTTGTTAGGGCTTGATCCCTAGTATCCATTATGTTCTGAGATTGATGTTGCTATGACTTTGCCATGCTTAATGCTTGTCACTTTGGGCCCGGGTGCCATGATTTCAGATCGGAACCGTTTATGTTATCACCATTATATCTATGTTCTAGATCCGATCTTGCAAGTTATAGTCACCTACTACGTGTTATGACCGGCAACCCTGGAATGACAATAGTCGGGACACTTCCCGGTGATGACCGTAGTTTGAGGAGTTCATGTACTCACTATGTGTTAATGCTTTGTTCCGATTCTCTATTAAAAGGAGGCCTTAATATCCCTTAGTTTCCAATAGGACCCCGCTGCCACGGGAGGGTAGGACAAAAGATGTCATGCAAGTTCTTTCCATAAGCACGTATGACTATTTACGGAATACATGCCTACATTATATTTATGAACTGGAGCTAGTTCTGTATCGCCCTAGGTTGTGACTGTTATATGATGAATATCATCCAACGAATTCACCGATCCAATGCCTACGAATTTATCTCATATTGTTCTTGCTAAGTTACTACTGCTATTGTTACTATTGCACTTGCTACAAAATCATTGCTATCACTGTTATCGCTACTATTGTTGTTGCTACTACTATCAAAACTATCATACTACTTTGCTACTGATCGCTTTGCTATAGATAATTAATCTCCATGTGTGGTTGAATTGACAACTCAGCTGCTAATACTTGCAAATATTCTTTGGCTCCCCTTGTGTTGAATCAATAAATTTGGGTTGAATACTCTACCCTCAAAAACTGTTGCGATCCCGTATACTTGTGGGTTATCAGGTAGTACCGTGGAGCCGGGCAGTAGTACCGCGCTGGCTCAGCGGTAGTACCGCGCGGGTGAAAACAGGTAGGAGCAAAAAGAGAAAAAGGGGCTTATGCAAAAGAGAAGACCAAGAAAAACTCGAGAGAGATAAGACAAGGAACCACAACAACAAGAAGAGACACCCCAAGCACAAAAGCAAAGGAAAAGAGAAGCATAGAAGAAGTGTCTCAAACACACACAAAAGACCTCACGACTAAAAGCAACAACAGTCAATCACGAGGAGAAGCCTCTCAAGGAGAGGGCGGTGGCCGAAGCCACCTATGTTTGAGTCAATCGGTATGGCACCGCGTAGATTTTAACCTTGGGCCCATGACCAAAACTCATCTTTGAAGCACAAGTACCATCATAAATGGCTAATGTGAAAGACTTGATCGATTTTTGCATAATGGGGGGAGGGAGAGTTCATTGAGAGAACAACACTCCCCCTATGTCCATGCCTACATCTAGAACAAGATATAATGATGAGTGCGGTGGGGTGTGCCTAGACTCAAGCCACATTGCTCGAATCAATGATATTTAGCTCATGCCTTAACTCGTGAAATCTTGCTTCATCTAGAGGCTTGGTGAAAATATCCGCTAGTTGCTCTTGAGTGTTGATGTAGATGATCTCAATATCTCCACGCTTGATGTGGTCTCGAATGAAATGATGATGAATCTAAATGTGCTTCGTCTTGCTATGTTTCACCGGATTGTGAGAAATCTTGAAAGCACTTTCATTGTCACATAGAAGAGGCACTTTGTCACAAGTGATACCGTAATCCTTTAAAGTTTGCCTCATCCATAGCAATTGTGCACAACAACTTGTGGCGGCTACATACTCGGCCTTGGTGGAGGAGAGAGATACACAATTTTGCTTCTTTGAGGACCAACTCGCCAAAGAGCGACCAAGGAATTGGCACCCTCCGGAAGTTGACTTCCTCTCCACACAATCTCCCGCCCAATCCAAGTCCGAATAACCCATGAGATCGAAGCTTGCTCCTTTGGGGTACCATAGGCCAAAGTTTGGGGTATGAGCCAAATATCGAAAGATTCGCTTGACTGCCTCATAGTGGCTTTCCTTAGGTGCGGCTTGAAACCGTGCACAAATTCCCACACTAAACATGATATTTGGTCTAGATGCATAAAGGTAAAGCAAGGATCCAATCATGGAGCGATATACCTTTTGATCCACCGCTTTACCATTGGGATCACTGTCAAGCTTGCATTTGGTGGGCATGGGAAACTTGACCGGCTTGACATCATCTAGCTTGAATCCCTTGAGCATGTCTTGGGTATACTTGGCTTGGTTGATGAACGTTCCTTCTCTTCTTTGCTTGACTTCGAACCTAAGAAAGAACTTCAACTCTCCCATCATAGACATCTCAAACTTCTCGGTCATTAGTGCGGCAAACTCATCATTGAAAGATTTGTTAGGAGAACCAAAAATAATATCATCAACATATAGTTGGCATATGAACAAATCCCCTTTGACCCTCTTAGTAAAAAGAGTGGGATCAATTTTCCCAATTTCAAACCCACGATCTTGTAACAACTCGGTAAGGTGCTCATACCACGCACGTGGGGCTTGTTTAAGGCCATAGAGCGCCTTTTTGAGTTTGTATACATGATTGGGGAGCTTGGGATCCTCGAATCCTGGAGGTTGTTTGACATATACCAACTCATTCAAAGGACCAATAAGAAATGCACTTTTCACATCCATTTGTTACAACTTAAAATCATGATGTGATGCATATACAAGCAACATGCGAATAGATTCAAGACGAGCAACGGGGGCAAAGGTTTCACCGTAGTTGATGCCCTCGACTTGGGAGTAGCCTTGTGCCACCAATCTTGCCTTGTTTCGAACAACCACACCGTTCGCATCTTGCTAGTTCTTGAAGATCCATTTGGTTCCAATGACATTGTATTCCTCCGTTGGCCTTGGCAATAATTCCCAAACTTGGTTGCGCTCGAAGTTGTTGAGTTCATCATGCATGGCTTCAAGCCAATCCTCATCATCAAGCACCTCATGTACCTTTTGGGGTTCAACACACGAAACAAACGCGTGATGCTCACAAAAGTTTGACAATTATTTATGAGTAGTTACCCCTTTTCTCAAGCTTCCAAGCATGTTCTCCATGACATGTTGTTGATGCTCGAGCTTGGAAGCCACCTTGGCAGCACGGTGCTCCAAAAGTTCCTCGATGGGCATTTGAGGATCATCTTGCTCATCTTGAGTTTGCTCTTGATCTTGAGCTTGCTCTTGATCTTGAGCACCGTCTTGAGCTTGCTCTTGACCTTGAGCTTGCTCTTGATCTTGAGCGAGCTCGGAGGCATGAACTTGATCTTGGGCATCATTTGGTGCATCACCATCTCCACGGGGTTGATCTTGCCCTTGATCTTGCTCATAGGGTTGAGGGCCTTCACTTTGTTCTTCGGAAGCGTGTGGGTCTAGTGTAGGTGATGGATCCACTTGAGTAGAGCATTGTCCTTCTCCTTCGGCCACAAGGGGTTCCTCAATGGGGAGTATTTAACCAATCCCCATTCTTCTTATGGCTTGGGGAGGAATTTCGTCACCTACATCACAAAGAGCACTTTGCTCTACTTGGGAGTCGTTATTTTCATCAAACTCCACATTACACGTCTCCTCAATGAGTCTGGTGGACTTGTTGAGGACACGGTAAGCATGAGAGTTTGTAGCATAACCAACAAATATGCCCTCTTGAGCTCTAGGTTCGAATTTAGACAAACGAACACCTTTCTTGAGAATGAAACACTTACAACCGAACACCCGGAAGTACTTGAGGTTGGGCTCGTTGCTGGTAAGTATCTCATATGGAGTCTTGTTCAAGCCTTTGCGGAGGTAGAGCCTATTGGATGCATGACATGCCGTGTTGATGGCTTTGGCCCAAAAGTTGTACGGGGATTTGAACTCCGCCATCATGGTCCTTGCCGCGTCCATCAACATCTGGTTCTTCCTCTCCGCCACACCATTTTGTTGAGGGGTATAGGGTGCGGCATATTGGTGCTTGATCCCCTCGTCACTAAGAAACTCATCCAAGGTGTAGTTCTTGAACTCGGTGCCGTTGTCACTTCTAATCATCAAAATCTTTGCTTCATGTTAACATTGTGCTTCATTTGTAAAGTTGATGACAGTTTGTTGAGTCTCACTCTTCCTCTTGAAGAAGTATACCCATGTATATCTTGAGTAGTCATCCACAATTACCAAGCAATACTTTCTTCCACCAAGACTATCAAAGGATGGAGGACCAAAGAGATCCATGTGAAGGAGATCCAAGGGCCTCTTCGAGTAGATGATAGTCGAGGGTCGGTGAGCCATTTCATGAAGCTTTCCTTCGATACAAGCACTGCAAGCACGGTCTTTGGCAAAACTCACATTTGTTAGTCCATGGACATGATACCCTTTGAGGAGACTTTGCAAAGATCTCATATTGACATGGGCTAGTCGGCGATGCCAAAGCCAACCCACATCAACTTTAGCCATTAGGCAAGTCGCGGTCTTAGTGGGTCGCTCCGAAAAGTTCACCACATAGAGACCATTCTCGACATGCCCAACAAAAGCTACTTTAAGAGTCTTTCTCCACAAAAGGGCCACGGTATCAAGATCAAAGAATGTTGCAAAGCCCATAAGTGCAAGTTGACGAACGGAAAGCAAATTGTATGCAAGGGACTCAACAAGCATGACCTTCTCAATAGATAAATCTTGAGAGATGACCAACTTGCCAAGTTCCAATACCTTAGATGTCGACGCATCACCAAATTGGACATGGGTGGGCATGGATGAAATTGGATGCACATCCACCACCAAGTCCTTGCTCCTGGTCATATGATTTGTTGCTCCACTATCAAGCAACCATGACACTCCACCGGAAGCAAACTCCTACAAGAGATCAATGCTTGGATTTAGGTACCCATTCTTGAATGGGTCCTTTGAGGTTAGTAACAAGGGTCTTAGGAACCTAAATAGACCATTCAATGTACTCATAATAAGAACCAACGAATTTAGCATAAACATGCCCATCACTAGCACGGCATAAAACATAAGAGGGGCTAAAGTCGCCGGCTTTGTTGGTAGGGGCGGTTTTGCCCTTCTTGGCATTACCACCCACTTCCTTGTTCTTCTTCTTCTCATGAGTACCCTCACCCACCTTGATAAAAGTTTCCTTGAGCGGAAGAGGTTGCTTGGTCTTGTTCTTCTTCTTCTTCTTTGTCTTGGGCACAAACCCAAGTCCTTCCTGTTGGAAATATGCCCTAGAGGCAATAATAAAATGGTTATTATTATATTTCCTTGTTCATGATAATTGTCTGTTATTCATGCTATAATTGTGTTATCCGGAAATCGTAATACATGTGTGAATACATAGACCACAACATGTCCCTAGTAAGCCTCTAGTTGACTAGCTCGTTGATCAATAGATGGTTACGGTTTCCTGACCATGGACATTGGATGTCATTGATAACGGGATCACATCATTAGGAGAATGATGTGATGGACAAGACCCAATCCTAAGCCTAGCACTAGATCGTGTAGTTCGTTTGCTAAAGCTTTTCCAATGTCAAGTAACTTTTCCTTAGACCATGAGATTGTGCAACTCCCGGATACCGTAGGAGTGCTTTGGGTGCACCAAACGTCACAACGTAACTGGGTGGCTATAAAGGTGCACTACGGGTATCTCCGAAAGTATCTGTTGGGTTGGCACGAATCGAGACTGGGATTTGTCACTCCATGGAACGGAGAGGTACCTCTGGGCCCACTCGGTAGGACATCATCATAATGAGCTCAATGTGATCAAGGAGTTGTTCACGGGATGATGTGTTACGGAAACGAGTAAAGAGACTTGCCGGTAACGAGATTGAACAAGGTATCGAGATACCGACGATCGAATCTCGGGCAAGTATCGTACCGATAGACAAAGGGAATTGCGTACGGGATTGATTGAATCCTCGACATCGTGGTTCATCCGATGAGATCATCGAGGAGCAAGTGGGAGCCAACATGGGTATCCAGATCCCGCTGTTGGTTATTGACCGGAGAGTCGTCTCGGTCATGTCTGCGTGTCTCCCGAACCCGTAGGGTCTACACACTTAAGGTTCGGTGACGCTAGGGTTATAGAGATATTAGTATGCGGTAACCCGAAGGTTGTTCGGAGTCTCGGATGAGATCCTGGACGTCACGAGGAGTTCCGGAATGGTCCGGAGGTAAAGATTTATATATGGGAAGTCCTATTTTGGCCAGCGGAAAATGTTCGGGATTTTTCGGTATTGTACCGAGAAGGTTCTAGAAGGTTTCGGAGTGGGGCCCACCTGCATGGGGGGACCCACATGAACGTGGGTAGTGGGGGCAAGGCCCCACACCCCTAGTCAAGGCGCACCAAGATTCCCCCTTAGAAGGAATAAGATCATATCCCGAAGGGATAAGATCAAGATCCCTAAAAAAGGGGGATAACAATCGGTGGGGAAGGGAAAGGATGGGATTTCTTTCCTTCCACCTTTGCCAACGCCCCAATGGACTTGGAGGGCAAGAAACCAGCCCCCTCCACCCCTATATATAGTGGGGAGGTGCATGGGAGAAACAGCTCAGCCCCTGGCGCCTCCCTCTCCCTCCCGTGACACCTCTTCCTCCTCCAGTAGCGCTTGGCGAAGCCCTGCTGAAATCCCGCTGCTTCCACCACCCCACCGTCGTGCTGCTGGATCTCCATCAACCTCTCCTCCCCCCTTGCTGGATCAAGAAGGAGGAGACGTCTCTGCTCCGTACGTGTGTTGAACGCGGAGGTGCCGTCCGTTCGGCGCTCGGTCATCGGTGATTTGGATCACGACGAGTACGACTCCATCAACCCCGTTCTCTTGAACGCTTCCGCTCGCGATCTACAAGGGTATGTAGATACACTCCCCTCTCACTCGTTGCTAGATGACTCCATAGATTGATCTTGGTGATGCGTAGAAAATTTTAAAATTCTGCTACGTTCACCAACAGTGGCATCATGAGCCAGGTCTATGCGTAGTATCTTGCACGAGTAGAACACAAAGTAGTTGTGGGCGTCGATTTGTCAATCTTCTTGCCGTTACTAGTCTTATCTTGATTCGGCGGCACTGTGGGATGAAGCGGCCCGGACCGACCTTACACGTACGCTTACGTGAGACAGGTTCCACCGACTGACATGCACTAGTTGCATAAGGTGGCTAGCGGGTGTCTGTCTCTCCCACTTTAGTCGGATCGGATTCGATGAACAGTGTCCTTATGAAGGGTAAATAGAAATTGGCATATCACGTTGTGGTTTTGGCGTAGGTAAGAAACGTTCTTGCTAGAAACCTATAGCAGCCACGTAAAAACTTGCAACAACAATTAGAGGACGTCTAACTTGTTTTTGCAGCAAGTGCTTTGTGATGTGATATGGCCAAAGGATGTGATGAATGATATATGTGATGTATGAGATGATCATGTTCTTGTAATAGGAATCACGACTTGCATGTCGATGAGTATGACAACCGGCAGGAGCCATAGGAGTTGTCTTAATTTATTATATGACCTGCGTGTCATTGAAATTCGCCATGTAATTACTTTACTTTATTGCTAACCGTTAGCCGTAGTAGTAGAAGTAATAGTTGGCGAGACAACTTCATGAAGACACGATGATGGAGATCATGATGATGGAGATCATGGTGTCATGCCGGTGACGTTGATGATCATGGAGCCCCGAAGATGGAGATCAAAAGGAGCAAAGTGATAATGGCCATATCATGTCACTATTTTGATTGCATGAGATGTTTATCATGTTTTTGCATCTTATTTGCTTAGAACGACGGTAGCATATATAAGATGATCCCTTACTAAAATTTCAAGAAAGTGTTCCCCCTAACTGTGCACCGTTGCGAAGGTTCGTTGTTTCGAAGCACTACGTGTTGATCGGGTGTGATAGATTCTAACGTTCGAATACAACGGGTGTAAGCCAGATTTACACAGCAATACACTTAGGTTGACTTGACGAGCCTAGCATGTACAGACATGGCCTCGGAACACAAGAGACCGAAAGGTCGAGCATGAGTCGTATAGAAGATACGATCAACATGGGGATGTTCACCGTTGATGACTAGTCCGTCTCACGTGATGATCGGACACGGCCTAGTCGATTCGGATCATGTAATCACTTAGATAATGAGAGGGATGTCTATCTGAGTGGGAGTTCATTACATAATTTGATTAGATGAACTTAATTGTCATGAACTTAGTCTAAATGTTACATATCTATCTTGTAGATCAAATGGCCAACGCTAATGTTACCCTCAACTTCAACGCGTTCCTAGAGAAAAACAAGCTGAAAGACGATGGTAGCAACTATGCGGACTGGGTCCGTAACCTGAGGATTATCCTCATAGCTGCCAAGAAATCATATGTCCTTGAAGCACCGTTAGGTGACCCACCTGCTCTCCCAGCACTGCCAGACGATTTGAATGTTTGGCAGACACGCACCGATGATTACTCCTTCGTTCAGTGCGGCATGCTCTTCAGCTTAGAACCGGGGCTCCAAAAGCGTTTTGAGCATCACGGAGCATATGAGATGTTCGAAGAGCTGAAAATGGTTTTCCAAGCTCATGCCCGGATCGAGAGATATGAAGTCTTCGATAAGTTCTACAGCTGTAAGATGGAGGAAAATAGTTCTGTCAGCGAGCACATACTCAAAATGTCTGGGTTGCACAGCCGCTTGTCTCAGCTGGGAGTTAATCTCCCGGATGACGCGGTCGTTGACAGAATCCTTCAGTCGCTTCCACCTAGCTACAAGAGCTTCGTGATGAACTTCAACATGCAGGGGATGGAAAAGACCATTCCTGAGGTATATGCGATGCTGAAGTCAGCGGAGGCAGAGATCAGAAAGGAACATCAAGTGTTGATGGTGAATAAAACCACTAAGTTCAAGAAGGGCAAGGGTAAGAAGAACGTCAAGAAGGACGGCAAGGGAGTTGCCGCGCCCGGTAAGCCAGCTGCCGGGAAGAAGTCGAAGAATGGACCCAAGCCTGAGACTGAGTGCTTTTATTGCAAGGGAAACGGTCACTGGAAGCGAAACTGCCCCAAGTACTTGGCGGACAAGAAGGCCGGCAATACCAAAGGTATATATGATATACATGTAATTGATGTGTACCTTACCAGCACTCGTAGTAGTTCCTGGGTATTTGATACCGGTGCGGTTGCTCATATTTGTAACTCAAAGCAGGAACTGCGGAATCAGCGTAGACTGGCAAAGGACGAGGTGACGATGCGCGTCGGGAATGGTTCCAAGGTCGATGTGATCGCCGTCGGCACGCTACCTCTGCATCTACCTACGGGATTAGTTTTAAACCTCAATAATTGTTATTTAGTACCAGCTTTGAGCATGAACATTGTATCTGGATCTCGCTTAATGCGAGATGGCTACTCATCTGAGAATAATGGTTGTTCTATTTATATGAGAGATATGTTTTATGGTCATGCCCCGCTGGTGAATGGTTTATTTTTATTGAATCTCGAACGTGATGTTACACATGTTTATAATGTGAATGCCAAGAAATGCAAGGTTGATAACGATAGTCCCACATACTTGTGGCACTGCCGCCTTGGTCATATCGGTGTTAAACGCATGAAGAAACTCCATGCAGATGGACTTTTGGAGTCTCTTGATTATGAATCATTTGACAGATGCGAACCATGCCTCTTGGGCAAGATGACCAAGACTCCGTTCTCCGGAACAATGGAGCGAGCAACCAACTTATTGGAGATCATACATACTGATGTGTGTGGTCCAATGAGTGTTGAGGCTCGCGGTGGTTATCGTTATGTTCTCACCCTCACCGATGATTTGAGTAGATATGGGTATGTCTACTTGATGAAGCACAAGTCTGAGACCTTTGAAAAGTTCAAGGAATTTCAGAATGAGGTTGAGAATCAACGTGACAAGAAAATAAAGTTCTTACAATCAGATCGTGGAGGAGAATATTTGAGTCATGAATTTGGCACGCACTTAAGGAAATGTGGAATTGTTTCACAACTCACGCCGCCTGGAACACCTCAGCGTAACGGTGTGTCCGAACGTCGTAATCACACTCTATTGGATATGGTGCGATCTATGATGTCTCTTACTGATCTACCGCTATCTTTTTGGGGTTATGCTTTAGAGACTGCCGCATTCACTTTAAATAGGGCACCGTCAAAATCCGTTGAGACGACACCGTATGAATTATGGTTTGGGAAGAAACCTAAGCTGTCGTTTCTGAAAGTTTGGGGATGCGATGCTTATGTGAAGAAACTTCAACCAGAGAAGCTCGAACCCAAGTCGGAAAAATGCGTATTCATAGGATACCCTAAGGAAACTATTGGGTATACCTTCTACCTAAGATCCGAGGGCAAGATCTTTGTTGCCAGGAATGGATCCTTTCTAGAGAAAGAGTTTCTCTCGAAAGAAGTAAGTGGGAGGAAAGTGGAGCTTGATGAGATGACCCTCGAACCGGAGAGTAGCGCAGCACAGGAAAATGTTTCTGTGGAGCCTACACCGGCTAGAGAGGAAGTTATTGATCATGATCAAGCTACCACTGAACTTCGAAGGTCCACGAGGACACGTTCCGCACCAGAGTGGTATGGCAATCCTGTCCTGGAAATCATGTTGTTAGACAACAGTGAACCTTCGAACTATGAAGAAGCGATGGCGGGCCCGGATTCCGACAAATGGCTTGAAGCCATGAAATCCGAGATAGGATCCATGTATGAAAACGAAGTATGGACTTTGACTGACTTGCCCGATGATCGGCAAGCCATAGAAAATAAATGGATCTTTAAGAAGAAGACTGACGCGGATGGTAATGTGACCATCTATAAGGCTCGGCTTGTCGCTAAGGGTTATCGACAAGTTCAAGGGGTTGACTACGATGAGACTTTCTCACCCGTAGCGAAGCTGAAATCCGTCAGAATCATGTTAGCAATTGCCGCATACTATGATTATGAGATATGGCAAATGGACGTCAAAACGGCATTCCTTAATGGTTTTCTTAAGGAAGAGTTGTATATGATACAACAGGAAGGTTTTGTCGACCCTGAGAATGCTGACAAGGTATGCAAGCTCCAGCGCTCAATCTATGGGCTGGTGCAAGCATCTCGGAGTTGGAACATTCGCTTTGACGAGATGATCAAAGCGTTTGGGTTCACACAGACTTATGGAGAAGCCTGTGTTTACAAGAAAGTGAGTGGGAGCTCTGTAGCATTTCTCATATTATATGTGGATGACATACTGCTGATGGGAAATGATATAGAATTCTTGGAAAGTATAAAGGCCTACTTGAATAAGTGTTTTTCAATGAAGGACCTTGGAGAAGCTGCTTATATATTAGGCATCAAGATCTATAGAGATAGATCGAGATGCCTCATAGGTCTTTCGCAAAGCACATACCTTGATAAGATATTGAAGAAGTTCAATATGGATCAGTCCAAGAAGGGGTTCTTGCCTGTATTGCAAGGTGTGAAATTGAGCTCGGCTCAATGCCCGACCACGGCAAAAGATATAGAAGAGATGAGTGTCATCCCCTATGCCTCAGCCATAGGGTCTATTATGTATGCCATGCTGCGTACCAGACCTGATGTAAACCTTGCTGTAAGTTTGGTAGGTAGGTACCAAAGTAATCCCGGCAAGGAACACTGGACAGCGGTCAAGAACATCCTGAAGTACCTGAAAAGGACTAAGGATATGTTTCTCGTATATGGAGGTGACGAAGAGCTCGTCGTAAAGGGTTACGTCGACGCTAGCTTCGACACAGATCCGGATGACTCCAAGTCACAAACCGGATACGTGTATATTTTGAATGGTGGAGCGGTAAGCTGGTGCAGTTGCAAGCAAAGCGTCGTGGCGGGTTCTACATGCGAAGCGGAGTACATAGCAGCCTCGGAGGCAGCACACGAAGCAGTATCGATGAAGGAGTTCATCACCGACCTAGGAGTCATTCCAAATGCGTCGGGTCCAATGGCTCTCTTCTGTGACAACACTGGAGCTATTGCCCTTGCCAAGGAGCCCAGGTTTCACAAAAGGACCAGGCATATCAAGCGTCGCTTCAACTCCATACGTGAACATGTTCAAGATGGAGACATAGATATTTGTAAAGTGCACACGGATTTGAATGTAGCAGATCCGTTGACTAAACCTCTTTCACGAGCAAAACATGATCAACACCAGTACTCTATGGGTGTTCGATTCATCACAATGTAACTAGATTATTGACTCTAGTGCAAGTGGGAGACTGTTGGAAATATGCCCTAGAGGCAATAATAAAATGGTTATTATTATATTTCCTTGTTCATGATAATTGTCTGTTATTCATGCTATAATTGTGTTATCCGGAAATCGTAATACATGTGTGAATACATAGACCACAACATGTACCTAGTAAGCCTCTAGTTGACTAGCTCGTTGATCAATAGATGGTTACGGTTTCCTGACCATGGACATTGGATGTCATTGATAACGGGATCACATCATTAGGAGAATGATGTGATGGACAAGACCCAATCCTAAGCCTAGCACTAGATCGTGTAGTTCGTTTGCTAAAGCTTTTCCAATGTCAAGTAACTTTTCCTTAGACCATGAGATTGTGCAACTCCCGGATACCGTAGGAGTGCTTTGGGTGCACCAAACGTCACAACGTAACTGGGTGGCTATAAAGGTGCACTACGGGTATCTCCGAAAGTATCTGTTGGGTTGGCACGAATCGAGACTGGGATTTGTCACTCCATGTAACGGAGAGGTACCTCTGTGCCCACTCGGTAGGACATCATCATAATGAGCTCAATGTGATCAAGGAGTTGTTCACGGGATGATGTGTTACGGAAACGAGTAAAGAGACTTGCCGGTAACGAGATTGAACAAGGTATCGAGATACCGACGATCGAATCTCGGGCAAGTATCGTACCGATAGACAAAGGGAATTGCGTACGGGATTGATTGAATCCTCGACATCGTGGTTCATCCGATGAGATCATCGAGGAGCATGTGGGAGCCAACATGGGTATCCAGATCCCGCTGTTGGTTATTCACCGGAGAGTCGTCTCGGTCATGTCTGCGTGTCTCCCGAACCCGTAGGGTCTACACACTTAAGGTTCGGTGACGCTAGGGTTATAGAGATATTAGTATGCGGTAACCCGAAGGTTGTTCGGAGTCTCGGATGAGATCCTGGACGTCACGAGGAGTTCCGGAATGGTCCGGAGGTAAAGATTTATATAGGGGAAGTCCTATTTTGGCCACCGGAAAATGTTCGGGATTTTTCGGTATTGTACCGAGAAGGTTCTAGAAGGTTCTGGAGTGGGGCCCACCTGCATGGGGGGACCCACATGAACGTGGGTACTGGGGGCAAGGCCCCACACCCCTAGTCAAGGCGCACCAAGATTCCCCCTTAGAAGGAATAAGATCATATCCCGAAGGGATAAGATCAAGATCCCTAAAAAAGGGGGATAACAATCGGTGGGGAAGGGAAAGGATGGGATTTCTTTCCTTCCACCTTTGCCAACACCCCAATGGACTTGGAGGGCAAGAAACCAGCCCCCTCCACCCCTATATATAGTGGGGAGGTGCATGGGAGAAACAGCTCAGCCCCTGGCGCCTCCCTCTCCCTCCCGTGACACCTCTTCCTCCTCCAGTAGCGCTTGGCGAAGCCCTGCTGAAATCCCGCTGCTTCCACCACCACACCGTCGTGCTGCTGGATCTCCATCAACCTCTCCTCCCCCCTTGCTGGATCAAGAAGGAGGAGACGTCTCTGCTCCGTACGTGTGTTGAACGCGGAGGTGCCGTCCGTTCGGCGCTCGGTCATCGGTGATTTGGATCACGACGAGTACGACTCCATCAACCCCGTTCTCTTGAACGCTTCCGCTCGCGATCTACAAGGGTATGTAGATACACTCCCCTCTCACTCGTTGCTAGATGACTCCATAGATTGATCTTGGTGATGCGTAGAAAATTTTAAAATTCTGCTACGTTCCCCAACACTTCCTTTCCCACAACTTCCTTTTGGTTACTCAAAAGGTCATTGAGGTTCTTTTCGCCTTGTATGCATGTCACAAGGCCCTTCTCAAGTTGCTCTTTCAACTTGGCATTTTCCTCCACAAGATGCACATGCTCACAACAAGGGTTAGTAGCATGGGCATTATCAATTAGAACGAAAGGAGGACATGTGGAAATCTCGTTGGTTAGCTTCACTTGGAGTTGATCATGAGACTCTTTGAGAGAAGCATGAACACTCTTCAAGACCTTGTGAGCCTTGTCAAGTGTATCAAAATCTTCCTTGAGTCTATCATGGCCAACCCCAAGTGCAACTTTCTCAGATTTAAGCACACGAGTAAGAACAATAGCATGATCAAGATCTTTTTGCAATTTAGCATGATCAACGTTGTGTGACTCCTCAAGAGTCAAACGAAGACCTCGCTCTTCCTCAAGAGCAATGGAAAGATCCGCAATCTCATAGGCATAGTCACGACTATGCCCCTCCAACTTGGAGATAGTATCCTCATGGGATTCAATGATATCATTGGCCTCACCAAGTTGTTCCAAGAGAGCAACAACATGCTTCTTGGATTCACCCTTGAGCTTACCCACAAACTTGGTAAACTCATTTTCATCAACATTTACCACCTCACTATCATCAACACAATCTAACATGAAGGAGTAGTAGTGATGGTGGTTTTGATGTTTGAGGTTACCTTGTTGATACCTTTGGCCATGAGACACTTGGTAATGGTGCCCTCGTTGGGGGCGCTGAAGAGAGAGACCTTGGAGGGGGAAGATGTGGCAATGGCAATGGTTGCCGTTACCATTCCTTCACCACTTGTGTCTTCATCATCATCATCGGAGGCGTACTCTTCATGTGCCACCAAGCCCTTTGGAGGTATCTTCTTGGTGAAGTTGTTCTTGCTTGGGAAAGACTTGGCTTTGTCTTTGCGAATGAGTTTGCCACCATTGTCTTCCCTCTTCTCATAGGGGCACTCCACCACAAAGTGACTCACATTGCCGCAATTGTAGCAAGTTCTCACATGTTGCTTGTTCTTTGAGCCACTTGAGTTGTTCTTGGTGAAGTTGGGCCTTGAGTTCCTCTTGTTGCTCCAAAATTGCCTTGACGCAAGAGCCATGTGCTCATGGTAAGCATATTTGGTGTCCTCGGGGCAACTCTCCTCTTCTTCCTCCTCTTCTTCTTCCGGAATGGCCTTAGCCTTCAAGGCAAGAGTGGGTGAGCCTTTCTTTGATCGGACACGAGCAAGAGCATTGTCGGCGGTCTTGTTCATGATGTCCATGGCAATAAACTCATCCAACACTTCACTTGAGGTTAAGGTGTGGAAATCCGGCCTTTGACGAATCATGGAGGACATGGCCTTGTTGAATGGCATGATGGCCTTGAGAAACTTGCGCTTAATCCAATTATCATCCGTATCCTTGCTCCCATGGTCTTGGAGAGCAACCGCAAGAGTTGTCACCCTCCGGTAGAGATCACGCGGATCCTCATCTTCTAGCATCACGAATTCATCGGCCTCATCAAGGACTACTTCAAAGTTGGACCGTTGGATGCTTGAGCTCCCCTTGTACAAAGATATGTGTTCCCAACAATCCTTTGCACGAGTGAAGGGACGCAAGTGAGATAGATCTTCGGGAGGAACCGCATCTTGAAGGATGAAAAGCCGGAGTGATTGTATTGATTGTCCACTTCTTCTCTTAGGGTGAGATTGTTTGGATCATGCGGGTAGAAGCCTTGCTCAATGATTCTCCAAAGGTTTGTTGAGCTGTGATTCAAATGAGACTTGATGCGAAAAACCCAATTAGCAAAATCACCCTTATCAAGCTTAGGAGGAGGACCGAGATGATTAATGCGCGGTGTAGGGACCGGTCCTCCATAGACCGGGGGAAGGGGAACCGAGGCAAAGGGTCCCGTCCCATTCTTGCCGTGAGGGGAAGAAACATGAGTACCTTTAGCCGCTTCCTTAGCGGAATTGGCCTCCGACTCCGATGCGGTGGGATTAACCACAAGCAAAGGATCGGGAGAAGCTTTCAACCCCTCAAGCAATTCTTTAAGCATGGACTTGACTTCGGTTGTCATAGACGTCTTAAGTGAAGCCATAGCTTCATTTAAGTCGTCTCGTGTGATCGAAGTCAACTCCACGGCCTCGGGCACTTCCTCCCCGGTGTCAACCATACTCTTCGGGTGGTGAAACCCTTAATAAAGAAACGAGGCTCTGATACTAATTGAAAGGATCGATATGGTTGACTAGAGGGGGGTGAATAGGCAACTACCAATTTTTAGCTTTTCTTAACAAATTTGGTTAAGCACCAAGTAGGTTGTCTAGATATGCAACTAGGTGAGCAACCTATATGATGCTAACAATACTAACAACAAGGTCAAGCAAGATATACAACACAAGTAAAGCTTGCACAAAGTAAAGGTACGAAATAACCACAAGTGGAGCCGGTGGAGACGAGGATGTGTTACCGAAGTTCCTTCCCTTTGAGGGGAAGTACGTCTCCGTTGGAGCAATGTGGAGGCACAATGCTCCCCAAGAAGCCACTAGGGCCACCGTATTCTCCTCACGCCCTCACACAATGCGAGAAGCCGTGATTCCACTAGTGGTGCCCTTGAAGGCGGCGACCGAACCTTTACAAACAAGGTTGGGGCAATCTCCACAACTTAATTGGAGGCTCTCAACAACACCACAAAGCTTCACCACAATGGGATGTGGCTCCGAGGTGACCTCAACCGTCTAGGGTGCTCAAACACCCAAGAGTAACAAGATCCACAAGGGATTAGTGGGGGGAATCAAATTTCTCTTGGTGGAAGTGTAGATCGGGGCCTTCTCAACCAATCCCTAGAAAATCAACAAGTTTGATTGGCTAGGGAGAGAGATCAGGCGAAAATGAGCTTTGGAGCAACAATGGAGTTTGGGGGAGGAAGAGGTAAGTCTTCTTGAGGAAGAAGACCCCCTTTTATAGTGGGGGACAAATCCAACCGTTATGCACCTCTCAGCCCGCAGGCAAGCGGTACTACCGCTCCAGGCGCGGTACTACCGTTCTGGGAGCGGTACTACCGCTCCTTGTAAGATGAACAACAGATTAGAAGAGCAGGGGAGAAAACAGAGGAACGGGCGGTGGTAGCCGTGGTTGTAGGGACGGTACTACCGCCTATAAGCGGTACTACCGCTTCTACTACCGCTGCTACAACCGCCAGTTTTCTAGGGCGAACAGGTAGCATGGTAGAGACCCTGAGGTACTACCGTAAAACTCGACACGAAAAAGTCGAGGCCCCAACTACGAGCGGTAGTACAAGCAGGAGTAACAGCGGTACTACCGCTGCTGCCCGCGGTACTGCCGCTTGCAGCTCTTCTCCCCTTCTTCGGCATAAACGAAGGACAACTTCAATGAAGCGGAAAGAGGCGAAGGGTGCTATATGAGTGTGTACATGTTGATTCCACCCGAACCTTTCCGAAGCGGACCCCCTCTTGATAGTACGGTTTTCCCTACGACTCAAATCCACCAGAAAAGAAACAAGGGAAAGAAAACCGTCTTCACTTGAAACTCCGAGGGGCACGAATCATCTTGTGCCATATGCTTGAAAGCCTGAAATGCTCAATGCACACGATTAGTCCGCAAACACATTGTCATCAATCACCAAAACCACTTAGGGAGAAATATGCCCTAACAAAGATGGGGGAGGAGCTTGGGTTAATCATGTGCGTATTAGGGCTAGGTCGTCTGGTGCGTTAGAGGAGAATAGTATGATGTTCAAAAGGAGCACACCATCCATGCTTCCCGAGCAGTGTGATGTGTCCAGCGGTGGTTATCCTATTGGTTGTGGTGCTCCATGACTAGATGCCAAATGAAGCCGACGGGAGCAGTATTAGCGACTCCCTAAATAGGTCAATGATGTCTTGTTCTGAGGAGGCCTCAGTCTCCTTCTTGACTCCAGGCACAACCACTGAGGTGGATAAGGAGCATGGAAGGGGCGTATAGCTGGAATCCATGGAAATGGATGGAGCTCATGAGCAAAGGTGTTTGTTTTCGAACTATGGCACTCGCGGCAGCGGTCAATGGTTGGCCTTTGTGGCGTAGCATGTGATCCTTCTCGCGAATGGTATGATGTCGCAAAGGAGCTTATTGCCGTCGCTCCTGAGCAATGTGGGTTGTCTAGTGGTGGTTCTCCTATTGGTTGCGATGCTCCATAGCGAGGAGCCAGATACAACCGATTGAATTAGCGTTAGCGAATCCATTAATAGGCTCGACGTGTCCATGTTCAGAGGAAGCCTCACTCTCATTCTTGACTTGCAATGCCACCACGACGGTGGATAAGGAACAGGGAAAGGACATAGAGCTAGAGCCCATGGAACAGGATGGAGCTAAATGATCAACGGTGAGGTTTGATATGGAGCTTTAGCGCCCGCGGCAGCCGTCGGTTGCCGGCCTTCATGGCATAGCCTTTAATCCTTCTGTAGTTATTCCTCTCGGTTTGGCTGCCTTGTGTAGTTTCGGCTCAGCGTTCATGGTTTCTTTCTTTGGCGTGTGTTGCTACTCGAAGGAAAGCTCTGCTTGGCTGCCTAAGGGGAGGTAGTGTAGCTTCGCCTCAACGTCCATCGTTTCTTTCTTCGGCATGCATCGCTGTTAGAAGGGAAGGTGTGAAGGCCCCTTTGTCCCAAGTGTCATAGTCCGTAGCAACGTCATTTTCTTCCACTATCTGGGGTCCTCTTCGCATAAGTCAAGGAGTTATCTATAATCTTTGTTTTTATTTGGGGTCTAATATAAACAATCGTGTGCCACCGCTTCTGGGGCCTTCGAGATCCTTCCAAAGAAAAAGAAAACGTGTGGCATTTATACTTGTATAAATGCTATTTTTATTTGGGATCCGAAGCAAATTGTCGTGTACCGCCACTTCCGGGTCCTTCGAGACCCTTCCTCGAGAAGAAAAAAGAAAACGTGTGGCATTTATATTTGTATAAATGCTATTTTTATTTGGGATCCGATGCAAACTGTCGTGTACCGCTGCTTTCGGGTCCTTCGAGACCCTTCCTCGAGAAGAAGAAAAAAAAAACGCGTGGCATTTATATTTGTATAAATATGATATATTATTTTAATTGAAGCATTTATACCCTTCTTGGTATATGCATTCCTTATAATAATAAAATAGAATAAAGCCCAAACAAGTTCCAATAAGCGGAACAAACTTCAACATCAGCACGAATTTTTTTTAAAATGAAGGAAACGGAAGCGGCGGTGTCAACCGGGGAGGACTCTGTGGCAGCCACCTCCTCGCCGTCTCCTCTTCCGCCGCCGCCGTCGCCGCCGCCTACCTCTAGGCCTCAGGCCGCCTCCCAGGCGCGGCCAATGGAGGCGCCGACCGGCCTGCACAGGCTGCGGGGCCCGTCCCCTATCGTCTGGGCCATGCGCACCCGCGTCGCCCCGCCGCCGCGGCTCGCCGAGCCGATCCCCCGCCCGGTCTACCCTCCCCCTCCCCCGCCGCGGGCGCCGCTGCCGCCTCCGACGGAGAAGAGGCGCCGCGGGCGCCCCCGCAAGGTCGCCTGCCTGCCGCCACCGCCGGGGCTCGGGCCGCCGCCGGGGTTCGCGCCCTCGCCGGCCGCGCGGCCGAATCCGGCCGCCCACGGTGAGCCTTCTCGCCCTGATGCATGCTCATGGATGCTTGCCGCCTAGCGTCTGCTGACATCCTCGCTTGTCGCCGTGGACAGGGCAAGGGGACTTGGGCGGGCTCCAGCCGCACGTGCTCACCATTGCCGCCGGAGAGGTATGCTTGGCTGCTGTCTTGACTCTCTGTTCATGTAGATTCAGAGAAGAAACAATCTCTGTATCACTATGCCCTGAATAGGGTTACAACTTTTGTACCTTTCCACTGGAAACCCTGAACTTAAACAAGCCATCTGTGCCATTTCGATGATGCAAAGGTCTTGCTGTCTCTGCCCAGGAAATTGTGTGCAGAGAGCTTGTCTTGATTTTATTATGTGCCCCTCAATGGGGAGGAAATTCTTGTTAAAGAGCCTTGGAATGTGCAACTGCCTATAGAAATTATGAGTGGTGTGGATGGCATTATGAACAGTTTACTGCTCTAGTTGCAGTTTAGTTGGACTCCTATTGTTGAAAACCTTGTCATGGTTGTCACAATTAGCTTTCAATTTTTCTTTAAAAAGTTTGTTTGCAGCATAGGACCTCGGTTGCAATATGTAATCTTCAGATCGGTTGATTGCTCATCTTTATTATCGCTTTGACGTAAAGTTGCAAACGAGGCAGTTGCTTGCTGTTTAACCTATTTGATGCAAATGAACCTATTAGTTGGACTAAACACTGATGACAAGTGGATGGGATGAATGTGTAGTATGCTGAAGCCAGTAGCCAACTTCAGCACAAGTGAATCTTGTATATAAGTTGGACACGGGTTATACAGTATTGTGTGTATCCCTTGAAGGAAAGAGAAGGTAAACTTCTGAACTCAGTCAAGAGAAAAAGGTGTCATTGTTGAAAGGAGATTAGTTTCAGTTTAGACTGGATGGACCTGTCACCTGCAGCTCAGCTTGGAGGGCAAAGGAAAATAGGTCCAGAGCACTGCACAGAAGAACATGTGTTTGCCTTAGCCTGTGGGTTTCCTTTTGCTGTGGACTTGTGAACCTGTTTCTGCATATATGTGATTTGCAGAGGTCCTAACATTTGGATGTACGTTATAACAAAAGGGCTATTTTTGGTTACTTAACATACTCTCTCAATTAAAATGTGGCAAGAAATTTCATTGTCTGAAAATTATTCTGCAGGATATCATATCAAGGGTCATGGCAGTCTCACAGCTGAATTCGAAGGCCATCTGCATTCTTTCAGCTCTTGGATCTGTTAAGGAAGCAATTCTACTCCAGCCATCTGGTGTCATTCTAAATCACAAGGTTTGACCTTAGTTCCTCAAGATTTAACATATTCTTGTTACAATTATTCAACATCAGAAACAGCATATCTAGCATAAAATTCCAAAGATAGAAATGTGGATCAAGTGATTTTTCGAACAAGTAAACGTCACGGTGTCAAATAACATGAAGAAGACTTATGGGGGATGTTACAGTTTTTGTCTCAGTTATAGAGGTCCATGCTTCCAAGTGAGCACAGTTCTCTTATCAGTTCTATTCATCCATTGAAAATTGGTTTCCAACTTCGCATAACTCTTAATTCAATTTCTGCAGGGTCCTTTAGAAATCATCCGGCTTTCTGGATCCATTTTGACATCTAATGACCATCGATGTCTACGTATTACCCTTGCTTCCGTCAATAGTTTTGTGATCAGTGGTATTATAGCTGGACCTCTCATAGCTGAAACTCCTGTCCAGGTATGTAAAGATGTTAGAACGTGTAAAACTTACATTTCATTGCTGTAAACAGTTATTTAGTGTTCAAACATCCTCCATGTTCGTCATAGGAGAAATATGTTAATGAGCAAGTGTTATCTGCTACTCCCTCCGATCCATAATAAGTGTTGTGGTTTTAGTTCAAATTTGAACTAAAACCACGACACTTATTATGGATCGGAGGGAGTACAAAAAATTTGAACTAAAACCACGACACTTATTATGGATCGGAGGGAGTACAAAATAGCTTGCTTCTTTCTAGAATATAAGAAACTGCATTCTTCTATTCCTGCCCTTTGATATATGCCTACATGAAACAGACAAAGTGATAACAGAAGATCATAATAATTTATTTAATATGCTTCTTTCAGGCAATTCTTGGAAGCTTTCACAACAGTGCATTCTCTCCAAACAACGCACCTAGGGCAGCCATGGCATGTTATCCTCACAAGCAAGGTGCCACCGGAAATGGCAGCACTCTACCCAGTGATCGTTCCAATCCACAATTTGCATCTCGTACTTTCGTAGAACAGAATGAATCAAGTGAGATTGATGTCAAGCCCTTTGTCGGATTGGTTAATCCAAATCCAGAATATGCATCTCGTACTTCCTTGGTACAGCGTGAATCATATCAGGTTGGTGTCAAGCCCTCAATCCAAAATAGTTTGCTTCTTTCTAGAGTATAAGGAACTGCATTCTTCTATTTCAGTCCTTTGTTATATGCCTACATGAAACTGACGAGTGAGATGACACAGCAGACCTTGATCCAGTTACTAAGTTAAAATATGCTTCTTTCAGGCACTTCTTGGAAGCTTTCATAACAATCTGTTCTCTCCAAACAACGCACCTAGGGCAGCCATTGCGTGTTATCCTAACACACAAGGTGCCACCGGAAATGGCAGCACTCTACCCAATGATCGTTCCAAGCCACAATATGCATCTCGTACTTCTGTGGAGCAGAACGAATCAGATGAGGTTGATGTCAAGCCCTTTATTGGATTGCTGAATCCAAATCCAGAATATGCATCTCGTGCTCCCGTGGAACGGAACGAATCAAGCGAGATTGATGTCAAGCCCTTTGTCGGACTGGTTATTCCGAACCCAGAATATGCACCTCGCACTCCCGTGGAGCGGAACGAATCAAGCTAGATTGATGTCCTAGCCCTTTGTCGGACTGGTTATTCCGAATCCAGAATATGCACCTCGTACTTCCGTGGAGCAGAATGAATCAGATGAGGTTGATGTCAAGCCATTTGTTGGAGTAGTTAATCTGAATCCAGAATATGCATCTTTTACTTCGGCAGAACAGAATGGATCAGGCGAGAGTGCTGTCAAGCCGTCTCTTGGAGTGGCTTAACAACTTCGCGTCACTGTATTTGATTGAACTCAATCCTGTGATACATTTACCCTGTCAAGGTGGTAAGAAGGAAGCGCATGTGTTAGATAGTTGTGCTTTTTGTGACCACCGTGTAACTGAGTTTAGTCTTAGTTTTTATCGTCTTCTGTTGATAGAGTGAACATTGTACTCTTGGTTCTTTTCTGTTGATAACTATGTTGGTCAGCTACATATAGATTGAGTGCGAGTCGGCACCAGTGCCTTCCGTCATCAAATCTATCGATATGCACCGGGCGCAAGGGGGCGCACGCTCTTGAGCTGAACCATTCCCTTGCATGATTTGGAAGGCAGTTTGTGGGAATCTGGGAGTGTGCTGCCATAGGAAAGCAAGAACAGTCTGAAGATTCAATCAAGGTCTGCCGGCGCTCGAACTTGACGCCATGGTCGATCTGGGCGTTGTTCCATTCTCATCCAGCGAAGGTCGATCTCCGTGCACAAAATGATGCCTTTGAATCTTAGCGTTGTGTGGGATGTAACAGTCATTCGTGTCAATTGTGTTTTGCTTTGTACGACCAACCAATGTACTGGACGGAGATGCGACTGTGAATTGGAACATCATGTTGGTCTCAGGGATAAATGTGAGTGACTGGTCATCTTTCCCCTGCCTAGAGAAACATCTGAGGTGATGAGCAGCATCAAGTGGTTATCAATTAGTAGTAGCAAGCTACATATATACTCCAGTCTACCAGAGCCTGATAATATCATCTTCATATAATGAGCCTGATAACACAGACATGAGTAGGAGTGTACACCCTCTGTTGAGCTGCAAAAACGTCTTATATTTTGGTACGGAGGGAGTAGTACAGATGAAGAAACTCCATTGCTACATCCCCAAGCTATCTCAAACTTTTCTTCTTCTTTAGATCAGGCCAGTGGATCTGGAGTAGGTGAATGCAGAGGTGGCAATGCATAGGAGGAATCTTGATGGCCTCTCTCTCTCTCTCTCTCTCTCTCTCTCTCTCTATGTCTGTGTGCATGATCCTCCAAGGCGGTGGTAAAAACTACTGTAGTGCTGCTACCTTGATGGAGATGGAGATGAAACCAATCCAATGGCACATCAGATAAGATAGAAGAATCAGAAAACAGATATAGAAGAGAATTAACTAGGAGGCAGACAGATCCTTATTATTAGCAATAAGAACAAGATGATGGCCAGTCCAACAGATATAATCTGTCAGCAAGTTGAGATAAGACCGGTCAAACGTAGGACAGCCTCATCTCATCTCATGGCTCAACACTGCAGTGGCAGGGATAACTGTTCAGTGAGTAGCACTAAACTGTAGCCTGGTCCAGTGCTCCTAGTAATGATGGATGAGGGATCTACCCCCATACACTTTGCTGTGCTGCACCTGCACATGGCGTCCATGTGATGTGATCTGCCCAAGCAACGAGAACCTCTGGTCTAGTGTGGCAGGCAGAGAACAAGATCCATGAACATGGCATCCATTGCTGCATCTCCAAGTCATCTCCTCGAGATCGCGTCAGTGGATCTAGAGTAGATGGGCACATGCATATCAAGAATCTTGATGGCCTCACTCTCTCTAGTGTGATGTGTCTGTGTGCATGATCCTCGAAGGCAGTAGCACTAGTGCTGTTACCTGCTTGGAGATCAACCCAACCCAAGATAGAAGAATCGCAAGTTAGATATAGAATTATCTAGCCAAGAAACAGAGTAGCGAGGGGAACAAGATGATGGCCGGTCAAACATATGACAACTTATTATATACTACCTCAGTCCGAAAATACTTGTCGGAGAAATGAATGTATCTAGATGTATTTTAGTTCTAGATACATTCATTTATGCGATAAGTAATTCCGGGCGGAGGTACTACATTCGATCTTAGACAAATTTAAGACAAGTAATTTGAGACGGAGGTTCTAATAGTAAATGATGCATGGATCTATCCCATGCACAGGGAGTTTGTAAACCAATGCAGAATGGGAAAAAGGAGAAACTTTGCTGTCCATGTGTTGGGATCGGCCGAAGCAACTACAACCAGTCAATGCTGGCCATCACCAACTGTGCTGTGGTGCAGTATGCAGAGAACAAGATCCATGGACAAGGAGGCATACGTGTACTGTAATAATATAAGTAATAATGTAAACACTGGAACAGCAAGATAGTGTACAATCTGTCATCATCAAGGGATCATTCAATCTAGTCCCATAATGCCATTTGCAGATCGACAGCAACGGCTGGTGAAAGAAGGAGAAGAAGAAGAAAGAAACTACTGGTGCTCACATTTCATTTCACAGCATGAGACAGAACAAGATCAAGAGCATAGCACAAACCATGAACTGAAATCAGACACGAGCAACTCTGAATTACATTTAGGTTTAACACCACAATTAGACACGGACACAGAGACAACAGACACTACAAGTAGAACGCAACAGGGCGTTGCACACCGCCATTGTGCCAGAGGTTATACCAATCTATCTCATCAGCAACCGCCCTTCCATGAGTTTTCTGCTCCTCAACAACAGCACCCACTAAGAAAGACACAACAACACTACACAAGCCTAAAGCAATCAAATTAACATAAGAGAAGAACCAATGGTAACCATACGCAGCAGTACTTGGTTGATTCCTAGTCCTGGAGGTCGGCGTCGTCCTCGAGCTCGTCCTCGTACTCGCCCTCCTCGTCCGCGGTGGCGTCCTGGTACTGCTGGTACTCGGACACGAGGTCGTTCATGTTGCTCTCGGCCTCGGTGAACTCCATCTCGTCCATGCCCTCGCCCGTGTACCAGTGCAGGAAGGCCTTGCGCCGGAACATGGCCGTGAACTGCTCGCTCACGCGCCGGAACATCTCCTGGATGGACGTCGAGTTGCCGATGAAGGTGGAGGCCATCTTGAGGCCCGTCGGCGGGATGTCGCACACCGTCGACTTGACGTTGTTGGGGATCCACTCCACGAAGTAGCTCGAGTTCTTGTTCTGCACGTTCAGCATCTGCTCGTCCACCTCCTTGGTGCTCATCTTGCCCCGGAACATGGCCGAGGCCGTGAGGTAGCGGCCGTGGCGCGGGTCGGCCGCGCACATCATGTTCTTGGCGTCCCACATCTGCTGGGTGAGCTCGGGCACGGTGAGCGCGCGGTACTGCTGGCTGCCGCGCGAGGTGAGCGGCGCGAAGCCAACCATGAAGAAGTGCAGCCGCGGGAACGGGATGAGGTTCACGGCCAGCTTGCGCAGGTCCGAGTTGAGCTGCCCCGGGAAGCGCAGGCAGCAGGTGACGCCGCTCATGGTGGCCGAGATGAGGTGGTTCAGGTCGCCGACTGTTGTTGTTAGACAATTCAATCAACATCAAGCATCAGCAATCAGACAAAAAACAGAGTAAAACAGCAGCAATTGAGAGTGTGCGCGCTTCTTACAGCTCGGGGTTGTGAGCTTGAGGGTGCGGAAGCAGATGTCGTAGAGCGCCTCGTTGTCGAGCACCATGCACTCGTCGGCGTTCTCGACGAGCTGGTGGACGGAGAGGGTGGCGTTGTAGGGCTCGACGACGGTGTCCGAGACCTTGGGCGAGGGGAAGACGGAGAAGGTGAGCATCATGCGGTCCGGGTACTCCTCCCGGATCTTGGAGATGAGCAGCGTGCCCATGCCGGACCCCGTGCCGCCGCCCAGCGAGTGGCACACCTGGAAACCTAAGCGAGACGAAACCACAAAGATCCGTCAGCCCCAGATCTTGGAAGAACGGCGAGGAAAAAGAAAGGGGGAAGAAGAAAAAGCAGAGACCTTGGAGGCAGTCGCAGTTCTCGGCCTCCTTGCGGACGACGTCGAGGACGGAGTCGATGAGCTCGGCGCCCTCGGTGTAGTGGCCCTTGGCCCAGTTATTGCCGGCGCCGGACTGGCCGAAGACGAAGTTGTCGGGGCGGAAGATGCCGCCGTAGGGGCCGGAGCGGACGGAGTCCATGGTGCCGGGCTCGAGGTCCATGAGGACGGCGCGGGGCACGAAGCGGCCGCAGGAGGCCTCGTTGTAGTAGACGTTGACGCGCTCGAGCTGCAGGTCGGTGTCGCCGGCGTAGCGGCCGGTGGGGTCGATCCCGTGCTCCGCGCACACCACCTCCCAGAACTTGGCCCCGATCTGGTTCCCGCACTGCCCGCCCTGGATGTGCAGGATCTCCCTCATCTTCCCTTCCCTTCCTTGGTCGGACGGACTGCGGCGAGGTGCGGCGGCGCCGGTGGTGGGGTGGGGAATTGGGGGAGGATTGGGGGATGGCGTTAGTGGGGTGGTAGGGTTTGGTGGGGCGGGATTTATAGAGGGAGCAGGGGTGGGGCTGACGGCGTTGGTGGATCGTTAGTTTGAGGGGGAGTTCGAATTTTGAATTTTTGGGGAGATTAAAAGAAGCGATTTTGCGTGGGGCGGCCGCCGTCCTGGTCCCTCGTGGTAACGGTTACTTCTTGGTTTGGGTGGACGGCGGAGAAACTGCCAACGGGAAGGGAATTTTGTTGACGAAGGTCATCTCCAACAACGACCCATTGAAATCGTTACGACAACATACGTAATTTTCTTTGTCTATCGGTATGTTACTTGCCCGAGATTCGATTGTCGGTATCTTCATACCTAGTTCAATCTCGTTACCTCGGATTCCTCTGATGTTATGGACACACGGATACTTGGACTTTACACTGTTACTTGGATAGGCGGGTCGACCCTGAGGGGTACCCGCGTGCGCCTGCGAGGCGAGTTTTGTGAAGACGGGTGCCAGTGTGGTGCCCGAATGATGAATACGAGGCGCGGCCGGGCATTCTTAACCCTTGTAGCAAGTCCTCGAGACGGGGCGACGGAGTCACATCTTTCGCGAGTCTCTGCTCGTTACCGCAAGCCCCTAGTCCTAACGATTTGGATATTTGATCCGAGCAGGCCTCTGGTCTGATAGCACTAACCATCACGTGGGCATAGTATGGGCGTTCTGCATCGTATGCATCAGCCGAAAGCTCTGTCAGACGTCCAGTTCAGCAGTGCGGCATGGAGTGATTGGCGCCATTTCGGTGGTGCTTGGATCTGAGCCACGTGCGCAACGACCCGGAGGGTGAGGGGCGATGGCCAAGACCCCCTTGCGCTTAGGATGTAGACCGGCGGGGACCTCTCTGCTGAGCTGTAGGTAGGGTTGCGATGTGTCGTTTGACCGAGGCCGGGCATGACCCAGGAAAGTGTGTCCGGCTGGAGTTAATCGAGCGTGTTGGGTAAGTTGGTGCACCCCTGCAGGAAAGAAAACTTCTATCGATAGCCGGTCCTATGGTAAAGGACACTCGGAGTTGTATCCCGATCGATACAGCTAGAACATGAGATGAGACCTGGATATGAGGCTCTGGGATTGTTTCTCGCAGGGAGTCGAGAAGGGATCTCCGGACGAGGTTGATGACTGTATGGCTCTGGGATTGCTTTCTCGCAGGGAGTCGAGAAAGGATCTCTGGGTGAGGATGAGACTTAATGTTACTACTACATTATATTGATCTGTTCTGCTCTCTTCTATTGCTGCAAGACCGATGAAGATGCTAGTCTTCGATAGGACTAGGCCTTCTCTCTATTCTGGCATTTCTGCAGCCCAGTCCACATATACAGCCTCCCCTTGAAAATGTTACATATGTAGTGTAGATCCTTACTTGCTGAGTATTTCTGAGTACTCACGGTTGCTTTGTTTACCTTTTCTCCCCATATCAGTTTGTCGTAACAAGATGACGGAGCCCCTGAGACAGCTGCCCTGCCGACGATCGCTACTACTACCCCGAGGGTGGATACTGCTACGAGTTGACTGACGACCAGGAGTAGGATCGGAGGGTCCCAGGCAGGAGGCCTACGCCTTTCGATCGTAGTGTTTTATTTTTCCCCGCCTTTCTATAGGCCTTTCTGTTTCTGTTTAAATATCTGTACTCAAATATCTGATGCTTCCGCTGACGCTTGTTCGCAAGCTTATGTATTCGAGCCCTCGTGGCCCCTGGCTTGTAATATAAAGCTTGTATGACTTTATTTATGTTTTAGAGTTGTGTTGTGATATCTTTCCGTGAGTCCTTAGGCTTGATCGTGTGCATTTGCGTGTATGTTTAGTGCACGATCGGGCCGGGGGCGTCACACTCGTCGCCGGCGAGCCCCCGGTGACCCAACGAGCTTGGGGCCGTGTCCAACACACTCACCGCATCGCGTAGAGCACACCTAGGCCTCGCGCTCGAGCTGTTGCACACCGTAGCTCTGTTTCCGTCGAAGGCCCGTACGCGTCGCCGCTTTTGCTCGTCGCCGGCGAAGTTTCCGGCCGAGTCCGACTGCGTCACCACCACCGTTCGACGCGGCATCTTCTGCCCGTTCGAACGAGACCAACCGCGGCTGTTTTAACGGTCTGTAGGCGAAATCCGACGAGCGCCCGTGTCTCCGCCGCGTTTTTGAGCTCGCCGGTGTTCAGCCGCCGGCCGGCCGACGTGGCAAGGGTGGACCCCACCTCTGGGCCACTGCCAGTGGGCCCTGGGGGCCCAGTTGACTGGGTTGACCCAGTCAACTGCTGACTGGGCGCCCACTGTGTCACTGACACGCGGGCCCCATCGCCCTGTTAATTAACCAAAACATTTTATAAATAAAAAAATAAACTAAATAAGTTAACTAGCCTATGACATGTGGGGCCAGCTGCTAATTAACTCTCTGGATTAGTTTTAATCCACTCTGTTAAGCCTCTGTCACTGACATGTGGGTCCCTGGACCCACATGTCAGGTTTGACTGGTCAGCCGACCCGTTGACCTGCTGATGTCAGCATGGCATCATGCTGATATCATATATCATTTTCTGTTAATATTTTTTTTTCCAGAAAATGATTAAATCTTTGAAAATTAATAACTTTTAAACCGTAGCTCAGATCGAAAAACTTAAAACATGAAAGTTGCTCAGAACGACGAGATGAATCTGATCGTGTCGTCTGTTTCCATGCCGGAACCCACTATGTAGGAGAACTCGTAACTTTGAGCCTGATTCCGGTAGATGAATAGTGCACACATAGCGGTTAATAATCCCACGTTGTTTCTAAAATAACTAAAATGACCTAGATGCATCCTTAGGCAACCCTGCACTGCATCTTAGCATAGCATGCCTGTATTGCATCGTTTGCTATGCATTTATTTGTTTCTTCCCCCTCTTCTCTCTCGATAGACCCTGACGTCGATGTAGCTCCCGAGACTGATGCAGCTCCGGAGGTCGACTACGCTCCTGACGATCAGACTCTTGCCGTCGAGCAGACAGGCAAGCACGCCCCTTTTTGAGCATTCCGATATCGCCCACTCTCTTCCCTCTTATGCTTGCATTAGAAGTTACTACTGTTACTGTATCCTATATCTGCTGCATAGCCTGTTTACTTGTAACCTGCTGTTGATACTTACCTGTTATCCTAAACTGCTTAGAATAGGTTGGGTAGAGACCATCAGAGACCCCCACTTATCCCGACTGCCCCGCTGGATGATCAGAAGACCCGAGCAACGGGATCGAAGACCAGGCCCCGACACCACACGACACTTCCCTTACTTGCTCGACACTACTGGGATACTATCAAGTGCCGAGGGTGATACCTCGTCAGCACTTCTGATGATAACCTTGTAGGTTAGTTAAACGGTCGTGGTCAGTGAGGGTGATTCCTCCTACACCACCCCCGAAACTGACACTGTCCTGAAACTCCTCAAGAGTGGACCTCGAGGGTGATTCCTCTTACGTTCACCTTGACGGTTATGTCAGGTGGGGATCCAACGAGGGTGATGCCTCGGATTCCTTCTTGATGCGGTAGCCACATGGATGACTTACATTACTGATATTACTGTTCATACTGGATAAAGACGGGTCGGCCCTGCTGTTGATACTTACCTGTTCACACTCGGAGTTGTATCCCGATCTCAACCCGCGCGAGCTTAATGGCGAGTGATGTGGTCTCGGGTGGACCTGAAGGGTGCCCGAGAGTTGAACACGAGGCGTGGCCGGGCATTCTTAGCCCTTGCCGCAAGTCCTCGAGACGGGGCGACGGGGTCACATCTTTCGTGAGTCTCTGCTCGTTACCGCGCGCTCCTAATCCACTAACGGTTTGGATATTTGATCCGAGGGGCCTCTGGCCTGATAGCACTAACCATCACGTGGGCATAATATGGGCGTTCTGCATCGTATACTTCAGCCGAAGCTTAATGGACGTCAGCGACTGAGCGGCGCGCACCGAGTTGGACTGGTTACGCAACTGCGCTTGTATTAAGGGGTTGCTAGGTCTGCTCTCGGCCGCCTTCGCAACGTGCAGGAGTTCCCGGGGTGATGGCCCAAGACCCCTGGGGGCATAGGTTTAGTCCGGCGTGCTGACCTCTCTGTTAGGTATTCGGTCGGGTTGCGGCGTATCGTTTGGCCGAGGCCGGGCATGACCCAGAAAAGTGTGTCCGGCCAGAGTTAATCAAGCATGGTGGGTAAGTTGGTGCACCCCTGAAGGGAAGAAAACATCTATCGATAGCCTGTCCTACGGTAACGGACACTCGGAGTTGTATCCCGATTGGTACAACTAGAACTGGTGACTTGAGATGAAATGGATAGTATGGCTCTGGGATTGCTTTCTCGCAGGGAGACGAGGAAGGATCTCTGGGCGAGGTTGATGACATTACTATTACTTTACATTATGTTAATCTGCACTCTTCTAATGCTGCAAGACCGATGAAGATGATTGAAGATGCTAGTCTTCGATAGGACTAGGCTTTCCCCCTCTATTCTGGCATTTCTGCAGCCCAGTCCACATATACAGCCCCCTTTGAAAATGTTGCATATGTAGTGTAGATCCTTGCTTGCTGAGTACTTCGGATGAGTACTCACGTTTGCTTTATTTTCTTTTTCTCCCCATATCCAATTGACGCCGCCAGATGACGGAACCCCTGAGATAGCTGCCCCCGTCGACGACTACGGCTACTACTACTACCCGCTCGGCGAGTACTACTACGAGGAGCCGACAGACGACCAGGAGTAGGATTCAGAGGGTCCTAGGCAGAAGGCCTACGCCTTTCGATCGTAGAGTTTTATTTTGCTCCGCCTTCATAAAGGCTTATCTCTATTTCTGTAATATATTTGTACCCAGATATCTGATGCTTCTGCTGACACTTGTATGCCATCGAGCTATGTATTCGAGCCCTCGAGGCCCTGGCTTGTAATATAAAGCTTGTATGACTTTATTTATGTTTTAGAGTTGTGTTGTGATATCTTCAAGTGAGTCCTTAGGCTTGATCGTGTGCATTTGCGTGTATGGTTAGTGCACGATTAAGCCGGGGTCGTCACAGAAGCGTCTCTTGATGTGTTTGGTTCTCTTGTGAAACCTAGATTCCTTCACCAAGGCAATTGCTCCAGTGTTGTCACAAAAGATTTTCATTGGATTCGATGCACTAGGTATTACACCCAGATCGGATATGAACTCCTTCATCCAGACTCCTTCATTTGCTGCTTCCGAAGCAGCTATGTACTCCGCTTCACACATAGATCCCGCCACGACGCTCTGCTTGGAACTGCACCAACTGACAGCTCCACCATTCAATATAAATACGTATTCGGTTTGTGACTTAGAGTCATCCGGATCAGTGTCAAGGTTAGCATCGACGTAACCGTTTACGATGAGCTCTTTGTCACCTCCATAAACGAGAAACATATCCTTGGTCCTTTTCAGGTACTTCAGGATGTTCACGACCGATGTCCAGTGATCCACTCCTGGATTACTTTGGTACCTCCCTGCCAGACTTATGGCAAGGCACACATCAGGTTTGGTACACAGCATAGCATACATGATAGAACCTATGGCTGAGGCATAGGGAATGACTTTCATTTTCTCTCTATCTTCTGCAGTGGTCGAGCTTTGAGTCTGACTCAACTTCACACCTTGTAACACAGGCAAGAACCCTTTCTTTGACTGATCCATTTTGAACTTCTTCAAAACTTTATCAAGGTATGTGCTTTGTAAAAGTCCTATTAAGCGTCTCGATCTATCCCTATAGATCTTGATGCCCAATATATAAGCAGCTTCACCGAGGTCTTTCATTGAAAAATTCTTATTCAAGTATCCTTTATGCTATCCAGAAATTCTATATCATTTCCAATCAACAATATGTCATCCACATATAATATCAGAAATGCTATAGAGCTCCCACTCACTTTCTTGTAAATACAGGCTTCACCGAAAGTCTGTATAAAACCATATGCTTTGATCACCTCATCAAAGCGTATATTCCAACTCCGAGATGCTTGCACCAGTCCATAAATGGATCGTTGGAGCTTGCACACTTTGTTAGTACCTTTAGGATCGACAAAACCTTCTGGTTGCATCATATACAACTCTTCTTTAAGAAATCCATTAAGGAATGCAGTTTTGACATCCATTTGCCAGATTTCATAATCATAAAATGTGGCAATTGCTAACATGATTCGGACGGACTTAAGCATCGCTACGGGTGAGAAAGTCTCATCGTAGTCAACCCCTTGAACTTGTCGAAAACCTTTTGCGACAAGTCGATCTTTGTAGACAGTAACATTACCATCAGCGTTAGTTTTCTTCTTGAAGATCCATTTATTCTCTATGGCTTGCCGCTCATCGGGCAAGTCCACCAAAGTCCACACTTTGTTCTCATACATGGATCCTATCTCAGATTTCATGGCCTCAAGCCATCTGTCGGAATCTGGGCTCGTCATAGCATCTTCATAGTTCGTAGGTTCACCTTGGTCTAATAACATGACTTCCAGAACAGGATTACCGTACCACTCTGGTGCTGATCGTGCTATGATTGACCTACGAGGTTCAGTAGCAACTTGATCTGAAGTTTCATGATCATTATCATTTGCTTCTTCTCTAGTTGGTGTAGGCATCACGGGAACAGATTTCTCTGATGTACTACTTTCCAATTCAAGAGAAGGTACGATTACCTCATCAAGTTCTACTTTCCTCCCACTCACTTCTTTTGAGAGAAACTCCTTCTCTAGAATGGTTCCATTCTTAGCAACAAAGATCTTGCCTTCGGATCTGTGGTAGAAGGTGTACCCAATTGTTTCCTTAGGGTATCCTATGAAGACACACTTCTCCGATTTGGGTTCGAGCTTATCAGGCTGAAGCCTTTTGACATAAGCGTCGCAACCCCAAACTTTAAGAAACGACAGCTTAGGTTTCTTGCCAAACCATAGTTCATATGGTGTCGTCTCAACGGATTTAGATGGTGCCCTATTTAACGTGAATGCATCTGTCTCTAATGCATAACCCCAAAACGATAGTGTTAAATCGGTAAGAGACATCATAGAATGCACCATATCTAATAAAGTATGGTTACGACGTTCGGACACACCATTACGCTGTGGTGTTTCAGGTGGTGTGAGTTGTGAAACTATTTCACATTGTTTTAAATGAAGGCCAAACTCGTAACTCAAATATTCGCCTCCGCGATCAGATCGTAGAAACTTTATTTTCTTGTTACGATGATTCTCCACTTGACTCTGAAATTCTTTGAACTTTTCAAATGTTTCAGACTTGTGTTTCATTAAGTAGATATACCCATATCTACTCAAATCATTTGTGAAGGTCAGAAAATAACGATACCCGCCGCGTGCCTCAACACTCATCGGACCGCATACAATGGTATGTATTATTTCCAATAAGTCATTGGCTCGCTCCATTGTTCCGTAGAACGGAGTTTTAGTCATCTTGCCCATGAGGCATGGTTCGCAAGTATCAAATGATTCATAATCAAGTGATTCCAAAAGCCCATCTGCATGGAGTTTCTTCATGCGTTTTACACCAATATGACCTAAACGGCAGTGCCACAAATATGTTGCACTATCATTATCAACTTTGCATTTTTTGGCATCAATATTATGAATATGTGTATCACTACAATCGAGATTCAACAAACATAGACCACTCTTCAAGGGTGCATGACCATAAAAGATATTACTCATATAAATAGAACAACCATTATTCTCTGATTTAAATGAATAACCATCTCACACTAAACAAGATCCAGATATAATGTTCATGCTCAACGCTGGCACCAAATAACAATTATTCAGGTCTAAAACTAATCCCGAAGGTAGATGTAGAGGTAGCGTGCCGACGGCGATCACATCGACCTTGGAACCATTCCCGACGCGCATCGTCACCTCGTCCTTAGCCAATCTTCGTTTAATACGTAGCTCCTATTTCGAATTACAAATATGAGCAACCGAACCAGTATCAAATACCCAGGCGCTACTACGAGCATTAGTAAGGTACACATCAATAACATGTATATCAAATATACCTTTGTTCACTTTGCCATCCTTCTTATCCGCCAAATACTTGGGGTAGTTCCGCTTCCAGTGACCAGTCCCTTTGCAGTAGAAGCACTCAGTTTCAGGCTTGGGTCTAGCTTTGGGCTTCTTCCCGGGAGTGGCAACTTGCTTGCCATTCTTTTTGAAGTTCCCTTTCTTTCCCTTGCCCTTTTTCTTGAAACTAGTGGTTTTGTTAACCATTAACACTTGATGCTCCTTCTTGATTTCTACCTCCACAGCCTTAAGCATTGTGAAGAGCTCGGGAATTGTTTTGTTCATCCCTTGCATATTATAGTTCATCACAAAGGCTTTGTAGCTTGGTGGCAGTGATTGAAGAACTCTGTCAATAACACAATCAACCGGAAGATCAACTCCCAGCTGAGTCAAGTGATTATAATACCCAGACATTTTGAGTATGTGTTCACTGACAGAACTGTTCTTCTCCATCTTGCAGCTATAGAACTTGTTGGAGACTTCATATCTCTGAACCCGGGCATTTGCTTGAAGTATTAACTTCAACTCTTGGAACATCTCATATGCTCCATGACGTTCAAAACGTCTTTGAAGTCCCGGTTCTAAGCCGTAAAGCATGGCACACTGAACTATCGAGTAGTCATCAGATCGAGCTTGCCAGACGTTCAAAACATCAGCTTCAGCTCCTGCAGCAGGCCTTTCACCTAGCGGTGCATCAAGGACATAATTCTTCTGTGCAGCAATGAGGATAATCCTCAAGTTACGGACCCAGTCCGTGTAGTTGCTACCATCATCTTTCAACTTAACTTTCTCTAGGAACGCATTAAAATTCAGGGGAACGGTAGCATGGGCCATTGATCTACAACATAGATATGCAAATACTATCAGGACTAAGTTCATGATAAATTAAGTTCAATTAATCAAATTACTTAAGAACTCCCACTTAAATAGACATCCCTCAAGTCATCTAAGTGATACGTGATCCAAATCAACTAACCTATGTCCGATCATCACGTGAGATGGGGTAGTCATCAATGGTGAACATCTCTATGTTGATCATATCTACTATATGATTCACGTTCGATCTTTCGATCTCCAGTGTTCCGAGGCCATGTCTGTACATGCTAGGCTCGTCAAGTTTAACCCAAGTATTCTGCATGTGTAAAACTGTCTTACACCCGTTGTATGTGAACATAGAGTCTATCGCACCCGATCATCACGTGGTGTCTCAACACGACAAACTGTTGTAACGGTGCATACTCAGGGAGAACACTTTTACCTTGAAATTTAGTGAAGGGATCATCTTATAATGCTATCGCCGTACTAAGCAAAATAAGATGCATAAAAGATAAACATCACATGCAATCAAAATATGTGACATGATATGGCCATCATCATCTCATGCTTTTGATCTCCATCTCCAAAGTATCGTCATGATCTCCATCGTCACCGGCTCGACACCTTGATCTCCATTGTTGCATCGTGGTCGTCTCGCCAACTATTGCTTCTACAACTATTGCTAACTCATAGCGATAAAGTAAAGCAATTACATGGAGTTTGCATTTCATACAATAAAGAGACAACCATAAGGCTCCTGCCGATTGCCTGATATCTTACAAAACATGATCATCTCATACAATAACGCATATCACACCATGTCTTGACCATATCACATCACAACATGCCCTGCAAAAACAAGTTAGACGTCCTCTACTTTGTTGTTGCAAGTTTTACGTGGCTGCTACGGGTTTCTAGCAAGAACCGTTCTTACCTACGGCAAAAACCACAACGGTGATTCGTCAAGTTTGCTGTTTTAACCTCCTTCAAGGACCGGCCATAGTCAAATTCGATTCAACTAATGTAGGAGAAACAGACACCCGCCAGCCACCTTTATGCAAAACTAGTTGCATGTCTGTCGGTGGAACCGGTCTCATGTGCGTGGACATGTAAGGTTTGTCCGGGCCACTTCATCCCACAATACCGCCGAATCAAAATAAGACATTGGTGGTAAGCAGTATGACTATCACCATCCACAACTCTTTGTGTTCTACTCGTGCATATCATCTACGCATAGACCTGGCTCTGATACCACTGTTGGGGAACGTTGCATGGAAAACAAAAAAAATTCTACGCACACGCAATGATCTATCCATGGAAATGCATAGAAACGAGGGGGAGAGTGTGTCTACGTACCCTCGTAGACCGTAAGCGGAAGCGTTTCACAACGCGGTTGATGTAGTCGAACTTCTTCGCGCTTCAACCGATCAAGTACCGAACGCACGGCACCTCCGCGTTCTGCACACGTTCAGCTCAGTGACGTCCCTCGCCTTCTTGATCCAGCAAGATGTCGAGGTAGTAGATGAGTTCCGCCAGCACGACGGCGTGGTGATGGTGATGGTGAAGTGATCTCCGCAGGGCTTCGCCTAAGCACTACGAAAATATGACCGGGGGTGTAAACGATGGAGGGGGGCGCCGCACATGGCTAGACAATTGTCTGGGGTGTGCTAGGCGCCCCCCTCCCACATATATATAGGTGGGAAGGGGAGGGGAGAGGCCAGGGCGCGCCCTAGGGTTGGCCGCCGGCCCTGTAGGGGCCCTGCCTTGCCCTGCGCCCCCCTGCCATATTTTCCCAAGGGGAAGGAAAGAGGGGGGAGAGAGAAGGAAGTGGGAATCCTATTCCGCACTTTCCTTTCCCTTCTCCCCTTTCCTTCTCCTCCTTAGGCCGGCCCATATGGGGGGCGCACCAGCCCCTTGTGGCTGGTGTGTTTCCCCTCTTGGCCCATAAGGCCCATATCTTTTGCCGAGGGTGCCCGGAACCCCTTCCGGTGACCCGATAAGTACCCGGTACCCCCCGAAACACTTCCGGTGTCCAAATACCATCGTCCTATATATCAATCTTTACCTCTTGACCATTTCGAGACTCCTAGTCATGTCCGTGATCTCATCTGGGACTCCGAACAACATTCGGTCACCAAATCACATAACTCATATAATAATATATCATCAACGAACGTTAAGCGTGCGGACCCTACGGGTTCGAGAACTATGTAGACATGACCGAGACACCTCTCCGGTCAATAACCAATAGCGGAACCTGGATGCCCATATTGGCTCCTACATATTCTACGAAGGTCTTTATCGGTCGAACCGTTATGACAACATACGTAATTCCCTTTGTCTATCGGTATGTTACTTGCCCGAGATTCGATCGTCGGTATCTTCATACCTAGTTCAATCTCGTTACCGGCAAGTCTCTTTACTCATTCCGTAATACATCACCTCGTGACTAACTCCTTAGTCGTTTGCTTGCAAGCTTATGATGTGTATTACCGAGAGGGCCCAGAGATACCTCTCCGATACTCGGAGTGACAAATCCTAATCTCGATCTATGCCAACTCAACAAACACCTTCGGAGATACCTGTAGAGCATCTTTATAATCATCCAGTTACGTTGTGACATTTGATAGCACACAAGGCATTCCTCCGGTATCCGGGAGTTGCATAATCTCATAGTCGAAGGGATATATATTTGACATGAAGAAAGCAATAGCAATAAAACTGAACGATCATTATGCTAAGCTAACGGATGGGTCTTGTCCATCACATCATTCTCCTAAGGATGTGATCCCGTTATCAAATGACAACTCATGTCCATGGTTAGGAAACCATAACCATCTTTGATCAACGAGCTAGTCAAGTAGAGGCTCACTAGGGACACGGTGTTTGTTTATGTATTCACACATGTATTTAGGTTTCCGATCAATACAATTCTAGCATGAATAATAAACCTTTATCATGAATAAGGAAATATAAAATAACAACTTTAGTATTGCCTCTAGGGCATATTTCCTTCAGTTGCAAACCTGACCATGGCATCTCCGCATGTGCTCTCAAACATCCGTAGGTACTCGTCTCGCGAATCAACGGTTGTGTCATATGCAAGCATCCTGAGAGCGGCCATGCACTTCTGGTAACCAGAGAAGCCACTCGTTCCCACGTCGTCCTTCATCAGGATGAAGTAGTCATCGTAGGACCGGACGCCATGGTACAAACAATCGAAGACGGTCTTGTGCTTCCAAAAACACCGGCGAAAATGGTCAGCAAAGAGTGCATCAGGGGCAAAGTAGTCTGCCATCAGTGTCAAATGCCCACTCGCCCTGTTGCGGTTGAGCACATGATGACCCTTGATCGAGCCCTTGAAATTGAGAATATGTTGTCGGTGTCAAAACCGGCGGATCTCGGGTAGGGGGTCCCGAGCTGTAGATCTTGGATCAATGGGGAACAGGGAACGCAGAGACAGTATTTACACAGGTTCAGGCCCTCTCGAAGATAAACTTGCCATCTTCATTATCTTGACTTGGAGGACACACCAAGGCTTCAGAGGTTTCCTTCTGTAATACGACGTTATCTGTAGCTCAGCCTTCCTTGACAGAATCCAAAGTGGCCCACCAAGCCGGCCCATGAGAGATAGGCCGGCAGCCCGAGGACCCCCTGATCTAGGACACCCTCACATGCTCCTCCGCACGCTCCACATCTTCAAGGACCGCCTGCATCATCACCGTCTCATCGGAGTACACCTCCTCGTCCGACGAGCCATCAGAGGACTTAACATATTGCTCGCATATGTACTCCAAATCGGAATCGATTGCTACAAACAAGAAGGGGCAGCTGTTTTCAGCTCCGGTGATTCATCGAACAGTTGCCGGGCATGGTAGAGGATGGTACCTGGCAGGCGGTAGGAGGACACGGGGTTCAACGGAGATGGAGGAGAAGATGTAGATTTCCGGCAGGGGTGTGGCGTGGTGGCCGGGGTGGTGGAGCGGCAGCGACGGTAAGAGAGAAATACGGAAGGAGAGAAAACGGGGAGGATGGAGTCGCGGGGTCCGGGAAGGGTTTTGGGTGGGCCTGGGGTGTCGGATTCATACGTTTCGCGTGTCCGGACTCCCGCAAACCTCCCCCACTTCTGTCTCCGTTTTGCGGGAGAAATCACATCTGGACCACCTCGTGGACCGATACAGGGCCACGTTGGATGGCTTCCGCGATCCGACAGCGCGGTCCGGACGGTTGCGGGAGGTTTACGGGTCTGCCTTGGAGATGCCCTAATGATGAAACACAAACTCAACCAGTCAAGAGCACTCGAAATCACTTAACCTGTACTAGTACATACCATACCGCATCAGTCGATTTTGGACGAAGCAGCGAGGTGAAGTCGACGGCGGCAACGCAAAACAAGAGGGTGAGGGATTTAGAGGGGAAGAATAGGGCCCTCCTCGGCAAACGGTTGTTTAAATTACTAACGGAAGATGGTGTATGGCAAACCCTCCTAAGGAGGAAATACCTAGGTTCCAAGGCGGTATCCCAAGTATAATGGAAGTCTGGGGATTCTCATTTTTGGGCGGGTCTAATGGCTATGAAGAAATATTTCTTTTGCTATGGATCCTTCGCGATTAAGGGTGGCTCGGAAATTAGATTCTGAGAGGACAAGTGGCTAGGAAATGCCACCTCGTAGGCCATGTCGGGCTGGCCGGCAGCTCCTCTTCCATCATCGTGGCCCGAGCCGGCGTTGGAGTCGGAGTCGTCAGGCTTCGGGTGGCAGCATCGCGGCATGGCTTCCCAGCTGTCGCCTAACGCTCGCAGATGATCCTCTCCCATTCCTCCTGCACCGTGCGCAGCACGGCTGCAGCCACCGAGAACGTGGGCTGGGGGAGAGGGCGGCGGTCCTTGGAGGAGGCAACATTGGCGGCGGCGATCTCATTGAGAGACCATTCCTCGCCATACTTTGCTATCTCCCCGTCGAGGCGACGGAGATGGCGATTGGCCGTCTCCGACTTCATCACAGAGCGGTCCAAGGCCCAGGCGTACGCCAGTTCTGGGTCCGCCGCGATGTGTCGTGGCGGGACGTTGGAGTCCGCGAACTTGGACCGGCGCGCCGGCCCTGTCGGCGTACTACTACACTGCTATAGCGCTCCGGGACGACGAACAGCCGTCGCGGCCCCTCCGCTGCCAAGGTACTGGAGAATGCGACCGTGCGCCTTCGTTGCGATTGCATTGGGTAGGGGCGGCGGCGTGCGGCGCTCCTCCTTGACGCGCCGAGGCGGCCGAGAAAACCGCTCCTCCTTGATGCGCCGGGGCGACGACAAGAGGCGCCCCCCTTGACACGTCGGGGCGGCGGCAAGAGGCGCTCCTCCTTCACGCGATGTCCGGTTTGGACGCCGCGGTTGTGCGAAGGAGAGCGCGGAGGGGATGCCGGCTCCCACAGCACGGGGAGGAGCGTCCCCGATGGCGGAGCGGGCCCGTTCAGGTGGAGCACGGAGCGATGGAGCATCAGCTCGATCTGTTCCTCGTACTCCATGTCGATGGCGGCGTACACTTGGCCCGTCACCGTTGGCGCGGACTGCCGCCGCTGCAGCGACTGGTCATCCACATCGCTGGAGGAGATGACAATCTCCGCCTTCGTCGAGGAGCCGCCTGCCGATGAGGACGACACCTTGGAGTTCGAGGGCGGCGTCGCCACGATCCGCTAGAGCCTGTCCCGGAACTGCCGCCTGCCGGTGCCGAGGCCCACGACTTGCCCATCCCGGAGTTGTGGAGGGAGATGGGCGGGGAGAGGGGAGAAGGAGGAGGAAGAGCAGATAGATTGCGATGTGGACGACGCCAGAGCGCTGCTTATAAAGTTGTGGGCAGGCCATGCGAAGGGCCAGTCAGCCGCTTCAATGTGGTGCAACGGCCGGAGTTGGTTCCTCGGGAAGCTGCGTCGGCATTGAAGCGGCGGCTCCTGAGAGGTCTCATCGGCCAGTGCTGCCCTCGCTCCGGTCACATCGTGACATCAATGCCGGCCGCTGCGTACTCTGGGCCAGCACGAATGCGCGCGCGGTAAGCGGCGCGTTCATCGGAAGAAAAACGCGGGATGAGTGGATGGGGGTTTGGGTTGGCCAGGGCGGTCAGGAGCAGACGTGTGTGTGCTGTCCGGACACCCGCAAAGCCCCCCACGTTTATCTTCGGTTTACGAGAGAAAGTACGTCCTGACCGCGCCACGGACCGATACAGGACCGTGTTGAATGGCTTCCGCGGTCCGGACATCGCGGTCAGAACGTATGCGGACGGTTTAAGGGTCGGTGGAGGAGATATCCTAAGAAGGTGGTTACTACTTCTACCAACCAAAAAAATTAAGGGATTTGGAATATGCTAGCTAGTGCTTATTAATTCTACAAACCCAAAAATTTCCCTGTACATAAAACCTTTTCGGATCTGTTAGCAACCAAGTAAAACACATTATCTGCTAGCCATAGAGAATTTAGTCAGGTAGCACATGAACTAGCTTTAATCCTCCAATGTTTGGTTAGAAGATGCCTCTGAGGCTACTGTCTCCAGGCTTGGAAATGATTCTACGTACTATTCTCGTGATTGAATAAAGTAGATTTTTAACTGTCAAAAGGAAGTAAAACATACTATGTTAAACAGACAATCATACGAGTACAACACCGAGTGCTCTAGAGCATCTTAGCTGGATGCCTCAAACCGGCCTCAAATGCCCGAGTGGGCTGACCGGTCAAAAAGATCGACCCGTCTGGGCACCTCAAACGCCCGGACTGTCCAACGACCTTCATATCCAGCCCAAATATAGGGCGGATATGAGGTGGCCCGGGCGGGTCCATCACGTCAGCCTGACTCATCGTCAACCCTAGTCCGTCTCCATAAAATACCCCAATCGAAAATCATACCCTCACTTCGCTTCATTCAAGGTCCGTCTCTTCTCCTCCCCTTCTCCAATTCGATCCAATCTAGCCTCCGGCGAGCATGTCGAGATCCGGCAACCGGTCTGACGATGCCATCGATGTCGACGAGAAGCTGGCCCTTCACATTGCGCTAGAACGGCCGCGGATGGACATGGGGAAGTTCTGGATGTGCTTCGGCGTCGCTCGCCCGCCGGAGCTGGCCCCTCCCGGCCCACGCGCAGCTCCGCGAGGGCTGCTCAATCCACGCCGCCCCTCCGTCGTCTACCTCCTCCGCGGGCCGCTGCTCCACATGAGCAGCGGTGGGTTCAAATGCCCGCTCCGCCGTCCCGCGGATCGCTCATACCACGTCTATGGATTCCTCTTTGTGCCGCCACCGCCAGCCCCATGTGCAAGTGCAGCCGCTTATCTGCACGGCCAGCTGCATGCATGCTCTGGCTCGCCTCATTTTGGCTGGCTGGCTGAGATGTTCCTCACGCCACGCATCAAACACTTCACGTGCCTGTTCGGTCCATCTCTAACGACGAGCTGAAAGAAACCACGCAAGAAAAAGCTGACAAGATCATCATGTATTCATTCATTTTTTAGAGAAGGATCATGTATTCATTCATGCACAAGCGGTCGTGCTGTCAGCCGATCGAGTGACGAATCCCGGGTCGCACGACGCCGGCCCTTTGCTGCAGCAATTTTCCCCCCTTTTCTAGTGGAACGCTGCTGGCTAATCAAATGGCTGAGTTGTTTTTAACACAATACAATCGCAGATGTTTACATACATTTGTCTTTATGAATGACTTACACCTGACCTCCATGAGCACATATGGGATATTGAGCCTGCACAACATATTGAGATGGACGGAGTCATTACAGGCGTCTCGTAGTTCACTAAACGAACATCGCTGAAAAGAATGAAATAAATCTAAAAAAATGCGAGCATCAGTGCAAAGTTTAGAACTTGAACCCTGGCGGACTGGTTCCACCACAAGAACTATCGAAGCAACACCCAGTTCACATCAATCGGCTGATCTTATCCAGGTTTACTGGACCCCTTGTATTTTGAGTTAAACTTTAACCATCTATATATATAACTAACTATAAATGATTTATATGCTAATCAGTTCAATTCATATTTGAAAGAGGATTCTTGTCATATAGAGTATTTTTTGTGGCATATAGCTTACGTTTTAAAGTTATTGACCCTAACTACGAGTCCAATAAACCCTCAGTTGCAGATAATAGAAGCATTCATGCTACATGCAATGGACAACTATTTTCTCGCAACCTTCGACCGCTTTATATGATCCAGGTGTAAAATGCAATAGTATTCATTCAAAATGCAGTAAATGTGTCTGCTGGGCCTTCCTAACGTGATGGTCGGCCGCGGAGTGCCTAGCTGCGCTTGGAGCGCGGAGAGGTGGTTGGCATGGTGTGTGTGGAGCGCGTGGGGTCAGTCAGGAGGTGGCTCACCAGCCGGTTGCCAGTGGCGGCAAAATTTCGTGTTTTGACCCTTTTTGCTAACAAATTCAGGATCTGACCTCTGTTTGAAAATATTTGTTGGAAACTTAGAACTTTTTGGCGGTAGAGTGTCCAACCCTACCGCCAAGGGGCATGGCGGTAGGCTATTATACCCTACCGCCAAGGTGCCTGGCGGTAAGAAAAGGGTCAGATCCCGAATTTTTTTTCAATGAGGGTCAGGTCCCGAAATAGTATACGAAAAGGGTCAAAACACGAAATTTAGCCGCCAGTGGCGGCGTGAGGCGCACGGTGCATCTCACCGAGGAGAGACAACGTTGGTGCTTTTCTTTCTGAGGACATATGGGTCCCACATGTCATAACAATCAACATAACGATGCAGCCTAAGGGGGTTGACTTTGTTTCACGTCGGCCCTCATAAGTGGGCCATATATGTCATAATCACCCTTAGTTTGAGTTCAAATCGGTCATTAACTTGAAATGATAGTATTTAGCAAAAAGTTAGGAGAAGCTTGGTAGTTTTTAAGCAAAAATTGTAAAGTGATAGTTTTAGGGGACGGCTGCCTCAGTTGTGCTAGTTTTTCATTAAATACTTCCTCATATATGACTCAGAAATAACAAATATATTTACAATGTTCTTATATACGTACAAACAAATCATTTTCAGTTTTTTCCTTTCTTATATACTAGTAGTATATTAGTAGACTGAGACTTGGATTGACACCTAGCCACACCCATATAGGAGTATTTATATACAAAGGTTTTATCCTGCGCTAGTTCAGAACCTAGAAACCCAATTCGTTCCTAGTAGTAGAGCAACCCTTCTGTCCCTATGATCTCGTCGTAAGATGAGGCCAGCAAGTCTTGGAAAGACGTCGCACCGAATGCGTGAGCAGCGCAAGGATCGTCAAGTTCAACGACCATGCTGCTCCCGCTAGACTCCGGCAAGAATTCTTTGTCGTCTACGGGCCACGCAGCGCTGCTGACGCCGGCAGAACTTGCACCAGCCTTTGGTGTCGATGATGACGACCTCACGTCCCCGGTCGTGGGCTGCTGTTGGATGAGCCCCATGAGCTCAGCGTATAGCTCCTCCGATCTGTGGGTGAGCTCTCAGCCGCCGTCGAGCATGGCGAGGGCGGCTTTGTCGAGAGGTGGAGGGGGGAGGGAGGATTCATCGGCGTCGGAGGCGGAAGAGCTGTCGGTGGCCGCAGTAGGAGGAGTTGTTGACGGCGCCAAGGCCAGCATGTGCCTCTTCTTGAGCTTGGTGTTCCAGTGGTTCTTGACGTCGTTGTCCGTTCGGCCGGGGAGCTTGGCGGCGATCACGGAACACCTGGTGACATAAGTTCAGCAGCCAGACTAATGTTTACGAGTAACAAAGAGGTGCATGCAACTCATGCAGCTAGCTAGCTATATATACTTGCTTCCGATGTCGCCGTAGAGGGACAATATGAGGCTGTCCTCCTCGTCGGTGAAGCCGCCGTGCCGGAGTGCCGGGCGGAGGTAGTTGAGCCACCGTAGCCGGCAGCTCTTGCCGCAGCGGTTAAGCCCTGATGATCCATCCAGGCATACACATACCAATTGATTAATCAGAAAGGAAATGAATACTTGGATGTAATTTTTGTTATGCCTGAGGTGCTTTGTACTTTTGTGAAATTTTATAATAGATCTGGGTCATTTTCACACACACACAAAAAAATGTCCATGCCAATCCAGCCAGTGAGCAAATGTTATGATGATGTCAGGATATACTCAATTGAATTCAAATGAAAATTTTTGTCCTTCGGCTGAAATGAAAACCGAAATAACGGAATTTCAGTGTGATTTTCGGTAATGGCTGAAATTTTTCTCAGACTGAAATTCAAAACCGTCCACACGCGCGCACAAATCAGTAGTAGGAGTGCTAGGGGAGAGCAATTTTTTTATTTTTTTATTTTTTGCGGGTGAGGGGAGAGCAAGTTAGTCACCTGCTTTGTGTGGTAGCGTCATCCAGTTGCCGGCATTGGCGAACCTCTGGACGAAGCTGGTGAGGATGGCGTCCTCCTCCCGCGACCACGCCCCACGCTTCACGCTCTGCCTGTCGCAGCACGGTGACCTCCCCATCGATCCCCGGAGGAGGCACACTGGCACAAGGCCGGCTGAGGTGAGAGGTTCAAGTCGTCTCGGTGTGTCTTCTCCAGGCCGGCAATGAAACGAATGGGTTATATATAGACATGCATCGATCGATTGAGAACCAACGGCCATGCTGCACCGAGCAAGTTGACCAGGCATATTTTGTATAATTATATATGACTCTGGAATGCACAAGACCTAATTAAGAATTATCCCAAGCTAGGCTTTAACTCACATCCATCGATTAATCAATCACGTTTATACAAAAAGGTTCAGGAAGCGACAGTTCTTGCCGATGCGCAGGAGGCACAACACATGCTTGCTCACACTTGACAATTTATGCTTAAAACTAGATTGAACTTGACGTGTGCATGGTGCCAGCAACGCCTCTTGCATTATCTAAAGGAACACTTACATGAACATCATTCAATTCCCTCTAGTTAACAGGCAAGCCCATACCACATGTTCTGTTTGTACTTCAGTACTGGAGTTTGATACTCAAACTTCAATAAATATATGACTGTGTGCATCGAATAATGCACAAGCCAGGGTGATCCTTCTTTTCCAAAATAATAACAATAATAGGCTTCCTGAACTTTAGTGGATGGTGGTGTCTCCATACTTTAGTGTGTGGGTGATGGCACAATTTTCATCGAATATTTTTTTTTCCAAAAAGGGGATTACCTCGGCCTCTGCATCACAGGATGCACACATCCATATTATTAAACGTGAATCGAGTTACAATCACCAAGTTCCAGATGGTAAAACAAATGAAAAGAAAAGAAAAACACGACCACAACCGGCCGAGACCGCGATTATATAGCCCATTCACATAATCTACGAGTGGCTCGCCAGCCAAACTGGTTGAATAAACCCTGCTCGACTGATTCCAGCCGGCTGCACCCAGAGGACATAAGCACCCATGCATCCACATGCTCCAATGATTCATATGAACATGACATGGAGAAGGCAATTCATATGAAGTTGCCTATTCGAACAAGTTTCTGAGCTCAAGATTAATTCATAAGAGCAAGCTCTTTTGCTTTGGCAAGGCCAAAGAGGTTGAGGACTAGTATAAGCAACTTTTTGGTTGCGAGTCTGGCTCATCCCTTTCCAGTATCTTGGTATCCCTATCCATCATCGTAAGCTGCTCAATAAGGAGTGGAAGGGTATTGAGGTCCTCTTTGCAAAAGAGCTAAGCAGTTGGATGGGCAATCTACTATCTTACACAGGTTGTCTTGTCTTGATTTACATTGTCCTCACTAGCCTACCGGTGTTTATTTTATCATTTTTCAAAATACCCAAGGGGTACAAAAAGTTAAGATTAAAATTATAGATCCTGCTTATTTTGACAATGTGATGAACATAAACAAAAATATTAACTAGCTAAAAGGGGTCTTATTTGTAGGACATTAAGCTAAAAAATAGCCTCGAAGTTGAGGACGTTAAGCTAAAAAATAGCTGTTTACTTAGTACATCTATATCTATACTTCTATACGAATATAAGAAAAAAGAGTGAGTTGCAGAGATCTAACACATCTCACTCGTTCACGCATCTATCCAATGGTCTATGTTGCTCCGGTGCTTAGTGCTAAACATGCTTAGTATGTAATTAATATCATATCTAATATGAACTTTACAGCTAACCATGTAATATCATACCTAATTGCAATTATTTATAGGCCAAAGGTATACCTAATATCAATGTGCAATCGATATCGTGCAATGCAATTAATATATTTTATAATATAATATGGTAATTATATTCTACCTAATATCAATGTGCAATCAATATCTTTCCTAATATTAAGGTGCAAAGCAATTAATATATTTTCTGGTATAACGTGCATTGCATGCACACGATTACTAGTGGTTATTCAAGTTACTGAATGGGATGTGGTCTGGCATGAATTGCTTCGTAACAAAACCCCCCACTCCGAGTCCCTATCACAAGTAACAGTAAGACCAATAGATTCACCTTTTAAGAAAGGTTTGATGAGGTTTAAGGAAGGCCTTTCTAGGAGAGGTTTCTTTTGGGTGGGGCAAGGTCAGGGCACAAAATTTTAGAAAGATACCTGAGTAGGTGATACACCTCTTGGCCACCAATATCGAACCTTGTATGATATCATTCCAGCGGAAAGATGTTTCCCTTACTTTGGTCCTTATGAGGGTTCCATTGAATGTCAAATTTTGACTTGCTGTCAAGTATTCCGCTTGTTGCATAGGAATCTTTGCATAAGAGAATTATACAAAAGTATTTTCGTGTTGTTTTCCTTCGAAGTTTTTTAATAAAGTCGACGTTAACCAATAATTGCAATTGAAGATATTTTATTAAAACATGTTCATTGAAACTTGTGAAAAATGGAGGAACATCGACGTAAGCCCTGGTGAATTGGTCAATATGAAATTGAGTCAGAGATCATCCACGGTGAGTATTTGACTTGTACTATTCATTAGCCAAAGATGAGGCGCATGGCTCTACACAGGTATGATATATTTGATGTATGTGATGCGGTGTTGTTTATTCTGCTCATCGGATATCATTTGTACCATGGTAATTTCAGACATCCATGTATTTTTGCCATAAGAATAACTCTGCTAAGGACCATCAGAAATACTATCACATTTATTGCCCCAAAAAAATAAGAAGAACAGAAAACAGCTACACTTAGTGCAAGTTAAGTTTTTTAAACAATGGCAAAAGCTTTGCTAGATTTGATTATTTAAGGAAGAAGAGTGTGTAGGAAAAGGCCAAAGCCTTGAAACAAGTGGAGTACTCTTCAGGTATTACAACCCCAAAGGGTTCGACACTCGCAATATTCCATAACGTCGCCCCTCTTCTGATGTTGGAGAAAATAGTCGATGGCATGGTTGAGACATTCTCACACACTCTAGCGGTATGTTCATTCCAAATCATCCAAGAGACAATCATGAAAAGCGAAGCCTTGGCCTTTTAATTGGTAAGATAAGAGAAGGGAGACAAAATAACATATGGCTCCTTTCATGTACGTCAGCATCCATCGCATGACTAGGTCAGCCAATTACTTACTTAATAATGCAATAAATTATGGGTAGACATATGTTAAGTAGGCAATTTCATAAACTTTTCTCACCAATGAAAGGATGTTGATTTCTTTAACGCCTAGAATCCACAGGTAGAATCTAAGGGTGTGTACACTTTGAAGACACACAGCGACCGCAACAAAATGTGTTGCACAATGGATTATCTCTCAGTGTTTGAATATCTCTATAAAACTACGTGGCGGTAGAATTTTCTTGTAAACAGTAAAAGTAATCCCTTAGTCACGAAAATGTGGACCTTTTCATTCAGATATTTTTGGCCCTCGGTTCTTTACAGCAACTTGATTTCGAAATAAAATCAAGAGTGCGCCGCTCTCTTGGACATTTTGGAACGAACGCAACTCTCGGGTCTTCCGCCACAAGAGTGCGCCCCCGGCGATCTTACTCAACAACATTCTAGCGGAGGCAAAGCTATGGAGTATCGCCGGGGCAAAGAAACTAGGGGAACTTAATTAAAGCGCGAGAGTAACAACGTTCTGTTGTTTAAGGGCTGGTTGTAACACAAACAAACTCTTTTCCCTCCTTATTTAATTGATGAGGCAAATCTTTTGCGTCCGTTTAGAAAAAAATCGAAATAAAATAGATCTTCATGTAATAGATGGAAACCGTCAGGCTTCAGCTGATGTGATAACGTCTACATTACACTACATCAACTCTTATTGCCTAAGTAATAGTGTACCTTTTAAAAAACGAAAAACGGTGCTGGTCTACGCAGCCTCACATGCACTTGAACTGTCAAGTTTGAAAAGATGGCATGATTTGAGCCTCCGGTTGTAAAGGCCGTTATCAGGTTGTTCGATAATATAACACTGTAACCTAGTGTATCTAATCTGGCAGGAAGGTCCTAGGAAACTACATGGTACAGCTATATGGATCAATCAACACGTACGTCATCCATGGACCTTGAAAGTGCCAGTTTGTGCAACTAATGTCCGTTTCGAATACTCAACTAAACAGTTCTTTTATATGGTAGATCATGATGTTTCAGACAAGAGCGTTGTTGGGAGGAATGATGTACGAGGATTACTTGATGTTGATTGATAACCTGATTGGAAAATACAAAAGAATGGGTGTTGTGTGTAATAACATATGTAGCAAGCTTTTCTGGCTTATACTGACTTAGATTTTGTTTAAGGACAACGCTAACGCCCACACGTGTGGTGGGAGCGAAACCTGCCCACACGCCCTATAACACACAGACTGCGCCACGTCACCGCATGCATGCATGTGGGAATCTTTTTGGATTTTTTTAGTTTTTAAAATGTTTTATCTCTTAAATGAAAAATCCGATTGAAGATCCGTTTTCATCATTAAATCCCTCGCGACGAGATCTTCGAAACTAGATCTCATATCAATATATTTGGATGATTTTTTTTTGTTAAAAGTTGTCATGTCTATTGCACATGAATTGCCATGGTGTTTACGCTGAAGTTGTCATGATATGTTTCAGCTATTTTCTTCTATATTTAAAAATAAATTTTGACAAATTATAAAACGGGGAATTAAAAAACTAGACTTGCACCATAAACTAAAATTGCCATGATACATGCACTTAAAATTGCCATGGTTCATACAAAAAATAATTTTCATGGTCAAAGTACTGGAATTGCCATCATCAAAATACTAAAATTGCCACATGGCAACTTTAGTTTAAGCACTATGGCAACTACAGTGTAAACATCATGGCAACTTTTGGGCAAAAAAAATTTCATCAAAACATATCAATATAGGGTCTAGTTTTGAAGATCTCGTCGAGACGGATTTAATGGTGAAAACGGATTTTTAATTTGATTTTTTAATTAGGAGATAAAATATTTTTAAGCCGAAAACCAAAAAGATTCTTGCTGATGTCATCTGTTCACACGTGGTAAAATGAGTGATAATGGAGACGTGTAGGCGATGTGCAAGATGCCACACGTGTGGGTGTTAGCTTTTTCCTTGTTTAAAACCAGTACTTATGAATAGCATTGCTCTTCCGGAGAAAAGGGGTAGACCACGCAACCAGAAGGCTGAAAATGTGAAACACGCTGAAGCATATGAGGACAGGCAATCATGTCACCGGCACCAAGATTTGTTAACAATAATTAGTTTTCCAAATGTATGACGGACACTTTTCAAATATGTGATGATCACTTTTTTTCATTTTTTAATAATACAGTACATTTTTAAATATTTAATTTTAAAAATATTTTCATGAGCATATTCTCGGATTTCTTTTCTATGTTGTTGATAACTTTTTTAAAACCTTTTAATACATTTTACAAGAGAAAAATGGGAGACTTACTAAACGGGCCACTCCACTTTTCCTCAATGTAGGCTTTGTCGTCGTACCGAGTGGCAAATAGGAGGGTGCTGCCCTTGCCAGATAGGTCAAATTTAGGCCATGTATAGCAGCTTTTTTTTTTTATTTACAAAGTGCCATGGATTAAGAGTGTCCGACCCAGACCACACAACTTCAAAAGAAAATGAAAATTACAAATGGGTCATTGGAGAAGTAAACGGCATCTTCCTCATGTATAAGTCGTCGGCGCGCCATACTCTGATGTTGCGAACCAAGCCAGACTTTGAATCTACGACGGAATGAGAAATTGGCGGGCTACGCAAGACGACGACGGTGGCCAACATCTGAAGATCATATCGTCGCAACGGAGAGGATGATGATGAAAAGGATCGTGCATGATGAGGATGATCGCCACCTTTGTGACTGTGAGCTAGTTCTGGATGCGGAGGAAATTGCTTTGTCCGTGTGGGCTTTAGCTACAAACTTCATTACCGACTGTGACCCAAAAGTGACATTGAAGAGAGGAGGATGGAAAACAATATTCGACGATTGCTATCACTTGTGGCAAGAATTCAGTCATATTAATTTTGAAATTTGATTACTGTCCTAGAGAACTTGTGTATGTAATGAGTGGATCGAAGAAGCTCCTATTGAGCTAGTTCCTCAGTTGATATTGGATTTAAGCCTGATCAAAAGCTACTCAAAGAGGACGTTTATTGTAAAAAATAAACTCCAAACAGTTTCTTCAGTTTGCATACAAAATATAATGAACTTTTAGTAGGTAAACTGTATGAACAAGTGGCATTATACTATGCATGAACAAAAGTGCCCAACTCAAAAAAAAAAAAACTCCAAACAGTTTCTTCAGTTTGCATACAAAACGCAATTTACTTTTAGTAGGTAATAATCTGTATGAACAAGTGGTGTCCGACTCAAAAAAGGGAAATGCACCAGCCGGGAATCGAACCCGGGTCTGTACCGTGGCAGGGTACTATTCTACCACTAGACCACTGGTGCTTCGCTGTGTAATCATTTGGGTGTGAGATTTCGTAGTGCAAGAGGACGACGACAAAGCTTCTACTAGCTCGATGCACTGAAGTTTCAGTGAAAAGCTAGCCTCTAGGTAGCAATTGATTCATTCCAGAACGTGTACTATAGTAGTACACCCATCAAATTTAAGGCTATGTTCGTGGGATTTGCTGTTAACTGCTTGCTGATTTGCTGGCGATCTAGGGTTTAACGCCGCCGCCGGCCGCCAGCCCGACGTCTGCCCTCGCGTGCAGCTGAAGCAAAACTCGGCACGTGCCCTCGCGTGCCGCTTGCCTGGCCTTCTGCCTGTCGTCTGACCTCGCGGGGCTATGGGTCCCTAGTGTTTGCGAACGTGATGCCCTCATGAGAGAAGAGGAACAGCTGGTTTAGCCTGGTTATTTGTTCTTGTGGTTTGCTACATGGCTGTTGTCAAGGATCAGTCACTTGGTTAGCCTCGTGGGGCTGATTGTCTGTCCCGGCACGCGTCTCGCGAAGCCGGTATTCTGTCCCGGCGCAACTCCGTTGGCTTGCAAGGCGTTGTGATCGGTTTTATGCCCCTCCGTATCATTCAGATTACGGCAAGTTTTGTTCGTCTGCTAAGTCAACTAGTTCCGCAAAAGATGAAGCTCGTAAGTTGGAATTGTCGGGGCCTTCTCGGTGCCCCGACAGTCCGCTCGCTTCTGGACATCCAGAGGCAAAATAATGCAGATACGTTTTTTCTGTCTGAGACGCACGTGGACGAGGATAAGGCAGAGGCTCTGATGATGAGGATGGGAATGGATCACAAGATTGTGGCACCATGTCTCGATGGCAGGAAGGGTGGTTTGCTATTAGTCTAGAAGAAGGAGGTGAGGATCTACTCCCGGACTACTACCTTTAGCTGCATTGATGTGTCGGTGGAGGAAAGTGATGGCAGAATGTGGAGGTTAACGGGAGTGTATGGTGAACCAAACTGGGACAACAAGGAGAGGACGTATCAACTCTTGTGCGATCTCCATGCTCAGTCCACTCTCCCGTGGGTGGCGATTGGTGATTTTAATGAGATTCTATTCTCGTCGGAAAAGGAGGGAGGAGCCCCTCGGCAACACAGTCGGATGCAAGCTTTTCAGGACGCGCTCATGGATTGTTCCCTCGAGGATATTGGTTACCATGGTGATAAGTTCACCTTCTTCAGAAGAGGACTAAGGGAACGGCTTGACCGAGCGGTGTCGAATGCAGACTGGATGGAGATGCACCCATTATGCGGCTTGAGTAACTTAAAAATGGGCAAGTCGGATCACAGACCTATCTGCTTGGATACTGAGTATTTGGCAGGTGTAGCTTCGCCGAGCCCTAGTGCCGGTCGCAAGTTCGAAGCAAGATGGCTAGCTGAAGAAGCGGTTGAGGAAGTGGTAAAAACTGCATGGCTAAAGGCGATTACTCGTGGGCTTTGTCCTACGGCCAGCGATAAACTTGTTGTTGTCCATAAAGAACTTAGTACGGGGATCGCAAGGTTCTGAAGGGACCGCGGCATAGGTTACGTTCAGCTCAGCGGGAGCTGGATATGCTCATGAGAGAGCCATATAGTTCAGAGGTGAAGGCAAAATAGCAGGATCTCTTGATGTTGATAGAGAATCTCCTAGAGCAGGAGGAGATATACTGGGCCCAACGTGGTCATGTGAACTGGTTGCGTCGCAGTGACCATAACACCAATTTTTTTAACCAGTTTGCTTCAGCCCGTAGACGCGGTAACTTGATCAAGAAGCTGAAAAATAATAATAATGATTGGGTTGAGGGTAATGTTAACCTCAAGCCCTTGATTTTTTATTACTTTCAGAGTCTCTTTAATACTGACAAAGGGATGATTGATGACGACCTATTATCCATTGTCAAGCCGGTGGTTACACCGCAAATGAACGCACTGTTGATTGCACGTTATACAAAGGATGAAGTAAACAAAGCTCTTTTCCAAATAGGCGATTTGAAGGCCCCGAGACCGGACGGGCTCCATGCGATTTTCTTTAAACGGTTCTGGCATATTGTAGGTGATGAACTTACAAAGGAAGTGCTTGATGCAATCAACAATAAGAAGATCCCGGATGGGTGGAATTCCACAAATGTTGTGCTAATCCCAAAAGTGGACAGCCCGGAGGTAATAACCCAGTTCACACCCATCGGTTTATGTAATGTGGTTTACAAAATAATTTCGAAGATGCTAGCCAACAGACTGAAGAAAATCCTGCCTGAGGTAATTTCCCCCACCCAAAGTGCTTTTATACCAGGTAGGTTAATCACTGATAATGTGCTAGTAGCGTACGAGTGTTTCCATTCGATAAAAAAGAAAACCCATGGCTCTAATGGAATCTGTGCAGTTAAGTAGGATATGCTAAAAGCTTATGATAGGGTAGAATGGGGTTTTCTGCAGTAGATGATGATTAAGTTGGGATTACATACCCAATGGATTGAGCTTATCATGGAGTGTGTTTCCTCGGTAAGCTATAGAATCAGATTCAATGACACTGAAACGGAGGAATTCACACCAACCAGGGGCTTGAGACAGGGGGGACCCTCTGTCCCCATACCTGTTATTGATTTATTCTGAGGAACTGTCGAGCATGCTATCTTTTGAGGAGGAAACGGGAGGTATTGAAGGTATAAAGTGTAGGAGATATGCCCTAGAGGCAATAATAAATGTTATTGATTATCTCCCTGTTCAGAATTAGGTTTATGTTCCATGCTATAACTGCTATGGTTCTCGAGTCTGCAAATAAAACGAGGCTCGGAGGAAGACTCATATGCACGTGTGGAATAATAAACGGTAATATGTATTCCTAGTCTGGCCTCTAAGACTAGCTCAAGTATTGCATGATGGTTCTGTTTTCCTGATCATGGGCATGTCTATGCCAGCAATTTTGAGGGCACAGTGTTAGAAGAACATTTGTGTTGAATCGACCCGAATTGATGTTATGCTATGAGTTACATTCGTCACATATTAATGGTTAATAACACAGAGATGGTTAACGTTTGCATGATTCCTTAGACCATGAGAGTATCGAGTTTCTTCATGCTTGCTTCATGAACTTTGGGGTTTGTTAAACGTCATCCGTAAATGGGTGGCTATTACGGCGGCTTACGGGTTCATGGAAAAGTGTGTCAAGTAACTTGATAGCTCAAGATTGGGATTTGCTCCTCCGACGATGGAGAGATATCTCTGGGCCCTCTCGGTGTTACGGTATCCATCATCGTCTGGCCAGAAACTTTGTGATTTGATCACAGGGATGCCGGAACACGGTAACGAGAAAAGAGAACAATACCGGTAACGAGGTAACTAGCATAGTGGACAAGTTGTTGATCCACGGGAATGCCAACATGTCTCACCTCGGGTATTTGTAACATATCGTGAAGCAACAGGAATAGCACACGGCAACTGGAGGTTCACTCGAATATTTATTCGTGTGGGTATAGGGGTCAATATGGGTGTCCACGGCTCCGATGTTGATCATTGATCAGAAAGAGTTCCGGTCATGTCTATACTTCACCGAACCTATAGGGTCACACGCTTAAGGGTCATCTATCTGTTGAACGCTAGACAGGGAGTCTGAGAGAAAGTCACCGAAAATATTTCGGAGACAACGGAAGAGTTCCGAGAGAGAGAACACCGAAAGAGTTTCGGTAAAACCGAAAAGTTGTTTCGGAATATATTATTTGGTCAAAAAGGGTTTCGGCACCGCCTGGAAATTTTCAGAGGATGCCAGAATTGGTCTGGGAACTTCTGGGAATTTTCGGAGAGAAAAACCGGAAATGTTCCGAAACTGCCGTAACCGCTGTTAATGCTTTCCGCTGATGAAAACCACCGCACCGAAAATGTTTCGGATCATGCCCAGAATAATTTTAGAGGGTGCCGGAAATGTTCTGGGACCTTCTGAAATTTTTCAGAAAAAGTTTCGCGAAAACATCTTGTCTCAGCGCGAGGGGACAAGATCCCACGAATCGGGGGTTGCATGTTTGGTGGCTTTTTGTCTAGGGAGCATGCATGTTTCGTGGAGACATGTTGGTGGCTTGTTGCCCCCCCCCCCCCATGGGGAGACAAGGTGTGGGCCGGCCCAAGGGCTGCCATGGTGGTGTCCCCTTGGTGCCCCCCTTGTGTTACCATTATGCCCTTTCATGTGTGACATGAAGCTTGGGTATTTTGGTATTTCAACATCCCACCCCACCCCTTGCCTTGGCCTATAAAAGGAGGAGAAGGGGCTGCCATTCTCCCCATCCCTTGCTCTCATACACATGCCAAGATGTTATCTGGCTTCTCTCTCCCTCCCACGAAAAGAGTTTCGTAGAGCCGAAAGGCTGTCTGGGTTCCGGCAGGAACTAGTTCTGGACGGCGAAGCCCTGCCGGATAGATGACACCGTATGTGTGCAACTCTGTAGAGAGGTCGTAGTTTCGATCTTAGTGCCCGAGGGGCTGTTTGAGAGTGCCTCCCGAAGGGCTGTCCAAGTGACGGTCCGAGTTCTGTGAGTCCTCCCGAAGGGCTGTCCAAGTGACAGTCCGAGTTTCGAAGGTCCTCCCGAAGGGCTGTCCGCGACACCGTCCGGGGGACTGTCCGACCGCCTCCCGGAGGGCTGTCCGTGTGGCGGATGAGGGTATACATCCTCGCGGTTGGGAGGTTGTAAATCCTAGCTGCGGGGATCTGCACCGCCGATCGTCATCGACTCTACTTCCGCTGCGCTACGAGTCGGTAACGAATATGATCAAACCTTGTATGCAGTCTCCATAGTGGTCCTGGGCTGGTGCGTAGGTCGGAAATTTTTTGTTTTCTGCTGCGTTACCCTACAGTGGCATCATGAGCCGTGCTATGCGTAGATGCAGGTTGCGATCTAGAATACATGGAGATGTATGGGTGTTGCACAATATAATTAGGTAGTAGATGAGTTCTATTACTGAAAATTATTTGTGCGGGTAGCAGATGAAATCTGTTACCCGATGTTCTTGTTGCTTCCCTCGAATTTGCGTAGTCCTGATCTTGACAGCATTGTGGAATCTGACAAAGTTCTGGCAATCCGCGATCCTTTCATGCTGCTCCTGAGTATGCTGATTGACAGATCAACGAAGTGCTAACAGTTCTTTGGGTTCCACTTTAGTCAATGAAAGATGGATGTTTCGCAGATGAAAGGGCAATGCAGATATGATCTGCACGGGGGTCATGCGTATGACGAAGTTCAGTATGGGGCTCGAGATTTTATTATCTCGTGTTTCATACACCCCGCGAAGTTAATCTAGCGACTTGAATTATCATACTTGATGATGGACGTTGGTAGCTTCGGTTTGTTTCGAAACCTTAGAAGCCACGTAAAACAAGTTTTAGCATGAACCGATTAGAGGCGTCTAACTTGGTTTTGCAGGAGGGTTTGCATGTGCATATGATGTGGTATAGCAGTGCTCATAATAATTTGATTATGTATGAGATGACTATATGATGTAAATTGATTAACATGACCTGCGTGTCATGTTTTGGCATGATGGCTGGAGCCATATGATTGCACTTTAAATGACCTGTGTGTCAACCTTGTTGTAATGCACTTATTTTATTAGCTATAGAGATAGCAATATTATCTGGTGCATCGACAAGGTGGTGGCAATCTTCGTGAAGGTGAACACCGACGCGAATGCCGGAGACGAAGAAATACAAGACTTCTCCGTCAGAAAGGGCTATACCATATCATGCTATTATGAATTGCCTGAGATGTTTATCCCTTATGATGCACCCTTCTTGATTGCGCGGTAGTCGCTTTTATTAGGGTGATCTCTCACAAAAATATCAAGTAGTTAGTGTTCTCCCAAGTGTAGCACCGTCTACAACACGTATCTTTTCGGGGTGCGCCATGTACACATGAGCACGAACGATTAGAGAAGTGTAAGGCGGGTGAAGGTCAGACCTCACTGCGTGATCACTTGGTTGTCTTGACGTTCAGGCAGGACAGTCCTGAGCTCGGAACACACGCATCGAAAGATGGACAAGAGTCACATAGAGATGTGATTGGCAAGTTGGCCTACCGATTGAAATTCACGTCATCAGTGATGAACCCGTCAATGGCGTTGAATTGATATGCGGATCTTGAATCACTCACAATCAATTATGAGAGATATTGATTTGAGTGGGAGCGCACTGATGAATTAACTTGTTTAATTCTCAGTGCAATTAATTTTGAACACTGTCTAAGTGTTTTTTGCATAATAGTTGTAGAATAATGGCTCGCATTTCCACCTTCCCTGTTAAAATTGAATAGCTGTTAAATATCTGGTTAAAACTTTACGGTTGGTAACGTAATGTGAGGATTGTCCTCAAGAGTGCCGAGAAGGACTTTGTCCTATCGCATACTTTCGGTATTCTTTCGCTTATGCTATGGATCACGTGACTCTCGTCCTTCGATCCAAAAGCTAGAATTCCGTTTCAGTCAAGTGCAATACATTTGCTTCCATGAGACCCGAACTTCGAAAGTTTGGATAGTTATGTGATATTCATGGAATCTGAAAATCATTTTCAGAGACAGACAAAGGCTAAAAGATATGAGATATCCAAAGAAATGTTTGTATGCAAACTATTAGTAAAGGAGTTTACTATGCATTAGACTGATAAGAGAGGGATCCAGAAGAACGCCTGTCATATGATGAAAGGTGAATAAAACAACAACTTAAAGAGAAAGGAAGTGTCCGAAGGGTGTTAGTGAAACTTTCACGCCTAGGAAGTCCAGGGCTAACGCCACTCTTAAGTTGGGTGCTTCTTCTGAGAGTAGGAGAAATACTGAAAGTTAAACTGTTAGAAGTATAAAGGCAATAAGAAAGAAGACTGGAATATCCAGCTCATGTATGAATGTCATACAAGTTTTTGATGTATAGAAGGCTGGTCAAAGATATAGTTCTTGGGAATTATGACTAAATTGTTAATCATTGATTCTTGGGTATTGTGAGTTAATCACAAAGATACCCGCTCGATTGCTTTCTGTTGCAACTCGATGTAAGAACTACTATGGCCTGAAAGACTAGCCAGGAATGAGGTTTAGGTATACACAGGGAACATAGTAAATGTTACTGTACCTTCCATCGGTGTATTACCGTCTGTGTTTATTTTCATAATTCAATTAGAGTTTTACACACTCTAGCCCATTGCATAAGTTATCTTGCAAGAAGGTTGTTCATAAGAGAACTTTTGATGTTCGGTGTTATGAATAACATAAAGGCCATACTTTCATTATGAATGAGATGTATGTTATGAATATTGATAATAATACATTACCTCAGTATTAACTTTGATAATTCATTTTAGAGTTTTACACACTCTAGCCCATTGCACAATGTTTGTTGCAAAAGGGTTGTTCATAGAAGAACAATTGCTGTTCAGTATTATGAATAACATGAGGGCCATACTTCCATCATCGATGGGACGTATGTTATGAATATTGATGGTAATATGATACATCCATAACACTGACGCTAAATGTCATAAGACTAAAAGAACACCATACAAGTGTGGCACTGCATTTGGTCACATTGGAGAAACCCGCATGAAAAATTCCATTATGATGGATTTTGAAGTCGTTTGATTTTGAATCACCTGACACTTGCAACTTTCCTCCGAAAAGTGAAGTGACTGAAATACCGTTCACAGGCCATAAGGAACGAGCAAAGAACTTATTGGTGATCATACATTTTGATGTATGTAGTTCGATAAATGTTGTTGCAAGTAGTGGATTTATCTATCTTCAGAAATGACTCAAGTAGATATATGGATATTTACTTGATGAGACGTAAGTCTGGATCTTTTGAAATCATTTGAAAGGTTTTCAAAATGCAGTAGAAGTTATTGTAACAAGAAAATTATGTTTCTACAATTCGATTGCAGAAAGAAATATTTGAGTTACAAGTTTAGCGAATGTCTGATGAGTTGTGAAAGGGGTTTCATAACTTGCACCTCCCGGAACACCACTGCAAGTGGAAAGTCCGTGAAGATGTAATCGAACCATTTATGACATGGTAAGATCAAAGATGACATAAATAAATTTGCCATTATCCCTTTTAAAAGGTGATGCTTTAGAGACTGCGGCTTTTACACTGAAAAGAGCTCCATCCGGTCTGTTGAAATAACACCATGGTATGGTACGCCCAACCATGTTATATCTTTTCTTAACATTTGAAATATGGGGCTTGTGTAAAAGGTTACAAACCTATTCCAAATCAGACAAGTGCTACTTTGTAGGTTATCCCAAGTAATTGGGTATTCCTCCCTCACTATACCGAGGCAAATAGGTTTGGCACAAAGAACGGTATGCTTTTTGAAGAAAATGGTTCTTTCAAAAAGGTGAGTGGGAGAACAATGCAACTCGACAAGATAACAGTATCTTCGTCATCTGATCAAAGGAAAGAGACCTTGGAAGTAATTCCAGAGTTTCCTACTACGACTGATACGGAAGTCTCTACAATAAAATGTATAGACTTCGGTCGAACTTGCAGCTGAACCACGTAGGCAAGGCTCGTGCAAACCTCTCAGGTGCGCAGACAAGATATTGTTGTTAGACAACAGTATACCTACGATACACAAGGAAGCGTTGATGGGCCCTGACTCCGGAATTGGCTAAATGCCAATACAATCCGAGATAGTTTCCATATAAGTGATTCAAGATTAAAACCTTGATACACCTTTCGGAAGACTTAGAGTCTGACGAATATTTATGGAACTATAACTGATACGAATAAAAATGTTTTATCCATAAAGCTCGACTTGTTGCAATATACAAGTTCAAGGAGTTGACTACGATGAGGTTGCTTCACCGTAGCGATGCTTAAATTTGGTTCGGGTTGAACTAGCAATTAATACATATTTCAATCATGAGATATGAAACAAGGATGACGAAAGGATTTCCATCTGATGGAAATAAAACCAAGGACTTGCATGTGTTATAGTTCAAGGTATTTTGTCAGTCCAAAGGATGCTAGTAAGTATGCAAACTTCAGAGTTCCAGCAATGGACAGAAGAGAGCAAAATGGAGTTGGAATCTTCGTGTTTTGATGAAATAGTCAAAGGGGTTTGACTTCATCAATGGGTAACGAAGATGCTTATGATTCAAGAAAGTAAGTGGGAGCATAATAAAATTTCTAAAAAAACGTTGTGTGCTTGACACATTGTTAATTGGAAATAAATTTCTTGACACGAATTAGGACTTCATTTGAAAATAGTTTTTCGATGAAGTGCTTGGGCTAAATAGCCTTTATATTAGGCATGATGATCTATGGAGATAGATTTACCTAATGGGGCTAAGCAATAAAAAACATATTGACAAGATGCTAAAACTTTTTAGCATTTAAAACGCCAAGGAGTGATTCTTGCCGAAGTCACATGGAAAGAGTTTTCGCAAGACTCGGTGTCCCAAAAACACTGATGAGCAAAATACATGATGGAGATTCCACACACCTTCGTGTTTGGATTAATCATGTATTCCATGGTATGTAAAAACAACCAGATATGTCCAATACTCCCGAAGTTGTTGCGAGTATAGATACCAAAGTGATCAAAAGTACTGATCATGGGACAACAGTGAAAAAGGGTCATTGAGTACTATAGTAGCACTGATGACAAGTTTTCTCGCAAGTAGAGATCATGAAGAGTTCGTTGTAAAAGGTTACATCGATACAGTCTTCATCATTTCTCCATGCGATTTTCGATTTAAATTGACGGTTTTGTGTAACACACAATATGGTGGCACAGTTAGTTGGAATTTGTTCAAACAAGTTACTGTGGCGAATTCTATAACAGAGGCAAAGTATGTTGCCGCTTTTAAAGCGACAAAGAAGATGTTGAATCATATAGTTCATTCATGAACTTAGTATGGTTCCAAGATGGCTTTTGTCAATGGGACACTACTGCAAGTAGTTGCTCCATAACTCAGTCTGAGGAATCCAGGTTCGACCTGTGATTCGCATACATACCAAGCCAAGTCCACACAAAATATGACTTTTGTGAAAGCGTGAAAACGCGAGGATATGCAAAGATACACACGGAGCTGAAGTCGTCAGATCCGTTGAACATTCAGGCTATACCACAAGCGAAGCATATTTACACCGGTGTGCCACAGGTGTAAAGTGCATTAGCATTAACTAGATTATTGACTCTAGTGCAAGTGGGAGTCTGTAGGAGATATGCCCTAGAGGCAATAATAAATGTTATTGATTATCTCCCTGTTCAGAATTAGGTTTATGTTCCATGCTATAACTGCTATGGTTCTCGAGTCTGCAAATAAAACGAGGCTCGGAGGAAGACTCATATGCACGTGTGGAATAATAAACGGTAATATGTATTCCTAGTCTGGCCTCTAAGACTAGCTCAAGTATTGCATGATGGTTCTGTTTTCCTGATCATGGGCATGTCTATGCCAGCAATTTTGAGGGCACAGTGTTAGAAGAACATTTGTGTTGAATCGACCCGAATTGATGTTATGCTATGAGTTACATTCGTCACATATTAATGGTTAATAACACAGAGATGGTTAACGTTTGCATGATTCCTTAGACCATGAGAGTATCGAGTTTCTTCATGCTTGCTTCATGAATTTTGGGGTTTGTTAAACGTCATCCGTAAATGGGTGGCTATTACGGCGGCTTACGGGTTCATGGAAAAGTGTGTCAAGTAACTTGATAGCTCAAGATTGGGATTTGCTCCTCCGACGATGGAGAGATATCTCTGGGCCCTCTCGGTGTTACGGTATCCATCATCGTCTGGCCAGAAACTTTGTGATTTGATCACAGGGATGCCGGAACACGGTAACGAGAAAAGAGAACAATACCGGTAACGAGGTAACTAGCATAGTGGACAAGTTGTTGATCCACGGGAATGCCAACATGTCTCACCTCGGGTATTTGTAACATATCGTGAAGCAACAGGAATAGCACACGGCAACTGGAGGTTCACTCGAATATTTATTCGTGTGGGTATAGGGGTCAATATGGGTGTCCACGGCTCCGATGTTGATCATTGATCAGAAAGAGTTCCGGTCATGTCTATACTTCACCGAACCTATAGGGTCACACGCTTAAGGGTCATCTATCTGTTGAACGCTAGACAGGGAGTCTGAGAGAAAGTCACCGAAAATGTTTCGGAGACAACGGAAGAGTTCCGAGAGAGAGAACACCGAAAGAGTTTCGGTAAAACCGAAAAGTTGTTTCGGAATATATTATTTGGTCAAAAAGGGTTTCGGCACCGCCTGGAAATTTTCAGAGGATGCCAGAATTGGTCTGGGAACTTCTGGGAATTTTCGGAGAGAAAAACCGGAAATGTTCCGAAACTGCCGTAACCGCTGTTAATGCTTTCCGCTGATGAAAACCACCGCACCGAAAATGTTTCGGATCATGCCCAGGATAATTTTAGAGGGTGCCGGAAATGTTCTGGGACCTTCTGGAATTTTTCAGAAAAAGTTTCGCGGAAAACATCTTGTCTCAGCGCGAGGGGACAAGATCCCACGAATCGGGGGTTGCATGTTTGGTGGCTTTTTGTCTAGGGAGCATGCATGTTTCATGGAGACATGTTGGTGGCTTGTTGCCCCCCCCCCCCCCATGGGGAGACAAGGTGTGGGCCGGCCCAAGGGCTGCCATGGTGGTGTCCCCTTGGTGCCCCCCTTGTGTTACCATTATGCCCTTTCATGTGTGACATGAAGCTTGGGTATTTTGGTATTTCAACATCCCACCCCACCCCTTGCCTTGGCCTATAAAAGGAGGAGAAGGGGCTGCCATTCTCCCCATCCCTTGCTCTCATACACATGCCAAGATGTTATCTGGCTTCTCTCTCCCTCCCACGAAAAGAGTTTCGTAGAGCCGAAAGGCTGTCTGGGTTCCGGCAGGAACTAGTTCTGGACGGCGAAGCCCTGCCGGATAGATGACACCGTATGTGTGCAACTCTGTAGAGAGGTCGTAGTTTCGATCTTAGTGCCCGAGGGGCTGTTTGAGAGTGCCTCCCGAAGGGCTGTCCAAGTGACGGTCCAAGTTCTGTGAGTCCTCCCGAAGGGCTGTCCAAGTGACAGTCCGAGTTTCGAAGGTCCTCCCGAAGGGCTGTCCGCGACACCGTCTGGGGGACTGTCCGACCGCCTCCCGGAGGGCTGTCCGTGTGGCGGATGAGGGTATACATCCTCGCGGTTGGGAGGTTGTAAATCCTAGCTGCGGGGATCTGCACCGCCGATCGTCATCGACTCTACTTCCGCTGCGCTACGAGTCAGTAACGAATATGATCAAACCTTGTATGCAGTCTCCATAGTGGTCCTGGGCTGGTGCGTAGGTCGGAAATTTTTTGTTTTCTGCTGCGTTACCCTACATAAAGGTATGCAGAGATGCCCCGTCTATCTCTCATCTCTTATTTGCAGATGATTCCTTGGTCCTAATGAAAGCCTCTAACCATAATGCAAACACTCTTAAGAGGGTTCTTGACACGTATTGTGCTAGCCCAGGACAACGGGTGAGTACTCCAAAGTCGAGTATCTTTTTCAGCCCAAATACGAGAGTTAACGATAGAGAGTTTGTCTGTGGAATTTTGGATATATTAACTGAAGCCCTGTCGGACAAATACCTCGGTCTACCAACTATGGTTGGTGTTGATCGTAGTGACTGTTTTCAGCACTTAGTGGACAGGGTATGCCAGAGGCTCAAGGGATGGAAAGAAATAATCCTCTCAATACAAGGTAAAGAAATTCTTCTGAAATCAGTAGCACAGGCGATTCCATCATATGCTATGTCCGTGTGCAAGTTACCTAAAGGGATATGTAAATCAATCACCGATGAAATTTCCGGGTTTTGGTGGGGTGATGGAGAGGAGAAGAAAAAATGCATTGGTTTGCCTGGTGAAAAATGTGTGTACCGAAGAAAAAATGTGACATGGGGTTTAGAGACCTTCACAGCTTTAATCTTGCTATGTTAGCAAAGCAGTATTGGCGCCTACTCCAAAATCCCGATTCTTTGTGTGCACGAGTTTTGAGGGCAAAATATTATCCCAATGGAGATAGTCTGAAATCTGGCCCCAAGAAAGGTTCTTAGTTCACTTGGCAGAGTATTGTAGCTGGTATTCAAACTTTCAGAAGGGGATGCATATGGCGTGTGGGTTCTGGTTCACACATCAACCTTTGGGATGACCTGTGGATACCCACTAGTATGAACAGGAAGCCTATTACCCCTAGGGGGGTATTATATATGCTAACAAAAGTGGAAGAGATAATTGACCCCCACACAGGACAATGGGATGAGGCACTTATTCGCAGCATCTTTTCATCAGTCGATGTGCATAGAATTCTACAAATTCCTCTTCATGTGGAGGCCGTTGAAGATTTTGTAGCTTGACAACATACAAGGACTGGGACCTTTTCCGTGCGTTTGGCATACCATGTTGAATTTGAGCATCAGTTCGAACAGCACTTGAATCGGACTAGCCCAAGTAGTGCCTCATTAAATGGAGCTTGAAAAGATCTTTGGAAACTACAACTACCAGGGAAGATCAAACACTTTGGTTGGAAAGTGTTGAAGGGGGTTCTACCATGCTATGTTGTCCTTGCTAATAGACATATTCCTCTGATCCCGCAATGTCCGATCTGTTCCATTGGATTAGAAGATATACAACATTGCTTGTTCACTTGTACCGGGGCGCAAGCAATTTGGACGGAGCTAGGGCTATCACAGGAGATTGAACGGGTGGTTTGCCAGGACCGATCAGGCTCTATTAACCTTGACAGCCTGATCCAGATGCAGTCGTTGGTACATAACATTCCTATAGCTGAGCTCGCCCTTGTAGCAATGTGGTTTATTTGGTGGCAAAGGAGAATCCATACACAAGGTGAGATAGTTCAGATGCCTCAACAAGCAGCAATGGCGATCCGGGTGCTAGCAACAAATTTTTAACGAGCAAACACTCCAAATCAGCCTACTCGCAAGCGGGATCATGTATGGAAGAAGCCTGCGGTGGGAGCTGTTAAAATAAATGTTGATGCTTCTTTTCATGCAGATAGGTTCACGGGATCTTGTGGTGTCATTGCCCGCGACGACCATGGTAAGTTCCTAGATGCAGCGACTCATCTATTACCGCATGTGGCGAGTGTAGAAGTAACAGAACTAATCGCTATTCGATGTGGGTTAAATCTTGGAGCAAATCTGGGGTGCACGAATTTGGCAGTCGAGTCTGACTGTCTCAATGCACTTGAGGCCATCTCTGATCGAAACGCATATATGGGAACATGCGTGCCAATCATAGCCGAGTGCTCCCTCCTGGTGGCACTGGAGTTTTCTAGTATCACTTTTGATCACTATAGTTGAGAGGCCAATTCGGTCATGGATGCTTTAGCAAAACATTGTATTAGTTCTGGCAAGTCTGAAGCATGGGAAACTGTCATCCCTGACTTTATTCTTCATCATTATGTAAACGATCTGGCTATCATTTGATGAATAAAGTTTATGATGCTAAAAAAAAGAGTCGTACACCCATCGGAACAACCCAAGAGCCACTCATGCCGCGAGCAAGGTCCCCGTCGCAGTCGTCGGCCACATGGCTACGTCCGCAGTGTCCTCCGGTAGCGGCAAAGAGGAGGAACAATAGATTTGTCATGGCGGCGGCTAGGATTCAGGCTGCCTCCCGAGTCGCCCACACGGGAGCGACGTAGGGGCAGTTGATGATCATATCCAGGAAGTTCAAGTTAATTAGTTGCGTTATAGTTTTTGAAGGGCATGCATCGAATTTTTAAGCCCATAATCTTGGCAAATTTTCCCTTTCGCTCGTCCTGTTCGCTATATGTGGTGTTATCCCATTACCCTATTTGTTTACCTGTAAACATTCCCTTTGATCAATAAAGTTTGGCATTCCCCTAAAAAAAGCTAGGTATGAGTTGGGGAAGTTTAAAAAAGGTGTTCTTTTTGTCGTTAATTCAACGACTCCTTCAAACAGTTTCAGTTTGCATACAAAATGCAGGAAACTTTAGTAGGTATAAACTGTACGTAGTATATCAACAGAAGTGCCCAACAACAAAAAGGTGACAAGCCCCAATGGAAATGCAAAAAAGAAAAAAGAAAAGTGCACCAGCCGGCGCCTCTGGCGCTGTATAAACTGTATGAATAAGTGTAAATTATTTCAAAATGCCACAAGGCCCAATGGAAATAGGAAAAAAAAAAGGGAAGTGCACCAGCCGGGAATCGAACCCGGGTCTGTACCGTGGCAGGGTACTATTCTACCACTAGACCACTGGTGCTCTTGTTGTGCAAATTCTTTGGAAAATTTAATAGTTTTACTCTCAACAACCCTTTAACCTTTTTACTCTCATAAAGGCGATAACCTACCAACGACCGTCGACGGAATGGAACGGTCGAATATCAAAGAGCAGCAAGCAAGGCTCGGATCCCTATCTCTGCAGCTTTGAGAGGCTTCCCATGCTGAAGGAAATCAATCCATTTATGCCATTGTTGATAGTTTTTCGCTTTCGTTGGTAGGTTATCGCCTTTTCTTCTTCTTTTGGTTAGTTATAAATGGAAATGCAATGCAACTATATACAAAACAAATGTGCAATACTGTATAGCCAGTAATTTGTATGAAAACGGTGCATGAAAATTTTCACAACATATAGGGATATATATATGAAAAACAAAAATACCGTGGCAGGGTACTATTCTACCACTAACCACTGGTGCTTTGCCGAGCAATTTATTTGAACATCCTACCTATTTCAGTCCTAACAATCCTTTCCAGGAAAAAATACAGGGTAGGTGAGAGCTACTCTGACATGGCACATACAGACCAAGTAAAGCTATGTGTCGACCATGATTTTTAATTTAATAATCAAGAACGTCTTGGGTGAAAAAAATAGAGAGAGTTACCCACTGTGAGAGTCCATTTAATACATTCTGCTGCCAAAAAAAAGATCCTAAACCAAATTAACGAACTCGATCTTGAGGTGAGCAAGAAAATCTGTAATGGGCAAACAGACCACACTGCATTTGTTTTCCACTTCCCTTCTTCTAGGGAAAAAGGCTGAAGCCTGTCTTCATAAATAAACCCAAACAAATGGCAGAATAGCCATACACATCGAAACAGAGGTCTAAACTATAAATTAGAAAGATCCATTCTTGATCGAATTCATACATATGGTAAGCTTACAGCTTGAATTCTTGGTCGATCCTGCAGACAAAACAGGAAGGCAAAGAGGCGCCGATGCGCCCTTAGTTCTGTCCATGGATGGAGGTCGGAAATTCAACAGATAGCGGATAGCTTGAGGATGCCTTTGAACCGACGGATCACGGATGGATGCTCGAGAAGAAACGAGGATGTGATGATAGTCCCCGCTCTATGTGTTTTTGAAGATGATGGGAGAAACACCCCCTGCGTGGGTGGGATGCTTGGCTGTGTAATGAGTTCCTTTCCATCTTGTTGGTAGTTAATTTCCTTGTTAGTTAAATAGAAATGCAAGGCAACTATATGCAACACAAAAGTGCAATCTTGTACTATGCAAATACTCCCTCCGTCTCATAATGTAAGACGTTTTTTTAGCACTAGTGTAGTGGCAAAAAACGTCCTGGATTATGGGACGGATGGAGTATTTTTTATGAACAAGATATATGATACTTTTCACAATATATATGGCATATTTGCGAATCAAATCTTGTTTTTACTCCATTAAAAACTGAGAGCAATTGAACAAACAGCAATAGAAAATAGCATGCACAGAGTAGAACTGCAAAAGCAAGGAAGAGTAGGCAGATCAAAACTGGAGTCTGTCAGAGTTGAATGGCAGGTTGGATAGGATAATTTCAACCGGTGAGTGGTATGAGCTGACCTCCCTGCTTCAAGCTGATTGTCGGCTCATTCAACATTAAGCAAAGCTTCTTCTTTCAATCGGGTATGATACAACCATCGGGTTGAATTTATCCATAGCAGCAGCCTTCCTTCAAGAGTTAGCTGGTTGAAGATGCCTTTCAACCGACGGATAATGGCTGGAAGCTCCAGCAGAAATGAGGACATGATGATAGTCCGCGCGGTATCTGTTTTTGAGGATGATTTTAAAAACACCTCTGCATGGGTGGAATGCTTGGCTATGTAATGAGTTCCTTTCGCTTTTGTCCGTAGTTTATCGCTTTTTCCTTCTTTTGTTAGTTAAATGGAAATGCAAGCCTACTATATACTGCCTCCGTTTCATAATATAAGATGGTTTTGTAAGCTATTACGGAGGGAGTACAAAACAAAAGTGCAATCTTGTAGGAGTATATGCCTATGATTTGTATGAAAAAGATATATGATACTTTTCACAATATTTAGGGCATATAGCTAACTGGATTTTGTTTACTCCATTCAAAGTTGAAATCAATTGCACAGACAGCAATAGAAAATAACATGCACAGAAGAAACTGAGAACGGTACCTGCTGAGCCCATGGATTTTGATTTGAATGGACCAATGGAGATCAAATACTCCCCCTCGATCCATATTACTTGTCGCTGCTTTAGTACAACTTTATACTAAAAAGTTGTAGTAAAGGAGTGCCAAGTAACATGTATCAGAGTATAAGAATTCGTTCATGTCAATTCATGCAAATTAACATCTACCATATGAAATTGTTCAACTTACAAGCATACCCTCTTCCAGATACATCTTTTGACAAAATTACAATAACTTGAAAGTAATAATAAGAATATATTGTTCCTTTTCTGTGCTAATTTATAAGGCTGTCACTGAAAAATGAAAAGAGTGAATGTCAAGCTCCTTTTCATCATGCCAAAAATGCACCTAACTTGAGAAACATGATCTTACAGCACATTTGAATGATTTAGCTGACAGAAAATGGCTCATGCAAATCATAAATATCAAGATGCAAGCTTTGTTTATCATCCAACACAGAAGAGCTTGTTGTGCATATGTTCAGGACTGCACTTACTGCGTGTATCAATGATCTCACAAGAACATATCAGGTGCAAGCATTTTGTGTTTGTAAATAAATAATTTTTAGATCCCGCCCTCAATAATTTGGAGGTGTGCTATTATGAACACGACCATGGATGGAAAAGCCCCTTAAATTTTCAGTTCAGAATCATACAAATCCTATACATTGTGGAGATTTCTGACCTTCTAAACCAAACTAAGATGCGCAGATGACCCCAGGTTAGCTACAACAAATTCTAGCAGAACTCAAAAGACAAAAGACAACCAATAGGCATGAACCATGTCGCCGTACATTGTACAGACACCTTAAACAAACACCAAGGAAATCTTGAATCGCTGAAAACAGTTACATTACTACTTTCAATCAAATAGACTCCTCCCCTCTTCATCACCTTTGCAATGTCCAGATATTGATACTTGGTACCATGGATGCGTATTAGAACTGTAAAAACAAGTTAAGAGTTCATTAGGTCTAGATTTTAACTTGTTTAAAACTAGGGTCGGCATGAGTCCAACAACCATAAATCAGGCAACTACTGCGTTCGGGTGTAAACAAATATGAATCATCCGGTGGAATTCATCAACAGCAACATCCATCCTACACATTATGCAAAAGGAGCATCAGAGTCTATTGGCAGGTTGCATGATGATATACAAAAATTCACTATTTGTGCGGATAATAGAATATTCAGTTAGAGCAAGGCAGATTCAAATTAGAATACAATAACAATGAATCAGGCAACTAAAGAGAACTGCGTCCAATCATCCGTGCAACATCCATCGTACGGCCTTTCTGCAAAATGAGTCTATCAGAGTCAATGGCAGGTTTTATGATGTAGAAAAACTAAGCAAAGGCTTCTTCTTTCAATTGGTATGCCAACCATCTGGTCGAATTTATCCATAGCACCAGCCGTTGTACCCATCGTGCAAAATGGCAGCGGCTACCTCAGTATCAGTAGAATGGCAGGATGGATGATGCTATGGACAAGTTCAACCAGATGATTGGCTCCCCGCGGTCGACGATGGACCAGTTCGGCCGCCGCCGGTGCACTCTGCTCCCGCCGGCCTGGATGTGGTCGGGAGCCAAGCTTCTTTCAATCGGGTATGTCACAACCATCCGGTTGAATTTATCCATAGCACCAGCGCCGAAAGGCAGCAACTACTGCCACCGCAGTTGAACGGCCGGTGCTGATGCTATGGACAAATTCAACCAGAGGATTGGCTCCCTGCTTGACTTCCGACGGACGGAGGTATGGCACGAACATCGGGTTGAAGCTACCCATAGCAACAGCCATCCTACCCACCGTGGGGCAGCAGCAGCCGCCGTTGAATGGTAGGATGGATGATGCTATGGACAAATTCAACCAGAGGGCTTTCTTCTCTATGCCTTATTACTTCGGCGGTGGCGGAGGGCATCGGAAGGGCGCTGGTTGGACCATCGGTCGAACAGGTGGTGCGCGTCCGCCGGGAAGGCGGGGCGTAAGCGAGAGGGCGGACGAACCTCGACCCGCTGCTCCCCATGGTCGCAGCCGCCGCGCCCTCTGCTCCCTGGATCTGGATGCGCCGCCCTCCTCTCGTGGCGTGGAGCTCTCGGGTTAGGGTTTGTCGGATGGGATCTGCTATATATATATATATGCACGGCGCCGCTCACCCCGTCCCGTCTCAACCCTCGCGTTTTGGAGTGACGGCCCAACAGCCCACGCGCACTTGTTCCCTTTTTTGTTTTCTGTTGAGGCATTCGTGCACTGGTTCATCATCATCGTTTTCAAACGTTTTCTGGAGTATTTCGAAACATTGTCTAAAAAAACGTATTTTGAAACATCTTGCCTAAGAAAAAAAAGTATTTTGAAACATCTTAGTGTAATTAACAAATGTTGACTTATATTTCAAAACATCATGTAAATAAAGCATTTTTCAAATTTTTAAAAGTGTTTGTGTAATTTTAAAAGGGCGCACTCAATTTTTAAAATGTTCATGTAATTAAAAACAATGTTCAAATATTTAAAAGATGTTTCTGTAATTTTAAAGTGTTCATTTCATTAAAAAATCATATATATAAAATATTCATGTATTTGCAAAGACATGTTCTTTGTAATGTTATAAAATTGTCATGCTCTAAAAAGTATGTTCATGCAATTTCAAAAATTGGCCATGTATTTTTTCTGGCCTGCAACAGTCCCATTACATTTTTTTTTATAAATTGTATGAAAACCAATTTGTACATTGTGGCCTAGGGCAGGCCAAATCTAGCTAAAAAAGGAGATACATGTACACATAGAAAGGAAAAGCAAACTAGAGAATTACAACTGTGTACTAGCCCGTAATTTGAACCGAGGGGCCATTTTCTTCTTGATTATATATCCAACCAAAGTGAGCTCCCATATACGATAAAACCGTTTTGTGCAATTTAAAATGCTATGGAGAAGATGCCCTCCCTAGCTCGACCCATGGTTTGTTAGGACCTCGTTACGTGTATTACCGACCTTATTTGCGATATATTTTTTTTTTGGCGAGGAGGACCCAGGATTCTATTAAAGATTGCTAGTGGTACAACAAACCCCAACAGAGAAGAAAATTACATTCGGGTCCGTGGGGGAACCAACCACACACGCACACCACCGCGAGCTGAGGGCGTGCCGTCGCTTCCGCCGCCCCCGCTCCCTCCCGGAGCAGGCATGACCTAAGAATCTGCGGCCGAAATTCTTGCGAACGGGAAGTCTTCAGGCAAAGGCCCTTTCGGACCAATGCGCCGGAGATGTGGTAGCCAACATGCAACACTGGCAACACCTCTTCTTCTCCCTCGCCGAGCAAGAGGGAGATAGATCTGGAGCACCTGCATCCTCCTGTGCAAATCTCCCCGCTGGTCTTGAGGCTGCCGGAGAACACAACATGGACACTAGGACAAAGCAGGGAAAAGAAAATCCAAAGCACGAGACGCCTCCGCCACCATGACGCCACCGTTAGGAATACCACACACAATCTCCTTCTCCGAAACAGAAGGAGAAACGAGACAGCGAGCGAGCAGGCTCCAAGATCCATCAACGACAGCAAGTAGAAACTCGCCATCAGGAAGGGATCTGGAGCGTTATTCTCTGCCGCCATCGCCACCACCGGAGTCGAAGAGATGGACAGCAGCATCCACACAACTAGGCTAGGAAAAACACCCTATTTTACACACGATCCACCCGGCCAGACCAGTGTCCTCTCCTCCCCCGGCAATGGCGGAGCCGTCCGGAGAAGAGATCGACGCGGATCTGGCCGGCGGAAGCAAAACCGCCTTCTATTCGATATTTTTCGGATCCAATGTTCTTGGTTCCCTCGGTGGCCAACAATGGGGACTGTGTTGTCTTTATTATGTTTTTCCTTTTTGTTTTTGCTTACAGTCCGGTTCATTTCCTTTTTATTTTGTCTCAGTTTTTATGTTTTCTTCCAGTTTTTTATTCTTCGTTCTATGTTTCCTTTTTCTTTATTTTTCTTTATTTACCTTTTTAAATTTTATAATTAGTTGTTACACAATAAATATTTTTCCAAATGTACGAGGAACACACTTCAATACACGATGAACATCTTGTCAATTTTTCGTAACACATTTATTCAATATTTGATTTTTTTAACAATATTTTAATGATCATATTCTCATATTTCTTTTTCTATTTGTTCACAACATTTTTTTAAACCTTTAAATATATTTTTAATGGGAAAAAAGGGCGACGTAAATGGGCCACACCACTTTCGGTTCATATAGGCTTTGTCTTATTGAGCGGCAAATAAGGGGACTCGATGCTATCTTAGCTAATGTAGTTTTTTTTACCCTGCCTTGGCTAATGTAGTTCATAGAGCCTAGGGTATTGAGTTTAGTTTAGTTTGCATCTATGGTGATCCGCAACACCGTCAAACCAAGGCTGTCTCCGGGTGACGGCGGCGCCCGCGGGTGCCATGATCTTTCTTGGAAGTGTCGTCGTGGAGGTGTGCTCCTCCTCCCCACGGCTCTGGCTCCGGAGGGAAACCTCAAATCTGCTGGATCGGGCGATGGAGGCGTCTTCCCGTCTTTCTCCTCCTTGGGGGCATCGTCTCGGAGCTGGCTACGACTGGGAGACTGGTGGCTTGCGGCATCTTCGCCACGGATTGTGGCATCTTCGCCGCATGGTTTGCTGGGGCGGGGCGCTGGTTTCTATTTGGCAACGATGATGGCGTCGAGAGGAGCTCGGGTCGCGGCGTGAACTTCGGTAGTCGGTTCTTCCCGGCGTGTCCGAGGTGCTCTTCTGTGGGTTGCTTGGTTGCTTTGAAGTCGGAGCTGCGGTGGAGCGGGTCCAGGTGGTGATGATGACAGGCACTCGGCGGTCATTTGCAGAGGGCACGGTCGGTGCAAGTCCTGCATATTTCCCTTGTGAGGCTCGTCGTCAAAGTCGGAGCTGTCGGTTGCTTGCACGTGTGGCCATCCGGTGGCATGTGCCATCGTGGCTTCTATGCAGCTGTTTGCGGGTTGGCTTCGAGGTTGGAGCTCTATGGTGAAGTCGGGGTCGCTCGTTCGAGGCAACCGGTGATGACCATGACGCTTGCGACTTCTTAGCAGGCCTTTCTTCTTTGCAGATTGTGTCCCATGTCGGTGGCCAGGTTGACCGGTGGTGCCCATGTCATGTGGGTTGGGTTGTATCGGTTTTAGCCCGGTTTTCCGCCAATTAACCGGACAATTCTCTTCTTCTTAATCAATGAAAATGGCAAATCTTTTGCCTTGTTTCAAAAAAAAAAAAAGGCTGTCCGGAATTAGGTGGCGAACTTATTGACAAATGACATCCTATACCTTGGCAAGCCGATGCTATGTATGGGCGACATGAATGATATCCTATATCATATTATTATCGTATGTCGGCCTTCTATGCCTTGATTAAGAACCGTGGTTTCTTTGACATTGGTTATAGTGGGACGGCTTATACTTGGCACAATTTTAAAATGCAAATATTGATACCAAGTTTAGCACTTGAACCTGATGGCCTAGTTCCATCATAAAAAAACACAAAAGTTAAGTTACGTGTTCAAAATTATCTTGATGATGTAATAGGACTGTGGAAGACAGAGCATGCATGTCGTGAGAGAAATCACTCACGTGATTTCAGATAGGACTGTCACCTAGCAAGAAAATTGTTATATTCTTTTGAATTATTTGTTCATGCTACGCTTTCTAAATTCTTCGTACAATATGATTTTGGGGGACTGGAAATACTTCTTGTGCACCAAGTTGGCACTAGAAGTTCCCTCTTGAAAACAAGCACGTGTATCTTTTGTCTTCGTTTTCTCTTCCACATCAAGAGTGCCAATGAAAATTGAAAACAAAAACTTGTTGTCTCCCGTGCTTCAGATAAGTAACATTCCTCCACGAATGAGGAAACTTGACAATGAAAACCTCTCGACAATAAACTTGTCCGGTAAACACACAACTCAAATGGTCAAGTGCCTTTAGTGAGTGACTGTATCTCATGAGCATGATCAACTACAAAGCAGTCATCACTCATCTTGTTGTCATGGTATTGCCCCATGACATACAACTCACTTCTTGCGTCCAAGAGCTCAAACTTGACCTCGAGCACATCCCATATATCCTTACCGGCCATAATGATCAAGAAGGTATCAACAATCTTGTCGCCAAGAACACTTAGAATAGCACCTCCGAAGAGGATGTCTGTATCCTGGAAAGATTGCTAAGCAGTCCTTCTGGCTTGCCCTTGGAGACATGAAACAGGTGATGGTAAGCCAAAAAACTCCTCTCGGAAGCCACCTCTTTTAATTCACACCCTCGCACACACTAGGCTCGAGAGTCACATAAAAAACAATTGGAGAGAATTGCCTACACATATCAGGTTTTTGAATTGTTGAATACTTGAGCAAATTCTTATTAAGTTTAATCTAGAAATGCGATAGATAAATCATGACTACTAGATTAAACATGATGACAGAACCAACAAAAATACTTGACATGAAAACATGTATGTACAATAAAAGTACCATCTCTAGATCAGACACGTAGGAAGAGACGAAGTGACAACGTCTATGGAGGAGCGACGTTTGAACTTCTTTTTCTTGCGCGGCGAGGCGGGGCGGGGGCGGAGGAGCGAGCATGTATGTGCTCTCTTCTCAAGCTTTTAGCGACTTGTGTTGGTGTAACACACCCTTGACAGCCAGGATGAAACTAAAATTTTCACACTTCCCTTGTCATGTAGTATGAACGAGCCATATGGGCCTCTGTTATTTTCAAGAATTTATTGGAAATAATAATTGAGCTAAAATCACAATAATTCCAGCATATTCCATGAGGCCCACCGGTACAATCCATGTGGTTGTGAGAAAAGCGCGTTCGTTTTTGCTGACCCAACCAGTGTTTCTCCCAGCTCCACACCGGGTCAAGATTCTCTTACCATGCAGTACTAGTGCAGATGATATGTGAGGTGGGATCCACACGACAGCGACCGTACCACTCTAGTCCAACATGCTCTCCCAAACAACACGCACGGGCAATCCTAGCTTCCATATGTTTAGTCAAGTCCACCTTCAAAATGTTATGCAAAAAAGAGAAGTATGTTTTTGGTCCCTCAAGTTCCCCAAAAGTATGGACTTGGTCCCTTAAGATTTTTTTAGTTGATATTTGGTCTTCAAGTCTCAAAACCGGATAAGTTTGATCCAAAACCAGATTTTTAGCACGTTGATCAGGTTTGACTAATGAACAGTAAATTTTAAAAAAACTGCAAACAAAATTTAAAAAATCCGAATTTTTGTGACAACCAAGATGCTTGGGTGCGTTAGGTGCATGTAAATTTTTGTGGTCTAATAACATCCGAAGAGCTCTAGGAAAAAATTGATTTTTTAGTCCAAATTTGTTTTTTTACGAGCTCCTCGAACGTCGAAACACCACACAAATTTTCACGCACCTAGCGCACCCAAGCATGTTGGTTGCCACAAAATTTCATTTTTTTTAATAAAAAATTACTGTTCATCAGTCAAACCCGGTCACCGTGGTCCAAATTTGGTTTTGGACCAAACTTATCCGGTTTTAAGACTTAATAAAAGACTAAATATTTACCCAAAAATCTTAACAAACCTAGTCTATACTTTTGGGGAATTTGAGGGACAAAAACAAGTCCACCTTCCAAGTGAATTGGTCGCCGAAACGAATTTTCCTCACCTCCCGATGGAACCGTCCATCTGAAGCAACGGAAAATGTTGCTTGGGACCATGGTCCACCCGAACCCAGGCTCAGAGCCACTCATCTCAGGACACCGCGTATGGGGATATGTGCATGGTTGGTAAAGTATTGCATGGCGGGAATAGTTTAGTGAGGGTTAGAAGCACTACATGTGCTAACTAATCCTATTTGATGCTAGTAGCTAATAAAATAGTGATGTTACATCGGGCAATGAAATGTTGTCTGCCATGCACAAGCACTGTTCACTATTGTTTATTGCCTCGTCATGCTTGCCAAGCTCTGTTCCCCAACACATGCATGCAGTAGGCCGGCAAGGAATGCATAGATAATTCGTGCATTGGTAAATTTTCATAGTTATATTTGAACTCTTTTACCTTCAGTTTTGTATCCCATGAAACTTACAATTTTCCTGTACATGATTGATGACCTGCTGATCAGACATATAGCAAAGCCAATAGTATCTTTAGTTGCTGAACAGATAATTTTTCGTAGTTGATGTGTCTACATTTCTTTTTCCAAAATATCAGTACTAATTTCCTACTTAATATTGTAATGAAAGTATTACAGGTACATAACTTACTGCTATTCAACTTTTGAAAAATCTAGACATTTTTAGAACACATATGCTTATCGAAGACTTTAAAATAATTCGACATTTTTGTGCAAAGGTGTGATAGGTATGTACCTAGAGACATGTGCCAGCCCATCTAGTCTGAAATAAAAAAGCTAGCCCACGCAGGCCTAGGGTGTGCTTATAAGCAGATAGGTTAACGTGAGCCTGGAGAGGTTAAGATTTAACAGAAAATTTGAACGCAAAAGATAGCATCGCCGTCGAGCTGTTCCCGTCCCCGCCGGAGCTGCTGTGGAACAACACGGCGACGCCGGTGGGCGCCGCAGTGAGCGACGATATGGAGCTGTGGCAGCAGCAGCCGCTTGAGACGGTGTATCGCCTCAACGTCGGCGGGCCCAAGGTGACAACCGGGAACGACACGCTGTGGAGGACATGGCTCCCTGACGGTCCCTACCTCTACGCTGCCCCCGCGCAGTCGACGGTGAGCTCCACCTCCAGCCCGATCATCTACAACCCGTCCAACGGATACACAAGGGAGGTGGCGCCCGACGACATATACCAGACCCAGCGCGCGGCGAACGTAACGGACTTACTGCAGGCGACAACGCCGGGCCTGAACTTCAACCTCACGTGGACGTTCCCGGCGGAGCCGGGGTCCCGCTACCTCGTCCGCCTCCACTTCTGCGACTACGAGGTGGTCAGCTCCGTCGTCGGTGTTGGCATCGTCTTCAACGTCTACGTCGCGCAAGCCATTGGCACCAGAGACCTCGCGCCGAATGCTCAGGCGACTCAGTCGAACGAGGCCTTATATCTTGACCACGCGGCCATGGCGCCGAGAGCTGGGAACCTCACCATCAGCATCGGCACGTCGTCGAAAAGCAGCGGAGGCGGCATACTGAACGGGCTGGAGATCATGAGGCTGCCACCCGTCGATTTGAGCTCCAGGGGGCCGGGCGGCGAGACGAAAAGATTCATTGTCATTATGGTGTCGGCGGTGCTCGGCGCCACCGTTCTTGCTTGCGTGGTGGTGGTGCTCGGCTTTTTCGGTGTGCCGTGCACGAAGTACGGCGCCTCCGGCTGGGCTGAGCAGTTGAAGAACCGGTGCTCCAGAGAGCGCAAGACCGGCAGGATGGAGAGGCTGAGCACGAAGCTGCACATCTCACTGGCGAAGATCAAGGCCGCCACGGACAACTTCCACGAGCGCAACCTCATCGGCGTGGGCGGGTTCGGGAACGTGTACAAGGGCGTGCTCGGTGACGGCACGCCAGTGGCGGTGAAGCGCGCCACGCGCGCCTCGCACTCGCAGCAGGGGCTGCCGGAGTTCCAGATGGAGATCGTGGTGCTGTCCGGCATCCGGCACCGGCACCTGGTGTCGCTAATCGGGTACTGCAGCGAGCAGGCGGAGATGATCCTGGTGTACGAGTACATGGAGAAGGGCACGCTGCGCAGTCACCTATACGGCTCCGACGAGCCGGCGCTGTCATGGAAACAGCGGCTGGAGATCTGCATCGGCGCGGCGAGGGGCCTACACTACTTGCACAGGGGCTACGCGGAGAACATCATCCACCGCGACGTCAAGTCGACCAACATCCTCCTCGGGATCGACAACGACGGCGGCAGCGGCGGCGTGATCGTGGCCAAGGTGGCCGACTTCGGGCTGTCGCGCATCGGGCCGTCGTTCGGGGAGACGCACGTGAGCACGGCGGTGAAGGGCAGCTTCGGGTACCTGGACCCGGCCTACTTCAAGACGCAGCAGCTGACGGACCGGTCGGACGTCTACTCCTTCGGCGTGGTGCTGCTGGAGGTGCTCTGCGCGCGGCCGGTGATCGACCAGAGCCTGGAGCACGGCCAGATCAACATCGCCGAGTGGGCGGTGAGGACGCGCGGGGAAGGGGGGCTCGACAAGATCGCCGACCCGCGGATCGCCGGCGAGGCGGACGAGGAGTCGCTGCGCAAGTTCGCCGAGACCGCGGAGAAGTGCCTGGCGGACTGCTGGGTGGACCGGCCGTCCATGGGCGACGTGCTGTGGAACCTGGAGTACTGCCTGCAGCTACACGAGACGAACGTCACCAGGGACGACGCATTCGACGACAGCGGCGCGGTCGCCACGCGGCTTCCCGCGGACGTGGTCGTGAGCTTGTTGACGGACGGCATGGACGAGAGCGCCTTGAGCATGCCCGAGGTCGACGACAGCAAGGTGTTCTCACAGCTCAGCGCCCGCAGCTAGGGACGATGATCCGAAGGTGGTGGTACACCAATTGTAGGTTTTTCCTTTGGCGTTCCCTGAAACGTCTGCACCCCATTTGGATGGATGCTGCAAGCTTCAGAAAAATAGAACTCCCTCTCCTATTTTCATTTGTCTGAAATCAACGTTCAGCAGTGGGACATTCACCAAGCAGTTTTGCTAAGTCTCACTCGACTGATGCTTCGTTATGTCTCAGTCGATGCCATATTAAAAAAAAATGCATAAGGCCTGACATGTGTCTGAAAAGGGTGTTTCTAGGTCTCAGTCGACTGAGATTTAACCAAGTCTCAATTAAGTGACATAACATGCAAGAGAAAAAAACTGAAAATAAAATTTTACACGGATCTTAATATAAGATCTCACGGATATAGCATCGGCTGAGACTTAACCAAGTCTCGATCGATTAAGAGCATCTCCAACAGGGGCATAAAAGTTTCATGCGCTAAAATAGTTTTAGCGCGTCACTGTAGCATTTTTAGCACGCCGGACCCAACATTGGTTTAGCAGATGCCTAAAAACACGCAGTGCAAATTGTGAAGCACGCGTAATTCGGCGCCCCAAATTTGCAGCTTCTGATAGCGTTTTTTAGCGCATGCCCAAATCTTTTTTGCGCGTGCACTATTTTACAGTTTCTGATGGGGCTGTTCGGCGCCAAAAAACCCAAATTTTAACGCGTGGAGCTGTTTTTTGTGCCTGTCGAAGATGCTCCAAGACTTAGCAAGACTGATCTGAAAACTAATTTTGGGTTAGTCACTATTTTATTGTTCTTAATTACTGTGAGGTCCCGTCCTGCATGTGCATGCACACGCTGCTGCTCGACTGCACGCTGCGTAGCCTCGTTTATACCCAGTTAACACGCCATGCTTTTTTTTTATATATAAATCCAGCAAATGGCTGGCTTGATTCAGATTTAGCTGGAAGCAACGAAAGAATAACACGGGGTGGATTCGAAGATCAAAGGAAAAGAAAAACAATATCTCTATTAGCTACAGAACAACGCTACATTCCACCACACTTCAGTGGAACGCCACTCACCCGCGACAGGACAACGCAACTCTGATTTTGATGAAGAACTTTGAAGGAGAATTAAACAAGTTGGAGCCGCGAAGGATCACCGAACGGACCACCTGTCGTCCGTCATCGTACGCCGCCAGAGCCCCGTCACCGCAGCTTCGACTTCACAACGACAATCAACCAAGGCAATCCCACGGGCATGCCGAAGAAAAGCCGACTACCCAACTAATGCCATGTCTCCGACATCGCTCACATCTGTCATCGTTGCCACAGGAGCCTAACCACCACCTTGCCCGGCGGACAAGCCGAACACAATGTCCTGCACATCCAACCTGCAGGAAGCACCAATGGAACCAAGATCTTCAAGACGGCGCCCTAAAGAGGGGAAACGACGTTGAAGACGCCGCCGCCGCCCGACCCTACAGTAGGATCTAGACTTTCACCCGAAGAACTTGATCCGAGAGTTGAGGATGTGCAGATCTCCTCAGCGGCGCCTCCAAGGAGAATAATGACGCCGCGAACGCCATCACCGCCGGTCGTCAAGCACCGGCCAGGCTTTCACCCGGAGCAGCACAACCACCACTCTCACGCCGCCGGCCAATGCCGGCAAGTACTTCCGCTGGATTGTGCATCCCCAACGCAGCATGCGCGCCAACACTGCACACGGCATGGCCGCCCTGCCCACATCAACTGCAGCCTCGGACCTCCTCCACTACGCACTGCAACCCCGCACCTAGCCTCCGGCCTGGACGGGCCTAGATCTGGTCGGCCGTCCGCAACCTCGCGCCTCGCCTCACGAACGCCAGCCCCAACATGCTCGCCGGATCCGCGGCCATCTGCTGCATCCCTAGCCACCAGCTAGTCGGGTCTGCAAGTGCCCGCCACATCGCCGCAAAAGGGCGCTCGCCGCGGCAGCGAGCCACCCACGCCCGCCTGGCCGCTCAAGGCCCTGGCAGCACCGCACCTCCCCTCCGCCTCAAGCACCGGCGACGGTGCCAGATCGCTGCAGCCCCGCGCCGTCTCCTTGCGCCCGCCCACCCGCTCAAAGGCCCGCATAGCACCATAGCTCCTCTCCGCCTCATGCACCGGTGACGGCGCCAGATCCGCACAGCCCCGCGCCCGCCATGGCGCCGGAACCTCGCGAGCTTGCCCACTCGCGCACCTCGTCGTGCCGAGCTCCAGTCCCCGCCAGATCGAGCCGCCCGCGCTGCTCGAGCCTGCGAGGAAGGGACCAGCCCCGCCGCCGACGACGCTGCACGGGCTTTGCCCGGCTGCGCACACCGGCGGCGGCGAGGGGAGCAGGTGTGGTGGGTGGGCTCCCGACGGTGGCTAGATTTTTCTCTCCCGAGCCGCCCGTGGGAGTGGCGCAAGAGGGGGAGTTTTTTTAGGCAAATAGTTTGGCTCTCGTCCAATCAATTCAAAAAAAAAATGCATGAGCTGCTCGGTGATGCTCCATGCCTTCAGATTTATGACTGTGCTGTTTGAGTTGGACTAGAAATGAATTTCCAACATGGCAGACGTATACAAATCTCCATCTACTCTTTTCTACATGACATAAAACGACAAATGAATAAAATTAGAATTGGAGCCATAAACATCAGCACATGGGAGATAAAAAATGATTTTATTCATACCGATTACTTTTTCTTGTGAGTCAACAAAGACATACATTAATGAAAAAATGTTTGGTCCCAGTCAACCTTTTTAGTATCACTTGGCCCTATGCAACAAATAAACAAAAGTCCATCTGATACTTGGTCTTGGTCTGAAACATAACAAAAAACTGACCCAATACATGGTAAGACATAAGAAAAATATGATAATAAATGAACAAAAAAAGTAAAAGTAATTGCAAAAATTATAATATACTATGATAAACATATAATAGTTGAACTTTCGAAAAAAAATGTTTTCTAAGAAGGAATGAATTAGCACATTGGTATTACCCTTGAAGAAGAAACAAAATGAAATATTAAACTAAAACAATTTAAAAATGTTGAAATTTTCCAAGGAAAAATGAACTAGTGGTATTGGTATTACCCTTTAAGAAGAAATATAATAAAATTATAGTAACGACAAAATTTCCACATAATTTACATAGAAATTGCGCTTTTCTATAATATGGAAGTATAATCATATAATATGGAATTTTTGAAAAAAGGTATTCGTACGAAATGAATGAATTAGTGACATTAGTAATACCCTTAGGAACAAAGAAAATGAAATATAAACTAAAACAAAAATCAAAATATGAAGTTTTCTAAGAAAGAATGAATTAGTGGCATTTGTATTATCCTTTAAGACGAAAGAAAATGAAAAAAAATCTAAAACAAACAATGTCAAAATTTGCACACAATTTACACAAAAATTGCATTTTTTATAATATGCAATAATAAGCACATAATAGTTGGTTTTTCTCTAAAAAAAGTGTCATAAGGAAGAATGAATTAGTGGCATTTGTATTACCCTTAAAAGGAAAAAAATGAAATATGAACTAAACAAGATCTAGTTTCATAAAAAAGAATGAATTAGTGGCATTTGTATTACCCTTTACGAAGAAAAGAGATGAAACAAAAACTAAAACTTGATTGTTACTGTTTGAAGACTTTGACTAAAGACTTTCTCAATTTCCTCAACCCAAATTCTTCAGTCATCTTGTCTTCTGCCTGCTCATCCTGTTTACACGCTATCTGTGCTCTGTGTATGTTTCATTTCATCATGATGACTATGCCACTGTCTTGTTATGCATGCACCTGAGTACTTTGTTCCGCTGCTTGTATTTCGTCACTTAGCAAATTTCTCAAGTAGTATTTCCTCAGTGACGAATTTGTAAAAATCGCCTATTCATCCCCCTCTAGTCGATATAACGCACTTTCAAAAACAATAATAAAAAACTATAACAAAATCAAAATAATGTCTAAGGAAATTAATTAGTGGCAATGGTATTATCCTTTAAGGAGTAATAAAATAAATTAATACAAAAATAGTAATAACAAAATTTGCACACAGTATACACAAAAAATACGCTTTTTAAAAATATACATGAGTAAGCATATAATAGTGGCATTGGTATTACCTTTAAAAAGAAGAAAAATGAAATAATAACTTAAACAAAATTAAAATAATAGAGTTTTATAAGAAAAATGAATTAGTGACATTGGTATTGCCCTTTAAGAAGAAAATAAAATAAATATAGATAACTTGCATACAACTTTGCACTAAAAGTGCTCTTTTGTAGTATGAAAAGAATAATCATATAATAGTGCAATTTTCACGCATATTTTATAGTATTTGTGTACACATATACACTCACGCAACATCTAAAAAATATCCACAAAAGGAACAAAAAGTACCGAGTAATAAAGAAAAAAAAAAGCAAAACAACATAAGAACAGAAAAATAGAGCAAAAAAACAAAGGAAGAGAGGGACGGGCTAGGTCGTGAATATAATGGGCTTCAACCCATTAAGGATTTGACTAACCCAAAATAGAGGAAAGTCAAATTTTCCCAACCCAAAAAAGACACAAGACACAACAGGAAAAAAGAAGGAGCACGAATCTTGAAGCAACAATCAAAGGTTAAAAAATTAAGTAACCTGAACTGAATTTCCAGGCAACTTACATATAGCTAAAGTGTAAAAAATAAGTATTTTTAAACGGAGGCATCGTCTCATTAAAAAGGAAAAGAGTTGCTTGGTTAATTGTGAAAATCTAGGCAAAAACCGCTACAACCCGCGAACGGGCACCACCAACCGATCTAACTATCAACACAAAACCCACACATGCCGTTGAGGAAGGAGAACCACCGAGGTTGACTACAAGTATCATCGTCATCACTACTCCGCGAGCCAGTGACTTCGCTACAAACCCCACCGGTTTAGCCCTCTTCACGAAGCCCGCAGCGACCTATGATAAAGAGTTGGCCACCAGGAGCAACAGTGAGATAGCTTCTATTTTGATGACGATCATATTCAGAAGAAATATGCCAAGCTAGCACCAACGAAGGCCTCCTCGAAGACCATTGAACACCCGTCATCGTCATTGTCTAGGCCCTCCGAGGCAGCTCAGACGATGTTATCTCCACCGGGTAGGCCCATGGTGACACAAAAACCCAACAAAGGCCCAAGCCTATATTCTTTACGGGCCAAGACAATGTCAGTAGCATGGGGTTTTTGTCAGTCAATGCGGGTATTTGCAGAGAGAATTCCGTCACTGGGTTCACACTGCGAAGGGCATACCCTCACTCGATTTATTCAGGAGGCCAACGTCCAAGAGGATCAATGGAGATGGAGATGTCTAGTAAGCATTGAAGCGTGGCGTTACTAGCCATTATCATAAACAACCAAGAGTGTATGTTACCTCTTGTAGTGGGCACATGTAACGTAGCTAGGTGGTAAGCCTGGTGGTATAACATACTTTATATAGGCCTACCCCTATTAGTAGAAAACAGGGCACTAGTCTCGGTTTCAGAGGGCCTTTAGTTCCGGTTCTGCAACCGGGACAAAATAATCGGGACTAATGCCCATTACTTTTAGTCCTGGTTGGCTTACGAACCGGGACTAAAGCAGCTCCACGTGGCCGCTGTGGGGCAACTAAAGCAGCTCCACGTGGCCGCTGTGGGGCACCCAGGCAGGAGGACCTTTAGTCCCGGTTGGTGTTACCAACCGGGATTAAAAGGCAGCCACGCGTCAGCAGCTCGCAGGCGCTGGGGTTTTTATTTATTTATTTTTTTGAAGGGGGGAGGGGTTTTGGGGTTTTGGAGGGTTTAGGGTTTTCATACTGTGTTAGCTAGCTACTACATATATAGAGAGAAGTGACTTCTCTTTCTCCGTGCTTGGTCGACGGTATCTACTACATATAGAGAGAACTCGACGTTAGCGTAAGCAAATGAAGGAACCATTAATTACACAACATCGTCATTAACATATATAGAGAGAAGTGACCTCTCTTTCTTCGTGCTTGGTCGAACAACAAGTTTTCGTATATCTATCCGACGCTATTACATATATACAATATAACATCTCTTACAATCGCTAACATCATCTACCTAAAATCCATTTCCAATTCCATATGGTATTCTCCGTCTTTAGGTATGACGTGGTCAAGAAAGAATCCCGCCAATTCCTCTTGAATTACTCGTATGCGATCATGTGGTAGGAGTTCATCCCGCATCCGCCAGATCTAATTTAAAGAAGGGGTCAATACATATATATGAATGAAACTCAACACAAATGATGGTAATAAAAAAGAATTGTGAATATTGTTTACATACTTCAAATTGTTAGTCAGAGAAGCCCCGCTCAAGGGTCGAGTTGCGAATGAACTCGCAAACGTAGTATCCACATAAATCAGTCCCGGATGCCTGCCACAAGCACTTTACGAGAATAGAGTTCAATCAAACTGATAATCAAGCATGATAATGGTATTGATGAAACTAGAATCAATGAGAGGTGCACGGAACTAGCTAGTACTACTTGCTCTAGGCTGTGTAAATTTCAGCTCCTTCTTCAGACCCGGGACCATTCCGTTGAATGTTTTCCATACCCTGCCCGGCAAAGAAAATGATTACTTGATATCAGGAACTGAACGAAAGTTGCCGATCGATATGGTGCGATAATGATTGAACTTACCTCTGGAGCATTTCCTTCATGTCCGCCCACTCCTTTTGATCTTTACGTCTCGAGTCTAAGACAGTTACTACTGCCCCGTCAAGCTTTATTGATAGCAGAATAAAGTGGAACCTGCGCACGCATAACTCATCAATTACACTTAACCTCGAGTAAGCGAAACAGAATATACACAAGACAGTAACACTCACTTGAAGTTGTAAGGAAAGAGTATTTCCCTTTTGTTTTGATGTCGAAGGAATCCTTTTAGCAAGTTTTTCTCGGTATCTTCGGCTTTCTTTTTTACCGACCATTCATTTACGGTATTTGGGTTAATAAACCCAATGTCATAGATTTGTCCTCTTTTGCATTCGACGATCTTCAATCTGCATAATATATATAATGAGGATGATTATATATGCATGCAATGAACGAGCTGAGCTAGAGACTTAATTACAGAAATAATACTTACAGACAGTAGCAAGTCATGAGTTGTTTGTTGAGGGCCTGTTGATTGAATAACTGAAATAATTCCACAAATTCTACAGGCATCAGGTCGACTGCAATGAAGTCGTGCTCATCTTTAATTACCAGCATCAGACTGTCGGTCCCAGACTTCCTGCAGGTTTCCAAGTACCATTCATGCAATCTTTGCATCATCGTTGGTAGATGCGAGAGCTGATCACGTTTGACGAGAGGCTTCCCGTGCTCGTATCTAAATTGCTCTACTACCTCAGCCGTTTCAAATTGTACATCATCACCCACGTAATCACCAAGAGTGGTATCGGGTAGTAGCCCCGGATGATTAGCGCCGATATCGCTAGACACCTTGAGCGGGGGGCACGATTGCTTCTCCTGTTCGTCGAGCTGGGGATTTTTTTTCCCACTTCTTCGTCTTGCAGCACTGGTAGTACTTCCCGACTGCCGCGCTTCATCATATGTCTTTTCAATACAGCGGTCATAATTGGATTGCGGCGGGCACGATTGCTTCTCCTGTTCGCCGAGCTGGGGATTTTTTTTCCCACTTCTTCGTCTTGCAGCACTGGTAGTACTTCCCGATTGCCGCGCTTCATCATATGTCTTTTCAATACAGCGGTCATAATTGGATTGCGGCGGAGGCGGTGGTGGTCGCTTAAGGGCATCCAGAGTGCGCTTCGCTTTCATCGGATCTACTGTTTCCTTCGGAGGTGGATGTTTCCGTTCAAAATGGGCCCTCACTTCGGCATCCACGATGTTCTTGTTTTCCTCGTCAGTCCTCTCATATGGTAACTTTGGAAGAGGCTTGAGGCTTGGACCAAATTTGAATTTCTTCCCGCCTGTTGTACTACTAGCCGCCGGAGCGGCGGCGGCTCTCTTCCGCCGTTGCTGAGGCGGCGGAGTCCGCTGATGCACCGGAGGAGGCGGAGTCCGCTGACGCGCCGGAGGAGGCGGAGGAGGAAGAGGACTTTGCTGAGGGGCCTCCTCCGCTGGAGACGACGGCTGAGGCGGCGGAGACAGCTTACGCGCCGGAGACGACTCAGGCAGCTGAGCTGGACTGTGAGGAGTCTGCTGAGGGGCCTCATCCGGCTGAGTCTGCTGAGGCGGCGTCTAGTTTGGAAGCTTGATGTTCTCCTTTCTCCATAGACATGTACTCCTTAAAGCATTTTCCAGAAAAAATATCCCCTTCACCTGTAGGGTGGTCAAGCTCCAGCCCCTCAAATCCCTCCATTATTTCATCCGCCGTGACAATAGCATAGCCATGTGGAATCGCACGGCAATGGAAAGTTCCCTCGGCTCGAGGAGGTACAACAGAGCCGACCGCCGCCTTCAAGGTCAGGTTCTGGCATTTCGTCATTACCACACAATGTTCAGCCTCCGTGATACTATCCACGGGGTAGCGAGGAGCCGTGAAATCAAAGTGAACGAGCTCCGTGGAAGCCACGCTGATTCTCCGCTGAGATGGTGGGGTAACTTCTGGGGCAGTGTCGAAGGAAGGATCTTCGTGCCGCTGAGATGGTTGGCCGGTAGCTCGCTGGCTCTCAAGTTCCTCTAGTTTCGCTAATCTTGCACTGAGCTTCTGCATTTCGCTTGCTTCCTCTTGCTTCTTTCTCTGTCAGCTTCTATAACTACCGCTGTCGGGAAACCCATGCACCCACGGAACGGAGCCTGAAGTGCCTCGTGTTCGTCCAGGGTGTTCAGGATTCCCGAGGGCCTCTGTCAGCTCGTCCTTCTCTCTCTCGGGCCAGAACCTCCCTTCCTGCGCTGCCTGGATTGCTTCCTCAAGCTTCTTGATGGGTATTGCAAGTTGATCATTTGTCCAAACACACTTCCCTGATTCTGGGTCCAAAGTTCCCCCAACCCCGAAGAACCAAGTCCTTACCCGATCTGGCCAATGCAATGTCGCTGGTTGGACCCCTTTAGCAAGCAGGTCTTGCTCAACTTTGTCCCACAACGGCCGGGCTTTGCTATAGCCACCTAACCCCGTGGTATGGTGATACTTCTTCTTTGCAGCATTTTGCTTGTTCGTCAGTGACTGATACGTCTCCAACGTATCTATAATTTTTTATTGTTCCATGCTATTATATTATCTGTTTTGGATGTTTTATATGCATTAATATGCTATTTTATATTATTTTTGGGACTAACTTATTAACCTAGAGCCCAGTGCCAGTTTCTGTTTTTTCCTTGTTTTTGAGCTTCGCAGAAAAGGAATACTAAACGGAGTCCAAACGGAATAAAACCTTCGCGATGATTTTTCTTGGACCAGAAGACACCCAGGAGACTTAGAGTGCAAGTCAGAAGAGCCACGAGGCGCCACAAGGGGGGAGGGCGCGCCCAGGGGGGTAGGGCATGGCCCCCTGCCTTGTGGGCCCCTCCGTGACCCCTGACCTAGATCTTCCTCCTATATATTCACATATATTCCCAAACCACCAGAAGCATCCACGAAAACACTTTTCCACCGCCGTAACCTTCTGTTCCCATGAGATCCCATCTTGGGGCCTTTTCCGGCATCCTACCGGAGGGGGATTCGATCACGGAGGGCTTCTACATCAACACCATTGCCCTTCCGATGAAGCGTGAGTAGTTTACCTCAGACCTACGGGTCCATAGCTAGTAGCTAGATGGCTTCTTCTCTCTCTTTGATTCTCAATACAACGTTCTCCTTGATGTTCTTGGAGATCTATCCGATGTAATCTTCTTTTACGGTGTGTTTGTCGAGATCCGATGAATTGTGGATTTATGATTAGCTTATCTATGAATATTATTTGAATCTTCTCTGAATTCTTTTATGCATGATTTGATATCCTTATAATTCTCTTCGAACTATCGGTTTGGTTTGGCCAACTAGATTGGTTTTTCTTGCAATGGGAGAAGTGCTTGGCTTTGGGTTCAATCTTGCGGTGTCCTCTCCCAGTGACAGTAGGGGCAGCGAGGCACGTATTGTATTGTTGCCATCGACAATAAAAAAATGGGGTTTACATCATATTGCTTGAGTTTATTCCTCTACATCATGTCATCTTACTTAAAGCGTTACTCTGTTCTTCATGAACTTAATACTCTAGATGCAAGCAGGAGTCGGTCGATGTGTGGAGTAATAGTAGTAGATGCAGGCAGGAGTCGGTCTACTTGACACGGACGTGATGCCTATATTTCATAATCATTGCTTTGGATATCGTCATAACTTTGCGCTTTTCTATCAATTGCTCGACAGTAATTTGTTCACCCACCGTATTATTTGCTATCTTGAGAGAAGCCTCTAGTGAAACCTATGGCCCCTGATACGTCTCCAACGTATCTATAATTTTCGATTGTTCCATGCTATTATATTATCTATTTTGGATGTTTTATATGCATTAATATGCTATTTTATATTATTTTGGGGACTAACCTATTAACCTAGAGCCCAGTGCCAGTTTCTATTTTTTCCTTGTTTTTTAGTTTCGCAGAAAAGGAATACCAAACGGAGTCCAAACAAAATAAAACTTTCGCGATGATCTTTCTTGGACCAGAGGAAACCAGGAGACTTGGAGATGAAGTCGGAGGAGCCACGAGGACGGAGGGCGCGCCCCCCACCCTTGTGGGCCCCTCATGCACCTCCTGACCTAATTCTTTCACCTATATATACTCTTATATGCCCAAACCACCAGAGGCATCCACGAAAATACTTTTCCACCGCCGCAACCTTCTGTACCCGTGAGATCCCATCTAGGGGCCTTTTCCGGCGTCCTGCCGGAGGGGGATTCGATCACGGAGGGCTTCTACATCAACACCATTGCCCTTCCGATGAAGCGCGAGTAGTTTACCTCAGACCTACGGGTCCATAGCTAGTAGCTAGATGGCTTCTTCTCTCTCTTTGATTCTCAATACCATGTTCTCCTCGATGTTCTTGGAGGTCTATTCGATGTAACACTTTTTTGCGGTGTGTTTCCCGAGATCCAATGAATTGTGGATTTATGATCAGCTTATCTATGAATATTATTTGAATCTTCTCTGAATTCTTTCATGCATGATTTGATATCTTTGTAATTCTCTTCGAACTATCGGTCTGGTTTGGCCAACTAGATTGGTTTTTCTTGCAATGGGAGAAGTGCTTAGCTTTGGGTTCAATCTTGCGGTGTCCTTTCCCAGTGACAGTAGGGGCAGCAACGCACGTATTGTATTGTTGCCATCGAGGATAAAAAGATGGGGTTTTCATCATATTGCTTGAGTTAATTTCTCTACATCATGTCATCTTACTTAATGCGTTACTCCGTTCTTTATGAACTTAATACTCTAGATGCATGCTGGATAGCGGTCGATGTGTGGAGTAATAGTAGTAGATGCAGAATCGTTTCGGTCTACTTGACATGGACGTGATGCCTATATTCATGATCATTGCCTTAGATATCGTCATAACTTTGCGCTTTTCTATCAATTGCTCGGCAGTAATTTGTTCACCCACCGTAATATTTTCTATCTTGAGAGAAGCCTCTAGTGAAACCTATGGCCCCCGGGTCTATTTTCCATCATATTACTTTTCGATCTACTATTTTTCAATCTTTTATTTTCAGATCTATAAACCAAAAAACCCAAAAATATTTACTTTATCTTTTGTTTAGTTTTACCTATCTCTATCAGATCTCACTTTTTGCAAATAACCGTGAAGGGATTGACAACCCCTTTATCGCATTGGGTGCAAGTTGTTTGATTGTTTGTGCAGGTATTCGGTGATTTGTGCGTTGTCTCCTACTGGATTGATACCTTGGTTCTCAAACTGAGGGAAATACTTATCGCTACTTTGCTGCATCACCCTTTCCTCTTCAAGGGAAAAAGCAACGCAAGCTCAAGAAGTAGTAGGAAGAATTTCTGGCGCCGTTGAAGGGGAGATCTACGCCAAGTCAAGCCATACCAAGTACCCATCATAAACTCTCATCTCTCGCATTACATTATTCGCCATTCGCCTCTCGTTTTCCTCTCCCCCACTTCTAAAACAATTTTCGAAAAGATTTGCCTTTTTCTTCGCCCCTCTCTTTGCCTTTTCTTCGCCCCTCTTCCGTTCGTCTTCTTCGTTCATTTTCGGTTTGCTCGTTTGCTAGATTGGTTTGTTGCCACCATGTCTGAAATTGGGGAGGTTATCGTTGAAAAGGATAGTAGTAACGATGGGGGAAACTTTGATTCTTTTGCTAATACTAATCCTCATGAAGAATCTACTATCTTGCACACTAAAAAACTTCGCATTGGTAGCGGCAATATTATTGGAAAAGGGGTTATTCAAGATTTCTTTACTTGTGCCGGTGCACTACCCACTTTAGGTGGATCTATTCTCCATAAAACTAGTAGTCTTGCGGATGCTATATCTTTGCTTGTGGTTGAACTTGAAAGACAATTTGTTCATATGCATCCATCCATACAAAGGATTTTTCTAGAGTTTTCTAATATTGAGCATTCTTCCGTTAAGCGCGCCGCCACTATATTTCTAGCTCGTGAATTTAGATTTATTATGAAAGAAGCTAGTGAAATTTTTGCGCATTATAAAGTAGATGGTGGTCGTCCGCCCATAGAGGGAATTCTCTTTAACCAAGAAGACATGATGTGTTTACGATCTTTAGATCATGTGGCTTATAATGAAAATTTAAGAAAGAGGGTCCCCACCGATGTTTTAGTTGATAAGATTTCCGAGCTTAATGATAATTTTGCTATACAAAACAATGGATTGGGTTTTTCTCTTGGACACAAGCTCATGATTTTTTGCCAAAAGAATGCTTATAATGATGAGTTGGTTATACAATATGAGGGGCCGAAGGAGGAACCAATTCCTCCCGAGATTGATCTTGGGGATTCTTATCCCATTAAATTTAGCCCTTTTGATTACTTTTGCTTGCCACAAAGGAAACTTGCTGCTGAACGAAGGGAGTATGAGATGAGTTTTCGAGATTTGCCCTATCATTATTATGATTATACCTAGATCTATTCGTGTTTTTATGCCTAGCTAAGGGCGTTAAACAATAGCGCTTGTTGGGAGGCAACCCAATTTTATTTTTGTTCTTTACTTTTTGGTTCTGTTTTGCAATAAATAATTCATCTAGCCTCTGGTTAGATGTGGTTTTATGTTTTAGTTAGTGTTTGTGCCAAGTAAAACCTTTGGGATGGCTTATGGTGATAGTTGATTTGATCTTGCTGAACAACAGAAACTTTTGCATCTAGTCTCAGAGTTTTAATAATTCACTGGAGAGTTTAAAAACCCTGAATATTTTTATAAGAGATTTATATATAAATTTCCTCTGTTGTCCTAATTTTACAGAATTTTTGGAGTTACATAAGTACTAGAACAATTCGGATCTTCGCAGACTGTTCTGTTTTTGACAGATTCTGTTTTCTTTGTGTTGTTTGCTTATTTTGATGAATCTATGGGTAGTATCGGGGGGTATGAACCATGGAAAAGTTGGAATACAGTAGATATTACACCAATATAAATAAAGAATGAGTTCACAACAGTACCAAAGTGGTGATTTATTTTCTTATACTAACGGAGCTTATGAGATTTTCTGTTGAGTTTTGTGTTGTGAAGTTTTCAAGTTTTGGGTAAGAATTTGATGGACTATGGAATAAGGAGTGGCAAGAGCCTAAGCTTGGGGATGCCCAAGGCACCCCAAGGTAATATTCAAGGACAACCAAGAGCCTAAGCTTGGGGATGCCCCGGAAGGCATCCCCTCTTTTGTCTCCGTCTATCGGTAACTTTACTTGAGGCTATATTTTTATTCACCACATGATATGTGTTTTGCTTGGAGCGTCTTGTATGATTTGAGTATTTGCTTTTTAGTTTTCCACAATCATCCTTGCTGTACAAAACTTTTGAGAGGGACACGCATGAATCGTGATTTATTAGAATACTCTATGTGCTTCACTTATATCTTTTGAGCTAGGCAATTTTGCTCTAGTGCTTCACTTATATCTTTTTAGAGCATGGCGGTGGTTTTATTTTATAGAAATTGATGAACTCTCATGCTTCACTTATATTATTTTGAGAGTCTTTAAACAGCATGGTAATTTGCTTTGGTTATGAATTTAGTCATAATATGATAGGCATCCAAGAGGGATATAATAAAAACTTTCATATAAAGTGCATTGAATACTATGAGAAGTTTGATTCCTTATGATTGTTTTGAGATATAAAGATGGTGATATTAGAGTCATGCTAGTGAGTAATTGTGGATTTGAGAAATACTTGTGTTAAGGTTTGTGATTCCCGTAGCATGCACGTATGGTGAACCATTATGTGATGAAGTCGGAGCATGATTTATTTATTGATTGTCTTCCTTATGAGTGGCGGTCGGGGACGAGCGATGGTCTTTTCCTACCAATCTATCCCCCTAGGAGCATGCGCATAGTACTTTGTTTCGATAACTAATAGATTTTTGCAATAAGTATGTGAGTTCTTTATGACTAATGTTGAGTCCATGGATTATACGCACTCTCACCCTTCCACCATTGCTAGCCTCTCTAGTGCCGCGCAACTTTCTCCGGTACCATACACCCACCATATACCTTTCTCAAAACAGCCACCATACCTACCTATTATGGCATTTCCATAGCCATTCCGAGATATATTGCCATGCAACTTTCCACCGTTCCGTTTATTATGACACGTTCCATCATTGTCATATTGCTTTGCATGATCATGTAGTTGACATCGTATTTGTGGCAAAGCCACCGTTCATAATTCTTTCATACATGTCACTCTTGACTCATTGCACATCCCGGTACACCGCCGGAGGCATTCATATAGAGTAATATTTTGTTCTAAGTATTGAGTTGTAATTCTTGAGTTGTAAGTAAATAAAAGTGTGATGATCTTCATTATTAGAGCATTGTCCCATGTGAGGAGAAGGATGATGGAGACAATGATTCCCCCACAAGTCGGGATGAGACTCCGGACAAAAAATAATAAAAAAAAAGAGGCAAAAAAAATGAGATAAGGACCAAATAAAAAAATGAGAGAAAAGAGAGAAGGGGCAATGTTACTATCCTTTTACCACACTTGTGCTTCAAAGTAGCACCATGATCTTCATGATAGAGAGTCTCCTATGTTGTCATTTTCATATACTAGTGGGAATTTTCATTATAGAACTTGGCTTGTATATTCCAATGATGGGCTTCCTCAAATTGCCCTAGGTCTTCGTGAGCAAGCGAGTTGGATGCACACCCACTTAGTTTCTTTTTTGAGCTTTCATAAACTTATAGCTCTAGTGCATCCGTTGCATGGCAATCCCTACTCACTCACATTGATATCTATTGATGGGCATCTCCATAGCCCGTTAATACGCCTAGTTGATGTGAGACTATCTCCTTCTTTTTGTCTTCTCCACAACCACCTTCTATTCCACCTATAGTGCTATGTCCATGGCTCACGCTCATGTATTGCGTGAAAGTTGAAAAAGTTTGAGAACATTAAAAGTATGAAACAATTGCTTGGCTTGTCATCGGGGTTGTGCATAATTTAAATACTTTGTGTGATGAAGATGGAGCATAGCCAGACTATATGATTTTGTAGGGATAAGCTTTCTTTGGCCATGTTATTTTGAGAAGACATAATTATATTGTTAGTATGCTTGAAGTATTATTGTTTTTATGTCAATATTAAACTTTTGTTTTGAATCATACGGATCTGAACATTCATGCCACAATAAATAAATTACATGGATAAATATGTTAGGTAGCATTCCACATCAAAAATTCTGTTTTTATCATTTACCTACTCGAGGACGAGCAGGAATTAAGCTTGGGGATGCTTGATACGTCTCCAACGTATCTATAATTTTTTATTGTTTCAAGATATTATATTATCTGTTTTGGATGTTTTATATGCATTGATATGCTATTTTATATTATTTTTGGGACTAACCTATTAACCTAGAGCCCAGTGCCAGTTTCTGTTTTTTCCTTGTTTTTGAGTTTCGCAGAAAAGGAATACCAAATGGAGTCCAAACAGAATAAAACTTTCGCGATGATCTTTCTTGGACCAGAGGAAACCAGGAGACTTGGAGATGAAGTCGGAGGAGCCACGAGGCGGCCACAAGGACGGAGGGCGCGCCCAGGGGGGTAGGGCGCGCCCCCACCCTTGTTGGCCCCTCGTGCACCTCCTGACCTAATTATTTCGTCTATATATACTCTTATATGCCCAAACCACCAGAGGCATCCACGAAAATACTTTTTCACCGCCGCAACCTTCTGTACCCGTGAGATCCCATCTAGGGGCCTTTTCCGGCGTCCTGCCGGAGGGGGATTCGATCACGGAGGGCTTCTACATCAACACCATTGCCCTTCCGATGAAGCGCGAGTAGTTTACCTTATACCTACGGGTCCATAGCTAGTAGCTAGATGGCTTCTTCTCTCTCTTTGATTCTCAATACCATGTTCTCCTCGATGTTCTTGGAGATCTATTCGATGTAACACTTTTTTGCGGTGTGTTTGCCGAGATCTGATGAATTGTGGATTTATGATCAGCTTATCTATGAATATTATTTGAATCTTCTCTGAATTCTTTTATGCATGATTTGATATCCTTGTAATTCTCTTCGAACTATCGGTTTGGTTTGGCCAACTAGATTGGTTTTTCTTGCAATGGGAGAAGTGCTTAGCTTTGGGTTCAATCTTGTGGTGTCCTTTCCCAGTGACAGTAGGGGCAGCAAGGCATGTATTGTATTGTTGCCATCGAGGATAAAAAGATGGGGTTTTCATCATATTGCTTGAGTTAATTCCTCTACATCATGTCATCTTACTTAATGCGTTAGTCCGTTCTTTATGAACTTAATACTCTAGATGCATGCTGGATAGCGGTCGATGTGTGGAGTAATAGTAGTAGATGCAGAATCGTTTCGGTCTACTTGACACGGACGTGATGCCTATATTCATGATCATTGCCTTAGATATCGTCATAACTTTGCGCTTTTCTATCAATTGCTCGGCAGTAATTTGTTCACCCACCGTAATATTTTCTATCTTGAGAGAAGCCTCTAGAGAAACCTATGGCCCCCGGGTCTATTTTCCATCATATTACTTTCCGATCTACTATTTTTCAATCTTTTATTTTTAGATCTATAAACCAAAAAACCCAAAAATATTTACTTTATCTTTTGTTTAGTTTTACCTATCTCTATCAGATCTCACTTTTGCAAATAACCGTGAAGGGATTGACAACCCCTTTATCGCGTTGGGTGCAAGTTGTTTGATTGTTTGTCAGGGGTTTGTGATGGTGCGTTTGTCTCCTACAGATTGGTACCTTGTCCATTCGTCTAGAGACTGAGGGAAGGAAGTACTTTACTCTCTTTGCTGGTTGCAATCACTCCTTCTCTTCAGGGGAAATCCACGCCTGCGTCAAGAAGTAGCAGTCCCCGGGTCTATTTTCCATCATATTACTTTCCGATCTACTATTTTGCAATCTTTTATTTTCAGATCTATAAACCAAAAACCCTAAAAATATTTACTTTATCTTTTGTTTAGTTTTATCTATCTCTATCAGATCTCACTTTGCAAGTGACCGTGAAGGGATTGACAACCCCTTTATCGCGTTGGGTGCAAGTGTTTGATTGTTTGTGCAGGTATTGGTGATTTGTGCGTTGTCTCCTACAGGATTGATACCTTGGTTCTCTAACTGAGAGAAATACTTATCTCTACTTTGCTGCATCACCCTTTCCTCTTCAAGGGAAAAACCAGCGCAAGCTCAAGAAGTAGCAGGAAGAATTTCTGGCGCCGTTGCCGGGGAGATCTACGTCAAGTCAAGACATACCAAGTACCCATCATAAACTCTCATCTCTTGCATTACATTATTCGCCATTTGCCTCTCATTTTCCTCTCCCCCACTTCTAAAACGTTTTCAGAAAAAATACAAAAAGATTTGCCTTTTTTGCCTTCTTTCCGTTTGCCTCTATGTCTTACTTGGCTTGTTTGCTTGTCCGCTTGATATAATTGTGTGTTTATTGAAATTCAGAAACAAAAGTGTATGGATCCTCATCCACTTGCTAATCTGTTTAAGAGATCCAATTATGATGAACCAATTTCTAGTGAGTTTTGTGCACTAGATTATCTTTATGAAGTTTTGCTTGAAATTCGTGAATCTGAAAAGTGTGATGAAGAAATTTATGAAGTGATTCACCATAGCTCCTTGAATAAAAAGCATGATTGCAATGGTTTTACTATAAATTCTATTGATGTCAATTGTGCTAATAATATGCAAAACCCTAAGCTTGGGGATGCTAGTTTTGCTATGTCCACTACTTATTGCAATGATCATGATTGGGGTGATTCTTCTTATGATCTTGAAAATTTATTTAAGCCTCATGATAATAGTGTTTGCAATAATATTGAAAGTGGATTTGGAAGAGTGTCAACTCTAGGTAATAATGATCCCACTACTTTGGAGAATGATCAATCTCATGAAATTTATGATAAAAGTGGGTTTGGAGAAGTCATGACTTTATTTGATGATAATCCCACTATTTTGGAAGAGTGTCAACTTTGCATGCATGTGGATCATAAAGAGAATGTTTTATGTGATTGTTATATTGTTGAATTTGAGTGTGATCCCACATGTAATTATTATGAGAGAGGAAAATATTGTGGTAAAAACTTTCATGATACTAAATTACCTCTCGTTATGTTGAGATTGCTATTGTTTCTTTCTTTTTCCTTGCATATGATAGTTTTTGCTTGTCTTGATAATTTGTTTGCATATAAAATGCCTATGCATAGGAAGTATGTTAGGCTTAGATGTGTTTTTCACGTACTATATGATGCTCTCTTTGTGCTTCAATTCTTGTCTTTCATGTGAGCATCATTAAAATTATCAATGCCTTGCTAAAAGGCTTTAAAGAAAAGCGCTTGTTGGGAGACAACTCAATATTTTTCTTTACTGTTTTGTAATAAAATTTTCATCTATCCTCTGGTTAGATGTGTTTTGGTGTTTTAATTAGTGTTTGTGCCAAGTAAGACCTTTGGGATGGCTTACGGTGATAGTTGGTTTGATCTTGCTGAAAAACAGAAACTTTTGCATCCAGTCACAGAATTTTAATAATTCACTGGAGCGTTTAAAAACCCTGAAGTTTTTACACCATATTTATATACAAATTTTCTATGTTTTCCTAATTTTTAATAATTTTTGTAGTTACATAAGTATTATAACAATTCAGATCTTCGCAGACTGTTCTGTTTTGACAGATTCTGTTTTCTATGTGTTGTTTGCTTATTTTGATGAATCTATGGGTAGTATCGGGGGGTATGAACCATAGAGAAGTTGGAATACAGTAGATATTACACCAATATAAATAAATAATGAGTTCACAACAGTACCAAAAGTGGTGATTTATTTTCTTATACTAACGGAGCTTATGAGATTTTGTGTTGTGAAGTTTTCAAGTTTTGGGTAAGGATTTGATGGACTATGGAATAAGGAGTGGCAAGAGCCTAAGCTTGGGGATGCCCAAGGCATCCCAAGGTAATATTCAAGGACAACCAAGAGCCTAAGCTTGGGGATGCCCCGGAAGGCATCCCCTCTTTCGTCTTCGTCTATCGGTAACTTTACTTGAGGCCATATTTTTATTCACCACATGATATGTGTTTTGCTTGGAGCGTCTTGTATGATTTGAGTCTTTGTTTTTTTAGTTTACCACAATCATCCTTGCTGTACACACCTTTTGAGAGGGACACGCATGAATCGTGATTTATTAGAATACTCTATGTGCTTCACTTATATCTTTTGAGCTAGGCAATTTTGCTCTAGTGCTTCTCTTTTTAGAGCACGGCGGTGGCTTTATTTTGTAGAAATTATTGAACTCTCATGCTTCACTTATATTATTTTGAGAGTCTCTAAACAGCATGGTAATTTGCTTTGGTTATGAATTTAGTCCTAATATGATAGTCATCCAAGAGGGATATAATAAAAACTTTCATATAAAGTGCATTGAATACTATGAGAAGTTTGATTCCTTATGATTGTTTTGAGATATAGAGATGGTGATATTAGAGTCATGCTAGTGAGTAATTGTGAATTGGAGAAATACTTGTGTTGAGGTTTGTGATTCCCGTAGCATGCACGTATGATGAACCGTTATGTAACGAAGTTGGAGCATGAGGTATTTTTTGATTGTCTTTCTTATGAGTGGCGGTCGGGGATGAGCGATGGTCTTTTCCTACCAATCTATCCCCCTAGGAGCATGCGCGTAGTACTTTTTTTTTATGACTAATAGATTTTTGCAATAAGTATGTGAGTTCTTTATGACTAATGTTGAGTCCATGGACTATACGCACTTTCACCCTTCCACCTTTGCTAGCCTCTCTAGTGCCGGGCAACTTTCGCCGGTACCATAAACCCACCATATACCTTCCTCAAAACAACCACCATACCTACCTATTATGGCATTTCCATAGCCATTCCGAGATATATTGCCATGCAACTTTCCACCGTTCTGTTTTATTATGACACGTTCCATCATTGTCATATTGCTTTGCATGATCATGTAGTTGACATCGTATTTGTGGCAAAGCCACCTTTCATAATTCTTTCATACATGTCACTCTTGAGTCATTGATCATCTCGGTACACCGCCGGAGGTATTCATATAGAGTCATATTTTTGTTCTAAGTATCGAGTTGTAAGTAAATAAGAGTGTGATGATCTTCATTATTAGAGCATTGTCCCATGTGAGGAAAAAAATAAAAGGGAGGCCAAAGAAGCCAAAACAAAAAAAATGAGAGAAAAAGAGAGAAGGGGCAATGTTACTATCCTTTTTTTCCACACTTGTGCTTCAAAGTAGCACCATGATCTTCATGATACAGAGTCTCCTATGTTGTCACTTTCATATGCTAGTGGGAATTTTTCATTATAGAGCTTGGCTTGTATATTCCAACGATGGGCTTCCTCAAATTGCCCTAGGTCTTCATGAGCAAGCAAGTTGGATGCACACCCACTTAGTTTTCTTTTGAGCTTTCATAAACTTATAGCTCTAGTGCATCCGTTGCATGGCAATCCCTACTCACTCACATTGATATCTATTGATGGGCATCTCCATAGCCCGTTAATATGCCTAGTTGATGTGAGACTATCTCCCTCTTTTTGTCTTCTCCACAACCACCATATTCTATTCCACCTATAGTGCTATGTCCATGGCTCACGCTCATGTATTGCGTGAAAGTTGAAAAGGTTTGAGAACACCAAAAGTATGAAACAATTGCTTGGCTTGTCATCGGGGTTGTGCATGATTTGAATACTTTGTGTGATGAAGATGTAGCATAGCCAGACTATACCATTTTGTAGGGATAAACTTTCTTTGGCCATGTTATTTTGAGAAGACATAATTGCCTTGTTAGTATGCTTTAAGTATTATTGTTTTTATGTCAATATTAAACTTTTGTTTTGAATCTTATGGATCTGAACATTCATGCCACAATAAAGAAAATTACATTGATAAATATGTTAGGTAGCATTCCACATCAAAAATTCTGTTTTTATCATTTACCTACCCGAGGACGAGCAGGAATTAAGCTTGGGGATGCTTGATACGTCTCCAACGTATCTATAATTTTTTATTGTTCCATGCTATTATATTATCTATTTTGGATGTTTTATATGCATTAATATGCTATTTTATATTATTTTTGGGACTAACCTATTAACCTAGAGCCCAGTGCCAGTTTCTGTTTTTTCCTTGTTTTTGAGCTTCGCAGAAAAGGAATACCAAACGGAGTCCAAACGGAATAAAACCTTCGTGATGATTTTTCTTGGACCAAAAGACACCCAGGAGACTTGGAGTGCAAGTTAGAAGAGCCACGAGGCGGCCACAAGGGGGGAGGGCGCGCCCAGGGGGGTAGGGCGCGCCCCCTGCCTTGTGGGCCCCTCGGTGACCCCCTGACCTAGATCTTCCTCCTATATATTCACATATATTCCCAAACCACCAGAAGCATCCACGAAAACACTTTTCCACCGCCGTAACCTTCTGTTCCCATGAGATCCCATCTTGGGGCCTTTTCCGGCATCCTACCGGAGGGGGATTCGATCACGGAGGGCTTCTACATCAACACCATTGCCCTTCCGATGAAGCGTGAGTAGTTTACCTCAGACCTACGGGTCCATAGCTAGTAGCTAGATGGCTTCTTCTCTCTCTTTGATTCTCAATACAACGTTCTCCTTGATGTTCTTGGAGATCTATCCGATGTAATCTTCTTTTGCGGTGTGTTTGTCGAGATCCGATGAATTGTGGATTTATGATCAGCTTATCTATGAATATTATTTGAATCTTCTCTGAATTCTTTTATGCATGATTTGATATCCTTGTAATTCTCTTTGAACTATCGGTTTGGTTTGGCCAACTAGATTGGTTTTTCTTGCAATGGGAGAAGTGCTTGGCTTTGGGTTCAATCTTGCGGTGTCCTCTCCCAGTGACAGTAGGGGCAGCGAGGCACATATTGTATTGTTGCCATCGAGGATAAAAAGATGGGGTTTACATCATATTGCTTGAGTTTATTCCTCTACATCATGGCATCTTACTTAAAGCGTTACTCTGTTCTTCGTGAACTTAATACTCTAGATGCAGGCAGGAGTCGGTCGATGTGTGGAGTAATAGTAGTAGATGCAGGCAGGAGTCGGTCTACTTGACATGGACGTGATGCCTATATTTCATAATCATTTCCTTGGATATCGTCATAACTTTGCGCTTTTCTATCAATTGCTCGACGGTAATTTGTTCACCCACCGTATTATTTGCTATCTTGAGAGAAGCCTCTAGTGAAACCTATGGCCCCCGGGTCTATTTTCCATCATATTACTTTCCGATCTACTATTTTGCAATCTTTTATTTTCAGATCTATAAACCAAAAACCCTAAAAATATTTACTTTATCTTTTGTTTAGTTTTATCTATCTCTATCAGATCTCACTTTTGCAAGTGACCATGAAGGGATTGACAACCCCTTTATCGCGTTGGGTGCAAGTGTTTGATTGTTTGTGCAGGTATTGGTGATTTGTGCGTTGTCTCCTACTGGATTGATACCTTGGTTCTCTAACTAAGGGAAATACTTATCTCTACTTTGCTGCATCACCCTTTCTTCTTCAAGGGAAAAACCAACGCAAGCTCAAGAAGTAGCAGTGACCTTTGCTTACCCTTGTCCGATTTCTTGTAGGCCACAAATGTGGGCCAGTGATCTCTTATCTTCTCATATCGACCGATGAATTCTGGAGTCTCGTCTTTCTCGACAAACTTTTTGTTCAACTCTTTTCCAGTTCTTGAATAGTGCTGCCATCTTCTTAAGAGCAAACGTCTTGACCTTTTGCTCTATAACTGGGTTATTCGGATCCTCCTCTGGCGGTAGGCTGAAATTTGTCATCAGCGAGGTCCAAAGATCATCTTTCAGTCTATCCTTGACATAAGAAACTTCAGGGTCCTTCTTCTTATTCCATTCTTGGATGCAGATCGGGACGCTGTCCCTAACAACAACTCCGCACTAATGTACAAATGTGTCCTTGGTCCGCTTGGGAGCAATCGGTTGGCTATCTCGAGCGACTTCTGTGATCGTGAACCTTTCATCCTGGCGCAACCTTTTCTTTGGGCCTCGTCTCCTTACCGAAGTTTGGCTCGATCCGGAGGGCTAAAATAAGAAAGAAGCGTTAATATATGTACATACAAAACAATTAATGCATCTAGTCAGCAGAGGCTTAATTAATATATATATATATATATATATATATATATATATATACCTCGCTGGACTTTGCAATAGTTAAGGCTCCCTCCTCCGTTCGGTCACCGGAGCCGTGATCATGATCTCCTTCCTCCGCCATTCGGTCACCGGAGCCGTCATGATCTCCTTCCTCCTCCATTGTTGGATCACCGGAGCCGTCATCCTCTCCTTCCTGACCATCGGTGTCGTTGAGAAATGACAAGGGATCACCTCCGTCGTGGATTATATCCCCCAACAACTCTTCTTTTTCGAAGTCTCTGTCCATAGTTTCTGCAAATATTACAACATGGCAATATACAAACATGAGAGATGGATTAGTGGCAAACATGGACTTAATATCACAACAAGGAATCATATGCATATGAGCAATGGATTAGTGGCAAACATCATGCAAAGTTATCGGGGGTTATACTTTCGAGAGAGGATACTTTGCGGACCGCCTCTCTCATGCATGTCCGACGTCCCCCCTCATGTCGAAGTTATCGGGGTTATACATAACAATTACGGGTAGGGGCAGGAGGGGGTAGATCGACAACGCTCTTTCTTCTAGGGTTTGGGTGGCCTCGAGAGTTGGTCGGGCGAACGGACCGAGAGTAAATTTTGAATATATGAGTCTTTTAACTCATTTTGAATATATGAACATTTTAACTTAGTAACTTAGTAACTTGGTAAATTTTAACTAATTTCTATGAACAAAAAAATCATCATATGAACATTTTCTATATATATACATCCATCCATACATACACATACATACATGGACCAAAAAATGCTATGAACAAAAAAATCATCATATGAACAGTGTCTATATACATCCATCTCCATCCATACATACATACATCCATCCATCCATACATACATACATACATACATACATACATGGACAAAAAGATGCTATATGAACAAAAAAATGGTATGAACAAGGCGGCGGCGGCTAAGCAGAGCAGAGCAGGGGCGGCGGTGGCTAGCAGAGCAACGGCGGCGGCTAAGAAGAGAAGGGGCGGCGGCAGCTAGCAGAGCGCAGGGGCGGCGGCGGCGAAAGCGTGGCGGCAGCGCAGGGGCGGTGGCGGTGGCGCAGGGGAAGGTGCCGGGGAGCTCACTGGGGGTCGGGGCAGGGAGCGGCCGCGGGCATCGGGGCAGGGAGCGGAGGCCGGCGTCGGGGGCGGCGGAGCAGCCTGGCGGCGTCAGGGCAGGGACAGCGACGAGGAGTGGCGGAGCAGCCTAGCGGCGTCGTGCCTTTCGGTGTCGGGGAAGATAATGGGGAGAAATTCTCCAAGTGCTGCTTATATAGTCACACCTTTGGTCCCGGTTGGTGGCACGAACTGGGACGAAAGGCCCTTTCGTCCCGGTTCGTGCCACCAACCGGGACAAAAGGTGTATTTCGCCAAGCGAAAGGGCGGGAAGCCCAGACCATTGGTCCTGGTTGGTGGCTCAAACCGGGACGAAAGGGTGGCCTTTCGTCCCGGTTCGTACCACCAACCGGGACCAAAGGGCTTGTGCTGGCACTGGGGCGATGCGGTGAAAGTTTAGTCCCACCTCGCCAACCGAAGAGCGCTCGGACCTGTTTATAAACCCTGCTGCGTTATCCCACTCGAGCTCCTCTCTAAAGCAGGCCTGTTGGGCCTAACATTCTTCTGTGCCCTGTTGGGCCTACTTGCCCTGCGGGCCTGCATCCTGGCCCATCTCTAGGGTTTCTAGTCGTATGCAGGCCGTGGTGGCTAGTAGGTGGGCCTTTTTTATTTTTTGCATATGTTATGTTTTTAAATTTTTAATGTTATTTTTTGCATATGTTATTTTTAGTTATATAATTTTAGTTGCATAAATTTTATATAATTTTAGTTGCATAAGTTTTATTTTTTATTGATTCTTTTTAGTTCATTCCTTTTGCTATTAGAGTTTTATAAAAGCTTTTTAGTTTTCTATTAATGCAGGCAGTACATGCCTAACCTTTGTCACTGCCATGTTGGGCCTGCGGGCCTGCATCCTGGCCCATCTACAGATGTGTTTCTAGTCGTATGCAGACCGTGGTGGCCTAGTAGGCGGCATTTTTTTTAATTTTTATGTTATTTTAGTTTGCTATTAAAGTTTTTAACAAAAAATACTTTATGAAAATCCTTTTTGCTATTAAAGTTTTTAACAAAAAAATACATTGATAATTTTAGTTGCATAAATTTTATATAATTTTAAGTTAATATTATTTTGATAATAACTAGAGGTTTATAAAAAGATTTTTAGTTGACTCTTTTTGCTATTGAAGAATATTATAGTTTTGTTTTAGTTGATCATAACAAAATATTTTAATTGATTCTTTTTAGTTCATTCTTTTTGCTATTAGAGTTTTATAAAAGCTTTTTAGTTCATTCTTTTTGCTATTAGTTCATTCTTTGAGTTCAATGACCCTGAAATTGAAAAGCACTACAAATGAACTCTGAAAAGGTTGAAACTTGGCATGGTATCATAATTTCACCCACATACCATGTGCTAAAAAGTTGAGAGGGTTACGGGAAAAATTGGATGCACTTCATGTACAAACTGGACAATCTCTTTCGAAGTATCAGGGTTTCAAACGAAAACTCATCTATTACAAAAGGGATTTCATTTTTTAACATATTTTAACTCCAGACTTTTTGTGCGTTCAATATGCACAATTCAAAGGCACATCATCAATTTTCAACCATTTTCTGACTTCATTTGCTATTTTTCATGCATTTAATGATTTACTTTGAGCTAAATGACCCTGAATTTGAAAAGCACTACAAATGAACTCTGAAAAGGTTGAAAGTTGGCATGAAACATTATCCATGGTTACGGCAAAAACTGGATGCAATTCGTGTACAAAATGGACAATCTCTTTCGAAGTATCAGGGTCTCGGACGAAAACTCATCTGTTACAAAAGGCATTACATTTTTTCTTCGCGTAATCAGAGCCATCATCGTATCCTCCTTCACTTTTTCTCCGCGTGTGTCCCTTGCTTATTGCACCGTAACCATGGATAATCTTCATCGTTTCACAGGATGCTTGGGTCAGCCTTCACTTTGAAGGGAGGAATTTCATGAAACTTTTCATAATCTTCAGACATGTCTGTCTTGCCCTCCACTCCCCCGATGTCTCTTTTCCCTGAAAGAACTATGTGGCGCTTTGGCTCATCGTATGATGTATTCGCTTCCTTATCTTATCTTTTTCTCGGTTTGGTAGACATGTCCTTCACATAGAAAACCTGCGCCACATCATTGGCTAGGACGAATGGTTCGTCTGTGTACCCAAGATTGTTCAGATCCACTGTTGTCATTCCGTACTGTGGGTCTACCTGTACCCCGCCTCCTGACAGATTGACCCATTTGCACCAAAACAAAGGGACCTTAAAATCATGTCCATAGTCAAGTTCCCATATGTCCACTATGTAACCATAATATGTGTCCTTTCCCCTCTTGGTTGCTGCATCAAAGCGGACACCACTGTTTTGGTTGGTGCTCTTTTGATCTTGGGCGATCGTGTAAAATGTATTCCCATTTTTATCTCGTACCCTTTGTAAGTCAATACAGTCGAAGATGGTGTCCTGGCCAATGAGTACAGCTCATCTGCAACAGTGGTGTTACCCATGAGATGTGTTTGCAACCAACTGCCGAAAGTCTTGATGTGTTCACATGTAATCCAGTCGTCACACTGCTCCGGGTGTTTGGAGCGCAGAATATTCTTGTGTTCATTGACATACGGGGTCACCAAGGTAGAATTATGTAGAACTGTGTAGTGTGCTTGAGCCCAAGAATGCCCGTCCGTACATATTATTGAGTCCGCTCCTAGCGTGCCTTTTCCAATCAGTCTCCCCTCATACCGCGATTGAGGGAGACCAATCGGCTTAAGGTCAGGAATGAAGTCAACACAAAACCTAATGACTTCCTCTGTTTGATGGCCCGTGGAGATGCTTCCTTCTGGCCTAGCACGGTTACGAATATATTTCTTTAAGACTCCCATGAACCTCTCAAAGGGGAACATATTGTGTAGAAATACAGGGCCCAGAATGGCAATCTTGTCGACTAGATGAACTAGGACGTGCGTCATGATATTGAAGAAGGATGGCGGGAACACCAACTCGAAACTGACATGACATTGCACCAAATCATTCTTTAACCTTGGTAGGATTTCTGGATCGATTACCTTCTGAGAGATTGCATTGACACGTAGCTTCACAATGGCTCGAACGTTTTCCGGTAGAAGCCCCCTCAATGCAACCGGAAGCAGTTGCGTCATAATCATGTGGCAATCATGAGACTTTAGGTTCTGGAACTTTTTCTCTGCCATATTTATTATTCCCTTTATATTGGACGAGAAGCCAGACGGGACCTTCATACTGAGCAGGCATTCAAAGAAGATTTCCTTCTCTTCTTTGGTAAGAGCGTAGCTAGCAGGACCTTCATACTGCTTTGGATGCATGCCGTCTTTTTCGTGCACACGTTGCTGGTCCTCCCGTGCCTCTGATGTATCTTTTGTCTTCCCATACACGCCCAAGAAGCCTAACAGGTTCACGCAAAGATTCTTCGTCACGTGCATCATGTCGATTGCAGAGCGGACCTCTAGGTCTTTCCAATATGGTAGGTCCCAAAATATAGATTTCTTCTTCCACATGGGTGCGCGTCCCTCAGCATCATTCGGAACAGATAGTCCGCCAGGACCCTTTCCAAAGATTACTTGTAAATCATTGACCATATCAAGTATGTGATCACCAGTACGGAGGGCAGGATTCTTTCGGTGATCTGCCTCACCTTTGAAATGCTTGCCTTTCTTTCGACATTGATGGTTGGTCGGAAGAAATCGACGATGTCCCAGGAACACATTCTTCCTGCATTTGTCCAAATATATACTTTCGGTGTCATCTAAATAGTGCGTGCATGCGTGGTATCCCTTGTTTGTCTGTCCTGAAAGGTTACTGAGAGCAAGCCAATCATTGATGGTTACATACAGCAACGCATGTAGGTCAAATTCCTCCTAATTGTGCTCATCCCACACACGTACACCTTTTCCATTCCACAGCTGTAAAAGTTCTTCAACTAATGGCCTTAGGTACACATCAATGTCGTTGCCGGGTTGCTTAGGGCCTTGGATGAGCACTCGCATCATAATGAACTTCTACTTCATGCACAACCAAGGAGGAAGGTTATAGATACATAGAGTCACGGGACAGGTGCTATGATTGCTGCTCTGCTCCCCAAAAGGATTAATGCCATCTGCGCTTAAACCAAACCATACGTTCCTTGCGTCACCTGCAAAGTCCCCCCACCTTCTCTCAATTTTTCTCCACTGCGACCCGTCAGCGGGTGCTCTCAACTTCCCGTCTTTCTTACGGTCCTCTTTGTGCCATCGCATAAACTTGGCATGCTCTTTGTTTCTGAACAGATGTTTCAACCGTGGTATTATAGGAGCATACCACATCACCTTGGCAGGAACCCTCTTCCCGGGGCGCTCGCCCTCAACATCACCAGGTCATCTCGTCTGATCTTATACCGCAATGCACCGCATACCGGGCATGCGTTCAAATCCTCGTACTCACCGCGGTAGAGGATGCAGTCATTAGGGCATGCATGTATCTTCTGCACCTCCAATCCTAGAGGGCATAGAACCTTCTTTGCTTCGTACGTACTGTCGGGCAATTTGTTATCCTTTGGAAGCTTCTTCTTCATTATTTTCAGTAGCTTCCCAAATCCGTTGTCAGATACACCATTGTCTGCCTTCCATTGCAGCAATTCTAGTGTGGTACCGAGCTTTGTGTTGTCATCTTCGCAATTTGGGTACAACCCTTTTTTGTGATCCTCTAACATGCGATCGAACTTCAACTTCTCCCTTTCACTTTGGCATTGTCTCTTTGCATCAACAATGACCTGGCGAAGATCATCATCGGGCACATCGTCTGGTTCCTCTTGATCTTCAGCTTCCCCCGTTGCAGTATCACCGTATTCAGGGGGATAGTTGTCATCATCCTCTTCTTCTTCGTTGTCTTCCATCATAACCCCTCTTTCTCCGTGCTTGGTCCAAACATTATAGTGTGGCATGAAACCCTTCTCAAACAGGTGGATGTGAAGGGTTTTTGAGTCAGAGTAATCCTTCGTATTCCCATAGATAGGGCATGGACAATACATAAAACCATTCTGCTTGTTTGCCTCAGCCACTTCAAGAAAATTATGCAGGCCCTCAATGTACTCGGAGGTGCGTCGGTCACCGTACATCCATTGCCGGTTCATCTGCGTGCATTATATAATTAAGTGTATCAAAAACCATTACAGAACGTCATGAATAGAGAAGTGACCAAATTAATACAAGTTCATCATCACATTAAAACCAAAGTACAGTAGTGATTAAATGTTATTACTGAAAAAATAAATACATAAAGTTCATACATAGTTCTCAAAGAACAACATACAGCTCTCTAGAGCATCTAATTAAAACATACATTGAAACTAACATACAACTATTTAAAACATTTAAATGCAACAACAAATGCGATCATAATCGCAACTAAGGAAACAATTGATCCAACAGCATAATGATACCAAGCCTCATTATCAATGGCATATTTTTTTTAGCTTTCTAATCTTCAAGCGCATTGCATCCATCTTGATCTTGTGATCATCGACGACATCAGCAACATGCAACTCCAATTTCATCTTCTCCCCCTCAATTCTTTTCAATTTTTCTTTCAAATACTCATTTTCTTGTTCAACTAAATTTAACCTCTCGACAAGAGGGTCGGTTGAAATTTCCGGTTCACATACCTCCTAGATAAAAACATCTATGTCACGTTGGTCCGCATAATTGTCATAAACACTAAATGAAACAAATAGTTATAAAAGATAATATACCACATCCGAATCATAGACCGGACAAGGTCCGACGGGGGCGGATACCAAAACCATGGCACTATATAATAACAAACAATAATAAAATTCAGAAATTTATACAAGTATATCTATCTAAATCATACAAGTAAGAATTTTTTCTTTTAAAAAGAAGATAAGAACAAGAGGCTCACCACGATGGTGCCGGCGACGAGATCGGCGCGGGCGATCGAGGATGGTGAGGACGGGGATGGGACGACACCCTACACATGTGCAGACTCTAAGAAGTTAATTTGAGCTCAAATTGTGCATCTAAATCAAAAGAACTCCCACATACACTCCTACACTAAAACCCATAAACCACTCTACTTCTAGAGCATTTGAAATGAGCTAAACTAGCAGTGAGAGATGAAAGGATGAAGTAGCTAACCTTTTAGAACGCTTGTGTAGTTGATGCACCGCCAAACCTAGACAAATCTTGGGGAAAATGGAGCTTGGAGGTCGAGCTTGGAGAGGAGAAAGCTTAAGTGTGGCTCGGGCATTTCATCGAACACCTCATGTGGATGCATAGAAGGGAGAACAGAGCAGCGTATGCACACACCTCCCACACGGCCAAAAACAGAGGGGAGGGTGGGCAGGGGCGAGGGTATATATAGGCATCTCTTTAGTCCCGGTTGGTGGCTAGAACCGGGACATAATACTGACCTTTGGTCCCGGTTCCAGCCACCAACCGTGACTAAAGGGGCTGCGCCAGGAGCGATGCCCTTTGGTCCCGGTTCGTGTCTGGAATCGGGACCAAAGGGGTCGGACGAACCGGGACTCTGGCCTAGCCGGCGCCCTGGCCTCACGAACCGGGACTGATGCACCCATTGGTCCCGGTCCGTAACAGAACCGGGATTAAAGCTCTTATCTCGCCTGGACCAAAGCCTTGTTTTCTACTAGTGCCCCGACGCCCAGTTACAGGTTCGTAACCCTTGTAATCCTAAATCCATACACAAGAAACACCTCCCCTTGGGACAGGACTAGGGCTTTTACCTCCACCGTAGAGGGCATGAACTTGTATACTTCTTGCGTCACCACTTGTGTCTCGTTAGATCAAGCCTCGTTCTCCTACCTCTATTACTATCAGATTTATCCACACGACAAGCTCCAACTTCATGATGACACATCGATACTGGAGGAAACTAGTCAAACACATCGGAAAGAACCGACTACCGAAGCCTTGTTGTGACCCTACACATCTCGCCACATCATTGCTGCGAAACAGGACGCCACACCGACATGAAGGAGAGCAACCCCCCCCCCCCACCATGCAAAGCAAAGCCGCCACCGGTCTGTCACACCCACCAGCTCAAGATCGATGCCTTCAAGAAGGGAGTGATCCCAAGCATCGCCATCGCTGGCTCCACTAGAGCTAGGGTTTTCCTCCGGAGCTAAGGGAAGGAGAGTTTTTAGGTTTTATTGCGGTGTGACCAAACCGTGTTACAGAACACAAAAGTCAAAGTGCGAATTTAGCATAGGCCAATTGCTTCTTGTATAATCTATCTACCAAGGTAAAGGTTCTAGACATGATACAGAGGCTTGCAATTTCTGGATTTGATCAAATCTTTCGTCGCAACTATCTCATTGGAAGACAATGTGGCTTCAACCATGAGGCGTTAATACTGACTTGTCAATTTCAATTTGCCGACTTAGTCTTTTAGGAAATGCTTTGTTTGTGTTGCAGTTGTACAAGGAAAATCAAATCCTTTTTGAAATCCCAACTTTTGTTTGAAAATTCTGTAATGATCCATCCTAGCGCGTGCCGTGTCACGTGCGGAATTGGACGCCTACCGCTCCACCCAACGCCTTCGCTCATTCGTATATAGACCCCTTGTTGACACATCGCAAAATTATTTTTCAATTTCTTCTTCTCTGCTTTCTTCTTCTTCTCCTCCTCCTTCGCGAGGAAAAAGGAATCCATTGTTTGTCATCCCAGGGTTTCAAGAACTTCCTGATTCCTCCCCCTCCCCCGATTTATTCTTCTTCTCCTCCTCCTCCTCCGCGAGGAAAAAGGAATCCATTGTTTGTCATCCCATGGTTTCAAGAACTTCCTGATTCCTCCCCCTCCCCCGATTTCTTCTGATTAACACTAATCTGATCGTGTCGTCTGCCTCATGGATCGAGCCAAATCCCCCTTCCCTCCTCTTCAAATCACCCGGTCTGCTCAACTCCAATCCTGATTCGAGGATTACATATGTTCCAGGAGAAGAGGACGAGAGCACAATGCAACCACTGGAGAAGGAGGGCACAATGCAAACGTCAGAGGAGGAGAGGACAATGAACACGATGATAACATGTGAGTTGCACATGTCGCTTGTTAAATGCTTTTGTTCATGCAACTTGTCAAAAACTATGTGCATGTTTGCTTGATGTGACGACCCCGGCTTAATCGTGCACTAATCATACACGCAAATGCACACGATCAAGCCTAAGGACTCACTTGAAGATATCACAACACAACTCTAAAACATAAATAAAGTCATACAAGCTTTAAATTACAAGCCAGGGCCTCGAGGGCTCGAATACATAGCTCGATGGCATACAAGTGTCAGCGGAAGCATCAGATATCTGGGTACAGATATAACCGAGTTACAGATAGGCCTATAAGAAGGCGGGGCAAAATAAAACACTACGATCGAAAGGCGTAGGCCTCCTGCCTAGGACCCTCCGAACCTACTCCTGGTCGTCGGTAGGCTCCTCGTAATAGTACTCGCCGGAAGGGTAGTAGTAGTAGTAGCCGTCGGCGGGGGCAGCTGGCTCCGGGGCTCCATCGTCTGGTTGCGACAAAAGGATAAGGGGAGAAAAAGAAAGCAAAGCAACGTGAGTACTCATCTGAAGTACTCAGCAAGCAAGGATCTACACTACATATGCAACATTATCAAAGGAGGCTGTATATGTGGACTGGGCTGCAGAAATGCCAGAATAGAGAGGAAGGCCTAGTCCTATCGAAGACTAGCATCTTCAAGCATCTTCATCGGTCTTGCAGCATTAGAAGAGTGCAGATTAACATAATGTAAAGTAGTAGTAATGTATCAACCTCGCCAAGAGATTCTTCCTCGACTCCCTGCGAGAAAGCAATCCCAGAGCCATACTATCCAGTATCATCTCAAGTCACCAGTTCTAGTTGTACAGATCGGGATACAACTCCGAGTGTCCGTTACCATAGGACAGGCTATCGATAGATTAGTTCTTCCCTGCAGGGGTGCACCAACTTACCCACCTCGCTCGCTTAACTCCGGCCGGACACACTTTTCTGGGTCATGCCCGGCCTCGGCCAAACGATACGCTGCAACCCGACCAAATACTTAATAGAGAGGTCAGCACGCCGGACTAAACCTATGCGCCCAGGGGTCTTGGGCCTTCGCCCCGGGAACTCCTATGCGTTGCGAGGGCGGCTGAAAGCAGACCTAGCCCCCTTAATACAAGCGCGGGCTTAACCAGTCCAATCCAGCGCGCGCCGCTCCTTGCTGACATCTATTAAGCTTCGGCTGATGTATACGACGCAGAACGCCCATACTATGCCCACGTGATGGTTAGTGCTATCAGGCCAGAGGCCCCTCGGATCAAATATCCAAACCGTTAGTGTGTTGGTAGTGCGGTAACGAGCAGAGACTCACGAAAGATGTGACCCCATCGCCCCATCTCGAGGACTTGCGGCAAGGGCTAGGAATGCCCGGCCACGCCTCGTAGATATCTCACGGGCACCTTCCAGGTCAACCCGACTCCATATCACTCTCATCATAAACTCGTGCGGGTACCCCTCAGGGCCGACCCGTCTTTATCCAGAATAAACAGTATCAACAATAATGTAAAGGCATCCGTGTGGCTACCATATCAAGAAGGAATCCGAGGCATCACCCTTGTTGGATTCCCACCTGATGTAAACATCAAGGTGAACGAAGGAGGAATCACCCTTGAGGTCCACTCTTGAGGAGTTGTGCGTCGGTGTCGTTATCGGGGGTGGTGTAGGAGGAATCACCCTCGCTGACCACGACCGATTAACTAACCTACAAGGTTATCATCAGAAGTGCTGACGAGGTATCACCCTCGGCACTCGATAGTAACCTAGTAGTGTCGAGCAACTAAGGGGAAGTGATGTGCGGTGCCGGGGCCTGGTGTCGGGGGGGTGGGGGTAGACCCCGGGTAGCCTCACCCGCACTTAACAACATTTCAAGACATCGGGGCAAGCCAATCCCCTCAGGCCGGCAGGTCTCACGATGGGCCCCCAGAGCCGGCTGGTGCCACCTAGCCGGCATCCAGGAGACGGCGCGCTCTCCGAGGGCGGCGTGGGTTCGGGCCGGCTTCTAGCTGGCGGCCCGCCCCTTCCTTCGGAGTCTGAGCCCGACCAGGCGACAAGCTGGGGCATGGCCACAGTGCGTCATGCCTCCCCCAAAGCATGGCCATATGGCTACAGTAAGCGCTGCCCGGCGGCCGCCGACCCGCCCGGCGCGGCGCTATAGCCATGGCGCGCCCGACACAGCCTCCGTCGGCGTGGACGGCGCCACAGTGAAGAGCCGTCAGAGGGGCCCGCAGCCGTCAGAGGGGCCCGCAGGCGGCGAGCCCCACCTGTCGGCCGGTTCCTCGACAGCAGGCAGGGCCCAGCAGAGGTGGGCCCCAGCAGCCGGCGTAGAACTCGGCCCCTATAGACGCTGACGGCCAGGGCCTACCACCCGGCCACATTACCATTGTACCCCTGGGGGTTAGCCTATAAAACCCCCCAGGCCAAGCCCATGCAAAGGGTCGGTGGTTCCTCTCTTGTTCCACCTCAGTTCTGTACACACCACAGCCAGGGAGAGGAGAGAGCTAGCCTCGCCCTTCTTCCTCCTCTGGCCGAACAACTCTAGGAGCGCCATTGTACTCCTCGCTTCATAGTGATCATGCGGAGACCCCGCAGAGCAGGAGTAGGGGTTTCATCTCTTAGGAGAGCCCTGAACCTGGGTATATCTCGTGTCCGTCCGAGCTTGTGCCCACTACCGCTTCCAGGACCCGACGACGATCTCATGGCCCCAACCATGATAAGCCATCCCCTGGCATCTGTCGAGATTTTACCACGACAGTTGGCGCCCACCATGGGGCCAAAAGCGACGTCGGCCGGAGACATGTTCTGGACGGGAACCTTGTTCCTCTCCGGTGAGTGGGCCGCGGCTGGCGAGATCAGCCGGCTCGATGCGCCCGCCCGCGCCGGCCTAGACGCATCGCCTGACGCAGGAACCGCCTTCCCCGCGGGTCGCCTCGCCGGCCTCTTCAACAAGCTCAGCCTCTTCTACGAGCCGGCCGCCGACGCACGAGCGGCCGAATCCCTCACCGAGCTCTTCAGCAAGCTCGCCCTCATCGACACAGCCTCCACCGATGACTTCCCCAGCTACGTGGAGATCGTCGACGATCCTCTCCCTCCTGCCGCCAGCGACACCCCTGTCGGCGCGCTCGACACCAGCACCCTCGTGGAGGTGATGGTCATCGACGACGGCCTGGGCGCTGGCGGATCCAGCCAGGATCCACTGGACACGACCATACACGCCCTGGCGATGCCTCCTCCCCCTGGCGCCAGCGAAGAGGAGCTGGAGGAGTTCCGCGTCAAGCTTTTCGACAGCACCTCCAAGATGGTGGCGCTGAAGCGCCGCGCTGAAGCCACTCAGCGCGAGATCGACCGCGTGGTCGGTGGGACGCCAGCTGCGGCCGAGCCTAGCCGGGCCGGCACCATCCGGCAACGCGGCGCTACGATTGCCAGCATGCTGGGGGTCGAGCGCCCCGTCTATGAGACCCCAGCGCACAACATGCGTGCCGCCCAGGCGGCCGCAGGCGAGCTCAAGCACTTACGGGGCGACGAGCTACGTGAGCAACTGGAGCGCCTCCAGCAACTCATCGACGCTACGAACACGCAGCAGGACACGGGCAACCGCGTGGTGGGAGCGGGCCGGCGGGTCGACACCCACGTGCTCCGTCGCGAGAACGGCGCGACCTCTTGGTCCCCCAGCGGCGGAGGCCGCGGGCAATCTCGAGAACCAGAGCCGGCTGCTAGCAACAGCCGGCGTGCACCCCACACGATAGCGGACAACCACCAAGTGCTCCAGAACCCAGAGCCTCGGCGCCGGCCGGAAGAACGCTTGCCTCCTCGGAGGGAGAGGGCGGCCGATCCCGAGCCGCCGCTTGATCACCCGACGCTCAGCGGCCGGCTTGGCCCCCGCGAAGCAGTCGGCAAAAACGACGCACGCCGCCAGATCGAGCGGCTGGCTCGGTCCCAGTTGTTGGAAGAGGAGCACACAATCGAGCTGGCCTGCTTCGGCCCCCGCATCTACGATGAGCCCTTTCCCAGAGGGTTCACGCTCCCCAGAGACATGCCCAAGTACAACGGCATCGTGAAGCAGGAAGACTGGCTGATCAACTACTACACAACAGTCGGCTTCGCCAACGGCAACAAGCGTGTAGCCGTCAAGTACGTCCCACTCATGCTTCAGGGCACGACCCGGACGTGGCTGAATAGCCTCAAGCCCAACAGCATCAACAGCTGGGTAGATTTCAGTGACGCCTTCGTCCGCAACTTCACCAGTACGTACAAGCGGCCCCCCAAGCCGCGCCAGCTCTCCATGTGCGTTCAGGGGCCGGCCGAGTCCACTCGCGACTACTTGACGCGTTGGGGTGAGATGCGCAACTCCTGCAAGGGGGTCCACGAGGTATAGGCCATCGAGTACTTCACCACCAGGTGCAGAGAGGGCACTCTGCTCAAGCACAAGCTCTTGTGCGACGAGCCGGCTACCTTGGACGAGCTCCTGGTCGTAGCCGACAAATACGCCCCCGCCGACTCTTCCATGGGGTCGGAGATCCGGGTTGACGCGGCCGGCAGGGTGGTCCAGCCGGGTTCCCAAACTCCGGCTAGTGACGCCAGCCGGCGCCAACAAGCAAACGACAGCAAGCGCAAGGCCCCGTAGCCGGCTTCCAACAGCCGGCAGGTGGCCGCTGTAGAGGATCAGCAACCAGCCGGGCAGCCCGGCCCCAAGCGTCAGCGGGGCGGCAAAGGTGCCTGGCAGCCTGCCTTCTCCTTTGAGCAAGCCCTCGATGCCCCGTGCAAGTTCCATAGCGGTGTGAAGCCGTCCAACCACACCACCCGGAAGTGCAACTGGCTCGCCTGGATTGCCAAGGGCGAGGCCCTGCCGCCTCCTCCGCCAGCCGGCCAGGTAGCCCTGGCTGTTCAGCAACCGGCCCGAGCTGCCGGCATGCTCCAAGATGAGTTCCCCGAAGAGAACGCCACCTATGTCGTCTTCACGAGTGAAGCCGACGACAAGCACAGCAGACGGCAGCAGCACCGCGAGGTGAACGCCGTCAGCTCGGAGGTCCCCACCTTCATGCACTGGTCCGAGAGGCCCGTCACCTGGAGCCAAGCTGACCACCCGGCCGTGATGCCTTCGCCAGGTGCATACGCCTTGGTGCTGGACTCAACCTTCTCAACGGAGAGGCGAACTTGCCGCTTCAGCCGAGTTCTGGTAGATGGCGGCAGCAGCATCAACATCCTATACCGCGAGACCATGGAGCGGTTGGACATCAAAGTCAAGCAGCTTCAGCCCAGCCGGACTGTCTTCCACGGCATAGTTCCCGGCCTTTCCTGCTCTCCGATCGGCAAGATCAAGATTGACGTCCTGTTCGGCGACAAGAACCATTTCCACCGCGAGCCAATCTGGTTCGAGGTGGTTGACCTGGACAGCCCCTACCACGCGCTCTTGGGCCGCCCGGCGCTAGCCAAATTCATGATGGTCCCGCACTACACCTACCTGAAGGCCAAGATGCCGGGTACCAAGGGCATCATCACTATTGCCGGTGACTACCAGAAGTCGCTGGACTGCGCCGCCGCCAGCAGCCAGCTGGCCGAGTCCCTCGTCATCGCTCAAGAAAAGTGTCTCCTTGACCGGATGGTAGCCATGGCCAGCGAGAAGCCGGCCATGCCGACTGATCCCAAGGAGACGGAAGCAAAGGCCTCCTTCCAGCCGGCCAAGGAAACCAAGAAGATCGCCTTGGACCCGGCGCACCCGGAGAGGTTTGTTGTCGTAGGGACCAACCTCGACAGCAAATAGGAAGGCGAGCTCGTCGATTTCCTCCGTGAGAATCGAGACATCTTCGCATGGTCCCCCAAAGACATGCCGGGTGTCCTGACGGATTTCGCCGAGCACAAACTACATGTGAGGCAGGATGCTAAGCCAATCAAGCAAACCCTCCGCCGCCTGTCAGAAGAGAAGAGAAGGATCATTGGTGAAGAGATCGCCCGGCTTCTGGCAACCGGCTTCATCATGGAAGTGTTCTACCCGGACTGGCTTGCCAACCCAGTCCTCGTCTTGAAGAAGAATAACAAGTGGCGCATGTGTATCAACTACACGAGCCTCAACAAGGCCTGCCCCAAGGATCCTTTTGCCTTGCCCCGGATAGATCAAGTGATCGACTCCACCGCCGGATGCGAGTTGCTGTCTTTCCTGGACGCCTACTCCGGCTACCACCAGATCAAGCTGAACCCGGCCGATCGGCTGAAGACCACCTTCATCACACCATTCGGAGCCTTCTGTTACCTGACCATGACGTTCGGCTTGAGAAATGCCGGCGCCGTGTTTCAGCGTTGCATGCAGAAGTGCCTCCTCAAGCAGCTCGGCAGAAACGCCCACGTCTATTTAGACGACATTGTGGTGAAGACGGAGAAGCGCGGCACCCTCCTAGAGGATCTCAAGGAGACCTTCAAAAATCTGCGGCGTTTTCAAATCAAGCTCAACCCGGAGAAGTGCGTCTTCGGAGTACCAGCCGGCCAGCTCCTCGGCTTCCTTGTCTCTGAATGCGGCATCGAGTGCAACCCCGTGAAGATCAAGGCCATCGAGCGAATGGAGAGACCCACCAAGCTGCGTGACGGCCAAAAGTTCACCGGGTGTTTGGCATCCCTCAGCCGCTTCATCAGTCGGCTGGGCGAGAAGGCACTCCCCCTGTACCAGCTCATGAAGAAAACCACTTGCTTCGAGTGGAACGACCGGGCGGACGAAGCTTTTCGTTAGCTCAAGCGCATGATGTCCACGCCGCCTATCCTGGCGGCTCCGGCTGCCAAGGAACCGATGCTCCTCTACATCGCCACCACCAGCCGGGTCATCAGCACGGTGATTGTGGTCGAGCGCTCAGAGGCTGGCAAGGTGCAGCCGGTCCAGAGACCAGTGTATTATCTGAGCGAGGTCTTGTCTGCTTCCAAGCAGAACTACCCCCACTACCAGAAGATGTGCTACGGCGTGTACTTTGCCGCCAAGAAGCTGAAGCAATATTTCCAAGAGCACTCCATCACGGTTGTCTGCACCGCCCCCCTTGCCGAGATCATGGGCAACAGAGATGCCTCAGGCCGGGTGGCCAAATGGGCCATCGAGCTGGCTCCCCATACCATCCTCTACCAGCCCCGCACCGCCATCAAGTCCCAAGCGCTGGCCGACTTCTTAGTCGACTAGGCCGAGTCCCAGTACCTGCCGCCCGCGCCAGATTCTACGCATTGGCGGATGCACTTTGACGGCTCAAAGATGCGCACCGGCTTGGGAGCCGGCGTCATCCTCACCTCTCCCAAGGGCGACAAGCTAAAGTACACGCTCCAGATCAACTTCGCCGCCTCCAACAACGTAGCCGAGTACGAGGCGCTCATCTTTGGGCTCCGACTGGCCAAGGAGATCGGCATCCGCCGCATCCTCTGCTACGGCGACTCGGACTTGGTGGTCCAGCAGTCGTCCGGCGACTGGGACGCCAAGGACGCCAACATGGCAAGCTACCGCTTCCTAGTCCAGCAGATGAGCGGGCACTTCGATGGGTGTGAGTTCCTCCACGTGCCAAGAGCCGACAACGACGCAGCGGACGCCCTCGCCCGCATTGGTTCCTCCCGGCAAGCCATACCAACTGGCGTCTCCCTCGAGTGTCTATGCAAGCCGTCTATCAAACCATCGCCCGAGTCCGACTCCATCTTCATGACGGCTGACCCCGGAGCAGTCGGATCCGGCTCGGGGACTCCAGCAGCCGGCCCGGGGACTTCTGCAGTCGGCCCGAGGACTTCAGCATACGACCCGGGGACTGCAGCGGTCGGTCCGGGGGCTCCATCGGCACCACCAGGAGCGGCTGGCCCCAGCCCGCCGCCTCCCACCCCGGCCACCCTCGTACCAGTTGCCGTCTTCATAGTGGTGGCAGCCCCATCTTGGGCGCAGCCCATCCGCGACTACCTAGTAAGCCGCATGCTACCAGCAGACAAAGTGCTAGCCCGGCAGATCCAGCGCCGGGCGGGCGCCTACACCATCGTCAACAGAGAGCTCCCCAGGCGGAGCGTGACCGGCGTTTATCAGCGCTGCGTGGAGCCGGAGAAGGGCATGAAGATCCTCAGAGACATCCACCAAGGCGAATGTGGCCACCATGCCGCCTCCAGGTCCCTCGTAGCCAAGGCATTCCGCCATGGTTTCTTCTGGCCGACTGCATTGGACGACGCCAAGGAGTTGGTCAAGAAGTGCAAAGGGTGCCAGAAGTTCAGCACCAAGCAACACCAGCCGACCTCTGTGCTCAAGACCATCCCCATCACCTGGCCATTTGCCGTGTGGGGTTTGGACATGGTGGGTCCTTTCAAGACAGCACGCGGCGGCATGACTCATTTGCTGGTCGCCGTGGACAAATTCACCAAGTGGATAGAGGCCAAGCCAATCAAGAAGCTGAACGGTCCGACTGCCGTCATGTTCGTCGCCGACATCACCATCCGATACAGCGTTCCACACGGCATCATCACCGACAACGGCACCAACTTTGCCAAAGGCGCCTTGGCCCATTTCTGCGCAAACCAGGGTATCCGACTGGACCTAGCGTCTGTTGCCCATCCACAGTCAAACGGCCAGGTGGAGCGAGCAAACGGCCTCATCCTTTCCGGCATCAAGCCCCGCCTGATCGAGCCGCTGGAGCGATCGGCCGGCTGCTGGATCGACGAGCTGCCGGCCGTCCTCTGGAGTCTTCGGACCACACCCAACATATCAACCGGCTTTACGCCCTTCTTCCTCGTATACGGTGCCGAGGCTATCATCCCCACGGATATCGAGTTCGACTCGCCTCGCGTCACTATGTACACGGAGGCGGAAGCAAAGGAGGCACGAGAAGACGGCATCGACCTGCTGGAAGAGGCCCGGCTGCTAGCGTGCAGCCGGTCTGCCATCTACCAGCAGAGCATGCACCGCTACCACAACAAGAAAGTCAAGTCACGTACATTCTGCGAAGGCGACCTTGTGCTCCGCCTGATCCAGCGATTAGCCGGCCAGCACAAGCTCGCGGCACCTTGGGAAGGCCCCTTCATTATCAGCAAGGCCCTGGGCAACGACTCGTACTACCTCATCGACGCCCAAAAGCCCAGGGCACGCAAGTGAAGCACAGCCGGCGAAGAGACGGAGCGGCCATGGAACGCGAACCTACTCCGTCCGTTTCACAGTTAAAGCGAGTGTATGTACCACGCCAACTTTTGTATTAAGTAAACACCTCAGGTCCCCCGAGATGCACTCGGGGGCTACCTTTTTATCCATGAGATAAGCTTATACCATAAATTGAGTTTTTTCGTGTATTCTTGCCCCGTCCGGGTTCCGGTCATCCGACCCGGGGGCCCGCCGTCTTGGCCTAAGTCCACACCAGCCGGGGCCAACTAGTAGTGTGCCGACGCCAAAGCCCTCTCTTCGCTCCATGTCACAGCTCGCAGCGCGGCTGTCCGACTGGCAAGAGTCAAAGGCCGGAAACGTCGTCCACACGAAAAACGACCAAGGAAAACGCCAGCTACGGCCAAGCCGGCCTCTCGCCTCCCTCGTCCGGCTGCTCAGCAGCCGGTAGGCCGGCTTCTCGCTCGACTAAGCTATGCTCTAAGCGGCTGAAGTAACTTGCCCGTTCTAAAACGACCAAGTCCCTGACCCAGCCACAGACCGCAGCGCGGCTGTCCGGCTGGCAGGGAGGCGGCCAAGGGAACGAGGCGAAGGAAAAGCCAAAGAGGGCAAAAGCAAACTCAAGCTAGAACCCGGCAACACATGCAAAATGTGGGGATTTAAACTTTGTACATTGCAAAAGGGCCCAAGGCCAGCATTCATCAAGTTTAAAAATACACCCCCAGTGGGTGGAACCGCGCATAACTGACATTGTTTTCAAGCACGAGACAGAAAAACTCCAAAAAAGATCTAGGCGGACGGCTCCTCGGGCTGCACGAACTGGTCTGCAACAGGCGTATCTCCGGCTGGTGGGGCTGCCGGCTGCGGAGTCTCGGCCTGGCGGTCGGTGGCGGCTGACATGGTCTCCGGCTGGTCGCCAGTCGGCACCGGGTCGGGCCGAGTCTGGCTGGTCGCTCCGCCACCTGGTGCGGTGTAGCTGCCACCCTCGTCCTGGTCGTCCCTGTAGCCTTCATCGCTGGAGGCAATCTCCTTCGCCGAGTCCTCCGCCGTTGTCTTCCCGCTCCGGGACAAAGACGCTGACATCAGCATACTCAGCAAGAGCCAACGCTCGGATGGCGATAGCGTCGTGCTTTGCCGCCAGCTCCGGCAGCGCCTCCTGGCGGATGGTGGCCAGCTGTGCCAGGCGCACATCGGGGTACCAGGCCTTGACGAACTCCAGCGCCTTCGCAGCCCTAGACCGCGCCGCAGAGCTCTTCCAGGCTTCGAGCCGGTCGGCCGCCGCCTCCAGCCAGTCGGCCGTCCGACTGGGAGTCCGCGGGATCTGAGAACCCGGCCACAAGCCCTCCAAGACCTGCGACCCGGCCCACTGAAGCCGACGGAGTAGGCGGCGCATTGGCTCGAGGCGCATCCGGACGGCCATGAGCTGTTCGCGCAAGGTCCGAGGCCGGTCCTGCATGATCTCCTTGCCCCGCCGCCTGCACTCCTCACGCTGGGCCTCGATAGCCATGCAAACGGCGACAGAGTGGCCCGGGAGGAACTCTGTTCAAAAAAGACAAAAGTGTCAGAAGACGGCTTCCAGCAACAGCTGGCAGCCGTCAGTTGGCAACAAAAAGAAAGGGATGCACCATCGAGCAGATCCTCGATCACGGAGTAGCCGTCCCGAAGGATCTTCTCCTTCTCGGACCAGTCCAAGCACTGGATCTCGAACTCGGCCGTGAGGTTTTCCTCGTCCGCCTTCAGCTGCCGGACCCGCTCCGCGTGCCGCTCGGCCTGGTCCGCCAGCTCCTTCTCCAACCGGTCGCGCGCCGAGGCCGCCTGGTCGCGCTCCTGCCCCGCAACCCAGAGCTGGCCCTCGAGCTTGGCCACGCGCTCCCTCAGCTGGGCAGCAGCCGCTGAAACAAACAAGAGATGTCACCGTCTACTCCAACAAAAACAAGAACACGCCGCCTGAGAAGATCCGGCCCGACTGCTCAGCAGTCGGCCTGAATCTCGGGGGCTACACCCAGCGGGTGCGCTAGCACGCCCCCCACTGGAAGCCGGCTTATGTACCTCGGCTCTGAGTCAGCTCAGTGGTCCGGGTGGTGAGCGTCCGGTTCTGTGTGTTGTAGGCGGCCGCCCGCATGTTGTGGTAGTCCTACAACAAAAACAAGCATTTCAGCAAACAAGAACAAGAATACCTTTGAGTTCCAACCCGCCTACTCAGCTGCCGGCTCGGAACTCGGGGGCTACACCCAGTGGGTGCGCTGGCACGCCCCCACGAAAGGTTACAAGACGAAAAAGCAAAAGCAAGATGCGCCTACCCGGACGGACGACCGCAGCGCCAGTAGCTCTCCCCTCGCCTTCAGGAGAGTTGCGTTGTGGGCGAGGAACTGGTCCTCCACGTCCCACACCGCCAAGTTCAGGGCGGCTGGGCCGGCCCCTGCCACCCAGCCTGAAGGAGCAGCGCTCGTAGCCCCGGTGCTGACCCCCCGCGAGCTCGAGGCCACGGCCTCCACCCGCCTTGGCTCTAAGGTCGCCCGCGTCGTACGCGGGCGCGCCCATGCAGGAACGCGTGCCGCCAAGGCCCAGCCCTCCGCCTGCCCAGCGCCGGCTTGAGGCGCCTCCGGCTGGCTGGGCCCGCCACCTCCTCGACCGCCAGCATCCGGCGCGCGCTGAACCTCCTCCGCCTCCGGGATGGCGGCGTTGGTTACCACCAGCCCCGACACCGACTGGCCGGCTCCGACTGCCCCCGGCGGCGTTCGGTTCTCTGCCACCTGCGCTTCCGGCTGCTCAAGGGTGATGGTCTCCGGGACCTCACCACCAGCCGGATCCACCGCAGCCCTGGCGATGGCCTCCGCCTCCGCCCTCTTCGCGGCCTGGGCCTCCGCCTGCGCCGCTTCCCCCGCACGGGCGTCGGCTCACGCCTTTTCCGCGGCCTCCTGCTCCTCGCGCGCCTCCCGCGTGTTCCTCGCCGTCACCTCTCGAAGAGCGGCAGCCGGATCCACGCGCCTGGCCTCCTCGGAGCCGCCCGCTGCGTCCATCAGTGAGGCGGACGGTGCCCGCGTGATGGCACAGACCATCCTGTTCAAACAAGAAAGCAAAAGATGAAGAAACCCTCGGGGGAGAAGAAAAAGATGAAGTCAGGGCAGCAAGCGCACGTACCCGGACATATACGGCATGGGCTTGGGCCCCTTCCGGGCGGCGGCCACCTTCAGGGCCTCTTGCTGCCAAACCTCCCCGCAAGGAGGCGGCTTTTATGACCGCCTGCTGAAGCAGCCGGCCGCGACGCAGGAGGGCCGGCTCCCGCCCCCGCGCCTCCGCCAGGCCGGCGCCGCTCCTCGTCGTGCTCGTCATCATCCGGCCAAGATCGGACGTCGCCGACTCCTCCACCTCTCGAGGAGCCGCCTGCTCCGGCGCTGCCTCCTCCGGTGGCCTCGTCGTCGCCACCTTCCTTCATGGCGGCCGCTCCCAGCTCGTCCTTCGCCGACGTGCCCAGCTTGAGGTAGAAGAATCTACCCCAGAGCTCAAGCGTGGGCAAGACGCCGAGGTACCCCTCGCAGAGCGTGACGAAGGCCGCCATGAGCACCACCGTGTTGGGGGTGAGGTGATGCGGCTACAGGCGGTAGAAGTCGAGGAAGGCCCGGAATAAGTTGCTAACCGGGAGCCCGAAGCCGCGAAGGAAATGCGTGCGAAAGACAACGAACTTGCCGGGCTCTGGCCGCGGCGAGATCTCATGCTCGGGGGGGAGGCGCACGCCCACGTTGTCGGCGTGGGGGAGCCTCCGCGTCGCGCGGAGGAAGTCGACATGATCTTCGTGCACATTGGAGCCCAGCCAGCCGCTCTTCGCCATGGCTGGAAGACGGCAAGGAGAAGCTTGGGGATGAGAGCGGGCAACGCTGCAGTGGCGTGGGGCAACCGCGGTGGAGTAGTGGCCGCGACGGAGCAGCAGCTGCAGCGGAGTGGCGGCAGAGGAGCAGCAACAGCGGCGGCAAGAGGAAGAAGAGGGAGTGGGAGGGGATGTGTTGGAAATATGCCCTAGAGGCAATAATAAAATGGTTATTATTATATTTCCTTGTTCATGATAATTGTCTATTGTTCATGCTATAATTGTATTAACCGGATACCGTAATACATGTGTGAATACATAGACCACAACATGTCCCTAGTGAGCCTCTAGTTGACTAGCTCGTTGATCAATAGATGGTTACGGTTTCCTGACCATGGACATTGGATGTCGTTGATAACGGGATCACATCATTAGGAGAACGATGTGATGGACAAGACCCAATCCTAAGCATAGCACTAGATCGTGTAGTTCGTTTGCTAGAGCTTTTCTAATGTCAAGTATCATTTCCTTAGACCATGACATTGTGCAACTCCCGGATACCGTAGGAATGCTTTGGGTGTATCAAACATCACAACGTAACTGGGTGACCATAAAGGTGCACTACAGGTATCTCTGAAAGTGTCTGTTGGGTTGGCACAAATCGAGACTGGGATTTGTCACTCCGTATGACGGAGAGGTATCTCTGGGCCCACTCGGTAATGCATCATCATAATGAGCTCAATGTGACTAAAGAGTTAGCCACAGGATCATGCGTTACGGAACGAGTAAAGACACTTGCCGGTAACGAGATTGAACAAGGTATAGGGATACCGACGATCGAATCTCGGGCAAGTATCATACCGGTAGACAAAGGGAATTGTGTACGGGATTGATTGAATCCCCGACATCGTGGTTCATCCGATGAGATCATCGTGGAACATGCGGGAGCCAACATGGGTATCCAGATCCCGCTGTTGGTTATTGGCCGGAGAGATGTCTCGGTCATGTCTGCATAGTTCCCGAACCCGTAGGGTCTACACACTTAAGGTTCAGTGACGCTAGAGTTGTTATGGGAAATAGTATGTGGTTACCGAATGTTGTTCGGAGTCCCGGATGAGATCCCGGACGTCATGAGGAGTTCTGGAATGGTTCGGAGGTGAAGATTTATATATGGGAAGTCATCATACGGTCACCGGAAGTGTTCGGGGGTTTTCCGGTATTGTACCGGGACCACCGAAGGGGTTCCGGGGGTCCACCGGGAGGGTCCACCTGCCCCGAAGGTCCCTATGGGCTGTATGGGGGAGGGAACCAGCCCCTAAGTGGGTTGGGCGCCATCCCCCCCCAGGGCCCATGCGCCTAGGGTTGGGGGAAACCCTAAAGGGGGGCGCCCCCCTTGGCTTGGGGGGCAAGCCCCCTCCCCCTGGCCGCCGCCCCCCCTCTAGCTCTGATCTAGAGGGGCCCGCCCCCTTCCCCCTTGGCCCTATAAATAGAGGGGAGGAGGGAGGGCAGCAGCACCTCATCCAAGGCGCAGCCCTCCCCCTCTCCAACACCCCCTCCTCCTCCGTTGAGCTTGGCGAAGCCCTGCCGGAGAACTGCCAACTCCACCACCACGCCGTCGTGCTGCCGGAGTTGTCTTCCCCAACCTCTCCCTCCTCCTTGCTAGATCAAGGCGCGGGAGACGTCACCGGGCTGCACGTGTGTTGAACGCGGAGGCGCCGTTGTTCGGTGCTTAGATCGGAATCGACCGCGATCTGAATCGCTGCGTGTACGACTCCTCCAACCGCATTCTTGCAACGCTTCCATATCGCGATCTTCAAGGGTATGAAGATGCACTCCTCTCTCTCTCGTTGCTAGTCTCTCCATAGATTGATCTTGGTGATGCGTAGGAAATTTTTTGATTTACTACTACGTTCCCCAACAGTGGTATCAGAGCCAGGTTTATGCGTAGTTTCTATGCATGAGTAGAACACAAGTTGTTGTGGGCGTCGATTTTGTCAATTTACTTGTCGTTACTAGTCTTATCTTGATTCGGCGGCATCGTGGGATGAAGCGGCCCGGACTGACCTTACACATACGCTTACATGAGACAGGTTCCACCGACTGACATGCACTAGTTGCATAAGGTGGCTAGCGGGTGTCTGTCTCTCCCACTTTAGTCGGATCGGATTCGATGAAAAGGGTCCTTATGAAGGGTAAATAGAAATTGGCATATCATGTTGTGGTTGTGGCGTAGGTAAGAAACGTTCTTGCTAGAAACCTATAGCAGCCACGTAAAAAAAATTTGCAACAACAATTAGAGGACGTCTAACTTGTTCTTGCAGCATATGCCGTGTGATGTGATATGGCCAAAAGGATGTGATGAATGATATATGTGATGTATGAGATTGATCATGTTCTTGTAATAGGAATCACGACTTGCATGTCGATGAGTATGACAACCGGCAGGAGCCATAGGAGTTGTCTTAATTTATTGTATGACCTACGTGTCAATGAAAATGCCATGTAATTACTTTACTTTATTGCTAACCGTTAGCCATAGTAGTAGAAGTAATAGTTGGCGAGACAACTTCATGAAGACACGATGATGGAGATCATGGTGTCATGCCGGTGACGATGACGATCATGGTGCCCCGAAGATGGAGATCAAAAGGAGCAAAATGATATTGGCCATATCATGTCACTTTATGATTTGCATGTGATGTTTATCATGTTTACATCTTATTTGCTTAGAACGACGGTAGCATAAATAAGATGATCCCTCGCTAAAATTTCAAGAAAGTGTTTCCCCTAACTGTGCACCGTTGCGAAGGTTCGTTGTTTCGAAGCACCACGTGATGATCGGGTGTGATAGATTCTAACGTTCGAATACAACGGGTGTAAGCCAGATTTACACATGCAAAACACTTAGGTTGACTTGACGAGCCTAGCATGTACAGACATGGCCTCGGAACACGGAAGACCGAAAGGTCGAACATGAGTCGTATAGAAGATACGATCAACATAGAGATGTTCACCGTTGATGACTAATCCGTCTCACGTGATGATCGGACACGGCCTAGTCGATTCGGATCATGTATCACTTAGATGACTAGAGGGATGTCTATCTGAGTGGGAGTTCATTGAATAATTTGATTAGATGAACTTAATTATCATGAACTTAGTCTAAAATCTTTACAATATGTCTTGTAGATCAAATGGCCCACGCTAATGTTGCCCTCAACTTCAACGCGTTCCTAGAGAAAACCAAGCTGAAAGACGATGGTAGCAACTATACGGACTGGGTCCGTAACTTGAGGATCATCCTCATAGCTGCCAAGAAAGCTTATGTCCTTGAAGCACCGCTAGGTGATGCACCTGTTTTCCCAGCAACTCAAGACGTTATGAACGCCTGGCAGTCGCGTAGTGATGATTACTCCCTGGTTCAGTGCGGCATGCTTTACAGCTTAGAACCGGGGCTCCAAAAGCGTTTTGAGCAACACGGAGCATATGAGATGTTCCAAGAGCTGAAAATGGTTTTCCAAGCTCATGCCCGGGTCAAGAGATATGAAGTCTCCGACAAGTTCTACAGTTGTAAGATGGAGGAGAATAGTTCTGTCAGCGAGCATATACTCAAAATGTCTGGGTTGCACAACCGCTTGTCTCAGCTGGGGGTTAATCTCCCGGATGACGCGGTCGTTGACAGAATCCTTCAGTCGCTTCCACCTAGCTACAAGAGCTTTGTGATGAACTTCAATATGCAGGGGATGGAAAAAACCATTCCTGAGGTATATTCAATGCTGAAATCAGCGGAGGTGGAGATCAAAAAGGAACATCAAGTGTTGATGGTGAATAAAACCACTAAGTTCAAGAAAGGCAAGGGTAAAAAGAACTTCAAGAAGGACGGCAAGGGAGTTGCCGCGCCCGGTAAGCAAGCTGCCGGGAAGAAGCCAAAGAATGGACCCAAGCCTGAGACTGAATGCTTTTATTGCAAGGGAAACGGTCACTAGAAGCGGAACTGCCCCAAGTACTTAGCGGATAAGAAGGCCGGCAATACCAAAGGTATATGTGATATACATGTTATTGATGTGTACCTTACCAGCGCTCGTAGTAGCTCCTGGGTATTTGATACCGGTGCGGTTGCTCATATTTGTAACTCAAAACAGGAGCTGCGGAATAAGCGGAGACTGGCGAAGGGCGAGGTGACGATGCGCGTCGGGAATGGTTCCAAGGTCGATGTGATCACCGTCGGCATGCTACCTCTACATCTGCCTACGGGATTAGTTTTAAACCTCAATAATTGTTATTTAGTACCAACTTTGAGCATGAACATTGTACCAGGATCTCGTTTGATGCGAGATGGCTACTCATTTAAATCTGAGAATAATGGTTGTTCTATTTATATGAGAGATATGTTTTATGGTCATGCCCCGCTGGTCAATGGTTTATTTTTTATTGAATCTCGAACGTGATGTTACACATATTCATAGTGTGAATGCCAAAAGATGTAAGGTTGATAATGATAGTCCCACATACTTGTGGCACTGCCGCCTTGGTCACATTGGTGTCAAACGCATGAAGAAACTCCATGCAGATGGACTTTTGGAGTCTCTTGATTATGAATCATTTGAAACATGCGAACCATGCCTCATGGGCAAAATGACCAAGACTCCGTTCTCCGGAACAATGGAGCGAGCAACCAACTTATTGGAAATCATACATACTGATGTGTGCGGTCCAATGAGCGTTGAGGCTCGCGGTGGTTATCGTTATGTTCTCACCCTCACTGATGACTTAAGTAGATATGGGTATGTCTACTTAATGAAACACAAGTCTGAGACCTTTGAAAAGTTCAAGGAATTTCAGAGTGAGGTTGAGAATCAACGTGACAGGAAAATAAAGTTCTTACGATCAGATCGTGGAGGGGAATATTTGAGTCACGAGTTTGGCACGCACTTAAGGAAATGTGGAATTGTTTCACAACTCACGCCGCCTGGAACACCTCAGCGTAATGGTGTGTCCGAACGTCGTAATCGCACTCTATTGGATATGGTGCGATCTATGATGTCTCTTACCGATCTACCGCTATCATTTTGGGGTTATGCTTTAGAGACTGCCGCATTCACTTTAAATAGGGCTCCGTTGAAATCTGTTGAGACGACACCGTATGAATTATGGTTTGGGAAGAACCTAAGCTATCGTTTCTGAAAGTTTGGGGATGCGATGCTTATGTCAAGAAACTTCAACCTGAAAAGCTCGAACCCAAATCGGAAAAATGCGTCTTCATAGGATACCCTAAGGAAACTATTGGGTATACCTTCTACCTTAGATCCGAAGGCAAGATCTTTCTGCCAAGAATGGATCCTTTCTGGAGAAAGAGTTTCTCTCGAAAGAAGTAAGTGGGAGGAAAGTAGAACTTGATGAGGTACCCCCTCTTGAACCGGAGAGTAGCGCAGCTCAGGAAGATGTTTCTGTGGTGCCTGCACTGACTAGAGAGGAAGTTAATGATGATGATCATGAAATTTCGGATCAAGTTGCTACTGAAATTCGTAGGTCCACGAGGACACGTTCCGCACCAGAGTGGTACGGCAACCCTGTCCTGGAAATCATGTTGTTAGACAACGGTGAACCTTCGAACTATGAAGAAGCGATGGCGGGCCCGGATTCCAACAAATGGCTAGAAGCCATGAAATCCGAGATAGGATCCATGTATGAAAACGAAGTATGGACTTTGACAGACTTGCCCGATGATCGGCAAGCCATAGAGAACAAATGGATCTTTAAGAAGAAGACAGACGCGGATGGTAATGTGACCATCTATAAGGCTCGACTTGTCGCTAAGGGTTATCGACAAGTTCAAGGGGTTGACTACGATGAGACCTTCTCACCCGTAGCGAAGCTGAAGTCCGTCCGAATCATGTTAGCAATTGCCGCATTCTATGATTATGAGATATGGCAAATGGACGTCAAAACGGCATTCCTTAATGGTTTCCTTAAGGAAGAGTTGTATATGATGCAGCCGGAAGGTTTTGTCGATCCTAATAATGCTGACAAGGTATGCAAGCTCCAGCGCTCAATCTATGGGCTGGTGCAAGCATCTCGGAGTTGGAACATTCGCTTTGATGAGATGATCAAAGCGTTTGGGTTTACACAGACTTATGGAGAAGCCTGTGTTTACAAGAAAGTGAGTGGGAGCTCTGTAGCATTTCTCATATTATATGTGGATGACATACTATTAATGGGAAATGATATAGAATTCTTGGAAAGCATAAAGGCCTACTTGAATAAGTGTTTTTCTATGAAGGACCTTGGAGAAGCTGCTTACATATTAGGCATCAAGATCTATAGAGATAGATCGAGACGCCTCATTGGTCTTTCGCAAAGCACGTACCTTGACAAGATATTGAAGAAGTTCAATATGGATCAGTCCAAGAAGGGGTTCTTGCCTGTATTGCAAGGTGTGAGATTGAGCACGGCTCAATGCCCAACCTCGGCAAAAGATAGAGAAAAGATGAGTGTCATCCCCTATGCCTCAGCCATAGGGTCTATTATGTATGCCATGCTGTGTACCAGACCTGATGTGAACCTTGCCGTAAGTTTGGTAGGGAGGTACCAAAGTAATCCCGGCATGGAACACTAGACAGCGGTTAAGAACATCCTGAAGTACCTGAAAAGGACTAAGGATATGTTTCTCATTTATGGAGGTGACGAAGAGCTTGTCGTAAAGGGTTACGTTGATGCTAGCTTCGACACAGATCTGGATGACTCCAAGTCACAAACCGGATACGTGTATATTTTGAATGGTGGGGCAGTCAGCTGGTGCAGTTGCAAGCAAAGCGTCGTGGCAGGATCTACATGTGAAGCGGAGTACATAGCAGCCTCGGAGGCAGCACAGGAAGCAGTCTGGATGAAGGAGTTCATCACCGACCTAGGAGTTATTCCCAATGCATCGGGTCCAATGACTCTCTTCTGTGACAACACTAGAGCTATTGCCCTTGCCAAGGAGCCCAGATTTCACAAGAAGACCAGGCATATCAAGCGTCGCTTCAACTCCATTCGTGAACATGTTCAAGATGGAGACATAGATATTTGTAAAGTGCATACGGATCTGAATGTCGCAGATCCGTTGACTAAACCTCTTCCACGAGCAAAACATGATCAACACCAGAATTCTATGGGTGTTCGATTCATCACAATGTAACTAGATTATTGACTCTAGTGCAAGTGGGAGACTGTTGGAAATATGCCCTAGAGGCAATAATAAAATGGTTATTATTATATTTCCTTGTTCATGATAATTGTCTATTGTTCATGCGATAATTGTATTAACCGGATACCATAATACATGTGTGAATACATAGACCACAACATGTCCCTAGTGAGCCTCTAGTTGACTAGCTCGTTGATCAATAGATGGTTACGGTTTCCTGACCATGGACATTGGATGTCGTTGATAACAGGATCACATCATTAGGAGAACGATGTGATGGACAAGACCCAATCCTAAGCATAGCACTAGATCGTGTAGTTCATTTGCTAGAGCTTTTCTAATGTCAAGTATCATTTCCTTAGACCATGAGATTGTGCAACTCCCGGATACCGTAGGAATGCTTTGGGTGTATCAAACGTCACAACGTAACTGGGTGACCATAAAGGTGCACTACAGGTATCTCCGAAAGTGTCTGTTGGGTTGGCACAAATCGAGACTGGGATTTGTCACTCCGTATGACGGAGAGGTATCTCTGGGCCCACTCGGTAATGCATCATCATAATGAGCTCAATGTGACTAAAGAGTTAGCCACGGGATCATGCGTTACGGAACGAGTAAAGAGACTTGCCGGTAACGAGATTGAACAAGGTATAGGGATACCGACGATCGAATCTCGGGCAAGTATCATACCGGTAGACAAAGGGAATTGTGTACGGGATTGATTGAATCCCCGACATCGTGGTTCATCCGATGAGATCATCGTGGAACATTCGGGAGCCAACATGGGTATCCAGATCCCGCTGTTGGTTATTGGCCGGAGAGATGTCTCGGTCATGTCTGCATAGTTCCCGAACCCGTAGGGTCTACACACTTAAGGTTCAGTGACGCTAGAGTTGTTACGGGAAATAGTATGTGGTTCCCGAATGTTGTTTGGAGTCCCGGATGAGATCCCGGATGTCACGAGGAGTTCCGGAATGGTCCGGAGGTGAAGATTTATATATGGGAAGTCATCATACGGTCACCGGAAGTGTTCGGGGGTTTTCCGGTATTGTACCGGGACCACCGAAGGGGTTCCGGGGGTCCACCGGGAGGGTCCATCTGCCCCAGAGGGCCCTATGGGCTGTATGGGGGAGGGAACCAGCTCCTAAGTGGGCTGGGCGCCATCCCCCCCCCAGGGCCCATGCGCCTAGGGTTGGGGGAAACCCTAAAGGGGGGCGCCCCCCTTGGCTTGGGGGGCAAGCCCCCTCCCCCTGGCCGCCGCCCCCCCCTCTAGATCTGATCTAGAGGGGCCGGCCCCCTTCCCCCTTGGCCCTATAAATAGAGGGGAGGAGGGAGGGCAGCAGCACCTCATCCAAGGCGCAGCCCTCCCCCTCTCCAACACCCCCTCCTCCTCCGTTGAGCTTGGCGAAGCCCTGCCGAAGAACTGCCAACTCCACCACCACGCCGTCGTGCTGCCGGAGTTGTCTTCCCCAACCTCTCCCTCCTCCTTGCTGGATCAAGGCGCGGGAGACGTCACCGGGCTGCACATGTGTTGAACGCGGAGGCGCCGTTGTTCGGTGCTTAGATCAGAATCGACCGCGATCTGAATCGCTACGTGTACGACTCCTCCAACCGCGTTCTTGCAACGCTTCCACATCGTGATCTTCAAGGGTATGAAGATGCACTCCTCTCTCTCTCGTTGCTAGTCTCTCCATAGATTGATCTTGGTGATGCGTAGGAAAATTTTTGATTTACTACTACGTTCCCCAACAGGATGCGCGTGCGCTTCACCGCCCCTCCTCCTTCCCCCATTTATAGCCGGCTGGGGCGAAGCAGAGGCGATGTGGGGGCGTGGGATTAACTGCGCCCCACGTCTCGCACGCCCCCGTGTATTCCGCGCATTGAAGGCGCATTAATCGCGCCACGGAAGGGAAACCGCCCCCTCCGACCGCAGCGGATCCACGCGCAGGCCGAGGCCCTGTGGTGGCGGGCCCTAGCCTGCGGCGACGTCCCGTCGCGCGCGTGGGCTGGCAGGCCGGCTTGACCCGCTGACGCCGCGTGGCGCATGCGTGGCGGGCGGCGCCACCCCAGCTCCCGCCTCGTCGATTCGAATCCGCCAGGCGGACACCGTTTGGCCGGCTACTGCCGTCCGGCTCCTTCCGGCCGGGCGGGGCGGAAGGCGGAAGATCCCTCGAAGGGGAAACTGCTGAGGCACTTCGCCGGTCGGCCGTAGAGCCTCACCAGCTTCGGGGACTACTGTCGGGGGGATAGACCCCGGGTAGCCTCACCCGCACTTAACAACATTTCAAGACATCGGGGCAAGCCAGTCCCCTCAGGCCGGCAGGTCTCATGACGGGCCCCCAGAGCCGGCTGGTGCCACCTAGCCGGCATCCAGGAGACGGCGCGCTCTCCAAGGGCGGCGTGGGTTCGGGCCGGCTTCTAGCTGGCGGCCCGCCCCTTCCTTCGGAGTCTGAGCCCGACCAGGCGACAAGCTGGGGCATGGCCACAGTGCGTCATGCCTCCCCCAAAGCACGGCCGTATGGCTACAGTGGGCGCCGCCCAGCGGCCGCCGACCCGCCCGGCGCGGCGTTGTAGCCATGGCGCGCCCGACACGGCCTCCGTCGGCGCGGACGGTGCCACAGTGAAGAGCCGTCAGAGGGGCCCGCAGGCGGCAGGCCCCACCTGTTGGCCGGTTCCTCGGCAGCAGGCAGGGCCCGGTAGAGGCGAGCCCCAGCAGCCGGCGTAGAACCCGGCCCCTATAGACGCTGACGGCCGGGGCCTACCACCCGGCCACATTACCATTGTACCCCTGGGGGGTTAGCCTATAAAACCCCCCAGGCCACGCTCATGCAAAGGGTCGGTGGTTCCTCTCTTGTTCCACCTCAGTACTGTACACACCACAGCCAGGGAGAGGAGAGAGCTAGCCTCTCCCTTCTTCCTCCTCTGGCCGAACAGCTCTAGGAGCACCATTGTACTCCTCGCTTCATAGTGATCATGCGGAGACCCCGCAGAGCAGGAGTAGGGGTTTCATCTCTTAGGAGAGCCCTGAACCTGGGTATGTCTCGTGTCCGTCCGAGCTTGTGCCCACTCCCGCTTCCAGGACCCAACGACGATCTCATGGCCCCAACCATGATAAGCCATCCCCTGGCATCTGTCGAGATTTTACCACGACACCTGGTCTTCGATCCCGTTGATCGGGTCTTCTGATGATCCAGCGGGGCAGTCGGGATAAAGTGGGGTCTCTGCTGGGTCTCTACCCAACCTATACTAAACAGTTTAGGATAAGCAGGTAGGTAACAATAGCAGGTTATAATAAATAGGCTATGCAGCAGAAATAGGATAATAGCAGCAGCAGTAACTTCTAATGCAAGCATAAGAGAGAAGAGAGTGGGCGATATCGGAATGCTCAAAAGGGGGGTGCTTGCCTGGAAGCTCTGCGGCAAGGGTCTGATCGTCAGGGGCGTAGTCGACCTTCGGAGCTGTGTCGGTCTCGGGAGCTACGTCGACGTCGGGGTCTACCGAGAGAGAAGAGGGGGAAGAAACATATAAATACACAGCAAACAATGCAATACAGGGCATGCCATGCCTAGGATGCAGTGCAGGGTTGCCTAAAGATTTGTCTAAGTCATTGTAGTTATTTTAGGATTTAAGTTGGATTTATTATCTAGTGTATATGCACTATTCATATACCGGAATCGGGCTAAAAGTTATGGGTTCTCCTACGTAGGGGGTTCCGACATAGAATCAGACGACACGATCAGATTCATCTCGTCGTTTTGAGCAACTTTCATGTACAAAGTTTTTCAATCTGAGCTACGGTTTATTTATTATGAATTTTCAAAGTTTAAACTATTTTCTGAAATTATTTTTATTAACAGAAAAGGAAATATGACATCAGCATTGCGTAGGAGTGACGTCAGCAGTCAACAGGTCGGCTGACCAGGGTCAAACCTGACCTGTGGGTCCAGTGAGACCCACTTGTTAGCCTCTGTTATAAAACAGAGTTTATTTTAAACTAAACTGAATCTAATTAACTACTGGACCCCACCTGTCATAGACTAATTAACTTAATTAATCTATTTTTATTTATAAAACATTTTAGTTAATTAAAAGGGGGGTGGGGCCCGCGTGTCAGTGGCACAGTGGGCGCCCAGTCAGCACGTTGACTGGTCGAACCAGTCAACGGGGCCCCCCGGACCCACTGGTTAGCGACCCAGGGGCGGGGCCCACCGCGCCACGTCGGCGTCGGCGCCGGAGGCATCTCCGGCGACCAAAATCGCGGCGGGGCTCGCCGGAGCGCGTCAGAATCGTGCTACCCAGCACCAAAACGCGCGCGGTTTGATGCGTTCGAACGAGGACTCGACGCCGCATCGATCTACGCCGGTCCCACGGCCTAACTCGGCCGGAGTTGAGTGCTACATCGACGGCGGCGGGCGACGAGTTTGGCCGGAGCTGGAAATCGGAGCTACGACGCTCGTTCGAGCAAACGAAGAGGCTAGGCGGGGTCTATGGCGCTCCAGGAGCTCGTCGGAGCTACTGGCCCGAGAAGAAGAGCTTGGAGGCGAGTGCAACGGCGACAATGGCGGACGGCGGAGCTCGGCATGCAGGCGAGCGAGCTACGGTGCGCTAGGGGAGTAACGACGAGGAGCAGGGGGCGGAGGAGCTCACCGCACGGCTCACACGTAGGCCCGTGACGGTTTAGGAGCTGCAGAGGCGGCACCGGAGATGAAGGAGGCAACGGCGATCGGAGATGGGGATGGAGGAATTCCAGCGCTGTGGTGCCTCGAAGCTCCAGCTGCGGCCACCGATCGATGGAGAAATCAAAGGCGGAGCTCCTCGGCACGACGGCGGAGCGAGGTGGTGGCTGTGGCCACGAGAGCGACGGAGGCACGGCGGTGGTGGCGTTCGGTGACGATGGAGAACGAGGAGGAGAGCGACGGAGAGGGAGAGGGAATGGATGGGGAGGCCAGGGGGGAAGCACCGGCTCGGCCTTATCCCCTCGCGATGTCGGTGGCGTCGGCGTGTCGACGAAAGGCCGGAGCAGCGCCGGTGCGTCCACGGGCGGGGCGACACGGCGACAGAGAGAGAGGGGAGGAGGGAGAAAGAGGCCGTGGTGGGCTGGGCTTGGGGCACTGTGCACTTAGGCCCAGTGCACAGTGCCTCGTTTTATTTTCTATTTTCTGTTTCTTTATTTCTTTTCTTTTTTGTTAATTGTTAGACCACATTTGCACTTTTTGTAAAATATGAGACTTGGCCCAAATATTACAGTGCAATGTTAACTTTCACCAAAAACTGGTTTGGGCAAAGTAGGATTTTATTTGGATTTGATATTATCATAAATGAATTAAATAGTTATGTTTTGGTGCTGTTTCATGTTGTTTGAGTCATTTAGCTAACTCTTTTAATATTGATTATGTTTTTATAATTGCTTCTGGATTACTTGCTAATTAATGAACATTTTTCCGATAGTGTTTGAGCAACTTCATATTTCACTTTTGAATTTGAGTTGATTTTCAGAATAGAATTTGAATTGTTTTGATTAACCATTATGACTAGGCACTGCAAATGAAGTGACTTGGCATTATTAGTAGATAATCACAGTGGCTATTACACAGGGGTGTTACACTTGATGTGCTAAACGTTTAAATTCGGAGGGAATCAAAGTGTTTGAATGAAAGAACATAATTTTTTGCGAAGACTAAGATATGGCGACTCTAATGTTGCTCCTCATTCATCTAGTCTCTAAATGCATATCAGTAGGGATGAAAATAGAGCAGAAACGGACAGACCTAGGTGCTACCACATTTGTTTTAACAGCAACGAAAGCATGTGTTCACCGGAACTTAAAAATCCCTTGAACCATAGGGAAAAACACAAGCAACCCAACTTATTTTGCTGAGACCAGGATGGCCAGACGAAGACCAGGAAGAAAGGGAGAAGCACCTCTTGCTGCCAGACGTGTGAGATAGCCGGCTAATGGAGATCAGACGGCCAGAAAATTGCAAGATCACAAAAATGAATGGTCCAGATGTTGATGTCCTGAGAAGGCAGTGATTAGGCTCAGTTTTACTGTCCTAAATGTGTTTGTGCCTGTTTTTTTTTCTATACGTATCTTGGTAGAATGATTTTAAAATGCACGAGTATAAGAAATCTATTGTAATTATCTCCTCCATTAAAGTATTAATTATTCTATTAATAGTTAGGTACATGTGCTTAGCATTGTTGCTTCCTAGGTCACCAAAGTGCTCTTTCTCCTCGAAATTATCTTGGCACATCAGATTCCTCCCCTGGCAACCTTAGCACTTCTACATGGTGGAGTACGAGAGAAGGCCTTAGAACCATGGGGTCCACATGAGTCCATACCTCCCATGCTAAGTTTAGAGCGACGGCTCCCGAGTTCGCCTTGCGGGATGTCGTCTAAGGTTGCTTGGGTACCAGGTCTACGGCTCATCTGGTACGTGGGCTCTGGGTTGGTGTGTGCGTTGATGCGATTTGTGAGCCCGAGCGATGCCACCAGATCATGTTGTAAGGGTGTCTCTTTGGTTGGTTGGGCGGTAGGGTCGTCGGCTTGTTGGGGAACTCGACCACAGGGTCGGTGTGTGTGTTGGTGTGGCTTGTAAAGTCGGAGCGACGGCTCAGCGTCCTATGGTAGGGTGTCATATGTGACCACTTGAACGACAAAGTCATCAGCTCACTTGGGGCAGCTTCGGGGCTGGCGTGTGTGTGGATATGTATTGATTTTCGACCAATTTTCCTTGTGAAGTGGTCATTTCACTTTCATGCGAAAAAATGTAGGGTCTTTTGGAGTATCGATTCGACACTTCCTTGCCACGAAGATAAGTGGCGAAACAGATCATATCAGGTACCATTTGCTCGAGAATTGTTGCCTCAAATCTTGTCATCTTCGGTTGGTGTTTTTTCTTCTTGACTTTGAAAAACATGTTTGAAAAATGATAAACTCGAAAAGTTATGAATTCTCAAAATTCGGTAACTCTTCTACAACAAACGAGGAGCTTCCATTTCCTCGGGTTTTTTTGATTTTTAACCACCCCTTACTTTGCACTTTGACAATTTGCCACTTCTTACATCAAAATTGATATTTTGCCAGCCAATACTTTGCACTTTGATCTTTTGTCGTCTGTCAGTGGGTCCCATATAAAATTACTAGAATATCCCTGTTGACCATCCCACCCTCTCGCCCGCAACAACGCCAGAGACAGCGGTCGGCGGCGGCGCTCGCCATCCCCGGCCAAGTCCCGCTCTGCCCCTCCCTCCCTCGATACGCGCCATGGCCGCCGCCCGGCAACCATGAGTCTTGACCACGCAGGTGCTGGGCAGGCACCGGAACACGCACCGGCAGGAGCGCACGCTAGCCCGGCTTGCGTTGCTTCAGCGACCGGAGCGCGCCCATCAGCCGCACCGGCGCGTGCGGAGTGGATCCCCCGGCCGTCGTCACATGAACCTCCACTGGCTCGTCGCTCATAAGGCCACGATGGAAAGAGCAGCTGCTGCGGCCGCGGGAAGCCGCGCTCGTCGCCCCCATAAACCACGTCGCTGCTCCTCTGCTTCTTCCCCATAGACTACGTTGCTGCTCCTCTGCTTCGTCTCCATGGCGCCGCTTCCTTTCCGCTCCGTCGAGCAGCAGCAGCAGGCGGCAAGCACAAGCAGCAGCAGCACACGGCGGTGAGCATGTACGCGCTGCACATAGACAAGCTAACAGGCAGGTTGGTCGATTCTTTGGAAGACAAGGACGTACACAGCTGCCTAAGCAGCTTAATTTATTCCGGCGAGTAATACAACAGGGGCGGCGGCGGCGATGTACTGGTTCATCCCCTCCCCATTTGATTTCAATTGGTGAATCGGCTGGCACTGATCAAACTATCACAAAGGGTATTTTGGTCCACTGATTTATGTATCAATTATGTCAATCATTTACAAATATTGTTTTTGTGTGAAAAAGTGGTAAAAAATCGAAGTGTAAAGTAAAGAGTGGCAAAATATCAATTACAATGTAAGGAGTGATAAATTATTAAAGTGCAAAGTAAGTGGTGGCTAAAATCAAAAACCCCATTTCCACGGGGGCAAAAAAAATAGAGTTCAGCATTCACATTCGCCAAGAGTCGATTTTCCTGAGCCGCTGTCCTCCGAGAAGCGAGGCGCCGCCGGCTGCATCTCCGTCGCCCGTCGCCGCCTAAACCAAGGTACCACCTTTCCCGACTCACCACGGCGAGGGGCGAGGTCACCACCGCCGGCTGCTACCAGACCTTACCTGTCCCCGCCGCCGGCGAGGGCGAGGTCACCACCGCCGGTCGATTTTCCTAAGCCAGATCGATGATATCCTCTCTCCAGTTGCAGATCCACCAGACCTTACCTGTCCTCTGCCTAGGCTCTCCCGCTTCCGATCCATGGAGGAGGCGGATAAAGGGGAGGTCTTCGAGAGGAACAACAAGTCGAGGCTGGACAGCCATCCGGGGACGACGGCCTGCCGATTCACCGACGACCTCATCCTGGAGATCCTCTCCCGCATCCCCGCCAGATCCCTCCACCGCTTCAAGTGCGTCTCCGTGCGCTGGCGCGACCTCATCGCCGACCCCGCCAACCGCAAGAAGCTGCCCCAGACCCTCGCCGGCTTCCTCTACACGACCACCGTCGGCTGGAATCGCCACCACTTCGCCAGCGTCTCATGCGGCGCAGCCCCGTTCGACCCTTCCTTCCCTTACCTGCAGCCTAACAAGTACAAGGACATGGCTCAGGTGGACGCCTGCAATGGCCTCCTTCTCTACCTAAGCTCCAGCAAGAACATGGTGAACCCTTGGGCCTGGGCAGAGGATGATTTCCGTTTTGTTGTGTGCAATCCGGCCACTGGGAGGTGGGTGGAGCTGCCCCCTCAACCGCAGGCGCCGGCAGACAGATTTAGATATAACTGTATGGCAAGCCTGGCTTTTGATCCGGCAGTCTCATCCCATTTCCACATTTTTTGTTTTGAGGAGACCACTGTGGAAACATACATGACAGGGGTGAACATCTACTCGTCACGAACAGGAGCCTGGAGTCGCAGAGATGGTGGGATTGTTGAGAAAGTGGCGCTGTTCTTCTATAGTAAGGGTGTCTTTGTCGGCGGTATGATGTACGTGATTGGCAACCTGAAGGGCATCAGCAACGAGCATGTGCTCCTGGGGATTGACATGCAAGGTAAAGTGCGGAAGATTATCCCTATGCCGTACGGTCGAAGATTTGGTACGATTGGATCGTCGCAGGGGTGCTTGCTCTATGCTGTATCTTCCGTCGATGATAACAATAAAATCCTAGTTTCTGAGATAGAACTCTGGTGCCTCAAGGATTGTGACAGTAAAGAAATGGTTCTGAAGCATACTGCCAGCATCGATGAGCTTATGAGCGTGACCGAGGAGAAGTACAGGGTGGTTGGGATTCATCCAGATTGCGACACCATTTTCCTGGTTTCACGTGGAGGTGATACCTTGGTAGCGTACAATATGCAACATCAGAAAGTTGGTTGTATCCTTAACCTTGAGGAGAATATAAAACGATTTCTACCTTATGTTCCTCTGTTCTCGGAGTCATTAGCAGATGGAGATGGGCGGTAGTGTTACCTTCAAACCACGCATGTGCTTCCTCCAAGAATTGGCTCTTCTGCCGGCTGAAGTACTTGTTTGTGTACCTCTGAATCTGCTTGAATCATGCCTCTCAATTTGCTGGTGCTTACACTCCTTCTTGGTTGATTTTCAGTTCAGAGCAATGTCTGGTAAAACCTAGCACAGGTTGTTACCCCTGTTCTTGTTTACCTAGCACAGGTTGTTGTTCTGGACATGTATTAGTTCCATGTGGCTAAATTATACTGTAATCGCTATTCCTTTCCATAACAATCAGTTATTATGGTTATCCTAAATCCTATTGCAGATTTTGAACCTGGTAGTGTAGTGAAAGGGTCAATCAGACTGGTTACTAGTGCAAATGTCTAGTTAACATTATTCATTCAGTATTTTGATAGAACACTGCCTTTGAGCAAGTTCTTTTTATGTATGTTTGCTGTAGCTAATGAATTCAGTAGAGCTTTGGATCTGTTAATCACAGAGAAATTACATCAATGTCAATGAAATCAAATTGGAGTGCGTACTTTTGTACAAGTAGCAGCATGCAGGTGAAAGAAATCAGTACACCAGAGTTTTACTGACATTGGTAACAACAATTTTATATAGATTCAGCTTCATACATGATATTAGTTTGTGAACACGACTGAATGGCCACCAAAAATAAGATCTCTTGGTGTGGTTGATTGCTTTGGCTGTGTTGCTACCCTGTTTGAGTCGGCTCAACCAGCGTTGTTTCTGTGTGTGTTTGTGATGTGGCGATTCCTGATTCTTGAATGTTCTTTTTAGGACTCTGGAATGCCATTTTATTCCAAGAAAACCTCCGAGCTGCTCCAGAACTGATGATGTATTTGTTTTAAAATTGACATGGAATGAATCAGACGCGTGTAACAGTTTTATATTCATAAAGAGCCGCCATCCTTGTCAGTCTGAACATTTGCCGCAATGAGCATAGGCTTGAATCCCAACTAGTATCATACATAATCTTGGTCTAGTGATTTTTGTTTTGTCCCTACCTGTATAGATCATTCATAATCTTGGTCTAGTGATTTTTGTTTTATCCCTACTTGTATAGAGCATACGTAATCTTGGTCTAGTGATTTTGTTTTATCCCTACCTGTATAGATCATACATAATCTTGGTCTAGAGATTTTTGTTTACCTGTATATCTTCAGTTCCTTGGATTGGATCCAAAGTGAAGTCGCGTATCCTTCTCTTTACAGATAGCATCGGTGAATTAATTAACCAAGAACAGAAGGTGTCTTTCTGGAGACCTTCCCTACATGAAATGGCAGCAAAGATTCAACAAGAGTGGTAGCTACAGAATGGAAGCTGGGAAAACCGCTCGTCATATATATGTCAACCTTTTGCACGGCAACAAAAAAGGCAGATGGGCACCTCTTTTCAGGTGCCTGGGAAGAACATGGCACACTCCAGGTACCACGCAGCTGCCTTCAGCAAATAGTAGTATGGCAGAAAAATATCATTTGTTTTCAACTAAACTAGAGCTGTCAGTTGGCTGCTGTCGGGAGTTTCTTGTTTCATAAACTTGCTTAGTAGGTCGATATGAAAGGGAAGGTGCAGATATGGCAGGCTTCTGATCTCTGTGCAAAACAAGTTTTTTTTTTTGTTGATAGCCAATGGTGTTTAGTATGGATCAAGAGCCTGTAGATTTTCTTATAAACTGCCTGTTTGGTATGGCTGTAATCCTGATGATTAATGTTGTGTTTGCCACGTTCTGATCATCTCGATCATGACTGGAGGTTCAGGAAGGAATGCTAAGATTCAGGCTGTGTCTGGTCTGGTACGTAGTACTCCCTCCGTCCCGAAATAAGTGTCTTTTGATTTAGTACCACTTTGTACTAAAGTTGTACTAAATTGAAGACACTTATTTTGGGATGGAGGGAGTATCATGCTTGCTTACTTAACCTCATTGTAAACCCGTAGGTGTTAAAATTTGTAGGTTAGGTATTTAACATTTTAAGCCTGTGTACATAAACTGGGATTGGACGGGAACTGATACAACTCTTCAAGCCCGAAAATGGATCTCTGTACTCAGTTTTATTTTATTTTTTACTTTTGGGGAGAATCTTGCCAAGTGAAAGCTTGTCCGATCTATTTGTTCCTGTATGTGAACATTTTTTTTTCTTGAATTCTGCAGTTGATGTTCTTCAGAACCGGGCTCAAGTCTAATAAATAATGGGAAGATGTTAGTAACTGCAAGCAGCTTTCGCTTGTGCAAACTGTGCACCCCATCTACGATGGAGCAATTTTGTATATTACCATATATCTGAACATTGCAATGTCACAAGCTTCTGACTAGGGAACAGCTCTGCCTTGCTTATCATTTGATGGAACACCCCTCCTTGTTTGGTTGGCCATCATCAAGAGCAGGTCGAGCACCAGCTGACCTCTCCAATTTTAGCAGAAGCTCTGAGAATTTCTGGAGTTCCTTTCGGAGAAGAATTGATATGTTACAACAGATGACGTTCATCCCTCTCTTAGTATTGCTGTGATCTCTTCTTCTTTTCTTGTCACTGCTATCATCTCCGGGCTGGGTTCAGTTTGAACATTGCCTGGAACTCAGAAATAAGCACGTCCCCCTTTTCCATTCAAGATGGCCGACAAATTAAAGCAGCTGAAGCAGACAGATAACGAGAGAATGTTATGCACCAGAGTTTTCTGATTGAGGTACATACTCTTGTACAAATAGCAGCATGTAGGTGAAAGAAAGCAATACACCAGTTCTCACTGACAGTGGCAACACCAGTTTTACAGGAGATGCTGCTTCGTGGACAAGCTCAATGTTTGTCTGTCAACATGGCTGAATGCCTGAATGGCCACTGGAAATAAGGAGTCTTGGTTTGGTTGGTTGCAAGTGAGGAATGTGGACATGTTCGATGGAGGGAGCATCTTGCTGTGTCCGAGAAGGTGAAGGATGATCATGTCCTTGAAGGCACCGAAATCCATCTCGTCTCTCGCTCCGCAACACTCGTCAACCAGGCGAATCGATATGATCTATCCCCTTTTTTTCCCTATATGTACATGCATGGTGGTGATACCTGTATAATCCGGTTTTGTGATGCAAAAGATCATGGATCTTTGGGCTGCAATTTTAAATTTTCCGAGAAAGAATTTGGAAGTGGGGTTAATTAAGATGTGCAATGGAAAACCTTATCTTTATTCCCACAGTGTGCTACTTGTGAGAGTAGGTACTCTGTTTACGAAAATCCATCTCTGCACCCGAGCTCATCTGCACCCGCGCTGACGAAAAATATCAAAACAAATACTAGAAAAATTCAAAAAAATCCAATTTATTTTTGTGCGGTAGACAATTTGATGCGTGAGGTTCGCTCCAATTTTTAAATTATTTGGACATCTGAGGAGCTCTCAGCAAAAAAGACAAATTGGGGGTCCGTGAAAAAGTTTACTGTTCATGTACTGTCTTGGCCTGATTTGTCTTTTTTGCTGAGAGCTGCTCAGATGTCTAAATGACTTGAAATTTAGAGCGGGCCTCACGCATCAAATTGTCTACCGCACAATTTTTTTTTGGAATTTTTTGATTTTTTTTTTTAATTTTACGATTTTTTTTCTAACCGAATGCAGATGAGTCTAGGCACCAAAACGCCCGAAAATCCATCTCCTCTGTTTATCTTTTGCTGAAACCGAAGATGAAGGAAAGTAAAGTATATTTGGTTGAAACGAACACATGTGCCCCAATTGTTATATTGTTGGATGATTAGATTGTGTTGCCACTGATTGAGCCGGTTCAATCAGCATTGTTTCTATATGTTTGGGATGTGATGATCTTGATTCTACAATGAGAATAGATAGTATGAGCTGCGAAGAGATGAATCAATCAAGATTGCCATTTTATTCCAATAAAAGCTTGGAGCTGGTTGAGAAATGATGAGGATTGCTTTAGATACGACACTAACTAGTGTCGTACTAAAATTATATGTGCTTTGTCGTAGGAGTATATAATAGCACTTCTCTAAATTTATTCTATTCTTTATCTTCAATTTTCCATAGAAAAGTATAGCTAATATAAAAACAAAAGATAAATTAAATTTGTATTTCTCATCTAATCACAAGCAACTACTGGAATGTACATGCCTTCAGAAATTGATCAGTGATAAGCTCACTAGATCGTGATACATGTCTGAGTAAACCACCAACGGCAATCAGGGGCCATCGGAGCATGTTCAAGTGCCAAGTTGAAGCGAGTAACGGAGATGCGCCGACGTCTCTGATCTGAATCCGATAGAGGGCAACTACCCTCCTTTTTTTTTTTGAGGGGTTGGGCAACTACCCTCCTATACGGCGCTTCTTCGCGGAAGTGGCGCTCATGCAGCAACACACTTCGGCCGGCCCAGCGTGCGCTCGCTCGCTCTTCCTTCGCTCTTTTGCTGTTGACTGGGCGCTGGGTTTGCTGCTGACTGGTCGCGGTTGACTTTAGAAAAAAATATCCTAAAGCAATACGCAAAAAAAAGTGAATTTTAAAATATAGATGGATTTTTAAAAAAGTTCACGAATTTGGAAAAAAAATCATCAAATTTGAAATAAAATTCACAAATTTTAAAAAAGTTCATTAATTTTGAAAAAAATTCATCGATTTTGTAAAAAAATCATGAATTTGAAAAAAAAATCATCGGTTTTGAAGAAAAAAGCTCATCAATTTGCGGAGAAAAAACCCTGAAAAAAGTTGAAGGATTTTGAAGAAAAAATTCATGAATTTGGAAAATGTTCATCGATTTAAAAAAACACGAATTTGATTATTTTTTAGCATTTAAGAAAGAAAAGGACAAAGAAGAAAATAAAAAGGAAAAGGAACAAGAAACAGAAGGGAAATAACAATGAAGAAACCGTCCAAACAAATGTCCAGCAAACCGGTAAAACCGAGGCTTTCCGGGAACTAAGCAAGAATAAAAAGAAATGAAGAAGTATGAAGGCATAGGCGTTTGTCCCTAGTGGTTAATGCGGTTTAGACTTAATGAATACTGAAATATTTGTTGGAGAAGTGGATGTATACAAGTATTTCCAGACGGAGGGAGTAGATCGCAACGACGCACCTTTTTTGCGGTTTAACAGAAAAAAAAAGAGGCGCAAATGGGTCGACATAGCACGAGGGGGGGGGGGGGGGGGGATTTTTTTTGTTTTTTTTTTTTTTTTTTTATTTTTTTTTTTTTTTTTGTCTTTTTTTTTCTTTTTTTTTTCTCCTTTTTTTGTGTTTTTTTTTGTTTTTTTTCTTTTTTTTTTTTTTATTGTATTTTTTTTTTTGGGGGTGGGGGGGGGGGGGGGGGGGTGCGCGCCTGTCTGCTAAATGCACAGTGACGGACGACTGAAGTGCCAAATAGGAAATGCCACTACCGGGAAGGAAAGAAGGCGCAAGACGACGGCGCTAACAAAATTGAGGGTAAAACACATCGCTAATCACCGCCACTAGCCTTAATCCTCTATAATACTATGCTCCCTAGTTTTAAAGAGCCCACATTCAATTAAGGTCTCCAATTGAAATTGGATCACCCGATTTTGACTGGGTCAATTATTTCTTAAAGCTCTCTTATTTAATATTTTTTATAATCCTCTAATCTACTAACTCACTGCTCCTCGGGGGTTGAAGCCCTGAGAGTCAATTGGGGTGTGTTTGGTTGCTGCTCCACCCCAGTCTGGCTCAATGAGGCCTGGCTTAGTAGGAACAGCCTAAAACCCAACATCCGCAACTTGTTTGGTTGCCCACATCTTGCTTGCCTGCATTAGGGGATAGCTTACTGCACGTTGTTTGGTTGCCTGTATTTTCTCAACTCACACATAAGCACGTTGTTTGGTTGCACACAGGATGCGAGGTGTGCTAACCTTGTACCCTATGTGGTGATGTTACCTTACACACGATCACATCTACCACACCAACACCACAACACTGCAATGATGACGAACTACACGATGGTGATCAAAATCTTCACCCCAAATTGTGGCGCCGCCTTGCCAACTTCATCCTTGCATGCCTGCTTTCACACAAACTTGGTGTAAGCATCTTGTGTCGCCTGCCTAGTCTTAAATCCTCAGTGGCCACCATCGATGTACCCTGAAACTTGTTGGTTGCAAGCTTCCCATGAACTGTACACCCCTGGTTTCCTCCCGACGAACACCACATACCACTTGTCCTAACAGTGCACAAAGAGCAACAGTTCAAGCAGCAAGCAATGGACCAGTAGAGAACTAGTAAGCATGCATGATCATATGGCTTAGCAAGTTCAACCTAGCACTACTATGGTGTCATCCTATCACCACCACATCCAAAAAAGGGTGTCGTCCTACCATCGCAAGTTCGTGATCACTGATACGTCTCCAACGTATCTATAATTTTTTATTGTTCCGTGCTATTATAATACCAATCTTGGATGTTTTATACACACTTACAAGCAATTATATATCATTTTCTGGGACTAACCTACTAACTTAGTGCCTAGTGTTAGTTGCTGTTTTTTGCTTATTTTTGACTTTTCAGGATATCAATATCAGTACCAAACGAAGTCCAAATGCCAAGAAACTTTTTCGAGATTTTTTTCTGGCAATAAGTTGTTGGAAATATGCCCTAGAGGCAATAATAAAATGGTTATTATTATATTTCCTTGTTCATGATAATTGTCTATTGTTCATGCTATAATTGTATTAACCGGAAACCGTAATACATGTGTGAATACATAGACCACAGCATGTCCCTAGTGAGCCTCTAGTTGACTAGCTCGTTGATCAATAGATGGTTGTGGTTTCCTGACCATGGACATTGGATGTCGTTGATAATGGGATCACATCATTAGGAGAATGATGTGATGGACAAGACCCAATCCTAAGCATAGCACAAGATCGTGTAGTTCGTTTGCTAGAGCTTTTCTAATGTCAAGTATCATTTCCTTAGACCATGAGATTGTGCAACTCCCGGATACCGTAGGAATGCTTTGGGTGTATCAAACGTCACAACGTAACTGGGTGACTATAAAGGTGCATTACAGGTATCTCCGAAAGTGTCTGTTGGGTTGGCACGAATCGAGACTGGGATTTGTCACTCCATATGACGGAGAGGTATCTTTGGGCCCACTCGGTAATGCATCATCGTAATGAGCTCAATGTGACTAAGGAGTTAGCCACGGGATCATGCGTTACGGAACGAGTAAAAAAGACTTGCCAGTAACGAGATTGAACGAGGTATGGGGATACCGAGATCGAATCTCGGGCAAGTAACATACCGATGGACAAAGGGAATTGCGTACGGGATTGATTGAATCCTCGACATCGTGGTTCATCCGATGAGATCATCGTGGAACATGTGGGAGCCAATATGGGTATCCAGATCCCGCTATTGGTTATTGGCCGGAGAGGTGTCTCGGTCATGTCTACATGCCTCCCGAACCCGTAGGGTCTACACACTTAAGGTTCGATGACGCTAGGGTTATAGGGAAAGTTTGTACGTGGTTACCGAATGTTGTTCGGAGTCCCGGATGAGATCCCGGACGTCACGAGGAGTTCCGGAATGGTCCGGAGGTAAAGAATAATATATAGGAAGTGAGGTTTTGGTCATCGGAAGTGTTTCGGGCATCACCGGTAATGTACCGGGACCACCGGAAGGGTTCCGGGGGTCCACCGGGTGCGGTCACCAGCCCCGGAGGCTTGCATGGGCCAAGAGTGGGAAGGGACCAGCCCCTGAGTGGGCTGGTGCGCCTCCCACCAAGGCCCAAGGCACAGCAAAAGGGGAGAAAGGGGAAACCCTAGGCGCAGATGGGCCTAAGGCCCACCCTAGGGCGCGCCCCCCTCTCTCCCCCTCTTGGCCGCCCCCCCTCCAACCCATCTAGGGCTGCCGCCCCCCTAGGGTGGGAACCCTAGAGGGGGCGCACCCCCCTCCCCTCCTCCTATATATAGTGGGGGTTTTGGGGCTGCCAGGGATACGAATCTCTCTCCCTCTTGGCGCAGCCCTACCTCTCCACCTCCTCGTCTTTCGTAGTGCTTGGCGAAGCCCTGCTGGAGAACCACGCTGCTCCAACACCACCACACCGTCGTGCTGCTGCTGGAGTTGTCTTCCCCAACCTCTCCCTCCTCCTTGCTGGATCAAGGCGCGGGAGACGTCACCGGGCTGCACGTGTGTTGAACGCGGAGGCGCCGTTGTTCGGCGCTTAGATCGGAATCGACCGCGATCTGAATCGCTACGTGTACGATTCCTCCAACCGCGTTCTTGCAACGCTTCCGCATCGCGATCTTCAAGGGTATGAAGATGCACTCCCTCTCTCTCGTTGCTAGCATCTCCTAGATTGATCTTGGTGACACGTAGGTAAAATTTTGAATTTACTACTACGTTCCCCAACATAAGTGACCCTGAAAGCTTCGGGAGGGGACGAGAAGATGGAGCAGTAGCCCACAAGGCACCAGGGCGCGGCCAGGAGCTAGGGCGCGCCCTGGTACCTTGTGGGGGCCATCTCTATAAATTCTTTAAAATCGGGAAACCAACAGGGGAGTCCACGAAATACTTTTTCCGCCGTCGCAAGCCTCTGTTCTCGAGAAATCCCATCTGGGGGCCCTTTCTGGCACTCTGCCGGAGGGGGAATCAATCACGGAGGGGCTCTACATCAACCTTGCTGCCCTTTCAATGATGCGTGCGTAGTTTACACGGGTCCATAGTTAGTAGCTATATGGCTTCTTCTCTCTCGATGTTCTTCAATACAATGTTCCCCTTGATGTTCTTGGAGTTCTATCCGATGTAATTCTTTTTGCGGTGTGTTTGTTGGGATCCGATGAATTGTGAGTTTATGATCAGATCTATCCATGAATATTATTTGAGTTTTCTCTGAACTCTTTTATGCATGATTGTTATAGCTTCGTATTTCTTCTCCGATCTATTGATTTGGTTTGGCCAACTAGATTGATTTATTTTGCAATGGGAAGAGGTGCTTTGTGATGGGTTCGATCTTGCGGTGCTCAATCCCAGTGACAGAAAGGGACATAACACGTATGTATCGTTATTATTAAGGGTAAAAAGACGAGGTTTATTCATACGTGAGTTTATCTTGTCTACATCATGTCATCTTGCTTAAGGCGTTACTCCTTTTCTTGTAAACTTAATACTCTAGATTCATGCTGGATAGCGGTCGATAGGTGGATTAATAGTAGTAGATGCAGAATCGTTTCGGTCTATTTATCTTGGACGTGATGCCTATATACATGATCATTGCCTTGGATATTGTCATAATTATCTGCTTTTCTATTAATTGCCCAACAATAATTTGTCTACCCACCGTATGCTATTTTCTCGAGAGAAGACTCTAGTGAAAACTATGGCCCCGGGTCTATCTTTTATCATATAAAAATCCTAAAAATACTTGCTGCAATTTTTACTTTATTTATTTTATTTTACATTTTGTGTGATCTATCTATCTATCACCAAAATGCGGTGCTCACTAGGCAAGTGATGCAACAACGCAATTGGCCTGAAACCCCAATTGTTCTTTTGGTGAAGAGGTGGAATTTTAACAGGTTTTAAATTTACCTGTCCAGTTGCACGAGTTGTTTGGAGATTGATTGGAGTGGTGCTAGGCACTGACATGTGTCCTAACAATTGCTGGCAATTCTTTGCTTGGTGCAACAAGTTTCTTCCCGGTGGGGATAGATTCTATACAATCGGGTTGGCTGTGGTCAGCTGGGCTATTTGGCTAGCTCGAAGCCGAGCTACCTTTGAGCATAAGATGATTAAAATTCGTTTGAAATTGTTTTTTCCACTTGTTCTTTCCTCTTATACTGGGCAGGACTTCAGAAGGAGAGCGACGCGGCAATCTTGCGCGGACGCACGGAGCTACTGCGTAGCGACACGATGAACTTGATGAGGATTTGCGCGACTGCTAGGAGCTCGATCGATGGATGTTAGAGGTGCTGCGTGTCTTCAGCTCGTCCCGTGGCGCATCCTAGTTCCCTCTTTTGTGTTGGAGCAATTCCAACGCGGCGACCCATTTTTCGTCCACGCATGTCCGTTTGGGTCGGCGCGGACAAAAAAGTCGGCCCAACGCGCCGACCCAAACGGACGCGCGTCCGCTTTTCGTCTGCCCGCCGACCCATTCCCGGCCCATTTTTGAGCCGGATTTGCGTCGGCGCGGACACGAGACGGACGCGCGCGCGCCCGCCTACTCCTCCCCCTGGCCCGCTGGTCGGTGGCAGCCTCCACCAATTCCCTCCACTTTCCCCAAAACCCTCCTGCCCGCGCGCGCTCCTGCAGCTCGCCATGGACGACGACCTCGATGCGGCCGCCGGCCTCGCCTCCCTCGCCTCGTCCGGCATCACGTCCGCTCCCTCCGACAAAGGCAAGCCTCGCCCCCCCCCCCCGGCAAGATCGCCGCCGCGCCCAAGCCGAAGAAGAAGCTGACGGACGAGGAGCGAGCAAGGGAGTCGGCGAAGAGAAAGGGCCGGAGGCACGCGGCGGACGCGAGGGAAGAAGCCATCGCGGCGGCCGCCATCGCCGCCGTCGCGCAGCAGGAGGCCACCAACGCCCGCGTCGCGGCGGCAACGAGGGAGGCGCTGTTGTACCTAGGGTTAAACCCTGTCCAGCACGGGCTCGTCGACTCCGCCGTGGCCGCGGCCAGCACCGGCTCATCTGCGTTTCCTCGGATGGTGCTGCCCGAGTCGCCCCGCGCGTCGGCGACGCAGCCGATGCCCGGCTTCCATGTCTACCCGCAAGCTTCCTGACTCTCCGGGGAGTGCTCGCCCGAGGTGAGCGTGGTGGCGCCTTCCATGCCCATCGACCTCAACGCCACCCCGGTGGCCGGTGGCTCGTCATCCGGAGGGACGAGGAAACGCGCGCGGCAAATGCCAGCGGACGTGCTTCCGGGCGCACGCCACCTGTTCGACGGAATGCCGGCCTCCGACGACGATGACTACATGCAGAACATCATCTTCGTGGGTGGTACGGCGGCCGCTGGCGGTGCCCCCCGGGCTGGTTACGATCCCGACGAGACACAAGGCCAGGACGGCCGAGGGCCGTTCACCCCGTCCACCTTGGATCAAGATCAGGTCACCTTCATGCGTGATTAGGTCGGCGTGGACCTGGACGACTTCCCGCTGGACCACGAGTTTCCGAAGGACTACGGACTCGAGGAAGAGGATGAGTGCGACATCGAAGGGGATCCTTTGTTCGAGGACGAGCTCGCGAACCAAGCCGCCGGGGGGAAGCAGAAACACAAGAGCAGGCGGACGAAGGCATACACGGCGGCCGAGGACAAGATTCTTTGTGAGTGTTGGAGGGACATTGGGCAAGACCCCAAGACCGGCGCCGAACAAAAGGCATCGACCTTTTAGACTCGTGTCCATCGCGAGTTTCATGAGCGCAAGAAGTTTCCGCCGTACCAAATGCAAAGCACGCGCGGGTGGGTGTCCATTTCAAAGCGTTGGAAGGTGATCCAACAAGAGTACAACAAGTTTTGTGCCACTCTTGAGAGCGTCAAGGGACGCCCCGTGAGCGGCATCGGCATGCAAGACATGGTATGCTAGGAAGCGCCCCTCTTTGTGCCATTCCGTTTATGCTTGCATGCCCATTTCTATATCCATTTACCAATGTGCTTGCATGCAATCCATTTGTAGGCATTCCAAGCTTTGGAGGCATTCAAGGTCCAACACAATGGCAAGTCCTTCCACCTCTCGCATTGTTGGAGAGTCATCAAAGATAAGGAGAAGTTCAAGGCGCAATATGCCGCCCTCATGTCGCGTGGGGGAAAGAAGGCCGTGGAGGAGGTTGGGGACGGCGAGACGCAACGGCCGCGGGGGAAGACCAACTCCAAGAAGGAGGACAAGCGGGATGCAGCCTCGAACGCCTTGATCGCAAGCGTGGAGAACATGATGACCAAGAAGGACTCGAGGGAGGAGGAGCGTCGGCGATACAAGGAAGAACAAATGAACGCCTTCATGGATATCCAAAGAAGGAGGCTTGACATGGAGGCGGAGAAGCAAGCCAAGATGCTAGAGATGGAGGCGGAGAAGCAAGCCAAGATGCTAGAGATCGAGGCCGCCAATGCCAAGACCAAGGCGAAAGAAGTGGCTCTTGCTAGCATGATGACGGGGGTGAAGATCATGAAGGTGGATCTCAACATCGTGTCGCCAAGGAAGAGGCCGTGGTTCGAGAAGATGCAGGCCGACATGCTCAAGTTCGACGACGAGTGACCTATGGTGGCGAGCGCCATCCTTTTTTGTACGCCGGCAAGTGTGCTGGCATGACCATGGTCGCGATGGCGTGGTCGAACTCCCGCCCCTTTTTGTGTGCTGGCATGTGTGTCGGCCGCTGGCAAGTGCGCCAGCTGAACTGTATGATGTTTTCTGAAGCTAGCATTGTATGCCGGCGCTGGCATGGTGCCGGCATGAACTTCGGGCGACGACATGGCCGCTCGCATGATCTATGGCCGTGGGCCTTTTTCAAAATTTGCGGGCGGACATGAAATAAGTCGCGGTCGTTGGACGCACTGCCGACCCAAATCTTAAAGAGGGCGGACGCCAAGCAGGCGGCCGACGCAAACAGACAAAAAGCGGACAAAAGCACCGTCCGTTTGGGTTCGGCGCGTTGGAGTTGCTCTTGCTATTTTTGTTGTGAGACAATTTTGGTCTCCGTTTCTGTCCCTTGATGCTTCTCTTTTGGTGTTGCTAGGTTTTCGCCCTATAGTGCTCGTCTCGATATCGAACGAGTGCGGTGCGTTTCTTGGTAGTGCTTTTTTCTCTTTCCCTGCCTATCTTGACGTGTGTTTCCGTTGCTTTCAATGGACAGGGGGTTTGCCTGGTTGAAAAACGATCACGTGCGCGAATCAATCTGTGGTTTGATGGTTAGAGGCACTGTGGTATTCTCAGCCCATTAGGGTTCAAGTCCTGGTGCTCGCAGATGATATGCCGGCTCAGTCTTTTGGAGGTGTTCATAGGGGTAGGGTGTGTGCGCGTTCATAGGGGTGAGTGTATGCACGTGTATATGAGCGATCGCGTCTGTAATGAGTTAAAAAAAAAGATCACGTGCACAATGTTTACCGGCAACGCGGAGTCGCGGACGCCGAGACGGACGCAGTCAACCGCCGGGCTGGACAGACAGACACAGAGCCGGGTCGGAGTTGGACGCCCACCCAACGTCGTCCTCCTCCTTGGTATATAGCCCACCCGCTGACACATCGCAGAAACTAATTTCCACTTTTTTGTGGTTTCATCTTCTCCGCGAGGAAGGAAGGAAGCAAATCCATTGCTCGTCATCCCAAGGTACGCACGCTCGAATTCCCCAACCCCTCTCCCCCGATCCCCGTCGATCAATCAATCCCACGGATCCGACCGCGCCGCCCCACGGATCGGCCCGAATCCACCCTCCCCCCGTTCAAAATCGCCGGATCCGCTCCCCTCCGGATCCCAATCTGACGATTTCTAAATCGATTCTTGATCCAGGCCGCCGGCGACGATGTTGGAGGAGCTGCTCATCTTCACGCGGGGCGGCCTGATCCTGTGGTCGTCGTGCCGTGCCCTCGGCGGGGCCGCCCTACTCAAGGGCTCCCCCATCGACGCGCTCATCCGCTCCTGCCTGCTCGAGGAGCGCTCGGGCGACGCGGGATTCACCAAGGACGCCTACGCGCTCAAGTGGACCTTCAACAACGACCTCGGCCTCGTCTTCGTCGCCGTCTACCAGCGCATGCTCCACCTGCTCTACGTCGACGACCTGCTCGCCGCCGTCCGCAAGGAGTTCTCCCAGATCTACAATCCGAAAAGGGTTTCATATGATGATTTGTTCACCGAGACTTTCCGGCAGCTGCACCTCGAGGCCGAGGCGCGCGCCGAGGCCATGAAGAAGTCCAGGCAGCAGCCCACCAATCCCTCCTCCGGCGCTGGCCGTGGTCCTGCCGGCAAGAAGCTTGGCCCTAATGCTCGCACTGGCGCCGGGGGCGGTGCTGGGAAGAAGAATTCTGGCTCTGGGAAGGATGATTCCGATGGCGACTCTGGGAAGGAGCAGAACGGTGGTTTCACTGCTAACGGTGGTAGCGTGGCCAAGGGTGGGCACGAGAATGGTGCTATTAAGCAGAATTCTCACACCAGGGCTGTTGTTGTTGACAATGACGGGAAGGAGAACGGGGACCCCAACGATGGGGCCTTCGATGTAAATACCTTACGTAAGAAGACAGGAGGAAAGAAGGGCGGCGGTGGCGGCAAGAAGAACGATGTGAAGAAGGCGGCCAAGACCGAGCCCAAGAAGGCTGTCAAGCAGATGAGGGTCTGGGACGACAAGCCGCCGAAGAACGAGAAGCTGGACTTCACGGACCCAGCCGACGAGAGAGGGGAGGAGGTGATAGAGAAGGTGCTTACCAACCAGGGGGACAGCATGATGGATAAGGATGAAGATCTGAGCAGCGATAGTGAGGATGAAGAGGAAGAAGAGGAGAATGCTGAGGCTGGCCAGAAGAAGAAGGGCTGGTTCTCCTCCATGTTCAAGAGGTAAAAATTGTGTTCTACATTTGTTTGCTCATATCATTAGTAGCCTATAATTAATAATCTCTCTTTAGTTGTATTGGCTTAACAAGTTGCTAGTAGTGTCAACTTAATCTATTTTGCACTCAGGTGATACTAGTAAGCGTGCACGTGCAACGCACGTAGAAACGTGAGAAATTTTTTCTCATTTATAAACATATTTTTTTCTGTGTAAAACGTAGTGTGTGAATTTTGTAAAAAAGAAGTTAAGTATTTCTAGGGCATGGAGAGAAGGGATTCCGGCATGATATAGTAATGCTAACTAACATGGTGAAGAATTGCTTTTGTTATCAGACTCAAAAACATTGTGGACTAACATGGAGCAGGGTGGCCTAGAACCAAACAAGACTTGTGGACTAACATGGAGCAGGGCGACCTAGAACCAAACATAGTTACTGCTAGTTGTGGCTGTTCATAGAGATCTCCCATGCCTTCTGGTGAAGAATGAAGTCAGTAAATCAGTGAAAACAAAAAAATAGGAGAGTGGTGATTTTGTCATAGAGCGTTAGTTTCATAGTAAGCTCCGGCACAAACTGCGGTCAGAAAATTTATCTCATTCATATTTGGTTAGTTTGGCAGTCACGTTATTCATCTCACTCTTATTTGGTTAGCTTTGCAGACATGTAACCAATTCATGCACAAATTCCGGTGACAAGGAACACATGAAATAAATAAATAAAAGATATCACCATATCACATATCATTTGAAAAATGCATTATATAATTGAAGTACAAGAACTGACCGTAGTGGGACTTTTGTCAAAATGACACATCAGAGCCATCATCTCATCTCACGGAACCTTTAACTTTAAAAAAATCATATATGATTATATGACCATAAAAGTATCATTTGAAAATTGTATTATTTCATTGAACTACAAAAATTGCGAATAGTAGGATGCTACTGGATTTTTAAAACCGTCACGACACTCCTCGCCAATTATGATGTTCCGTTGGCATAAACACCTTCTACTTTCGCTTCATTTTTATATCCCTCACATGAATGATGAACCTGCATATATTGCCGTTAAGAGTGATGCTTGGAAATGAAGGAAACATGAAATCTTGAATATTGTTGCTAACACCATGACTCGTTTGTGAAGATGTGCCATGGTCAATCCAGTTCTGGTATGAATCCATAGTCCACACTCCCTATGATCCCAAGTCTCAAACCGACGAACTAAGGAATCCATAGTCCAGACTTGTACATCAGTTTTTGCACAGGACTAACTGGAGCTTGTGCCTGATTCTATTTGATTGCTAAAGTAACAGAGCAAATAAAATAAATACAACATGAGAAAATGAAAATATATACCCAAGCTTGCAGTTGTTTACCGTATATTGAGGTGCTAGAGATTGCACTAAAAACTGTCCAACAAAGTACCATAAAAAGGTTCCTCAAAATAAATAGTATGGCACGATGGCATAGACGAATGTCACATAAAAATATAGTAAGCCTGTAGCTCAGTTGCTATACTTCTCTAATACTGAAAGCAATAGCCAAATATCACTGTATAGTTTTTTCAGAGTAATAAAAAGGTGGGCTCACTTCAGTATCCAATCCAAATTCACGCGTCTCACTCAGAACTGCTACATGATCAGGTAATTATGCATGTAACCTTAGTTGTCCAGAACACAGGGGGCTCATGCCTATTAGAAATGGAATTGTCAAGAGGTAGAGCCGCCTACTTGCCAACACCTTCAAATCTGACATAAAAAATACAGAATAGAATGTTCATGAAACAAAGCTGCAGACAATACCGAAACAAGAAAAATATCGAGCGGTGATAGAACTCAGAATAGAAATATCTCCACGAGAGACTCATCCATTCTACACCATAACTGGAGTTTTCTCAGTTTTTTTGTAATAACTGTTAGATGCTGGATTAAGTCATCCTAGTGTTAAGGCCTCTAGGGCATTTATAGTTGGTCTCAGTTAAGAAGGGTAGTTTGATGAATACAAGATGTAATTCTGCTAATTTAGAAGTCCAAAAATTCCTAATATGCACGTATAGGACACAGATTCATATAATGAAACGGGAAGTGCAAAAGAAAGTAGTTGATTACTCCACTATTTAGGTATAGAGCAGTTACCATCTCTCGAGTAAAATCGAACGTAGGATCCTGAGAAATGGTTTTCTGAACGATAACCTTTTTCTTCACTTCCTCCTCTCTTGGCAATGCATGTTTTCAAGATTTGTTGTGCTCATGATGGCTAGAAATATAAATATACAAAGGTAATTAATAAATATTCGTTCAACACTTGTTTTTGTAAATATATGTTTCAATAAAGGTAGAAAGAGATGTACAATACATTTTTCTTCCCAGTTTCCGCTGCTTCTAAAGAGATACAATACAAGGTAAATATATAATCACATGGAGTACAGGAGCAAACCATCAGTGGATCCCTAATTTACTGTTTATTTTGTCATTACAATTGAATAAATTATATGAGATAACAGGAAGATCACTCTTTTTCCAACATCTGTAACAACCAATGAGGTATATAAAAGCTAAATCCCTAGCATTACAATACTATGTGGTGTGAATTATGAAGAATAGGTGTTGTCTTAGTATGCAAAGATCTAAACCTTCGATTTTGAATAGAAATTGCTAGGGTTGATCTGAGGGATATTAGAATAACTACACACAGAATCCAGTTTCAGAATTGCAACGTATGAACTGAAGGGGAATTGTTGGCAGATGTTAGTAAGTAGAAGTAACTCTTATGCAGTATGACAGCATCAAGGCAGATAAAAAGAACAGGGCTGTCCATGTATTCTTGCTTATTACATGCATCACCAAATCTCACCTGGATCAGCAGCATATAATGTCCATGTGTTCCTGCTTGTTACACTAAGTTCAGGTGTAGAACAGCAAAAATGGCATGACAGCCTGTAATGTTCAATGCAGTAAGGTGAGATGCAAACTAATGAAGGAAAATCCATTACGTATTGCCTATGCTATTTTTATTGTCATGCTTATCATTTATTATTGGTATTGTAGGCTCTCATTCCGGGACATACAAAATAAATCTGAGTACACATCATCATCATTTTATTAAAGAAAAAAACAACTAAATCTGCAAATTAAAAATAACTTTGAAAAATATACCTCAAAGTGTCTCAGGGATGCATTTTCTGATTCGATTGGTTCATCAATAGCTTCCTTGGCCAGATAAAAAGATCCCTCAACAATGCAGCTGAAACAGGGCCTCCATGTTGTCGAACAGAAATGCGCTCTTGGATTGTTAGTACGTGTGGACTGCATAGACATCAGCACCATAGATTTTCGTGATTGTGTCGTCTAATAGTTGGTTCAATATAAATTCTTTTAAGGTGTGGACTGCATAGACATCAGCGCCATAAAATAAAAACCAATCCAAATCAAGCCTGCCTGATGAAAGCAAAAAAATCACTCATTGGAAAACCATATCATCTATCGAAGTTATTAACACCCACCTTCTCATCCTTCAAACCCACCATTCTAGGAGCAACAGTACATAAACCGAATCCTTGCATGTTAAGAACCGAATCCCCCTGTTATGTGCACGACAGCATTAGTTAATATTAAATAATATGAAGTTGTGCTCTCAAATCAAAATCAACCAGCACTGTTTATGGCAAAGAAAAAAGCACTTTCTGATTTGCGATGGAGAGATGAAGTTAAGCTTTTAGTATGGCAACACTTTTCAGTCTAGCTGCCATAAGATCATTTCAGCAGTAACTTGTGCAAAACAGTAGCAGCCTAGGTCACCACCGCGGCAGGCGGAGGAGCAGTCGGAATGCTGCACGGCGAGGACGGCGAAGGAGGCGCGGCCGACGAGGATCTGGTTGTGCAGTTCTCCGAGGCACACGGCGGCATCGGCGAGCGTGGTGGCGGAGATGACCCGGCCCTAGGGGTCCTTCCAGAACGCCTTGCACCGGGACCCCTTGTGGTTGATCAGGACGTGTGACGCCTACACCGTCTCCTCCCCCACCGCCGCCGCCGCTATCTCTCCTTCCTCCGCCGCTCCGGTCGCTTCGGGTGGTTGGCTCCGTTTGATCGAGCCCATGGAGCAGCAGCAGACGACGGGCTGGTGATTTTTTGGGAGAGACTGGATCGGGAGTTGACGGGCATCTGGCCACCGGGATTGAGAGGATGTTGCGGCTGCGTCTCTTTCTATCTCAGATTGTGGATCGGGAGGGGTTGGATGTGTGCGGGGTCTCCGCCCTCCGCCATTTGCTGATCGGGAGAGTGATCTTTTGATATTGTTCCGTGATTTGGGGAGCATCGAGCGGATCGGACCCACGCGTGGGAGTCTGCCCGGCAGAACATTAAATCTCAGCCGTGTGATTAGATGGCAGATTACTGGATAAATACAGACTATTGGATTTCATCAGTGGATTAGATTGGAGGCTTCAGGTTGTCCCGTGTACATTTTGTTTTGGTGGCTGTAGAAAAATTTCAGTTCGCTCTTTTAATAGTAGTATAGATGAGCGTTAACATAATGTTCTGCCATACTAATTCTATAGTTAAAACCACGTAATGGAAATAAGATAGTAGATAGTTTAGTCTCCAGAAGCACTATATGACTTTGATGTCTAATAATCATTGTTCATTATCTGAAATAACAAGTTATGGTTTGGGTCTCAATGATTAGTTGGCTGATAACAAGAATTAGTATCCATTTTCATTGAGGAAAGAGATGCAGATACGTGAAACAAGATTTATTCACCCAAATTTGCTTAGCTAAACCATTACCTAACTGCACCTGCCACCTCAGTTTGCACACTTATACACACATACCTGGTATGGTGGCACAGTACATATTTTAGTTGTATTCCAAAGAAAACATAGAGAAAATGTGATATAGAACAGCAAGTTGAGTTTGAAACCTTGAATATAAGCATGTTAACCATGATACAGGGTACGTATCTGAGGTGGTGGTTAGTCTTTAACTGCCTGTAATATATTAACTAGAATTTTTGTTCTCTTCTAACATTCTGCATTCAAGTAGTGTTTGCCAGCTTGTTAGCTTTCTCTCACAATTTTGCAATCTATGAACATATCACTTAATTGCAACATTTGTATTTTTTCTGTGCTCAGCATTGCAGGTAACAATGTACTTGAGAAGTCTGATCTGCAACCTGCACTCAAAGCTCTTAAAGATAGACTGATGACAAAGAATGTGGTACGCATTTCTTCATATTACTCGGCGACTTGCTTCATATTTAATAACCTTATTAAACCAGCTCTTTGTAGTTTGGTTCTTCATCTGTCTGGGTAATGAAATTGGCCTTGTTTGCGCAGGCTGAAGAAATAGCAGAAAAGCTTTGTGAATCAGTAGCAGCTAGCCTTGAGGGCAAGAAGCTAGGATCCTTCACAAGAATTTCTTCTACTGTTCAGGTTTGCAGCACACACCACTCTGAATCACTTAACATTTACATTCAAGCAGACATTCTGTACAGCTTCCTCATGCACTTCATTTGATTTTCGCTTCTTCAGACAGCTATGGAGGAGGCTCTTCTTCGCATTTTAACTCCAAGGCGATCCATTGACATATTAAGGGATGTACAAGCTGCCAAGGAGCGTGGCAAGCCATATGTCGTTGTTTTTGTTGGAGTGAATGGAGTTGGAAAATCTACCAATCTTGCAAAGGTTTAATATATTTCAAATGCCGTCCATGAGAAAACATACTTCATTTGAAGAATTTGCTCACGTCATCCTGTCTTGCATCTTTACAGGTCGCTTATTGGCTTCTTCAGCATAACCTCAGTGTCATGATGGCAGCATGTGATACCTTCAGATCTGGTGCTGTCGAGCAGCTGCGGACTCATGCTCGCAGGCTTCAGGTACTGACCATCTCCTCTTGAGTAACACAACAGTTGTATGTACCCAGTTTTGCAGCAGCTCACATTGAACTTTGTAGGTCACTGTTTTGTTTTGTAATCATATAAGAGTAATGTTATAATCATAGTTTGTGTGCATATTGTGAATCTATTCTGCTCAAGCAATATAATGCACTTACATTTTGTGGAAAACCAATTGGGAAGAATCCTACTGCATGGCTTCATGATAAATATAGGTAAAAGAATAAGGTGTAATCAGTGCCTGTAGTATGAGTGTCTGTAAATGTGGCCTCATTAGCTCATCTGTATATAACACATCTTTTGCTCAACTTCTCCTGGTGACCAAATATGCGTCCTGCTGTTTTGCTTAGTATGTTGTGTTTTTTCATCGGGAACTTAAATGCACAACTTGTACCTTTTTGAATGAAACCACCAACTTGTAACTTGATCCTTACATGACGACATTGTGTACAGATACCTATATTTGAGAAGGGATATGAGAAGGATCCAGCAGTTGTAGCGAAGGAAGCTATTCAGGAAGCCACTCGAAACAAATCAGATGTTGTTCTTGTTGATACGGCTGGCCGTATGCAGGTTGGTCTAGTGGCTTAACTGCAATGTACTCGTATCTGTCTGTTCTTCTTGGACTGTGTTGTTATTAAATCTTAACCGCCCTGCCCTCTCACACTGTTCTGATACATTTTGTCTTGTGGATTGATGTTGCCAGGATAATGAACCACTCATGAGAGCACTCTCCAAGCTCATCAATCTCAACAAGCCAGATCTGGTTTTATTTGTGGGAGAGGCATTAGTTGGGAATGATGCAGTCGATCAGCTCAACAAGTTCAATCAGGTACTGATTTTGCAGTGACAGACAGATTGAAGCAACCAACATACATGTTGTATTTTCTTTCGTTACTGACTGCTTTGAACTTTTCTTTTCTTGCACAGAAATTGGCAGATCTTTCCACTGTTCCCACAGCGAGACTGATTGATGGTATCCTGCTCACCAAGTTTGACACTATCGACGACAAGGTAGGGGGAGCGTGTGCCGAACATATGGTCGATTAATAATCACTACAACCAACTCCTCTTTTACAGCTTCTGATGACGAGTTTATGAAAAATATATGCAGGTCGGAGCCGCGCTGTCCATGGTTTACATATCTGGATCTCCGGTCATGTTCGTCGGATGCGGCCAGTCCTACACTGACCTGAAGAAGCTGAACGTGAAATCCATTGTGAAGACCCTCCTGAAGTAAAATGGTAGTAGTACATGTCGTGCTCCGATATGTGTGGCATACCAAAGAGTCTCTGTTATATCTCCAAATATCCCCCGTGACCTCGTCGTTTTCTCGTTTGGTTTGGTGTGGAACTGTCGTCCCTAGCGAACTTTCATGGTTGCTGTTAACTTATTCTGTTGTGTGGATCATCGTGCTTGGTTGCCTCAGAAATTAATTATAAATACAATAATATGTGGCCTATTTCATATTGTGGGTGTGTGTCTTGGATAATATTGGCCTGGCTGGAAGTTATTGATGTCGGGGCATTGCCTAGACATGCGAAAATGATGATATCTCATTGAAACTTTTGGGTGAAGCAAAGCAGGGCTGCATACCTGATGTATCTGCAGGGTTGATGTTTGTACAATATTGTGCCCAAATGGAGGCATACCCAACGATGGCGACGAGGCATGAGCCGGATCAGGCCAGACTTGTGTCGTGGTGGTGGCATGTGCGGCACGCACATTTAGCAAACCCTAAGATATTGAAGAAGCAGCTGCTTCTTACAAAGATGGCATGGGTAATGGTATGACGATGAGCTGGTTGATGAAACAACCTTTGGCCTAGGCTCCATAATCTTATATTCCCTTCGTTTCTAAATATAAGTCTTTTTAGCGTTTCTAAATATAAGTCTTTTTTACAGATTTTAATATGGACTAGAGACTACTCGTGTTTCTAAATATAAGTCTTTTTAAAAACTTTAATATTGACTACAGTATGAGTGGGGCGATTTGGTGCCCGGGCTCAGATGAGCCCGGGCATGAACAGTACCATAATTTGAAATAGAAAAAAAGTTCAAAAAATTCCAATTTTTTTTGTGGTGCATGATGCTTCTGTGTGTGAACTTTGTTCAAACTTTTGTAAAGTTTGGACATTTGAGGAGCTCGTGGCAAAAATAAAATAAAATCGGATGTCTGAGAAACTTTTGAAAATCGCATTGTTCACACTTGATTTTGTCTTTTTTGCCACTAGCTCCTCGATTGTCCAAACTTCACAAAATTTTGGAATTTTTGGAACTTTTTTTCTATTTCAAATTAAGGTACTGTTCACCGGGCTCATCTGAGCCTGGGCTCTGGGTTGAATTATCGCTAGAGTATAAGTCTTTTTAGATATTTTAATATGGACTAGAGACTACTCTAGTCCATATTAAAATATCTAAAAAGACTTATATTTAGAAACGGAGGAAGTATATGCTACCTCCATCTCAAAATATAATACATTTTTTAAGGCTAAAACTTACAGTACAAACAAGGTCATCTAAAATTGCATCCAGGCCCATAGACATCTTGTGAAACCTTCTTGTTGGTCTGTCCATGATCTCTCTTGGGCTGGAGCCTGAAAACTTGTTGCCAATCATGGATGCAACTGCTGCTTATTTCCTCCTCGTCGTCGCTGCATCTGGCAGATAACCATTATCTTCTTGTCTCATATTCCGATCTCCGCCCTCGGCGCGACCAGCCGTTGACGCGCATTCGCCCCATTGTCCAGCTATGGCCTGTCTCTCTCTCTCTCTCAGCAAATCTGGCCCATCATCAATCAACAGGATAAACATTCCATTCCAGGCACATTATTACATTACTATTACTACCTTATCATCATTTTATATTGCTGTGTTGTTCACTTTGGCCATTGTGTAAAGTATTTTTTAACCTGAGATTCGATGGCCACAACACATGGCACATATATGGTGAACTCTTAGAGAGACCAAGGAGGAGCCTTGCCCTCGAAGTTATTAGAGGAGCATCTCCTCTCCTCTTCCTTTCATTGCGCCGGCGGCCCTTTTCCATTTGCTAGATGCCTCACGGAAGACAGACTGGTGTAGACGCATTAGCGGCCGTCCTCCTCTCCTCTCCTCTCCCCTCCTCTCCGGAGGATATATTCCTTCCCGCATGCTTTGGTTTGCTTTGCTTTATTGAGTTGAGTTGCGGTGCCAAAAAGAGTTTTATTGTTTAACCTTGCTGCATGCCATGTTTTTTACACAATCATCTTAAGCACGCACCGCACTCCAGGAGCACAATATCTCCGATTATTCCCTTGTACATTGCATTTGCTGGTCATAGATTTTTTTCCCGTAAAAAAACTAGTATATGTGGGTAATGATCTGACAGGCGATCCCAAAATTATACTTTTATTCTTGTTTCCTGGCAAGAAATTAGGAGTGACATTTAGGGAAGGTTCTGGTTTTCGTCGTCGCTTAACTAACTTCTTGTTTTTCCCAGGTATATTCAACCAAATCAACCCATCTTAACTAAAGGAAATCGCTACAAATCTCATGTCAGACTTTTAAGCATGACAAATCTGACGGCCGGGATGGCAGTTAAGTTGTCATGAGCATGACAATTTCCTTCAACAAGCATGTCATGCCTAAGAATTTGATGTCAGATTTTTAACATTTCCAAAATTAAACTCTATTTCTTTTCAAGCATGCATGCATGCATCCAATTTATTCTTTTTTGTCAGCGGAGTAAGCAGCAGGAGCCAAGATTCTATCTCAAGTGCCACCTGGCAATTCAGACCAACTGAACAACTTCCTTTGTCCTGGTAAGTGAGTGAGTCTTCCACAAGTCTCCTACCAAGCAGCACAATACATGCATGCACATCTACTTTTCTGCTCTTGTGTATAAGACTCAAAGACTAATACGAGTGCTGTCTGTCTGTCTGTCTGTCTGTCTATCTGTGTTGGTAACTGTTCAGCTTCAGGGTTGCGATGGAATCAATAATGGACATGTATGTGTCAAGCAGCAAGTAGGCATGACTCTTGCTAGACTTGCAGCGCATACTCACACATGTGCAACTTAACCCTAGTTAATGTGAATCTGCAGTTGACTCCAGGCATAGGCGAGTCTTTCGTTTCTCCTACTTTCGGTTCTCGAACATTTCGTTTGTTTGAATTCAAATGCCGAAACATGAGGACCTAACAAAGTCTTCTCTACTACTACTACCATCTTAAGACTGGAGAAAAATACATTCCACACATTCAAATATCTCGCCGTCACCCTTCCCTTATTATTTCCTCTTCTTCGAAACCAGAGACCTCTTCATGTTGAAACCTCAACTCTTTCCTGTGAAAATCCGGCAAAATTTAAAACTTTTATGTTGCCAGCATTGCCATGAAAGTGTCTTTTTGTTAGGTAATATATGCAAGTGTGTGTGCCCATGAACTTCATAACTCTTGAACATAAAAGAGCACTATATTAGAGAAAGGGGGAGGAAGAAAAGTCTCACAGTCTGAACCGAATCCCACTCTCCGAGGAGGCTTCACCATGACACACCCTCCTCTTTAGATTTTTCCTTTAATTTAGCCTCTCTCTCAGAAAGGTGCCGGTCTTTAGCTCTTTCCAGGGGCGGCATTCCTTGTGCTGGTGCCCACAAGCTTGGTGCTACTGCTCTGTTCAGTGCTCACTCCTTGTGTAGGTGAGGCTTTCAGGATCCGATTCCCTGGGTCTTTGAGCTTTCAGTTCCTGTTGCAGCATAAAAATGGCTTGGTTCTACTTTGTGATCTTGGTGATTCATTCACTCACTCATGGTGCTTTAACCGCCTCGCCTGTGCGCCGAACAAAAGTTCGTGCCTATGGGGTTTTAGTAATGGTAGGAGATGGGTGCATCGCATGGGGAATAAATAAAGCAGGTCTTAGTCTTTGCAACTGATGGATTGGTTTAGAACAGCCTAACCATGTGGTTACTGGTTAGGCTGTTTATGTAGTGGTTGCAGAACTGTAATTTTGTTGGGTGCCTGAGGAATGAGTTTTCATCATGAAAACAAATGATGCATTCAGTCAGAATTACCGCAGATTCATCATCTGTGCAGAGTGGAGGCCTCAACTTGAGAAACAGTATCTGAATCTTCAAGCCATATATTTCAGCTTCGCATGAAGTGTTAAATTTCCCCTAATGCTCATGGATCAATCCTCCACAAGCCTAACCCTGGACCATGTATGATCTTTTCATCCTCATTTTGGGTGACATCTTGAACAGAACAACTCCACATTTCACCTCCTCTTATCCGGTGAGGCGTTCGACTGCTCTTCTTCTTCTTGGCTGCTGATTGGTGATGTACAATTGCGCGAATCTGACAATAAGACAAATCCTGAATGAGAGAACTCAGCACCTTAGGGACAGCTATAACCTTATCTGTTTATTCAATCAGTCCTGCAGATAGCATCAGGGGGGCGGCAGCATAAGGAGCATAAGCATATTGGACTGTACCCTCACAACATTGTCCCAACGTGGACGAATTTGGGACTGCAATTAGCAGCACAGGTGCTGATGACAGGAGATGCTTGGTGCCATTGAGGTAAAGCACGCCAGCTTTACGCTGCGATTGACATCAGAACAAAACACACGATTCGGTTCATGTTGCAGCGAGAAATTCCATCTTGATAAGCAACTAATGCCTGTCGATCACCCGCGCTGTTGCGCAAACAACGGTAGGGGCTCACCTATCTGCTCCAAAGAAGATTCGCAGACGAGACTTGTTATTTCTCCATCCTGAGGAATAGATAAACATGATGAGCAATGAAGCATTCATTATTCGAGCATGGATGACACACGTGCGGTTCATACCTGCCCCAGTACATACCCAGAACTTCAGACAATGGCAAGGTAATTATCAACTTGACAACTAGGGGTCAGTCCTCATTACAAATCTTCTTGTGACTGCATTTGAAGAAGATGCTTACAAGGCTGATGGTTTCCCTTTTCATCTGACAGAAGGAAGCAACATGGAAACTGCTGGCATTAGGGTTAACAGTTAACAATGTTAAGATGCTGCAAGTATTAAATGGGTAGACAGATTTTTATGTTGTTTATTTTCACCTGAGAGAAGGAAGCAGCCGAGAAACCGGCGGTACCTGAGTTAACAATGTCAAGATGCTGCAACCTGCAACTTCAAGTATGAAATGAGTAACATATACCCAATTGCTAAGTTGAGACTTCAGAATAAGAATGACAGCATATGCATACGAGGTATGCCACGCAAATCTAATCAAGCAATGGATAACAAATTGTGTAGATGAAACCATCAACGCTCATGAAAGATCCTTCGCTCAGCCAACTTTGGAGATGATACAATGCAAACCAAAATCTCACAAACAAACAAACAAAAATATGTCTGCTGCTTTATGTTGCGCCACTAACATCCATGGCCGCTTTATTCTCAGTCTTGCTGCATTCCACATTTGTCAACTTGTAAATGTTCTCCCAAGTACAATATCAAAAAGGCGATTATTGTTCTTAAACACGCATTTCTCATGCAATTCTACTTTCCAGGTGTCTGGAGGTTCCTGAAGGAGAGAGCTTTCTCAAGGCATCGGATTACGGAGATCTAAAATTATGATATTCTATTTTGTTTTCACTGTACCTCACCTCACCAATCATGCATTAGCATCTTCTTGTCTAGTTTTAAGAATAAATATAACAATATGTTTTCTTGATATTATGGAAGTTGGACTAGATAAAAAGTTAACTAATAATTAAAGATACAACCGTCCGGCAGCAATTTGTCCGAGAAAGTTCTCTAAATTTATACCGCATATGTACTATCGATTTCTTTTAACTGAAATGTGCGAAAGTGTTGAATCAAGATCTTCATTGATCTGGACCAAAGGCAAAGTTTGTCTAAAAGCCAGTGTTCCTAACGATTTCAGAACTTTCAGAGAAAATGATACACTGCAAAGCCAAAGCTTCTGACCATGTATGATGCCTAGCATAAATTTACTTATAGAAAATACCTTCATTGCTAGTACAATGAGCTACATTTAGTCGAACAGAGCAAATATGGTATTACAGAGTACATGTAGCCTGCTAGCTTGTAATTCAATGGAAAAATAGTCCCAGGCGAATAAGAAGGAAAAAAAATGGACAAGTAGTGCAATACACAAATCATTTATAATCCGCCCGTATGTAGAGACAACTTCTAAATTACTTGTAACTTTTTTTCAAGAATTCTTTGATTCAAGTTCCAGAAATTTTGATCATATTAGATGTCAATTTGTCAGATCCTGGAAGATTTGAATGTCTTGGTCTTCTTGACTAAATGCGTATTGTTTTCCCAGTCCACCACCACCAACAGAGCTGAACATTATTTCCTCACATTTTTTCTTTTACTGTAATGCCTCCTTTCACAGAAGTATATCCAAGCATTTCGAGAACATGAAGATTATGGACAATCAATAATGGCCATCACAATCCTCTAAAGCAAGCAAGTTTTTCTTATTGGGAGTGCCTAGAACTCATCTAGATGAGATATAATTTGGTCTCATTCGCCTGAAAAACAAAAGAGTGTTTAGATATAATTTGGTCTCATTCGCCTAGAATTCATCTGAATTATTTGAACTGAAGGATGCAAGGTTATGAGTGTTACTTTTTTGGAACTGTATTATATAGTGCTACCTCCGTCTCAAAATATAAGACGTTTTTGTAGGCTAGTTAACAGATAACCAATAGCAAGATAAATGGCCGAATAGCGGCTTTGATGGAACATTTCAAACACCATAACCATATTTTGATTTCACATGAAAATAGTAACATGACTACTAAAATACATTGATACTGAACCAGACCTTGCAGCCTGCCAAACAAAATCTACTCAAAACAAGTGACATGATCAGCAGAACATCCATCAAGGTGGCGGCGAAATGCTTAACGACTAATTTGATCGTCGCAGCAGAAATATTTGTTAGGATCATTAGTCCTAACTAACCTACCGACTTGTGTTCATCATGGCAGCTCCTTCAGCATCTCCATGCCGACACCGACACCAGCTCCGCGCGCTGCCAATGCAGGACCAGCGATCCGGCGCGCTTCTCCACGCGGAAGCCCCTCACCGGCACCTTCTTCAGGAGCGAGTCGGCCTGCGCCTCGGCGAAGTTGCTTATGTGCACCGGCACGAACCCGGCCGAGGTGAACATTGTTCGCCATGGCAGCAGCTTGTCCCCGGCGGTCGCGGCCTGGTGCCTTCTGATCACGCAGCTCTCGATCTTTGGCTGGATCAGGAAGCGCTCGATCTTGCTCGCGACATCGGGCTCGGTGCCCACGGCGTCCAGGGACTCGAGCAGGAACGCGCAGGACTGGAATGCCTGGAGCAGGTGCGCCGCGAACGGCAGCTCGCCGCGGTCACCACTGCGGTCGACCGAGATGACAAGCTTGGCGCCGAGCCGCCTGACCAGGTGAAGGACCGATGGCACCGCGGCGGCGTGAACTGAGCCGACGGGAAGGTGCACGGCGATGGCGTCGCCGCCGGCAATGGCGAGGAGCTCCGTGGGGTCGACGGAGTCGAGGTTGAACACGACGAACTGGAAGGGGACCCCGAGCTCGGCGGCGAAGTTGGCGAGGTTCTCGTGGATGAGCTGCAGCTCGAGCGGGTGGTGCGTCGACGGCAGCACCAATGCGGTGACCTTGAGCACGGCCCCGGGGCGGCGCTGCGCCAGCTCCTGCATCAGCGACGCCCACTGCTCGCCGACGCCGATGTCGAAGTCGAGCACGTGGATGCAGCCAGCGCCGCCGAGCTCGTCGAGCACGGCCTGGACGCAGGTGAAGTGCGCGAACTGGAGCACCGGGGAGAGCTCGGAGAAGGCCTTGTAGGCGCCGAGCTTGAGGAGGACGTCGACGGGCGTGGATGCCACGGACGCCGAGGAGGCGTGGGCGCCGGTGGTGTCGAGGGCAACGCTCAGAGCCTCCTTGAAGTAGAAGGCGGAGCGGAGCAGCGGCGTCCCGGCCGCGGGGGCGGCGGGGAGCCGGTGATTGAGCCGTGCCAATATCTGGCGCGCGCCGTAGGCGTCGCCGGCCTCGACGAGCCGGGCCGCCTCGGTGAGCTGGTCCACCGCCGCCGCGGCCGCGCCGTCGTCGACCGGCGCCTCCGCCTTGGGCTTCAGGGCGGCCGCAGCGCCGTGGCCGGCGAAGGGGGGCAGCTTGGGCGGCGCCGCGCCGGCCATCGGGTGCCGCTTCGCCGGCGCCGGCGCGTCGAAGGAAGGGAACGCGCCGGCGTGGAACGCGTGCGGCAGGTGGTGCTGCTGCTGATGCAGGGCAGCGCCCGGCGAGGGGCGGAAGGGCTGCTTGGTGTCCTCGCCGGCGAGCGTGAACGGGAGGCCGTGGCCCGTGCCCCCCATGAGCGGCGGCGGCGGGTGGGGGTGCCGGGAAAGCATGCTGATGCGGTCAAGGTCAAGATCCGGGGGGTCGCCGTCCATGGCGGCCCCGGAGTCGTCGTCGTCGTCGTCCCCGCCGCCGATGATCCAGCGGAGGAAGGTGCTGTCCTGCGAGGAGGGCGGCGGGTGCGGGTGGCCCTGGCCCTGGTCCTGCATCGCGGCGGCGTGGGGGTCGCCCCAGCCAGCCATGTCGAGGGGCGGCAGGTGGTGGACCCAGTCGTCCTTGGCGTCGTCGTCCGCCGCCCCGGGGCCCGGCGGCGTCGGCGGCCATGCCTGCGCCGGCGGGGCCGCGGAGACGTTCTTGGCGAGGGCCGCCACGCCGGCGGGCAGGGGCGAGGGGGAAGACAGCGTGGGATGCGCGGCGGGGCTGGCCCTGCGGTCGAGCACCGACGCGGGGTCCCAGAGGCCTCCTCCGCCGCCGCAGGCGAGCTGCTGGTGGTGGTGGTCCTGGTGCTGGTACTGTCGCCGGTCGCCGTGCGCGTGGGCGGGCGGGAGCAGCTGGAATGTCGTCAGCTGCTGCGTGGGCATCGATCCCCGCAGCCGCAGGTGGGCATGGAGCGAGCGAGCGAGCGAGCGGGCGGGCAATGGCGCGGTGGAGGTGGTGGAGAGGGAGGGGGGAGCAGTGAGCGTCAGTTTTATTCGTTGGCGGGCGGGGTTGTGTCCGTGTCACGTTGCGGAATGGTAGCGTGCAACGTGAAAAAGGCGCCCAACCCAAAGCAGGCAGCCTTCCTTCTCCGGCCCCTCCCGACCGATGGATCAATCGACCTGGCGCCCCTCCTTTTCTGTCTTTCTTCTACCTCACACGACGACGCTGCTTTTCTCCCTCGCACGCTTGGCTTGGCCGACCACTCCATTGGCCGTTAAGCTTGTCGTAAAGGACAGGAGGACACGTGGAGCGTCGATGCCGACACCATCGATGCAACATACTACTCCCTCCGTTCCTACATATAAGTCCTTTTAGAGATTCCACTATGGACGGTGACGACCAGGGTTAGGTTTGTTCGACCCCTATCTATAGGAGGGCACCATGCTCTTTTTTTTTTTTGCTAAAGGAGGGCACCATGCTCTGTGGACATACGTAGTCGAGGCATGAGGGCATGACGGCATCGGGGATGTGGTCGGCGGATGTGAGGCTGCAGCGGTGGTGTAACCGGGCCGAACTGCAGTCCAAGCACTGGTTAGTGTGCAAAAATAGAAAATTTTGACGATTCTAGATGGATGTCCCAGATGTTTCCTGTGGAATAGGTGGAGCTTCATGATCATTTCATGAAAAAACCCTGCCCAGCAGTTATGTATAAATTAGGTCCTTCCACCAGCTCCCGTGGAATCCATCTAAGACAACCATCCAACATCCAACGCCTCTCATTGGATTCTTCTATTTTAGCACACTAACAAGTGCTTTCATTATAGTCTTCCCCGATGTAACCCTACATCCAACGTCTCTGCCACTCTGGGTCAAAGGTGGTGCGATAGTGTTCGGGAGCGGGAAGGCGAGGTCCTGTACCTGCTTCTAACGTTTTCTCTAGCTGCGTAGGTGGGCCTCATGATCGCGCAACGTTGGGATCCAGCTTGCGAGTCGTCATTAGCATGTAGAATGGTTGTCGGCAATGATGGCTCTAACAACAAGTATGTGCATACTCTGGATGAAAACCTGTGAGCTCGCCTCTCTCCGGCTTGATGAGACAATTTCGATGTGTACGCGTTGTGCCTTTGTTGAACGTGTTGGCTCGAAGCTTGGCTTCATGATGAAAATAGGAAGTTCAATCTTCGGCTGGACCCGTCAACATCGGCGTACGTGCGGTAGTCCCTTCCTGAAGGGTTTAAGAGTAGCGTGCTTGTTGTCATAGGGTTTTTGGAGATACTATCGCGAGGCAGATCTTTTCTGAATGACCCCGTGTGTTTCTTCATTTATTTTTTTGCAAGAAGATTTGTTTGGCATCGATGCTTGGCTTTGCATGGCATTGTTGAGTAATCAATGATACATTAGATACCGGGGTTGGTCATGTTAAACATACCAATCGCGACCGATGAACTGATTGGCAAGTATTGGTGTTAGGAAGCTCTTCTTTCTACACCTCTGGTACTCCCTTCGTAAAGAAATATAAGAGCGTTTAGATCACTATCTTTACAGTGGGAGTAATTAACAAGCTGAAGGTCTCCATGCAAAATCAAAGGAAGATACTATCGACTGAGACATAACGAAGTCTAAATCGACTTAGACTTAGCAAAACTGAAGAAAAAAAGGTTGGTCGTCTAGTTTGTTTCCATCCGTTTCCCTAGCAACAAGTCAACAGCTAGTATTACGTGCTGGACTTGGTGTGCTAACCAAAAGTACCAAGGACTTGTCAATGAGTGTCTACTTCTTTCCTGTCAAAATAACCGGGAGAAATCGGGACAACGTAGTACGGCGTAGCAAATCTTCCGGTGGCCACTTTTGTAAACGGCCGGTGAAATGAAATGTTGCACCATTGCGGCGACTAGACCGCACCTCCAAGTACATACCTACCTACTCTCACTTGTTAGTCCATTGCACTTTGGTTGGAGTTGTTCTTTTTTTTTTTTACATCAATACTTTGGTTGGAGTTGTTTGTATATATATGTCGCCGCAATAACTATAGGTAAGTTGCCTGGTTTTTGATTTGAGGTCAGTCATTCGGGGAGAAGAGGAGGCGAAGCCCCGAGGCCGAAGACGAAGGTGCCACGGCTCAGATGGAGGTGAGTCGGAGGTTGACGGTTCTGCCTGGGGGCGGGCTCATCGGAAAAATTTTGGTGCTCGGGGGGGGGGGGGGGGGGGGGGGGGAGCGACGACGAGTGGAGGACGTGGCCGTATGCCTGCACGTGAGTGCGCGCGTGTGTGTGGTGGTGTGTGTGTGTGGGGGGGGGGGGGGGGGGGGGGGTGGGGGGAGGTCGGACGACGACGAGTGGAGGACATGGCCGACTGGCCGTATGGCCTGGCCGTGGAGTGCGCGTGTGTGTGTGTGTGTGTGGGGGGGGGGGGGGGGGGGTGGGGGGGGGTGGGGGGGGGGGGGGGGGGGGGGGGGGGGGGGGGGGGTGGGGGGGGGGGTTTTTTTGTGTTTGTTTTTTGTTTTGTTTTTTTTTTTGGGTTTTTGTTTTTTTTTTTTTTTTTGTTTTTGTTTTTCTGTATTCTTGTTGTTATGGTTTTGTTTTTTTTTTTTTTTTTTTTTGTTTTTTTTTTTTTTTTTGTTTTGTTGTTTTTTTTTTTTTTGTATTTTCTTTTTTTCTTTTTTTGTTTTTTTTTTTTTTTTTTTTGTTTTTTTTTTTCTTTTTTGTTTTTTTATTTTTTTTGGTTTTATGTTTTTTTTTTTCTTTTTTGTATTTTTTTTTTTTTTTTTTTGTTTTTCTTTTTTTTTTTTTTGGGGGGGGGGGGTGGGGGGGGGGGGGGGCAGGGTCGGAAAGAAGATAAAACAGTACCTATTTGTGAGAAGAAACTGAATACAATCCAATAGCTGGAAAATTCGACTGACCCAAATTTCTTTCAGGCGCCCAGCCCATATGTTGTACTCCATCTATAAAGAAATATAAGAGTGTTTAGGTCACTACTTTAGTTATCTAAACACTCTTATATTTCTTTACGGAGGGAGTAGAGTAGTATATGTTGCCCGTTGAAACTATCTATACCTAGGATGCAAGTGACAAATGCACGGTTAATTCGAGCTAGCTAGCTAACTTTGTGCATGCATGGAGCAATAGGCGTTAGACATTGCTCCCGTATGCATGTGTATGATTGAGCAAGAAGATAAATCAGTACCTATTTGTGTGGGGGTGAGGCATGCGCTAGCTAACTTTGTACGATTAACCCGAGCTTGCTAGCTTGTGCATGCACAGGGATCAATACTGCTAGGTGTTTGACATTACTCCCGTATGCATGTGTTCCGCATCGATCGTTGCTTGCGATTAATCCACTACCAAGATTAACCATCAGGCCAGACAGCAGTGCATCATCATGGATGCATCTGCATGTTCCCAAATCCCAATAGGTAGATATCATATACAGTACATCTAATCTAGCCATGGCATTAACAACTCCCAACACTGCCTTGATTGAGCAGTCTCATGAGCCATGTGAGAGCACCATACACACATAATATAAAAACCAAAGATGCAGCTGTATATTATGAGCAGGTTTGGGCAATTTGCACGACAAGAAGACAAGCGAGACAAAATTTATATGCATGTACAACCTGGCCCGTCGGTCGGTGCGCCGCTCGGGGTCGTGGTCTACGGGATTCTATATTGTCACTATGCGTACGACTCGTACTAGCTAGTGATTAGTTAATCATGGAGTACTCAAATCTGCAGCTACTAGTAGTTGATTGGATCTGCACTGGAGGCTGCTAATCAATCAATCGATCCACAGAGCCAGTTAAGGAGACAAGACATGACAGCTGCGAGTGTTGAGTCGCTTGGGGTGTTGATTTCCTGGCAAAGATCAGTATACATTGTATATGTACCAGTTACAAGGATGGCACTACATGTATGTGTTTCATGTGGATTCATGTGTGTGTATGTCATGGCCACCGATGCAGATGAGTACTCGGGGGAGTTCGCAGGCGTCAGTGCGCGTCACAGGGTTCACCTACGAGGCGTTCCTACCCTAGCGCCGCCACCACCAGGCGATCAGGGAGAGGCGATCTATTTCCTCCTATCTCCACCGGCCGGGGCGCTGGCCCCCTCTCCCTTCGGCCGCTGCTCCGGCGGCAGGAGGAAGGGGGGACCCCGTTCCTTCACTCTGTAGTTAGGGTTTGGATTTGTAGGTCGTGGTGCGTCGTTGGGGTGGTGGGAGCGGCGCCTGGACGAATAAATCTGCCTCAACTCCACTCCCACATTGGCGGTGTCTTTCACGGCGGCGTCTCGGAGTTGATGGCATCGTGTCTCTGTCGATCCCTCAGATCGACAGTGTTAGGGTTCATGGATGGTGTTGGTGAGGCGGTGGCGGCGACTCCATCAGGTGTGTCTCTCATTCTGCTCTGTCCCCGTTGCTGTGGCGTTGTCTCCGATGTCATGGTGGAGCAGGGAGGTTTTGTCATTCAGGAGTACGCGCAGGCGGTTGTCTACGCAAGTGACAGCTGGAAGATGGAGTATCTTGTGTTGGGTCTGTGGTCGAAGGCTGACAGTTCTGGTTTCCTCCTCCGACGTCGTCGTCGTCATGCGGGGGTGTCAGTGCTAAAGTTCGATGGCGTGTCCGGGGACATGTTGCCCCAGTCTGATTCTTTCAACGGCTATGGTTTTGCTTCTGGCAAACTACTTTGGAGGTCCGTAAAGCTGCTGATCAGCGATGGAGCCGCATCGAGCTTGGATGAAGAGGTGATCTGTGTTTTTATTCTTTGGTGGCCGCTTCGGTGGTGTCGAAGGAAAGGGACAGGCGCTGGTATTTTGCATAGGATTTTCCTATCTTTTCAGTTATGTATGGTCGATGCTTACGTGCCTTGTAACTTGATCTTTATTCTATATAAATAAGACACACATTACCATGAAAAAAAAAGATGAGTACTCGGGGAAACATCTATGCATCAAGCCATCGACGCATGTCGATCGATTGCTGCTTATGTTTGCCGTATCTGGGGATTTTGTGTCGATCGTATCATTGCATGCAATTTGCAACAAACAAAGAAACAAACGATGTGCATGCGAGATGCATGTCTAAGCAGATGCCATCCACATCGTTGGTCGAGACAAACATCATTGGTAGGAGATTTGGAAGAGCACCAAGGTTTTTGCATCGCATATATTGACTTTGCTTTGTGATACTAGTTTATACGCATAGATTTGTGGTGTGGTTTCCTGTGGGTTGACCTGAATTAATTGCCCCATCATCTAGCTCGCACTAGCTAGCAGCAGGATACTCTTGCTTTTTATTAGCTCGGAGTCGGGAATGGGTCAACAGCTAGGCTAACTTAGTGAGATGCAATGACACGAGAAGAGTCAGAAGGTACTAAAAACAAAAAAGAGAAGAACCAGAAGGATCTTAAGATAGAATGTCAGTTGTGTTGTATATGACATTCTAGTTGGGCTTATAAATGGGGTTTCGCTTGTTTTGCGTCTGGCTGTCATCGATTTTCTAGCGTGTGGTTTGATAGGATATACCCTCCTAGCCCGGAATTAGTTGACGCTCAGATGTATGTATCTAGACATATTTCAGTGTTAGGTACATCCGCTTGAGTGTCAACTAATTCCGGACACAGGGAGTATGACATGAGGAGAACTCTTTCTCTCCTTTTGTCTTGAATATTTTTATTTTCTGAATAGAAAAGAGAGGAGGAGGATGGCACACAAAGAACTCATAAAACCGAGCTAAATATCTGGGTGGCCAAGGCCCGTGTAAGAATTTCCAGTCCACATCTGTAGACATACATAAAGGACCAGGAGAGACGTGTCCTATACAATGGCTAGGGCGTGTCTTCGCAAATGCTGTATATCGCTCATTGCAAGCGTTAAACTCTCGATCGCCTACAGCGGCGCGCCGACTGAACCTGGTTTTTTCTTCTTCTCCACTACATTTTTATCGGTTTCCTGAGTTTTAATTCTGTTCTATTTCTTTTTTTCCCTGTTTGTTTCTTCTTCTTTGTTTCTTTACCTTTTCCATTTTATGCTTTATATTTCTTTTTCTTCTTTTTTCTTCCTTCTTCTCTTTTTCCATTTTAAAAATTGTTCAAAAAGTTTTCATAATTTTTAAAATTGTTTAGGATTGCAAAAAATGTTCATGTTTTAAAATTTTGATCGTGCTTTTTCAAAATATGCTTGGAATTTCATAATTTGTTCACAATTTCAAAAAATGTTTGAATATTTCAAAATTATTCACAATATCAGGAAATGTCCACAAACTAAAAAAGTGGTTCTCATTTTTCAAAAGTTATTCATAATTATCAAAAGTGTTTCCAAACATTGTGCGTATTCAATGTGAAATATTTTTTGAATTCGAGAACTATTTTCAAATTCATGATTTTTTTATATTCATGTGAAACTTTTTTGTATTTATGTGAATCTTTGTTTGAATGCAAAGACATTTTCTGTGATCATGAACTTTTATGAATTTCATTAACCTTTTTTTTGACTTCACAAACATTTTTTCTAATTGCGTGAACACTTTTTGAATTCATGATTTTTTTACTTCATGAACATGTTTTGTTTTCACAAGAACATATATTGAATTCTCAAAGATTTTTTAAATTCAAAAAATATTTTGAATTCAGGAACATATCCGAATTTCATGAATTGTTTTGAATTAGCGAACATTTTTTGTGTTCACATGAATATTTTTAGAATTTCATGATTTTTCTTCAATGCATGGGTATATTTTGTATTCGCGAACATATCTTGAATTCATGTGAACATTTTTGAATCAAAAAAAAAATGGGAATTCACGAACATTTATTGTATTCATGTGAACATTTTTTAATGCACATTTTTTAAATTAATGAGCTTTTTGGAATATCATGAACTTGTTTCGAATTTGCAAAAAGATGTGAATACTTTTTGTTTCACATCTTTTTCAAATTTGCAAACATTTCTTAATTCATGTACATTTTTACTGAATTCACAAACATATTTTAATTTAGTAACATTTTCGGAAATTTAAACAAAACCAACCAAAATTTAAAGAAAAACGTTATGAAAAATCACAAAACAAAATGACCGGCGGGCGTCACTGCGCCGGGTCGCACGCCCGGACGTGCCTCGCTGTGCCGGGCCAGTCACACGAATGTGTTGTTGTTGGCTTCCCATCTCTCCGCCTCAATCCAGAGGTCGGTGCATCCTCTCTCTCTCTCTCAGCCTAGTCCTCCCTCTAGAGATCGTTGCATCCCCCCCCCCTCTCTCTCTCTGCCTAGTCCTCCCTCTAGAGATCGTTGCATCCCCCTCTCCTCTCTAGCTCTCTAAACGATCAGTCCAGTTCATCAGGGAAGGGGGCTGCATGGGAACTCAGTGTAGACAAAAGGAGGGAGAAATGTGTGGCCCCCGTGCTCTCACTAGTAGGAGAAAGCTTATAGATAGAACCTTAGCAGTAGCGCGGAGTTGTGGCGTGGCGCTACTAATACTTAGCAGTAGCGCGTGGCATGTACCAGCGCTACAGGTAGGACAGTAACAATAGCGCGGGCCGGCAGACCAGCGTTGCTGCTAAATGATCCCATCCTCACCCACCGGGGCTGCCCGTAGTGGTAGCGTTCTGCGAAAAACAGCGCTACTACTAGTCCCATAGCAGTAGCACGTGTCGGTGGCCCATCGCTACCGCTATGTGTGCATGGTGCCAGCATGTGGCCCCCACTTACCAGCAGTGGTGGGCCACAGACACACGCTACTGCTATAGAGCTTAACAATAGCGCGTTTACCTATCCTGCGCTGCTGCTATGCATAGCAGCCACCTTTTCTCCCACCCTCCCCCTCCGCCTTTCCCCTCTCCCTCCTCTACCTCCCTCACTTAGTTCTTCCCATTATTTCTCTTCCTTCTCCTATCTATCTTCTCTCCCCATTTGAAGCAGCACAAAGGTTGTGAAGGAGCAACTCCACCTTGCTGCTACAATGTGTACAACACAAGTGTTGAAGGAACAACTTCAACGTGCTGCGCTAGATATCGCTCTAGAGGCGAATGTAGGACGATAGGGCAGCAAGAGTTCAATCCAGAACTCCTAGGGCACAAGATCTACTCCAAGATCTTAGATAAGAACAACAAGTTCTATTATAGGTAGTGGGTACATAGTCTGCCTTCCAAAGTAGAGGCGAGGACCTCTATTTATAGGGCTTTGGGAAGCCTTCACATACTTCTACTTATAGCTGGAACACTCTAGAGAACATTATTTAGGATTCACCATTCTACTCATAGCTACTCACAACTAGAAGACTCTAGAAAACAGTAGGTAGGATAGAAAAGAAAAGAAAAGAAATACTACACTAGAGTGGAAGTATCTAGAAGTAGCCAAACAGATCTGGCATGTGTTTTTCTTTCTTCTCATCTAGTGTTCCTCATCATTCTCCCCTGGTTGTTTGGAACTCGCCCTCGAGTTATCTTCATAGAGCGCTTCTTCTGGATGGTAGAGAGTCAAGTCCGCAACATTGAAAGTGTTGGAGATACCCATATCGGTTGGAAGATCTATCACATAAGCATTATCATTTATCTTCCTCACGATAGAGAAGGGCCCATACCTTCGCTACCTAAGTTTCCCTTTAACACCTAAAGGCAGCCTCTCTTTTCGGAGGTAGACCATCACCTTATCACCGACTTGGAATGATTTTGGCCTCCTTTTGCACTCAACAAGTTGTTTATATTTCTGATTTTGTGCTTGCAAAGCACCGCGAATCTCTTCAAATAACTCGGTGTAATTATCAGCAAAGGACAATGTTGATTTTGAGTTTCCCCTTGATGGTAGCTTCACCAGGTCCACCACATGTGTTGGAACTTTAGTGTAGACAATGGAAAAAGGGCTCCTTCCTGTGGATCTATGCTTGGAGTTATTGTAGGAGAACTCTACAAGAGATAGAGCTAAATCCCATTGTCCCTTTCTTTCTCCACAAATGCAACGAATCAGATTACCCAAAAACTTGTTCACCACTTCAGTTTGTCCATCTGTTTGTGGATGAGCAGTGCTAGAAAATTTCAATTCAGTGTTGAATTGCTTCCACAAAGTGAGCCAAAATGCAGCAAGAAACTTGCTATCATGGTCTGAGACGATGTACCTTGGTACTCCATGAAGTCTGGCCACTTCTCGAAAGAATAGGTTTGCCACATGATGAGCATCCGTTGTCTTGCGGCATGGGATGAAATGAGCCATCTTAGAGAATCTATCCACGACCACAAATACATCATCACTTCCTCGTCTTGTTCTTGGCAAGCCCAAGACAAAGTCCATAGAGATGTCCTCCCATGGAGCGACAGGAACAGGCAAAGGCATGTATAACCCTGTGTTCTGGACTTGGCCTTTGCAGGTTTGACATATAGGGCATCGCTGAACAAACTTTTCAGCATCTCTCTTTAGTTGTGGCCAAAAGTAGCGAGCTTCCAGGCTAGCGATAGTCTTGTCCCGTCCAACATGGCCACTAAGATAACTTGAATGGAGCTCTCTAACCAGCTTGTCACGTAGAGAACTTCTTGGAATGCACAAATGATCATTTTTGAAGAGATATCCATCTTGCATCAAATAGTCATCACCTAATGGTTGGCCCCTTGCGTGCTTTACCCAAACATGGCTAAAGTCTTCGTCACCCTCATACAACTCCTTTATTTGATCCATGCCCGGAAGTTCATTTTCAAAAGAAGTCAAGAGGCATGCACGACGACTCAAAGCATCGTCCACTCCGTTAGTTATTCCAGATTTATGCACGATAAGATAGTTAAACCTCTCCAGATATGCTGCCCATCTTGCTAGCATGCGGTCAACATGCTTTTGATTTCTAAAATGCTTCAAGGATTGATGGTCGCTATAAACAATGAACTCTTTAGGCAGCAAATAGACTTCCCAAGTTTTCAACGCTCTGAAAACGGCATATAATTCTTGCTGATAGGTACTCCATTTCTGTCTAGCTTCACTTAACTTCTCACTAAAGAAAGCAATGGGCTTCCTTTCTTGAGATAGGACAGCTCCAATGCCTACTCCACTTGCATCACACTCCAACTCAAAAGTCTTGTTGAAATCAGGTAGCACCAAGACAGGAGCTTGTGATAGTTTTTGTTTAATCTCATTGAAACTAGCTTCAGCTGCTTCTGTCCATTGGAACTTTCCTTTCTTCAAACACTCGGTAATTGGTGCCATGATAGTGCTGAAATTCTTCACAAATCGCCTATAGAAAGTTGCAAGGCCATGAAAACTTCTTACCTCAGAAATGGTCTTCGGAGTTGGCCATTCTCGGATTGCTTCAACCTTAGAATCATCAACATGAATGCCGTCACATGTTATGACGAATCCTAGGAAAAGAAGTTGTGTTTGCAGGAAAACACATTTCTTCAAGTTGACGTAGAGCTCATTTTCCCTTAGTACTTCTAGCACCTTCCGAATGTGATCAAAATGTTCATCCTCATCCTTGCTATAGATCAAGATGTCATCGAAATAGACCACAACAAAGTGGGATAAGAAGGGTCGAAGGACTTGATTCATTAAGTGCATAAAGGTACTTGGTGCATTTGAGAGTCCAAATGGCATGACTAGCCATTCAAACAACCCTTCCTTTGTCTTGAAGGCGGTTTTCCATTCATCCCCAGGCCTGATACGGATTTGATGATATCCGCTTCTTAAATCTAGCTTTGTGAACACTCTTGCTCCACTAAGCTGATCCAACATATCATCCAGACGGGGAATCGGGAATCTATACCTTACGGTGATCTTGTTAATGGCTCTACTATTCGTAAACATGCGCCAAGATCCATCTTTCTTTGGCGCGAGTAGGGCTGGTACAGCACATGGGCTAATACTTTCTTGAATGTGCCCCTTTTGCAGCAATTCCTCCACTTTCTCCTTCAATATATCATGCTCCTTTGGGCTCATTTGATAACGTGGAAGATTAGGAAGACTTGCTCCCGGAATTAAGTCAATCCTATGTTGAATTCCTCTCATCGGTGGTAGGCCTTGTGGCTCCCCAAGTATGTTATGAAATTCTGCTAATAAGCCACGTACCTTTGCTGGAATTTCAACAGTCGGGTGCTCTTCTCCTTTTATAATAAGTGCAGCACATAAATCTGCCTCCTTCAAGTCTTCCATAAACTCATTAGAGGTGTGGGAGATTGTTAACATACTTTTCCCCTCGTCCTTAGATATATTACCATCAGTTTTGTTTGGTAGAATAATGATCTTTCTCTTGTTCCAAATGAAAGACTAAGAATTTTCCTTGCCCTTGTGTGTAGTATCCACATCAAATTGCCAAGGTCTCCCAAGAAGAACATGGCTGGCATCCATGTCAACCACATCACACAACACATTTGAGCGATAATGCTTACCCAAAGAAAGTGGCAGGTTGCATTGTTTGGTGATCCTCATATTCACTCCTTTCTTGTTCCATCCAATAGTGTAGGGATTTGGATGATCATGGGTTTCAAGCTTTAAATGGTCCACCAACTTCTGGGAGATAAGATTCTCGCAGCTGCAACTATCAATCACTAGTTTGCATACCTTGCCATTCACCGTGCATTTGCTCTCAAATATTTTCTTCCGTTGTGTGTCATCGGGTTGTGGTGTGGAACATAGGAGACACTGGATCACACATACCACCTCTTCACCTTCTTTTTGACAAACCTCTTGTCCGTCTACATCTTCAGATTCGTATTCCTCCTCATCGCCTTCACCATCATGGATAGTCGTGTTAACAAATTTCCTTAGTGGGCAACCGCTGGATATGTGTCCCTCTTTACCACATTTATAGCATTTTGGGCCTTCATTTGCCTTACCCTTGCCTCTAGTTTGTTTCAGGATGGGCTGTTTTGTCTTTGGTGGAGTGGTCTTTTCTTCCACTCTATTAGGTTGGCTCCTAGATGAGCCTTCGGTATGAGGATATGGAGGATATGGAGCCTTAGTTGTCTTTCTCATCCTCACAAACCTCTCGGCCTTTAAGGCTAGAGCTTGTGCTTGATCAACGGACCAGATTTGTTGCATCATCAATCGATCTTGAATAGCATCATTGAGACCATTGATGTACCTTGCAACTTGTTGATCTTCAGTTTCAGCAAGGTTGCACCTCACTTGTAGCTGTAGAAACTCCTCCATGTAGTCTGAAACAGTCCTATTTCCTTGAGCACAATTTTGAAATTGGATAAATAGGATCTGGTCATAATCAGCGGGCAAAAATCTCCCTTCCAAGAGACTTTTCATTTGCCGCCAAGTTCTCACACGAGATTCTCCTCTTAGCCTGCACTCTTCTTGAACGCGATGCCACCATGCACCGGCTCCTCCTTTCAGTTTGTATGCGACCAAAGGAACTCTACGATCTTCCGGAACCTCCATGACCTCAAAGAAAGTCTCCACTTCATATAACCAATCTAGGCACCCTTCAATATCAACATTTCCATTAAAAGTTGGGATCTCAGCTTTCACCTTGTATGTATCCCTTGCGTATGTAGGGTTGGGTACTCTCCGATATACATAGAGATCAGCTTCTTCAAGGGCTTCATCATATTCTTCACCTTCAGAAGTTTCAACATAAATTGGCCTTCTTGAAGCACGTTGAACAGAACGTTGTTGTGGCGGTCTTGCTCCAAGATTACCTCTCCTTCTTCTTTGATGAACATCTTCTTCTTCTTCTTTAGATGAATCTCCTTCATTTTCTTTCTTCTCATCTAGTGTTCCTCATCACCATTAATGCCCCCATCCACCATCTCCTCCATTAATGACCTCTCTTTCTCTCTAGCTTCTTCCTCACTTTATTTGTCCCTCCCTCCTTCCCTTTCCTCACTCCTACCTTTGTCTCACTAGCTAGCTCTCCCTCCCTCTCCACTAGTTAGGTAGAGCATCTCCTTCCAACTAGATCTACCCATTTTAGAAGTAAACCATGCATCTTTGTCCACTACTTTCGATCCCTAGTTATATATATAGGTAGCGACACCGGCCATCTACTGTGTGTTCGATCCCTCTCTCGGGACGATAGGTGAGTAAAAAGTTGTGCTTTGCAAGAATGGAAATATGTGTGTTTGCGTTATGATGGTGGGAATGTGCGTGTGGCATGAGTTGCCGCCTATGTGTATTTGTCGAATCGTGCGTGATATGAGTTGCTTATATTTTGCAGAAATGTCGATTTATTTCCATTTCGGCAAATTTCGGGCAAACTCTATATGTCCTATTTTTAGGGAAGGTCATGCCGAATTTTTGTATGACTTTGATGTATGCATATGCATGCATGGTAATAATTCTTTTGCTTATTATACCGCACATGCAATCATGAATGTCAGTGGAAGGGTGGTGGAAAGATGGTTGCGATCCACGGTGCACGACATGTATGCAAATAACCAGACTGAGATTTTATGTCCGTGTAGAAGATGCAAAGTAATCGTCATCTTGGACCCCTTTGAGCATGGAAGTTTGAAGGTGCGCCTGCTCATGCATGGTTTCATGGATGGCTATACTCGGTGGATAATTGAAGAAGATGATGAGGATGTCCACATGGCAGGCAATAACGACATGGGGCTAGACGAAGAGATGACCAGCGATGGACCCGAAGACAAGGGCGCAGGACATGGCGGTGGAGAAGAGGCCAGACACATCGGGGAAGAGGCCGTACATGATGGAGAAGAGGCCGGACACGGCGGAGAAGAGGCGGACACACCGTAGTCTTCGACGCGACTAAGTTCAGTCATGCAGGACCCTCATGTTCGAGATCTGCTTCGCAAAAATACGACTAGCGACAGAGCTGCTTATAGAGAGGAGGCCAAGCTGACGCAACTAGAGGTAGACTCGAAGACTCCATTGTATGACGACTGCGATCCCGAGGTGGCCCGCTTGAGTTTCACGCTCGAACTTCTAAAGACGAAGGCCATAAACAAATGGACATACGCAAGCCTCGATGAGCATTTGAAGTATCTACATAATAAAGTTCTTCCCGCGGGGAACCTGTGTCCTACTAGTGTCGATGAGGCCAAGAAGATCGTGTGCCCTCTTGATCTGCCCCACATTAGATACCATGCATGCATCAACGATTGCATCATTTATAGGAAGAAGCACAGGAAAAAACAGCTGCCGGTGTGCAATGCTTCTCAATACAAGAAGGCCGGAAAGAGATCTCCTCAGGAAGTTGTATGGTACTTACTGATCATTCCCTGTCTGCAGCGTTATTTCCTAGATCCTAAGGAAGCAAAGCTCATGCGCTGGCACACGGAGAGGGTGAAGCCCGATGACGGAGATGATCCGAAGCTGGGACACCTCGCGGATGCTAGCCAGTGGCGAGCATTCAACGCTGAATATGGATATTTTGCAGATGATGCAAGGAACATCATGTGCTTGGCGCAAGTACCGATGGCATGAATCCGTTTGGCAACCAGAACACCAACCATAGCACATGGCCCATGTTTGTATGGATGTACAACCTCCCCCTGGCTGTGCATGAAGTCAAAGTACATACACATGAGCATGCTGATTCAAGGGCCGAAACAACCGGAAATAATATTAATCTGTATCTGGGGCTACTGAAAGAGGAGTTAGACACGTTATGGAAAACACCGGCCAAGACATGGGACGCCAGCAAAGGCTACTACTTCTATATGAGAGCCGCGCTGATAATGACGGTGCATGACTATCTCGGTTACGGATATGTCGCAGGCCAGGTGTGCCACGGATATTGCGGATGCACCCGGTGCATGGATGATACAACGTCTCAGCAGCTAACGAAAGATGGAGGGTCTGGAAAAATCCTGTACATGGGGCATCAAAGATGGCTTGAGAAGGATGGCCCATGGAGAAACCATGGAGATCTATTCAATGGTGAAGCTGAACATCGAGGACCTCCACGTAAGAGGAGCGGCGCTGAAATCGATGAGCTGTTGAAAAACTGGGAACAGTGCCCTGCACCAGGGAAGATGAAAAAGGTGCCAGAGCCGTTGCTGAAGGTATGGAAGATGAGGTCTATTTTCTGGGACTTGGAGTACTGGCCCAAACTCGACACGCCTCATTGCCTTGATTAAATGCATATTGATACGTCCATTTTGCATCATGTTTTCCTACTGTTATTTATATTGTTTTATGTATAATAATGCTTTTTGGATTAATTCTAATGCCTTTTTTCTCATAATATGCAAGGTTCACACAAAAAGGGAGAATACCGGCAGCTGGAATTCTGGACCTGAAAAAGCTACGTCAGGCCACCTATTCTGCACAACTCCAAATGAGCTAAAACTTCACGGAGAATTTTTATGGAATATATAAGAATTATTGGAGCCAATAAGTACCAGAGGGGCCCACCAGGTGGGCACAACCCACCTGGGCGCGCCAGGGAGCCCAGGCGCGCCCTGGTGGGTTGTGCTCCCCTCGGCCCACCTCCGGTGCCCATCTTCTGGTATATAAGTCATTTTGACCTAGAAAAAATTAGGAAAGGACTTTCGGGACGAAGCGCCGCCGTCTCGAGGCGGAACTTGGGCAGGAGCACTTTTGCCCTCCGACGGAACGATTCCGCCAGGGGAACTTCCCTCCCGGAGGGGGAAATCATCGTCATCACCTTCACCAACAACTCTCCCATCTTGGGGAGCGCAATCTCCATCAACATCTTCAACATCACCATCCTCTCTCAAACCCTAGTTCATCTCTTGTGTTCAATCTTTGTACCGGAACCTTAGATTGGTGCTTGTGGGTGACTAGTAGTGTTAATTACATCTTGTAGTTGATTACTATATGGTTTATTTGGTGGAAGATTATATGTTCAGATCCATTATGCTATTTAATACCCCTCTGATCTTGAGCATGATTATCATTTGTGAGTAGTTACTATTGTTCTTGAGGTCACGGGAGAAATCTTGTTCCAAGTAATCATGTGAACTTGATATGTGTTCGATATTTTGATGATATGTATGTTGTGATTCGCTTAGTGGTGTCATGTGAATGTCGACTACATGGCACTTCACCTTATTAGGGCCTAAGGGAATGCATTGTGGAGTAGTTATTAGATGATGGGTTGCGAGAGTGACAGAAGCTTAAACCCTAGTTTATGTGCTATTCCGTAAGGGTCCGATTTGTACCCAAAAGTTTAATGCTATGGTTAGATTTATTCTTAATACTTTTCTCGTAGTTGCGGATGCTTGCGAGGGGGTTAATCATAAGTAGGAGGTTTGTTCAAGTAAGAACAACACCTAAGCACCGGTCCACCCACATATCAAATTATCAAAGTAGCGAACACAAATCAAACCAACATGATGAAAGTGACTAGATGAAATTCCCGTGTACCCTCAAGAACGCTTTGCTTATCATAAGAGACCGTTTTGGCCTGTCCTTTGCCTCAAAAGGATTGGGCTACCTTGCTGCACTTTTGTTACCATTATTGCTACTTACTCGTTACAAATTATCTTGCTATCAAACTACTCATTACTTATAATTTCAGTGCTTGCAGAGAATACCTTGCTGAAAACTACTTATCATTTCCTTCTGCTCCTCGTTGGGTTCGACACTCTTACTTATCGAAAGGATAACGATTGATCCCCTATACTTGTGGGTCATCACATATCACGAGTAATGTCCTTGAGAGCTTGCTTGCAACACTGATGAACATGCCGGATAAGACCAAGGATGGGCCGAAGGCAAGAAGAGACTTGGAAGATTTGAACATCAGGGCAGATCTCCACATGCCGCCCCGTAAAAAGTCGGAGGAGACACAGACGGAGACGGAGGTGGGGGACAGGGGCAAAAAAGTCAACAAGAAGGAACAGAATTATTGCCCCCTTCTTGCTTCACCTTAAGTCTGAAGGAGATTGATCAATTCTTCAAGTGCCTTACCGGAATCAAAGTTAGTTCCGGTTACTGTGGGAAGATAAGCAGATTTCTAGACACCAAGAAGAAAAGGTTCAGCGGGATGAAGTCTCATGACTGCCATGTGATGATGATGCAGATCCTTCGGTTGCCCTTAGAGGGATAATGGACAAGCACGTCCGTGAGACGCTTACTGGTCTCTGTAACTTTTTCCGACGTTATCTCTCGAAAGTCGATTAGTGTGAAGTAGCTCCGTAGGCTACATGAAGAGATCGTTGTCATACTAAATGAGCTTGAGATTTACTTCCCGCCCGCGTTCTTTGACGTCATGGTGCATCTGTGTGTCCACATTGTGGACGACATCATCAACCTCAGGCCGTCATTCCTTCACAGCATGATGTCGTTTGAGAGGTTGAATGGGGCCATCAAAGGATTCGTTCGTAACATGTCCCGTCCGGATGGAAGCATCGTGCAGGGCTATCTGGCCCAAGAGTGCATCTCCTTCTGTGAGAATTATCTAGGCGGCAAAAACCCTGTTGTTGGTTTGCCCGTCAACAAGCACCTTGGGAGGCTCGGAGGAGAAGGTCACACGAACGGCCGGAGGGAATTGCATATGGACCACTCGGGTCGACGCAACGACTTTGACATAGCAAACTTAGTACCGCTACATCACCTAGACGTGGTATATCCTTTCGTGAGACTGCACAAAGAAACCATCGCAAAGAAGTACCATGACCAGGGGCTAAACAAGATGGACGCCGAAGTTACTGGAGAGCACAACTCCACTTTCTTGCGTTGGTTCAAAGAGCTTGTTCTTGCTAATCCCGCGGAAGAGGGCAGTGCAGACGGATTGCGCATACACGCCTTAGCACATGGCCCCGCTGCCAACCTCGCGACCTATTAGGCATACAATATCAACGAATACATGTTCTACACGGAGGCCAAAGACATAGACAGTGATTACCATAACCGAGGGGTGACGATGGAATGCATGACCGGCGACAATGGCGCAACTGAAAGATTCTACGAAAGGGTCGAAGAGATCTGGGAGTTTGACTACGCTGGACTGCACAGTGCAACGATGTTCCGTGTCAGATGGGCTAAGGCCGTTGAAAGAGAAACCGCTATTTCACTACCATGTCTATACCCGACGCGAAGAGCGCAGCTACCGTGAACATCATCGCCAAAACTGAGCCATGAGTACACGCTAAGCACGTGACACAATGCTTCTTCATAACTGACCCGAGCAATCCCAGTCGTGTTGTCATGAGGAGAGGCAAAAGGAGCATCATCGGAATGGATGGAGTCGCTAACAAGAAAGACTACGACCAGTACGGTGACCCGATGAGAGAAGAGGATGATGACGATGAAGCATATGTCAAAAGAAGAAGCAAGACTATATTACCTAAGAAAAATTGTACTCCATGGAAAAGGAAAAGTCACAACGAGGGGCTCAATTATTCGGCAGCGAACAAGAAAGGAAAGAAGCTCACTCAGAAACGACAACGCCGATGCAGAGAAACCATCATATATATATATATATGTATACGCACTTAACCGTTATCAGTCAAATGATGTAATATATATCGCCTTAGTTATATACATTGTATCCCCTTCCCACCTTGCATGGTTCCGGCTCGGTCGTCTTTCCGAAAAGAAAAGAAAAAGAAAATGAAAAGAAAAATCAAAATAAAATGAAAAGAAAAAAGAAAAGGAAAGGAAAAAATGAAAAATAATAAAAAGAAAAGAAAAAAGAAAAGGAAAGCAAAAAGGAAAAATAATAAAAAAGAAAAAAGAAAAGAAAAGGAAAAAGTAAAAATAATAAAAAATAAAAGACTAGCAGTAGCGCGGGTTTCCAACCCGCGCTATAGCTAAGATCCATAGCAGTAGCGCGTCTTTTGAACTCGCGCTATAGCTAACTTAGCTATAGCGCGGGTCGTGGACCAACGCTACTGCAACATTTGACTTAACCCCTGCGCGGGCCTCTCTCCTTTCTCCCCCAATTCCCCATTCTTCCCCATCCCGCCCGCCTCCTCGCCGTCGCTGGAGCCCGCCCTCAACCCCCCCTCCTCGCCGTCACCGGAGCCCGCCCTCGACCCTCCTCGCCCTCGCCCCTGCCTCCTAGCCCTCACCGGAGCCCGTCATCAATGCCCCTGCCTTGTCGCCGTCGTCGTGCCTGCCTCCTCGCCGTCGACGCCCCTGCCTCCTCGCCGTCGACGCCCCTGCACCCTCTGTAAGCCCCCACCCCTCTCTCTCTGCCATTAGGGTTCTAGGGTTTAATTAGGACAAGAGGGTTTAATTAGGTCATTAGGGTTTAACTAGGGCATTAGGGTTTAATTAGGGTTTTTGTTTTCATAGATAGGTTTTATTAAATGAACAAAATGAAGAAAAATGTTGTTAGTTTGGTACTGTACTATAACTATGTCAACTAGGTTAACTAGGTTAACTAGGTTACTAGGACATTTGTATTAGTGCATTAGGGTTTCATTAGGACAGTAGGTTAATTAGGTGAATTTACTTAGTTTTTATTAGTAGTTAACTGAATTTTGTTATGCACTTAGTTTTTGAATTAGCTTCTGAAATTTGGACATCTAGTTGCTCATGTATATTTGGACATGTGTTGCGGTGTAGAACATGGCCGGATATTTGAACATTATTTGCAGGGAATCTGATTCCGAGTGGCCTACGTTTTGCCGGAATGTTGATTCATTTCCGTTCCAGCAAATTTCAAGTGCTCGATTTGTCCACTTTTTAGCAAAGGTCATGCCGAAATTTTCCGTGAATTTCGGCATGACTTGTGCTAGAAACTAGGACATATCGAGCGCGCGCGATTTGCCGAAACGGGAATGAATCAACATTCCGGCAAAACATAAGCCCTTTTTATGTCATTATTCATTTTATTAGGTCTAGAATTAAACGAGCAGACTTAATCATAGGAAACATGGCTAACAACGATGAAGGCGGGGGTTCTGGTAATTGCGAAGACGTCAACGAGGCGGCACACAACATTTTTGACTATCTGGACGAATAACGGTTGTTGCAGGCCCCCCTATCACATCGGAGGGTTGGACCGACATCGACACCGGTGCCGAGACAGGCACCGATGTTGGTGAACTAGCCGGTAAAGAACCGAAATCGAAGAGGGTACGACGCCCAAACCAGCTCGGCACCGGAAGACTGGTGGTCACGGAGGTGGACTCGAGCCAACAGAGCCTGAGGAAGCTCGCAGTTGCTACGACAATCAAATAGGATGCATCCTACGAGAAACTGCCAGCATCAACGACGAAAACTTAAGGAAGATACCAAATATGGAGCACTTCCTCCTAACGAAGTTGTACCAGAGATTCCTGTTCCCTGGCCGGGATGAAACCAAATCACCGTGGCTAGACAAGGGAATGAAGAAGATTAACAACTGAGCCATGGGCAAGTTTAGCAGCGCGCTGTCTGCCTAGAAAGTAAGGGTGAAATGTCGGATCGCCAAAAAGGAACCCTACTCCGAGATTGTAAAGGATAATCCAAAAATTACGGAAGAGCAGTTCGAAATATTCAAGGCGACTTGCGCTGCCGAAGCTGCCAAAGAAAGTCGGAGTACATGAAGGGGTTTCAGGAAAGGAACATGGGGAGCCACCACCTCGGAAGCCGTGGTTACTCGGGCAAGAGGCACATATGGGCCAAGGAGGATGCAAAATGTGAAAGTCTGGGGCTCCCAGACCCCTTGGCGGAGTTCACCGTCCTGCAGGAGCATGACTTCATCAGGGGCCGATACACTTAGGACCCAGTAAATAAGGTTTTCAAAACAGACACGCCCACGAGGGAGTTCATGAGACTGCTGGTAATTATAGTTTTACCACCTTATTTTAGCTTCTGATCATTTCAACTACACGTTTAGTCACATTTGTAAACGATCCACATTCCTTTTGCTGAAAGAGTAGCACATGATTGCGGCCGAAAGCGACTCGTCATCTGAGTCATTAGCGAGGCCCAAGTGGAACACCTCTTTCAACCGGGCCTTGAACATACTGAAAGGACTCTCGTTGGACAATCGATCGTCGTATGGACGTGTGCATGCCGTCGAAGATGGCGCCACGTGGAAGTACTACTACCATGAGGATGCCGAGGAGAGAAAGTAGAGATGGAAGTTAAATGAAATGAACATCGACAAGAAGGTTGAAATTGCGGTCGATAAGAGAACGACTGAGACCAAAGAAGCGATATGACCTGAGTTGGTGAGCGAGGCAGTCAAAGCAGCGGTAGCTGCTTGTAGAGAGGAGTTTGTAGCTTCGATTGGTGCCTTGATTCCGGTTGTTATCGATTGGATGAAGCAACAACCAGATAAAGAGGCAGCAGACTTTTCCCTTCCTAGCTTTGTCGGGGGCAACTCAGTGAACATCGCACCAGCACCTGCGCACGCAACCGCACCTGCTCCTGAAACTGCTCATAGCAGCCTGTCCTCCGTCTCTGGCATGCTCGGTGGGGCTTCGTCTTTGGCTGACCTCGACGCCCTCATGGTAACTACCTGTCACACCGGCACTCTTCAACATATATATAATCTTCCATTTCCGTTGCCTTTCGGATGTTTGACATCGCAGACATGTCTTCGTTGGCCGACGAAACCCCGTGCACCATACTGTACACCATCAGTGGCCAGAAGGTGGATGTGGGAAAGGCAACGATAGTGAAGCCAAAGGAATGATCATTCCACAGCCGGCCGATGCCCCCTGGCGTCTTCAAAGTTTCCGTGGCCAGTGTCAAAGTGGGCCATGAGAATTTGGCTCCTTCGGTACCACTAGGGGGAGATGACGACGAGACCCCGCCGTGGCTTGGCGATTGCAAGATTTGGGTCTTGTTGTGGCCGAAGAGTCTCGTTCGTCTTGAGGCGGCCCGGAGCACACCAATGACAATGACTCAACAAGGTATGAACACCACCCCACCTACCGAATTAGCGGCGCCTGTCGTCCCGGGTGATAGCGGACGACGTGAGGAAGAGGCTCCATTAGTGGATGATGGCGTCATGGACGAGGATGATGAACCTCTATGGTTTCTCAATACCGGTGGCTATGACGACGGAGGATTGATGGCTCAGCAGTATGACTCAGGCTTTGAGTGTGATGAGTTGATGCCTGAATTGCCGGAGCAGGAACGTCTTAAGGCTGATTACAAGAAGTCTCTCTTCATGCAATCCTCGCAGGACATGCCTCCAAATGCTGCGTCAACCCAAGATCAACAATATGAGGGTCGTGCAATGCTATGCCCGGCAACACTGGGGGCGGTGGTCAGGGACGATACGTTAGGCTCAGTTTCGGTACCCAAAAAGCATAGGAAGAGACCGAGGAAAGGCCCTACTGGTGCCAAAGCTGCTTCTATCAGCCAGCCACCTCCGCAGCCTTGGGTTGTAGACCGTATACCTATCAAAGGTGCAACGAAATTCCATGTCCCCGGTGACCCGATCCTACCTAAGGCAGCGCTAGAGGGCATAGATGCCGATCTAAGGAGACTTCATGACGATGTGCTGTCGAGAGAGAAAAGCCTTCTCGTCTAAAAAAATCCAGGATACCCGCTCTACGTGGTTAACGTGTCGCAGCAAAGGTTGTACGTGCAGACATTCCCCGTGGATAAGTTCTTCCTTTGATTTGATTACCTCTTCGACATGTTTCACATGACAAAGCTGGATTTTATGTTTGTCCGCCTTTATGCCTTGCACATGAACTACATTATCAGGCGCGAGCAAATATCTTATATCTCAGTCGTGGACCCGTACTTTATGCATGAGGCCTTCTTGGTAGTCTGCGCAGAGCACCGTGAATATGCAAGGAACTACATCGCCGACTTCATGGTCACAAAGGACAAGGAGATGATTCTCCTGCCTTATCATCCCATGTAAGTCATCCGCGGATATTATCTGTGACCAATACATACTTTCGTAAATTTCAATCATTCATTTGCACGCGTGGAGGCTAATTTGAGGTGTACTTATTTTGCGCAGCGAGGGGCACACCATCCTCATCATTCTTTACCCCTGATTCTCCCATGCTCTTTACTTGGACTCGTCGAAGAACGTAAAGAAAAAGGATTACACACATCAAGAGCGTTCTCGACAGTGCTATCTTAAGCTACGACTAACGGGGTGGAGAGATCACGGTCAAGAAGACAAAGAACCGCGCGCCCTGCTTCGGCTATAAGACCGACTTCTGCTGCATCCAGCTACCAAATGGTAGTCTCAGTGATGGATTCTACGTCATCCACCACATGCTGGAGTACAGAAGGGATCTGCAGAAACTTCGCATGTCACCTAAATCCGGCGATGCCGATATTCTGCAATGGGCCAAGAAACTAGGAAATGTACCAGATCATCGACTCCGAGCTGAGTTCTATCACATCCAGCGTGAACTTGCCCAAGTCACCATGAAGGAGGCCATTGAAAAAATAGGGATGTTCTACGAAGAAGGGAAAATGTCGCGGGAAGACGTCCGAACACGCGTAGCCACTCAGTGTCTCGACCTGAAGCCTTTCATGCAGCTCGGGTCCTTCTTCCCTGATTTGGAAGGATGACACGACATGTTGGAGTGATTGACGATGACAATGTGTCCGTTTAGTCACTACTTTCTCTACGATGAAACTTTGAGTTTATGCACGACGAAACTTTGTGACGTAATTAAACTGTCCTCCTCAACTAGCGTAGATCACTCTAGTTAATTAGTTTGGGTACGATAAACTTTGTTATTTATGTTTACGATATGTTGCTTCTATTTTTGCTAACTCTGTCTCTTTGTGTTGCTCAACTATATATTATGTTGCATATTATCGATGAATTCATCATGTGACGATGCAAGTATATGGATCATCGATGGCAAAGAAGTGCTACGCCGTGTACATAGGGAAGGTTCCAGTAGTGTACGACGAGTGGCCAGAGTGTCAGGCCCAAGTGTTGGGGTTCTCGGGCGGCAGCTAGAGAGGTTTCGATAGCAGACGCGAAGCGGAAGCTAGTTACTTGAGGTTCAGGCTTGCGCGAGAGAGGGATCGGTACCGGCACCTCAAGTACTACATTATCGCTCTTTTGCTCATAGTGATCGCTCTTCTCTTCTATATCATAGTTTAGATATAGATGATGAAACATGTGTATGTGATGACCATGCAGTTGCTTGTATTCAAGACATGTCACATAACTTGTATCACTATATCGAGATGATGACGAGAGACATCATTTGTGTTGGATGATGTGATGAGATTATTATATGTTTGATATGATGAGAATATTGTTTATTTATGATATGATTAGACTACTGTATAAAACCTGTAAAAATACAACGCAAATATGTAGCAGAAAATAATAATTATGCATAACGTTAGCAGTACCGCTGGTCAACAAGAAGCAGTAGCGCGGGAAAGTTAGCAGCGCAGGGTGAATAACAGCGCTACAGCTTGATACGTCTCCAACGTATCTATAATTTTTGCTTGTTCCATGCTGTTCTATTATCATTCTTGGATGTTTTACAATCATTTTATAGCAACTTTATATCATTTTTTGGGACTAACCTATTGACATAGTGCCCAGTGCCAGTTGCTTTTTTTGCTTGTTTTTTACTTCATAGAATATCAGTACCAAACGGAGTCCAAACGCAGCGAAACTTTTTGGAGAATTTTTATGGACCAGAAGGAACAACTTGGGCCAAAGAAGTACCAGAGGGGTGCCCCGAGGGGGGCACAACCCACCTGGGCGCGCCTGGGGGCCCAGGCACGCCCTGGTGGGTTGTGCCCACCTCGGTGGCCTCCCGCACCACCTCTTCGCCCTATAAATACCCAAATATTCCAAAAACCCTAGGGGAGTGGACGAAACACAATTCCAGCCGCCGCAAGTTCCAGAACCACGAGATCCAATCTAGACACCATCACGAAGGGGTTCATCATCCTCATTGGTGCCACTTCGATGATGCGTGAGTAGTTCATTGTAGACCTACGGGTCCGTAGGCAGTAGCTAGATGGCTTCTTCTCTCTTTTTGATTCTCAATACAATGGTCTCTTGGAGATCTATTTGATGTAACTCTTTTTGCGGTGTGTTTGTTGGGATCCGATGAACTTTGAGTTTACAATCAGGTCTATATCCATGAAAGTTATTTGAGTTCTTTGATCTGTTTTATGCATGACTACTTATAGCCTCATATTTCTTCTTTGAATCTTTGGTTTAGTTAGGCCAACTAGATCGATTTTTCTTGCCATGGGAAGAGGTGCTTTGTGATGGGTTCAATCGTGCGGTGTTCTTTCCCAGTGACAGAAGGGGCAGCAAGACACGCATGTATCGTTGCTATTAAGGATAACAAGATCGGGGCTATTCCTACATGAATAGATCTCGTCTACATCATGTCATCGTTCTTATTGCATTACTCCGTTTCTCCATGAACTTAATACACTGGATGCATGCTGGATAGCGGTCGATGTGTGGAGTAATAGTAGTAGATGCAGGTAGGAGTCGGTCTACTAATCTTGGACGTGATGCCTATACAATGATCATTGCCTGGATATCGTCATAATTATTTGATGTTCTATCAATTGCCCAACAGTAATTTGTTTGCCTACCGTGTGCTATTTCTTGAGAGAAGCCACTAGTGAAATCTACGGCCCCCGGGTCTATTCTTCATCATATTTGCTTTCTGATCTATTATTTGCCACTTTTATTTTCAGATCTATTATTCCAAAAACCTAAAAATACCTTGTTGCACTTTTTATTTCACGTTTTATTGAGATCTATTTATCCAATCTATCACAATTTTATCGCGTCAACTTGACAATTTCTGGCGCCGTTACCCGAAGAAGGGATTGACAACCCCTTATACGCGTCGGGTTGCAAGTATTTGTTCTTTGTGTGCAGGTACTATTTACAAAGTGTTGCTTGGTTATCCTACTGGATTGATACCTTGGTTTCATAACTGAGGGAAATACCTACCGTAGCTGTGCTGCATCATCCCTTCCTCTTTGGGGAAATACCGACGTAGTTCAAGCGACATCAAAAGGAATTTCTGGTGCCGTTGCCGGGGAGACATCATCAACATCTATCAGGTTCCTAATCACAAATCTCATCTCCTTGTAATTTACATTATTTGCCTTTTGCCTCTTGTTTTCATCTCCCCCACTTCACAAAAATTCCTCTTTTTCGTTCGCCGTTTTCTAGTCAGATCTCTTATTTGCTTGAACTTGTCACCATGAGTGACTTTGGTATGGCAGAAACAGATGATGGCCTAGATCTAGCAATCTGGATGCCAAAACTTTTGTTTTCGGGCAAGGGAACGTTATGGGAAAAGAACATATCCAAGAATTTTTCAATTGTGTTGGAAATTTGACTCTTGATGATGCTCCTATACTTAAAAGAACTAAATCTTATGCGGAAGCTATATCAACACTAGTTCTGAAACTTGAAAATAGATTTATCCATACCCATCCTACCTTGCAAAGATTGTTTTATGAGCTACCATCTATAAAAGATCCTAAAGCTGAAAAGATAGCTACCCAAGTTCTTATGAATGAATTTGATTACATAGTACGGGAAGCTAGGGAAATTTTTGATTTTTATGGTATGAGCCGTGAAAAACCAGTAATAGATGACATCCTTTATAATAGTGATTATATGTTGAGACATTTGCTTGGAAATAACCAAATTTTTTATGAGAACCTTAAAAAGGAAATCCCCGTTTTAGATATAATCCAACAAGTTTTCAATGATGTTAATCAACAATATTCTTGAATTATTGCCGGAAATCAAAGGGGATATGTAGATGGGCAACTTGATAATGCTAAAATTTCTATGGATAATGTGTTTCAAGTTATTTTTGCAAAACCTCCTGATAAGAACACATCTAGAGAAAATAAGAAGAAGGATGACAATACTTGAATCTATGCGTTATGCCTAGCTAGGGGCATAAAACGATAGCGCTTGTTGGGAGGCAACCCAATGAATAAAATTTATTTTTGCCTCTTTCTTTCTGTTCTTGAGTGTTTGCACAATTATGCCTCTGTTATGATTGTGTTTTTTATGTTTTAATTAGTGTTTGTGCCAAGTAGAGTCTTTCGGATAGCTTTGGTGATAGTTGTTTTGATCCTGTTGAAAAACAGAAACTTTTGCATCCAGTAACATAATTGTCTAAGTTCACAGAAGCGACGAAAATTTCTGAATTATTTACACACGATTGATATACAAATTTCCTATATTGTAATAAATTTTCAGAATTTTTGGAGTTAAAGAAGTATTAAAACAATTCGCATCTTTACAGACTGTTCTGTTGTTGACAGATTCTGATTTCTTTGCATTGTGTGCTTATTTTGATGAATCTATGGATTGTATCGGGGGGTATAAGCCATGGAAAAGTTAGAATACAGTAGATATAATGCAATAACAAAATTTGAATGGGTTTTCTACAGTACTTAAAGTAAAGATTGGTTTTCTTATACTAACAGATCTCACGAAGGTTTTGTTAAGTTTTGTGTGATTGAAGTTTTCAAGTTTTGGGTGAGATCACGATGGATGAAGGAATAAGGAGTAAGAAAAGCCTAAGCTTGGGGATGCCCCAAGGCACCCCAAGTTAATATTCAAGGAGAAACAAGCAACTAAGCTTGGGGATGCACCGAGTGGCATCCCCTCTTTCTTCTAACGACCATCGATATTTTACTTGGAGCTATATTTTTATTCGTCACATATTATGAGTTTTGCTTGGAGCGTCTTGTATTATATGAGTCTTTTCTTTTTTTTCTTTTTTTAGTTTGTCACAAGTATCCTTGCTGGACACACCTAGTTGAGAGAGCCAAAATTATGCTATGATTTGTTAAAATTGCTCTTTATGCTTCACTTAAAATTTTTATGCTATGGAATTGCTCTACTGCTTCACTTCTATCTTTTTTAGCACAGTGTGCTTTAATATTTTTGAAGAAATGCTCTCATGCTTCACATAGATTTGTTTGAGAGTTAGTAAAATTTTGAAGAAATTCTCTCATGCTTCACTTATATTATTTTGAGAGACGAAAAAATTTATGCTCATGTTCTTCACTTAGATTTGTTTGAGCTTATCAAAAGCAACATATGAAACCAGTCCCAAAGTGATAGATATTCAAGAGGGATATAATAAAAACTTTCATGAAGATCATTGGACAAGATAAACTTGATTCTTTGTAATAGTTTTGAGATATGATGATAGTAATATGTGAGTCATGTTGGTGAGTAATTATGCTTTAGTAAAAATATTGGTGTTAAGGTTTGTGATTCCCAATGCAAGCACGAAAGTCAATAGTTATGCAATGGAATTACATCCTACTTGTGGCGCATTATTTGGTGTTAGTTATGCTTAATGCTCGCTTATGTGATTTTTCGTTTCTTGGTTGGTTGCTTCTCGATCTTTTGCTAGCCTCCACTTGTACTAAGTAGAAATACTACTTGTGCATCCAAAATCCTTAAACCCAGTTTTGCCATATGAGTCCACCATACCTACCTATATGCGGTATTCCTGTGCTGTTGTAAGCAAATTTGTATGTGCCATCTCTAATTTTCAAAATAAATTTCCTTTTTATGTGCTCGTACCGCTCATGAAGCGGCAGGGGATGGTATTTTCCATGCTAGATGTGTTATTCTCAAGATGAGTGTTTATTCACTTGTCATTGCATGAGAGTGCGGCGGTAATAGGGATGCCCAGTCCCGAAATGAAAAAGAAATTTACTTTATGTTGTCAAATAATAAATTCCTTGGAAAGTGTTGGTATGGAGGGCACCCGTGGATACGGCTAGCCATGGAATGTGAAAGAATGGTGGAAAAAGGAATAAACTTTATTTTCTGTTTGGGAACCGCCTATGATATATCTAGCATGGAAAGTGTTGGGAATTACTCGGTCGTTTTCGTTGACGGGAAAAGTATGCCTCTCAAAAAAAAAATATCTCTCAATTTAAGCTTTGAGCTCTGGCACCTCTACCAATCCCTACTTCCCTCTGTGAAGGGCCTATCTATTTACTTTATGCAATTTTTATTTTTATTTGAGTCTCCATCTTCTCTTATAAAGCACCAACTAAGGGGCACTGTGATCGTACTTGAGCATTGGGTATAGCTAATATGTGAGTGTGTTTCATGAATGGATCAATGATTGAGCATGATGGGCTAGGGATAACTTTCTTTAGTGTTGATATTTTGAAAGACATGGTTGCTCGTTGATATGCTTGAGTATTGAAATCTTCATGTCAAAACTAGACTATTGCTTTGAACCATATAAAAGTCCATATGTCCATGCTACAAAAGAAAAGAATATGTGATGAACATGTTAGGCAGCATTCCATAGCAAAAATTCTGTTTTTATCATTTACCTACTCAAGGATGAGTAGGAATTAAGCTTGGGGATGCTGATACGTCTCCACCATGTTCTGTTTTTGACTGATTCTTTTTTCGTTGCATTGTGTGCTTATTTTGATGAATCTATGGATTGTATCGAGGGGTATAATCCATAGTAAAGTTAGAATGCGGTAGGTATAATGCAATAAAAAAATATTAATGGGTTTGCAACAGTACTTAAAGTGGTGATTTGCTTTATTACACTAACGGATCTCACGAAGGTTTTGTTAAGTTTTGTGTGATTGAAGTTTTCAAGTTTTGGGTGGGATCACGATGGATGAAGGAATAAGGAGTGATAAGAGCCTAAGATTGGGGATGCCCGAGGCACCCCAAGGTAATATTCAAGGACTCCCAAGCAACTAAGCTTGGGGATGCCCCGGAAGGAATCCCCTCTTTCTTCTAATGACCATCGGTAATTTTACTTGGAGCTATATTTTTATTCATCACATGTCATGAGTTTTTGTTGGAGCGTGGTGTATTATATGAGTCTTTGCTTGTTTTGCTTTTTAGTTTGTCACAATCATCCTTGATGTACACACCTATTTGATAGAGCCACACGTTTATCATGATTTGTTAGAATTCTCTATATGCTTCACTTAAATTTTTTGAGCAAGGCAGTTGCTCTAAACCTTCACTTAAATCTTTTTGAGCACGGTGGTCATTATGTTTTAAAGAAACACATATGCTCTCATGCTTCACTTATATTATTTTGAGAGTTGATTAAATTTTGAATAAATACATGCTCTCATGCTTCACTTATATCTTTTTGAGAGTTGATATGATTATATTTTGAAGAAATATTTGCACTCTCATGCTTCACTTATATCCTTTTGAGAGTTGATAATAGTAATGGTAATTTTCACAAGATATGCATTTAGTCCCAATATGATGAATATCCAAGAAGTATATAATAAAAACTTTCATGAAGATCGTTGGATGTGATAAGTTTGATTCCTTGCAATAGTTTTACGATATGAAGATGATGATACATGAGTCATGTTGGTGAGTAATTGTGCTTTAGTAAGAATATTGGTGTTAAGGTTTGTGATTCCCTATGCATGCACGAAAGTCAATAGTTATGTAACAAAGTTACATCCTTCTTTTGGTGCATTATCAGTGTTAGTTATGTTCAATGCATGTTTATGACCGTTTTCATTTTTTGGTTGGTCGCTTCTCAACCTATTTGCTAGCCTTCATTTATACTAAGTGGGAATGCTGCTTGTGCATCCAAACTCTTAAACCCAAAGTTGTGTCAAATGAGTCCACCATACCTACCTATATGGGTATTTCCATGTCGTCCTAAGTAAATTTGCATGTGCCAACTCTAATTTTTCAAAATAAATTTCTGTTTTGTGTGCCCGTACCGCTCATGTGGCGGTAGGGGGTGGCCGATATGTTCCATGTTAGGTGGGTTATTCTCATGATGAGTGTTTATTCATTTGTCATTGCACGCGAGTGTGGCAGGTAATAGGGATGCCCAGTCTCGAAATGAAAAATAATAATAATATGATAGTAATAAATTCCTTGGAAAGTGTTGGTATGGAAGGCACTTGTGGATACGGCTAGCCATGGCTTGTGAAAAGAAAGGTGGAAAAGAAATAAATTTTATTTTCTGTTTGGGAACCGCCTATGATTTGTCTAGCATGGAAGATGTTGGGATTTCTCGGTCGTAGCGCTGACAGGGAAATCATACCTCTCAAAATAATTTTTATCTCTAATTTAAGCTTTGAGCTCTGGCACCTCTGTAAATCTCTGTTTCCCTCTTCGAAGGGCCTATCTATTTAGTTTTATGCAATTTTTATTTTTATTTTGAGTCTCCATCTTCTCTTATAAAGCACCAACTAGGGAACACTATTGTCATGCTTTTGCATTGGGTGTAGCTAATATTTGAGTGTGTTTCATGGTTGGATCAATGATTGAGCATAATGGGCTAGGGATAACTTGCTTTAGTGATGATATTTTGAAAGACATGGTTGCTTGTTGATATGCTTGAGTATTGATGTTTTCATGTCAAATTATAGACTATTGCTTTGAATACTCAAACTCTAATGTCCATGCAACAAAAGAGAAAGATTATATGATGAATATGATAGGTAGCATTCCACATAAAAAATTCTATTCTTATCATTTACCTACTCAAAGACGAGCAGGAATTAAGCTTGGGGATGCTTGATACGTCTCCAACGTATATATAATTTTTGGTTGTTCCATGCTATTGTAGTATCAATCTTGGATGTTTTATATTCATTTAGAGCAACTTTATATCATTTTTGGGACTAACCTATTAACTTAGTGCCAGTGCCAGTTGCTGTTTTCTGCATGTTTTTGGCTTTCCAGGAAATCAATATCAAACGAAGTCCAAACGGAGAAAAAACTTTGGATTAATTTTTTCTGGACCAGAAGAGACCCTAGAAGGTTCGGGAGAGGGCCAGAAGAGCCATGAGGGAGCGACAAGACCTAGGTGCACGACCCAGGGGGGCGCCCCCAGGCTTATGGGCCCCTCATGGCACCTCCAACCCTAATTCCACCTCTATAAATACTCAAATATTCACTTGACATTAGAGAACCACCCGAAATACTTTTTTCGCCACCGCAAGTTTCTGTTCTCGTGAGATCCCATCTGGAGGCCTCCGCCGGCACTCTGCCAAAGGGGGACTTGATCACGGAGGGGCTCTACATCAACCTTGCTGCCCTTCCGATGATGCGTGAGTAGTTTACCACATACCTACGGGTCCATAGTTAGTAGCTAGATGGTTTCTTCTCTCTCGATGTTCTTCAATACAATGTTCTCCTTGATATTCTTGGAGTTCTATCTGATGTAATGACTTTTTGCGGTGTGTTTGTTGGGATTCGATGAATTGTGAATTTATTATCAGATTATCCATGAATATTATTTGAGTTTTATCTGAACTCTTTTATGCATGATTGCTATAGCTTCGTATTTCTTCTCCGACTTATCGGTTTGGTTTGGCCAACTAGATTGATTTATCTTGCAATGGGAAGAGGTGCTTTGTAATGGGTTCGATCTTACGGTGCTTAATCCCAGTGACAGAAGGGGACATGACACGTATGTACCATTGCTATAAGGGTAAAAAGATGGGGTTTATTCATACGTGAGTTTATCTTGTCTACATCATGTCATCTTGCTTAAGGCGTTACTCCGTTCTTTATGAACTTAATAATCTAGATGCATGCTGGACAACGGTCGGTGTGTGGAGTAATAGTAGTAGATGTAGGCAGGAGTCGGTCTACTTGTCTCGGACGTGATGCCTATATATGATCATTGCCTTGGATATCATCATGATTATTTGCTTTTCTATCAATTTCCCAACAGTAATTTGTCTACCCACTGATAACCCACAAGTATAGGGGATCAATTGTAGCCTTTCTCGATAAGTAAGAGTGTCGAACCCAATGAGGAGCTAAAGGTAAAACAAATATTCCCTCAAGTTCTATCGACCACCGATACAACTCTACGCACACTTAACGCTTGCTTTACCTAGAACAAGTATGAAACTAGAAGTACTTTGTAGGTGTGATAGGATAGATTTGCAAGATAATGAAGAACACATAAATAAAAGCTAGGGGCTGTTCAGATAAACAAACAATTAGGTTAGTTTTATTAGAGAGCTTTTTGTCGCAAGAAAGTTATTTGTCCCTAGGTAATCGATAACTAGACCAGTAATCATTATTGCAATTTTATATGAGGGAGAGGCATAAGCTAACATACTTTCTCTACTTGGATCATCTGCACTTATGATTGGAACTCTAGCAAGCATCCGCAACTACTAAAGATCATTAAGGTAAAACCCAACCATAGCATTAAAGTATCAAGTCCTCTTTACTCCCATACGCAAACAACCCACTTTCTCGGGTCTGTGCTTCTGTCACTCATGGCAACCACCATAAGCGAATCATGAACATATTGCAAACACTACAGCGGGGGTCCCTCACGCTTGCACGACATGGAGAGAACCATAGGACAACACCAATAATAAAACATACAACTCAAACCAATCACGATCATCAATCAACCCATAGGACAAAACGGATCTACTCAAACATCATAGGATAGCCATACATCATTAGGAAATAATATATAGCATTGAGCACCATGTTTAAGTAGAGATTATAGCGGGTAAAAGATAGGTTACACCGCTGCATAGAGGGGGAGAGAGTTGGTGCTGACGGCGGTGAAGTTGTTGGTGTAGATCGCCGTCACGATGATGGCCCCAGCGGCGTTCCGACGCCATCGGGAGAGAGGGGGAGAGAGCCCTCCTCCTTCTTCTTGTTCCTTGACCTCCCCCCTAGATGGGAGGAGGGTTTTCCCTTTGGTCCTTAGCCTCCATGGCGGCGGAGGGGCGTGTTCTCAAGCTTTTTTAACCCTCCACTACTAGGAGAAAGCCTACTAGTAGCGCTTGAAATAGAGCTATCAGTAGCGCTGGTACAAGCGCTACCACTAAGGCGCTACAGCTAACTGGTAGCAGTAGCGCTGGTTTTTTAGCGCTACTGATATACCTAATTAGCAGTAGCGCTCTACTGAAACCAACGCTACTGATAATAGTAAGTAGCAGTAGCGTTTCTTATGAAAAGCGCTACTGCTAAATTTTCCTGTATTTTTGAAAATGCAGATTAGTAGTACTTTCGATGTGCACCACATGTTGCCTCCACTTGAATCTAATCCATGTTCATTTCACCCACCGATATATATAATAACTCATCATGCTCATATAACAACTTAGCATCATGCATCATCATAATAACTTGGTCATCATTTTCGTCCATGAGACATCATATAACAACTTGGTCACTAGTCATAATCACAACTCCTCCTCCTCATCATCATCAACTCTAACACATTGTAACACATGATAACACATTGTACCTAAGACCTACTCCTCTCTCACAGGACCTACTACCCTCTCTAAGGTAAAATAGCATAAAACAAGATAGGCCCTGACTCTCCATTATGGAGAATGGAGACTATTCTATCTCCAATTCTTGCGCTTCACACAATGTTCCTTCCAAGTAGCTCCCTATGATTGTTCATACATTTTTTCCATTCTTTGATTGTCATGTCTTGATTGGTTTTAGAAATCCGGTATGAACAGTTGTGAAGCCTAGGCAGATATGGCCGTAAGCTAATAACATCAAGCCGACCTTTCGGAAACATCAGATCAGGCACACAATCCTTCAGGATTTTCTGTTGAAAAACATAATAATAACATCGTAGTTAGCAATGTAGTTTAGCTTTAGAAGAATATATGCAAAAGATGCACAGATGTCGTAATAGTAAAAAATCTTACCATGCCATCTCCATGGATGTTCTGTAGGTCAGCACGTGCACTAGTGGCACGTATTGACCATAATGTGCAGTAGTTTGATAATTGATATTGTAATTCTCAACATCAATAATAAATGAGATAAGATGATCTTTCTCCTGATAAGTTAATTCTACGCCATCGGTGTAGTAGGTTCTGTCTACCATCTTCCGTACATTTTTTGAAGAATAAAAATATGCTGTCAATGGAAATAAGCTGTCAACTATTTTGAAATAAACAATATAAATTACTTAATAAATATGTTTGAGAAACTCACATAGCGGTAGAATTGGAAGCATATCAACAAGGACCCAAATGTCCATATTCTCTTCGGTGATGTCAGGATCACCAAGATCCAAGGTGACAAGCATACCCTCATGAAAATCATACGTCTTGCAAAGTGCTTCCCAATTCGGGCAACCAAAATGGGATACGCTCTCAGAATTGTATAGATTTACAGCAAAATCATAACCATGATGGGTCCTTAGGTGAACTATCTTTGTTTCCATACTTTCATGATCTTCAAAATCCAGCCTCTCCAAGACATAGTGTCTTGCATGGCATGGAATAAGCTAGTCGAATTGTAAAAGACGAAAATTACACGTTGAAGAAGCAGAAGTCATGCTTAATTACGAAAAAATACTGAAGCGCCGACCTTCTACCAGGTGAGGCCTGTCGCACAGACCCCGGTCATCGTCGCACCAGTCGCACTCTGGGAGCCTATCGTCGTCGTCAGACATTTCCTATGTTCATAATTCAAGGATTAAACTTGTACAATTCAATATATGTACTACAAAAACTAAATTAGATCATTATTATTCATCACGGGTTGACTATCGATCTGTCGAGTCTTTTCTTGAAAACTCTCAGCTCACGTGGTGTATATTTTTGACCGTTGGTGATGGTAGCTCCTTCCTTCGTTCCCGAGTGCATTACACCAAAATTTCTAGCACATGGGAATGAAGGAGAAGCGACCCCCACGACAACAGTCGGGATTCTTCCTCTGACATTTGCGACCGTCGGTGATGGTAGCTACTCCTGTCATTCCAAAGTGCATTACACCAAAATGTCTAGCACCTTGGAATGAAGAAGAAGCTACCCCCACGACAACAGTCGGCATTCTTCTTCTCTCATATATATGGTGGAGTCCCGACAGACTTAAAGTCAACCCGAAATGTCGTTTAATTATCTTTCTACAAAATCCGGGCCACTCAATATTTCCTACATATTCTAGCACAAGTGTGCCAAAATTCACGAAAAAATCCGGCATGACCTTTGCTAAAAAGGACATATATCTAGCGCCTGAAATTTGCCGGAATGGAAATTAATCAACACACCGGCAAAACATAGGCCACTGTGAGGAGTTCCCTGCAAACATAGGTCACTCATGTAGCTACTACTCTACTACAACTATCAAAACATCTACATCATCATCGACATGGGGATTTGGCTGGTCTCACCTCGAGGTTGGAGGTGGTCGGTGACGGGGACGACGGCGGGGTTGATGCAGGGGCTCCTTGATTTCTGCAAAAACAAAATATAAACAAAAACATTATTATTCTCATATTAGGACTTAGTGAAACCCTATGTCTAAAACATCCTAGTTCTAGCCCTAACATTTACTAACAATACCTTGTTCTAACCCTAAAAATTGAAAAGACCTATACATTTACTAAAAATACCCTAGTTCTAGCCCTAACATCTGTCCATCCATCCATCTATCTATATATCCTCATAAACCCTAGAAAAATGCCCTGGTTTTTTAACTACTGTCTACTTCTTGAATCATAGAAAAATGCCCTAATTTCACATAACTTAGAGTCTGAAACCCTATGTCTAACACAAAACAAAATTTGTAAAACATAGTTCTAACCCTAATAATTTGTACTGCCCATCTATCCATCCATTTGTCTAAACCAAGTTCTAACCCTAAAAATTTGTAAAACCTAGTTCTAATCATCGACATGGGCATTTTCATATACAGAGAGAGGTGGGAAGAGGAGGAGGGAGGAGTGAGGGCTTCGGGCGGCTGGGGGAGGGAGGAGAGAGGAGGGCAGTGGGAGGAGGGAGGAGGGAGCAAGGCGGTCGAAGGAGGTGGGAGGAGAGCATCGGGCGCCGGCGAGAGGAGGGAGGAGGGAGGAGAGAGGAGGGCCGCCGGAGGGAGGAGAGAGGAGGGCGGAGAGAGGAGAAGGGATTGAGGGAGGCAGATACCTTGGGGGTGACGGTGGGTGACAGCGGGCAATGGCGGCGACAGCGCGCGGCGGAGAGAGAGCGAGTGAGAGTGTGAGGGGAGAGTGAGGACGCGGGGTGTGGATATGGTGCCCGTAGTAGTAGCTCTGGTTGGTAACCACCGCTACTGCTAAGCTCCATAGCCGTAGCGCGTTAAGGGAACCCACGCTACTGCTATGATCAATAACAATAGCGCTTTTATAGAACCAGCGCTACTACTAAGGCTAAGCATGTAAAAAAACCATTGGTCATCAATGATCTTTTTGTGTAGAATCTAAATTATCAGTATGAATCTTCGCCGGTTTAGGAACCGGCGAAGATTCATATTGCCACAGATTCTACACATAGAGTACAATGAAGACCCAGTGGTTGTGATAGTTTGAGAAGCACCATATTTAAGGTGGTAAACATTCTGTTCGCAGAGCGAGGTGGGAATAAACTTGGGTCCTAGGAGGGGACTGAATTTAGAAGTAGCGCTGGTTGGAGGAAAGCGCTATTGCTAAGTACAATAGCAGTAGCGCGTTTTACGTAAGAGCGCTACTAGTATACCTAGCCTGCCAGCAACGGTGTGGCAATTATAGTAGTAGCGTGTTTTCTAACTACCGCGCTACTGCTATGTGCATAGTAGCAGTTCTCTTTCTATGCAAGCGCTACTGGTAAGCTTCTATGTATAAGGTTTTCCCTAGTAGTGCTCGCGCAATACATGAGCGTGAGCCATGGATATAGCACTATGGGTGAAATAGAATGCGGTGGTAGGGATCAATAGAAGAAGGAAGAAAGTCTCGCATCAACTAGGCTGATCAACGGGCTATGGAGATGCCCATCAATCGATATCGATGCAAGTGAGTAGGGATTGCCATGCAACGGATGCACTAGAGCTATAAGTGTATGAAAGCTCACAAGAAAACTAAGTGGGTGTGCATCCAACTTGCTTGCTCACGAAGACCTAGGGCAATTTGAGGAAGCCCATCATTGGAATATACAAGCCAAGTTCTATAATGAAAAATTCCCACTAGTATATGAAAGTGACAAAATAGGAGACTCTCTATTATGAAGAACATGGTGCTACTTTGAAGCACAAGTGTGGAAAAGGATAGTAACATTGTCCCTTCTCTCTTTTTCTCTCATTTTTTTATTTTCTCTTTGGGCTCTTTGACCTCTTTTTTTTGGGCTCTTTGGGCTCTTTTTTATTTTATGTCCGGAGTCTCATCCCGACTTGTGGGGGAATCATAGTCTCCATCATCCTTTGCTCACACGGGACAATGCTCTAATAATGATGATCATCACACTTTTATTTACTTACAACTCAAGAATTACAACTCGATACTAGAACAAATATGACTCTATATGAATGCCTCTAGCGGTGTACCAGGATGTGCAATGATCTAGCTTAGCAAAGATATCAAAAAATGGATAGGCCATGGAAATATCATGCTAGCTATATTACGATCATGCGAAGCAATATGACAATGAATGCTCAAGTCATGTATATGATGATGATGGAAGTTGCATGGCAATATATCTCGGAATGGCTATGGAAATGCCATAATAGGTAGGTATGGTGGCTATTTTAAGGAAGATATAATGAGGCTTATGTGTGATAGAGCATATCATATCATGGGGTTTGGATGCACCGGCGAAGTATGCACCAACTCTCTAGGTGAGAAAGGGCAATTCACGGTACCTAAGAGGCTAGCAGATTGTAGAAAGGTAAGAGTGCGTATAATCCATGGACTCAACATTAGTCATAAAGAACTCACATACTTATTGCACAAGTTTATTCACCATCGAAGCAAAGTACTAATACGCATGCTCCTAGGGGGATAGATTGGTAGAAAAAGACCATCGCTTGTCCCCGACCGCCATTCATAAGGAAGACAATCAAAAATAAATCATGCTCTAACTTCATCGCATAACGGGAGACCATACGTGCATGCTTCGGGAATCACAAACCTCAACACCAATATTCTTACTAAACCACAATCATTCACTAGTACCTCCCATATACTATCATCTCTATATCAAAAAACTATTGCAAGGAATCAAACATATCATATTCAATGATCTACAAGTTTTATGTAGGATTTTATGACTAACCATGTGAATGACCAATTCCTATTGACTCTCTAAACAGATATAAGTGAAGCAAGAGAGTTTAATTATTTCTACAAAAGATATGCCCACACTGTAACAAATATAAGTGAAGCAAAAGATCATTCTACAAATCGCGGTTTTCTATGTGTAGAGAAATAGACAATCCAAACTTTAAATGATATAAGTGAAGCATTCTATAAAGCCATACTCAAAAGATATAAGTGAAGTGCATAGAGCATTCTATAAATCAACCAAGGACTATCTCATACCAGCATGGTGCATAAAAGAAAAAGGAAAAATAAAAAAAAAGACGCTCCAAGAATTTGCACATATCATGTGACGAATAAAAATATAGCTCCAAGTAAAATTACCGATGATCGTTAGAAGAAAGAGGGGATGCCTTCCGGGGCATCCCCAAGCTGAGTTGCTTGGGAGTCCTTGAATATGACCTTGGGGTGCCTCGGGCATCCCCAAGCTTAGGCTCTTGCCACTCCTTATTCCTTCATCCATCGTGATCTCACCCAGAACTTGAAAACTTCAATCACACAAAACTTACCAAAACCCTCGTGAGATCCATTAGTATAATAAAGCAAATAACTACTTTTAAGTACTGTTGCAAACCCATTCATATTTTATTTTTGCATTATAACTACTGTACTCTAACTTCACCACAATTTATATCACCGATACAATCCATAGATTCATCAAAACACGCAAAACAATGCATCAAAAACAGAATCTGTCAAGAACAGGACAGTTTGTAGCAATCTAAACATTGACCATACTTCTCTAACTCCAAAAATTCTGAAAAATTAGGAAAAAATAAAAAAAAGTCATAGCAGTACCGTGTAAAAATTTCAGAAGCTTTTGATGTTCTAGTAAAAATGTAAATTCATGCACTACAGCCAAAGTTTCTGTTTTTGCACTGCACAAACCAAACAAGCAATCTAATCATCCTAAAGAAAAATCTTGGCACATTATTTTTATAATACAATGGATTTTTACAAGGGGATAATTGTTTTTGTTGAAAAGTTTATGTAATTCAAGATTTGCAAAGTTTTCATGGGCATGAACAAAGTTCAAGGAGCTCCCCCACTTCAACGATGCTCGTCTTTCTTACTTTCACTTTTCTTTTGAGAAGTTTTAGGTTCCCCTTATATATTTTTTAAAACTTTTTAAAATCACACAACAGAATAAAATGACTCTCTAAAACTTCCGGGTTGTCTCTCTGGTAGCGCTTTCTTTAAAGCCATTTAGCTAGGCATATACTGCTCAAGTAATGGATTCACCCGGATCCCAAGGTATATCAAAGCCAATTTTAATTAACAATGATTTTTAATTTAGTATTGAGCACAAAGAAACATATATCATGCAACAACGAAGTCTAACTCTCTTCCTATGCATCGGCATGTCATAAAAGAACAATTCATGCACATCCAGTAAAGGCCAATACATAACATAAGCAGTTTCTTGCAATTTTTATCATATTGGAAACATACAGAGGCGGAGATGTAGTTCCTCTCTCATAATAATTGCAAGTAGGAGCAGCAAGCACATGCATATTATAGTCATCAAAATCATCACATGTAGTAGTAAAACGCAACCCATCAATATAATCCTTAATAAGCGCAAACTTCTCCGATATAGTGTAGTTGGGAGAATTCAAAAAGATAATAGGACTATCATGTGTGGGTGCAATAGCAACAATTTCATTCTTAACATAAGAAACTATGGCAAGTTCATCTGCATAAGCATAATTCATATTGGCATCATGACCACAAGCATAGCAAGCATCAATTTCATCAAAAAGGGATATTTCAAATGAATCCAAGGGATCATAGCAATCATCATAGCATTCATCCTTCGGTAAGCACGAAGGGGAATTAAACAATGTATGAGTTGAAGAGTTACTCTCATTATAAGGTGGGCACGGGTAGCTAATCCGCTCTTCCTCCTTTTGTTCTTCGCTCTCCTTGTCATCTTTTTCATCCAATGAGCTCACAGTTTTAGAAATTTCTTCTTCCATAGATCCTGCAAAATATTAGTCTCTTCTTGGACAGCGGAGACTTTCTCAATAGATCATTAATATCGGCATTATATTCATAATTCTCATAACAATATTTAAGTATAGCATAATTTTCAGGTCTGTAAACAGCATCATCATAATTTTCACACTTTTCAAACGAAGATTCAATTTCATAAGCACCCTTAAAAGCAACAAATTCTTCTATTCGTTCCACATATAGTAATCATATATACCATTAGCATAAGAAGCCAATGTTTCATTATCACTAAATTTACATGAAAAGGGAATGTGTGGAGCCTTCATCCTAGAGCAACAAGTATAATCACATCTCAAGCATAAATTCCAAGCATGCCAATGCAACATTTCAATTTGATTCCATAAGAGTTTCCCTTTTTGAGTCAAGCGATAATCCCTAAAGTATGCACGTTGATCCAACGTGTCTCCCATTATCAAGTTGAATGGGGTTTTCTCAAGATTATCAAAGTAGTGTTTAATATTTTTCACATAATGAGCATCGAGGGTTTTAGGAGGTTCCCCATCTCCATGAGTAGCAAGTAAACCTAATTTTTTTGGTACTTCATGTTCCATATCCATAACTAAAGATAGAGAACAACTTAGAACAGAAAATAAAATCTACTTAGTGATAAAGCAAACAAGCACACACGAGAATATTCACCCCACGCTATTGCTCCCCGGCAACGGCGCCAGAAAAAGGTCTTGATAACCCACAGGTATAGGGGATCAATTGTAGCCTTTCTCGATAAGTAAGAGTGTCGAACCCAACGAGGAGCTAAAGGTAGAACAAATATTCCCTCAAGTTCTATCGACCACCGATACAACTCTACGCACACTTTACGCTTGCTTTACCTAGAACAAGTATGAAACTAGAAGTACTTTGTAGGTGTGATAGGATAGATTTGCAAGATAATAAAGAACACGTAAATAAAAGCTAGGGGCTGTTTAGATAAAGAAACAATTAGGTTAGTTTTAGTAGAGAGCTTTTTGTCGCAAGAAAGTTATTTGTCCCTAGGCAATCGATAACTAGACCGGTAATCATTATTGCAATTTTATATGAGGGAGACACATAAGCTAACATACTTTCTCTACTTGGATCATATGCACTTATGATTGGAACTCTAGCAAGTATCCGCAACTACTAAAGATTATTAATGTAAAACCCAACCATAGCATTAAAGTATCAAGTCCTCTTTACTCCCATACGCAAACAACCTACTTACTCGGGTTTGTGCTTCTGTCACTCACGCCACCCACCATAAGTGAATCATGAACATATTGCAAATCCTACAGCGGGGGTCCCTCACGCTTGTGCGACACGGAGAGCACCATAGGACAACACCAATAATAAAACATCCAACTCAAACCAATCATGATCATCAATCAACCCATTGGACAAAACGGATCTACTCAAACATCATAGGATAGCCATACATCATTAGGAAATAATATATAGCGTTGAGCACCATGTTTAAGTAGAGATTACAGCGGGTAAAAGAGAGGTTACACCGCTGCATAGAGGGGGAGAGAGTTGGTGATGACGGCAGCGAAGTTGTTGGTGTAGATCGCCGTCACGATGATGGCCCCGGCGGCGTTCCGACGCCACCGGGGGAGAGGGGGAGAGAGCCCCCTCCTCCTTCTTCTTCCTTAACCTCCCCCTAGATGGGAGGAGGGTTTCCCCTCTGGTCTTTGGCCTCCATGGCGGCGGAGGGGCGAGAGCCCCTCTGAGATTGGATCTCTCTCTCTTTGTTTCCTTCTGTTTCTGCGTTCTGTTTTCTGGCCTTTCACCGTTTCTTAAATTCCCGGAGCTCCGTAACTCTGATTGGGCTGAAATTTTAACATGATTTTTATCCGGATATTATCTTTCTTGCTGCGAAAGAAGGGCACCAACCACTATACATGGGCCCCACAAGCCTCCTGGCCGCGCCCAGGGTAGGGGACGCCCCCTAGGGCTTGTCGGCCCCTCGGGCATTATCTCGCGTTGATTCTTTTTCCAAAAATCACATATATTCCCAAATAAATCTCCGTAAATTTTTATCACGTTTGGGCTTTGTTTGGTATGGGTATTCTGCGAAACAAAAAACATGCAACAAACAGGAACTGGCACTGGGCACTGGATCAATATGTTAGTCCCAAAAAATAATATAAAATGTTGCCAAAAGTATATGAAAGTTGTAGAATATTGGCATGAAACAATAAAAAATTATAGATACGACGGAGACGTATCACCCGCCGTATGCTATTTTCTCGAGAGAAGCCTCTAGTGAAAACTATGGCCCCCGGGTCTACTTTTATCATATATTAAAATCCAAAAATACCTTGCTGCAATTTTTTCTTTCTTTATTATATTCTATATTTAGTGCGATCTATCTATCTATCACCATATAATTTAATCTTGCAATTAACCACCAAGGGATTGACAACCCCTTGTTTGCGTTGGGTGCAAGGATTTGTTATCTTTTGTGCAGGTACTGCTTACATAGTATTGCGTGGTTCTCCTACTGGATTGATAATCTTGGTTCTTAACTAAGGGAAATACTTGTCTCTACTGTAGCACGCCGTAAATCCCAATGCATCATCCTCTCCTCTTCGAGTAAATCCCAATGCAGCCCACAAGTAGCACGCCGTAGTAGTAGCGCGGCCACCAGCGCTACTGCTAGGCAAATAACCAGCACTACTGCTAGGTTTTTCCCTAGTAGTGTCTCCTATCGAGGGCTATGACGATGCCACCCACTGCACCCACCTCGACCACCGCGGCGCCAGCCGAATTCAAGCCTCCCTGTGCTCCTTCTGCTATCACGGATGCAATCTCTGGCTGTGTCATGCCCTGCATCGCCTTACGGTAGGAGGTGGACGACCAATCCTTCGAATTTGTTGACCAAGTCTCCGGGCGAATCCTCCCTTGCGTTGCCTTGCTGCCACTGGCTGCTGCTTGCAACTTGCCCTCTGCTGCCTCGCCCCGAGGCATTCAAAGCCATGTGAGTCCCATCTCCCCCTCCCTTTTGATCTAAGTGGAAGGATACCAGATTTTTTTACTAGAAATTGCTTTCGCTATAAAATAAAAGTTTTAATTTGGGTTTTCCCCCAACTAAAGAAAAAGAAAATGGAAGAATCCGCTCCCCATTCAGGCCATCTACGGGATGTGCAGCCACCGGCCGTAGCGCCTCCCACCCATCCTGGGTGGAGGTGGCCGGGCAAGCTAGGCCTAGGCTCAGATCCATGATTGTGGTGCCCGAGAGTGTGAATCTTGCGCCTACTGCCACGGTGATTCGCCCGTCCAACCCGCCTGCCCCGATGGCTGGCATTGAAGAGGATGCATGCACGGAGTGGACGACGGCACAATCTCAGCATGCCCACATTTTGGAGTGGCTGCAGGCATGCGAGGCCGCGCTATCCAAAAGATATGGATCAACGGCGTGCCGGGCATCTGCCTCCTTCTGCGGCCACTGAAGCTTTCAAGAAGCGCTTTGGCAATCTCTGCTACCACTGCCTAGCCCCTAGACGCAAGTTCTTTGAATGTCGAGATCCTCAAGTGTGCTACACATGCAAGCGTTTAGGTCATCTGGAGAAGGGCTGCCCCGAGCGCCTTCTTAAGCACATCGTGCAGTAGCTCATCGGCATTAGCACGACTCTGCACGCACCAGCCGCTCCCAGCCCCAGCAACCGTGCACCTCCTTCCGACCAGTCTCTGGCGCCCCCCTTGACCCCGGCCGCCATGGCCTACGTCCCACGGGCGGCACCCCAACCATCGTGAACTCCAGTTTCACATTGGTGAACACGCCTGCTATGGAGGCGGAGGCCCACAAGATTCGATCCCGTGCGCTGATCCTGACGGCGCAGGGGAATTGCTCCGGCATCACGGCGGACTTGGTGGCGCGCGCAGTCGAGAGGGAGTACTGGCTCCGTTGGGGGGGGCATTGTCATCGCTCCATTCTTCCCAGATGACTTCCTGCTCACCCTATTCCAACCCTCCTGAAGGGACCTGGTTCTGGAGGGCAGGTTCGTGGAGGTGGTTGGCATCAACTTCAAGCTTCGGCCATGGATCCCACCCCTCGGCGGCAGCCACTTTTGGCGTTTCTACTATCGCATCACTATTGAGTGGCTTCCGGTCACCGCTTGAGACTGGACTAACATGCAAGAGCTGATCGGCAAGGAATGCGAGCTTGACCTGATCGAGCGTCAATCTTCTTCCAAGGACAACTGCTCGGCGCCTCGCCTGGCTGTGGACATGTAGTCCCGACAAGATCCCCCGTGCGAGTGACTTCACCGTCCTCAATCACGCAGACATCACAAGGCCCAGGGACTTGTTATCGAAGGGGACACCGGCGTAGGAAGGTAAGGAAGGGTCGCACTTTCCGGTGCTGATCCATCTGGACATCGTCAAGGACTACACGCCGATATCGCGCGCCACCTCATTGGTCTGGGGCGAGCAACAAGACTGGCCGCGCACCTACCGCTTCAAAGGAAAGTGCCGGTTTAGAACCAGAGATGGAGATGATAGGGTGCGCTCTATCGGCTCAGACGCGCAGCGCCACTACGGCAGCGGCCATCGGAGTGATGACAAGGGCGATGATGGTGGCTTCAGCCCTTGTCGCGGCAAGCGTGATCCCCTCGACCAACCTGCCGCCTAATGACCTGATGGCATGGGTGATGGAGAGCTACCACGGCTTTGATGTGTTGGGTGGCACAGGTTTCCTTGGCTCCGGGCTCATGTAGCTATTCTCCCCACCGAGGCAGCACGCCTGGCTCCACTTTGGCCCTCACCTGCCGGGGACCGGCACTGGTCTGACTGATGCTACCTCCCTAATGGTGGCCAGGGTGGCGTCCTCCTTTGGCAGCAGCGGTGACAAATCACGCTGCCACCACTGCCCTCCTTTGGATACATGCACCTTTCCGTCCTGGGAGATGCCCAGGACGGATCCTTACCCTATGCCGTGCCAGTTGGCTGGGTGGCTGCCGCTCGCATCGCCGCAGTGGTAGGCCACTGTGCTAGGTCCTGAGCTGCATTTGGGCCTAGGGCATTCCTGGAGCCCTTGGAGACTGAGACAGCCCCCCAAGCCCATGGGCCAATCCAAGACGAGGGCCCAATAGTCTTGCTGTGGCAGTCGATGGAGGACCAACGCGCACAGCGTGCTCTTAGGGAGGCTAACCTCACAGGCCTGGGCCTCATGGCGGCCATAACGGCCAAGGTTGCTAAGCTACAGATTGATGATCAGCGGGCGTTCATCTGCAAGATCGCTGCTCTGCTATCAACATCAATGCTAGGCACCCCCGCCCCTGGGACGTCCACATGATCCAAGAAGCCCCTGCGGTAGCGCATCGTCGGTGCGGTCAAGGCCTCAAGATAGAGCGCAAGGCTGTTGCGGCTCCAATCCAACTTCTCCTTCTTGAGACGCTCACAAGCCGCAATATGTGTAAAGCTAGGCATCATCAAGTGCATTGAAGACTTCAGTGATGACACCCTGTTTGCCTACCTGCAGTTCTTCCATGACCCCATGCCACCTGAGAACATGGCTAGGCTTGCAAAGATTGCCGAACTATCATCACCAACGCAGCTCCGCCTGCCTGACTTGGAGCTACAGGCAATCCTGGAGGAGCTCTCCACCCGAGCTTCTTGAGCGCTCAATGCCTTAGGATCATTTCTGCAGCCTTCTAGTTTCTTATGATCAGTGTTCCTCTAAATTTTAGATGTCTGTTGTGTCCAATCGAGCTGTTCTATCGTGTGCGCCATGTGGCTGCCCTTGCTGTGTTGTCAGGAGTCTATATCTGGTCTATGGGGGTTTGTGCGGCCCCTGTTAGTACAATTGTTATCCTCTTAGTTATCAATGAATGAAAGTCTTTCACTGGTAAACTGGAACGTAAGGGGCCTCAATGATCCAACGAGCCACGCAACTGTTCGCACCCTCATTGATTGCGTGTATTATTGGTTTGGTTAATTAAGTTATATGGATAGCTAATCTTTGGGCTGACTTGGTTGACATTGGTATATAGTCTTTGTTATATGTTAAATAACAAGCCTTCTATTATCTATATTCTAGTTAATACATGTACTTCGGAGTCCTTGCAATTTGAATAAACCAAGATCTTACCATGACTGCAATTTTAGAGAGACGCGAAAGTACAAGCATGTGGGGTTGCTTCTGCAACTGGATAACTAGCACTGAAAATCGTCTTTACATCGGATGGTTCGGTGTTTTGACGATCCCTACCTTATTGACCGCAACTTCTGACTCCCTCATCTATCTGCAGCAAACAAAACTCGCCGATCGATGTGAGATTGTGGGATCATGTTTCGATCAGTTTGCTGCCCTCAATGCAGACGGTACTAGGGGAGGGCCACTTCTCTGTTGGCGCTCTGATTGCTTCACGGCGAGCGGCATCCATGTGTGTGAGTTTTCCATCACAGCGCGCTTCGTGCCGACGGATGGTGGTGCCCCCTGGTCTCTTACCATGGTCTATGGCCCGCTCGATGACCCACGCAAGCAATCCATCCTGTCGGAACTCACCCAAATTAATAATGAGATGACTGGTCCTTCGATAGTGATTGGTGACTTCAACCTGATCAAAGATCCCCAAGATAAAAACAATAACATGATCTGTAGACGGTGGATGGACCATTTTAGATTAACTCTCAACAGATCAAGCCTCCATGAAATCCCTCTAATCGTATGATCGTTTACATGGAGCAATGAGCAGGCTCTGCACACTTTGGTCAGACTTGACAGGGCCTTCTACAATGTTGAGTTGGAGTTGTTATTCCCAGCCGCCAAGCTTATGCCGCAGTCCTCTGCAATCTCAGATCACTGCCCTTTGATGCTGGTAAACACGGGAATCACCGCCACCAACAGGAGATTTTGTTTTGAGAACTACTGGCAATACATTGGTGGCTTCAAAGAGGCTGTCCAGCAGGCCTGGGCATGGACACGGGCGGTATGTGTGCTATCACTAGGCTCAACACCAAGCTCTGCTGCACAAGCAAATCCCTCTGGGTCTGGAGCAAAAATTGCATAGGCGATTTGCAGCGGCAGCTTTCAATCGTCAACGAGTTGATTGTTTGATTCGACTCAGCATAAGAGGTGCGAGCTCTATCCCATGATGAGTGTGCACTGCGGGAAAATTTAAAAGCTTGAACTCTTAGGCTGGCTGTACTGCTCAAGATCAAGAGACGTCAGAGAAGTAGGGTGCTCTGGCTGAAAGCCGGCGATGCAAACACGTGTTTTTTCCACCGCAAAGACAATGCTAGGCACAAGCGTAATGCCAAGCATTTGCTGCACAACCTAGCGGGAGCCGTATCCTCCCCCGAAGCCATGAGCGACCTCGGGCACACGCACTTCTCGACCATCTTTGGCACAGAGCGCGCTCCCACTACGGCACTTAACTGGGACGAATTACAGCTCGGATAGCTCAACCTACAGGATATCGAGGGCCAGTTCTCGATGGAGGAAATCAAGAGGGCCATAGATGGAATGCCATCCGACAAAGCGCCGGGACCGGATGGTATCTCTAGAGGTTTTTTCAGATCAAGTTGGGACATCATCAAAAGCTGACCTGCTCTTGGCACTGAATCAATTATACCATATGGACAACACTGGTTTGGAAGGATTAACATGGCCATCATTGTGGTCATCCCCAAGAAGCATGGAGCTGATGATCTTAAGGACTTTCGCTAAATATCCTTGCTTCATAGCCTCATAAAGATTTTCTCCAAAATCCTCGCGAATCAATTAGCGCTGAAGATGCCTCAGTTGATCGGTCCATGTCAGAATGCCTTCATAAAAAACTGTTGCATTCAAGAAATTTTCTCTATGTGCAGAACATTGCTCGTTTCTTTCACAAGAATAGGAAACCAACGATCCTCCTAAAGCTAGACATCACAAATGCATTTGATTCGGTCTCCTGGACCTATCTTCTTGTCATGCTTCCAGCTCGAGGCTTCGGAGCCAGATGGAGAGAGTGTATTGCCATGTTATTGCGTACATCATCCTCTCGTGTACTTATCAATGGTACGTAATCAATTCGAGGGGATCCACCATAGGCAAGGGCTGCGGCAAGGGGATCCGCTATCACCATTCCTTTTCATCCTAGCCATGGACCTACTACAGCGAATGCTTGCACTGGCCACCGAGAACCACTTACTCACAAAGTTGCGAAGACAGCGCCCGATCATATGCAGTGCTCTTTCTACGCAGGTGACGTGGCCCTTTTCATGAACTCGTCATCTGCGGACGCTTGAATGATTAACTTGCTGCTAGACTTTTCGGCAAAGTTTCTGGGCTGCGCACAAACCTTTTCAAAAGGTCTGCTCTCCCTATTAGATGTGGTCGGTGGGACTTGCAAGCCATCCTTGCGCCTTTGGGCATCCCTCTCAAAAATTTCCCATGTACTTACTTGGGCATGCCTCTGTCGCTGCGATGTCTTTGGAAGATTGATGTCGCTTGAACTACGTCGGTATTTTCCCAAAGAGGAAGGGATGATGCAGTACAACTATGGTAGGTATTTCCCTCAGTTATGAAACCAAGGTATCAATCCAGTAGGAGAACCAAGCAACACTATGTAAACGGTACCTGCACACAAAACCAAATACTTGCAACCCGACGCTTATGAGGGGTTGTCAATCCCTCTTCAGGTAATGGCGCCAGAAATTGTCAAGTTGACAGGACAAAATTTGTGTAGATTGGATAAATAGATGTCGATAAAACTCAAAATAAAACAAGTAATAAAAAAGTGCAGCAAGGTATTTTTGGGTTTTTTGGAATAATAGATCTGAAAATAAAAGCGAATAAAAATTGATCTCAAAGCAAATATGATAAAGAATAGACCCGGGGGCCGTAGATTTCACTAGTGGCTTCTCTCAAGAAAATAGCACACGGTGGGTAAACAAATTACTGTTAGGCAATTGATAGAAGATCGAATAATTATGACGATATCCAAGGAAATGATCAATATATAGGCATCACGTCCAAGATTAGTAGACCGACTCCTGCCTGCATCTACTACTATTACTCCACACATTGACCGCTATCCAGCATGCATCTAGTGTATTAAGTTCATGGAGAAACAGAGTAATGCAATAAGAATGATGACATGATGTAGACGAGATCTATTCATGTAGAAATAGCCCCCATCTTGTTATCCTTAATAGCAATGATACATGCGTGTCTTGCTGCCCCTTCTGTCACTAGGAAAGAACACCGCAAGATCGAACCCATCACAAAGCACCTCTTCCTATGGCAAGAAAAATCGATCTAGTTGGCCTAACTAAACCAAAGATTCGAAGAAGAAATACGAGGCTATAAATAATCATGCATATAAGAGATGAAAAGAAGACTCAAATAATATTCATGGATATAGATCTGATCATAAACTCAAAGTTCATTGGATCCCAACAAACACACCGCAAAAAAGAGTTACATCAAATAGATCTCCAAGAGACCATTGTATTGAGAATCAAAAGAGAGAGGAATCCATCTAGCTACTGCTTACGGACCCGTAGGTCTGTGATGAACTACTCACGCACCACTACTCATGCATCATCAAAGAGGCATCAATGAGGATGATGAACCCCTCCGTGATGGTGTCTAGATTGGATCTCGTGGTCCTGGAACTTGCGGCGGCTGGAATTGTGTTTCGTCGACTCCGCTAGGGTTTTTAGAATATTTGGGTATTTATAGGGTGAAGAGGCGGTGTGGGAGGTCAACGAGGGGGACACAACCCCCCTGGGCGCGCCCTAGTGGGTTGTGCCCACCTCGGGCCTCCCCTCTGGTATTTTTTGGCCCATGTGGTGTCTTCTGGTCCAAAAAAAAATCTCCAAAAAGTTTCGCTGCATTTGGACTCCGTTTGGTACTGATATTCTGCAAAGTAAAAAAACAAGCAAAAAAACAGCAACTGGCACTGGGCACTATGTCAATAGGTTAGTCCCAAAAAGTGATATAAAGTTGCTATAAAATGATTGTAAAACATCCAAGAATGACAATATGACAGCATGGAACAAGTAAAAATTATAGATATGTTGGAGACGTATCAGCATCCCCAAGCTTAATTCCTACTCGTCCTCTAGTAGGTAAATGATAAAAATAGAATTTTTGATGTGGAATGCTGCCTAACATGTTCATCACATATTCTTTTCTTTTGTAGCATGGACATTTGGACTTTTATATGGTTCAAAGCAATAGTCTAGTTTTGACATGAAGATTTCAATACTCAAGCATATCAACAAGCAACCATGTCTTTCAAAATATCAACACTAAAGAAAGTTATCCCTAGTCCATCATGCTCAATCATTGATCCATTCATGAAACACACTCGCATATTAGCTACATCCAATGCTCAAGTATGATCATAGTGCCCCTTAGTTGGTGCTTTATAAGAGAAGATGGAGACTCAAATAAAAATAAAAATTGCATAATGTAAATAGATAGGCCCTTCGTAGAGGGAAGTAGGGATTTGTAGAGGTGCCAGAGCTCGAAGCTTAAATTGAGAGATAATTTTTTTGAGAGGCATACTTTTCCCGTCAATGAAAACGACCGAGTAATTCCCAACACTTTCCATGCTAGGTATATCATAGGCGGTTCCCAAACAGAAAATAAAGTTTATTCCTTTTTCCACCATTCTTTCACAATCCATGGCTAGCCGTATCCACGGGTGCCTTCCATACCGACACTTTCCAATGAATTTATTATTTGTCAACATAAAGTAAATTTCTTTTTCATTTTAGGACTGGGCATCCCTATTACCTCCGCACTCTCGTGCAATGACAAGTGAATAAACACTCATCTTGAGAATAACACATCTAGCATGAAAAATATTGGCCACCCCTTGCCGCTTCATGAGTGGTACGAGCACAAAAAAAAGGAAATTCATTTTGAAAATTAGAGATGGCACATACAAATTTGCTTAGAACGGCATGGAAATACTGCATATAGGTAGGTATGGTGGACTCATATGGGAAAATTGGGTTTAAAGATTTTGGATGCACAAGTAGTATTTCTACTTAGTACAAGTGGAGGCTAGCGAATAGATTGAGAAGCAACCAACCAAGAAACAAAAAATCACATAAGCGAGGATTAAGCATAACTAACACCGAATAATGCACCACAAGTAGGATGTAATTTCATTGCATAACTATTGACTTTCGTGCTTGCATAGGGAATCACAAACCTTAACACCAATATTCTTACTAAAGCATAATTACTCACCAACATGACTCACATATCACTATCATCATATCTCAAAACTATTACAAAGAATCAAGTTTATTCTGTCCAATGATCTTTATGAAAGTTTTTATTATACCCCTCTTGAATATCTATCACTTTGGGACTAGTTTCATATATTGCAATTGCTTTTGACAAGCTCGAACAAATTTAAGTGAAGAACATGAGCATATAGTTTTTCGTCTCTCAAAATAATATAAGTAAAGAATGAGAAAATTTCTTGAAAAATTTACTAACTCTCAAATAAATCTAAGTGAAGCATGGGAGCATTTCTTCAAAAATTATTAAAGCACACCGTGCTCAAAAAGATATAAGTGAAGCACTAGAGCAATTCCATAGCTCAAAAAATTTAAGTGAAGCATAAAGAGCAATTCTAACAAATCATAGCATAATTTTGGCTCTCTCAAATAGGTGTGTCTAGTAAGGATACTTGTGACAAACTAAAAAGCAAAACAATCAAAGACTCATATAATACAAGACGCTCGAAGCAAAACTCATGATATGTGATGAATAAAAATATAGCTCCAAGTAAAATACCGATGGTCGTTAGAAGAAAGAGGGGATGCCTTCCGGGGCATCCCCAAGCTTAGTTGCTTGGTTATCCTTGAATATTAACTTGGGGTACCATGGGGCATCCCCAAGCTTAGGCTCTTTTCACTCCTTATTCCTTCATCCATCGTGATCTCACTGAAAACTTGAAAACTTCAATCACACAAAACATAACAAAACCTTCGTGTGATCCGTTAGTATAAGCAAACCAATCTTTACTTTAAGTACTGTAGCAAACCCATTCAAATTTTGTTATTGCATTATATCTACTGTATTCTAACTTTACCATGGCTTATACCCCCTGATACAATCCAGAGATTCATCAAAATAAGCACACAATGCAAAGAAAACAGAATAATCTGTAAAGATGCGAATTGTTCTCATACTGCTGTAACTCCAAAAATTCTGAAAAAATTGGACAACAGAGGCAATTTGTATATCAATATTTTTAAAAAATTCAGAATTTTTTGTCACTTCTGTGAATTTAAACAATTCTGTTACTGCTCCGCAAAAGTTCCTGTTTTTCAACAGGATCAAATCAACTATCACCAAAGCTATCCCAAAGGCTTTACTTGGCACAAACACTAATTAAAACATAAAAACACAATCATAACAAAGGCATACTTATGCAAACACTCAAGAACAGAAAGAAAAAGGCAAAAATAAATTTTATTCATTGGGTTGCCTCCCAGCAAGCGCTATCGTTTTATGCCCCTAGCTAGGCATAATGCATAGATTCAAGTACTGTCATCTTTAGTTTTCAATTCCTCAATCGCACAACCAATATTCTCCAAAGATTTAGCATGCATATTTTTGATAATAATGCTTCTAGGTATAAGATTGAAGAATTCATTCTTGCAAGTAGGGTTTCTCACAACTTCAACAAAGTCGGGGTGAATACTAATCATCTTAAGATCTTATTTGTTATTATTAGAAATTGCACCCTTGTTCTTAGTGACTTGAGAAATCTTGCCAATTTTTATGGGAGTTTTTTCAATAGTTTTAGCAGAAGCAAAAGCCGAGGTCAAATTACTAAAAATTTCTTCCAACTTATCAATCCGGGAAGGACTCTCTCCAATTCTTTCTTTAATTATGGTTTCCTTTTCCCTAAGTAATTTGAAAACATCGGCCACTTTTGACCCAAATTTATTAGCAAGATTTTGCATCTTTGTATCTAAGTTTTCAATTTGCTCTAAGGTGACCATCTTCTTTTCAATAGCATCTAATCTTTGCATAACATGCTCAAGAGTTAAGATTGTTTCATTAATAATGATAGGTGTACACCTACTAGATTTCCCATGGCATTAAAAGCATCCAAAGATGGACACATCAAGAAATTTCCACCGGTATTCATATCAAGGATGAATCTATACCAAGTGGTGATGCCCACATAAAAACTGCGAAGAAGAACAACGGTAGATTGCTTACGAACAGATCTAATATGAGCATTGCAAATCCTATACCAAGCATCTTTTAGATTCTCCCCTCCCCTTTGTTTAAAATTAAGAACCTCGTTCTCGGGGGTACACGCAATAGAGGAAGAACTAGCCATAACGATAAAGTAAGCAAACAAGATTGCAAACAAAAACAGATCTGACGAGAAAAAGCGAACGAAAAAGAGGGCGAATAAAATGGTAAATTTTTGTGAAGTGGGGGAGATGAAAATGAGAGGCAAATGGCAAATAATGTAAATTGCGAGGAGATGAGATTTGTGATTAGGAACCTGATAGATGTTGATAATGTCTCCCCGGCAACGGCGCCAGAAATTCCTTTTGATGTCGCTTGAACTACGTCGTTATTTCCCAAAAGAGGAAGGGATGATGCTGTACAGCTACGGTAGGTATTTCCCTCAGTTATGAAACCAAGGTATCAATCCAGTAGCAGAATCAAGCAACACTATGTAAACGGTACCTACACACAAAGAACAAATACTTACAACCCGACGCTTATGAGGGGTTGTCAATCCCTCTTCGGGTAAAGGCGCCAGAAATTGTCAAGTTGACGGGATAAAATTTGTGTAGATTGGATAAATATATCTCGATAAAATGCGAAATAAAACAAGTAATAAAAAACTGCAGCAAGATATTTTTTGGTTTTTTGGAATAATAGATCTGAAAATAAAAGTGAATAAAAATAGATCTCAAAGCAAATATGATAAAGAATAGACCCGGGGGCCGTAGATTTCACTAGTGGCTTCTCTCAAGAAAATAGCACACGGTGGGTAAACAAATTACTGTTAGGCAATTGATAGAAGATCGAATAATTATGACGATATCCAAGGCAATGATCAATATATAGGCATCACGTCCAAGATTAGTAGATCGACTCCTACCTGCATCTACTACTATTACTCCACACATCGACCGCTATCCAGCATGCATCTAGTGTATTAAGTTCATGGAGAAACAGAGTAATGCAATAAGAACGATGACATTATGTAGACGAGATCTATTCATGTAGAAATAGCCCCCATCTTGTTATCCTTAATAGCAATGATACATGCGTGTCTTGCTGCCCGTTCTGTCACTAGGAAAGAACATCGCAAGATCGAACCCATCACAAAGCACCTCTTCCTATGGCAAGAAAAATCGATCTAGTTGGCCTAACTAAACCAAAGATTCGAAGAAGAAATACGAGGCTATAAATAATCATGCATATAAGAGATGAAAAGAAGACTCAAATAATATTCATGGATATAGATCTGATCATAAACTCAAAGTTCATTGGATCCCAACAAACACACCGCAAAAAAGAGTTACATAAAATAGATCTCCAAGAGACCATTGTATTGAGAATCAAAAGAGAGAGAGGAAGTCATCTAGCTACTACCTATGGACCCGTAGGTCTATGATGAACTACTCACGCATCATCGGAGAGGCACTAGTAGAAAAACGACCTTATGTTCACCTCATTAGTCCCGGTTCAATTACGGACATTAGTGCCGGTTCCAACGGCTAGGGGGGCTGCACTCATTAGTCCCGGTTCGTGTTGAACCTCTAGTACTGGTTAGTGACACAAACCGGGACTAAAGAGGTGGTGGCAGGCTGGTGTCAGGCTGGGGCCCCACCAACACCTTTAGTCCCGGTTCGTGGCACGAACCGGGACTAGAGGCTAACCTTTAGTCCCGGTTTGTATCACCAACCGGGACTATAGATCATCCTATATAAACCCTTCATCGAGCCCGAGCTCTCTGTTCTTCCCCTTTCCTCTCCTCTCTATTCTTCCCCTTTGCTCGAGCTCATCCTTCATTTTGCCCAAAAATTGTCAAGATTTGAAGGCCCCCCATCCATCCAAGTGATCACAAAGGTTAGCAACTTTCTCCTTTCATCTCTCATTGCTAGATTAGCTCTTGCAATGCTCTATAAGTATAGTGATTTGTGGGTTTTAGTTTGGGAGTAATTATATGTGGTAGTTTATTTGATTTATATGCAATTTGAGCTCAAATTAACTCTTTGTTTGCATATGTAGGTGTGGTTTACTTAGTGCCTTCCCGTCCCCGTCCTAACCACCATCGATCGCCGGCACCGTCCCGTCGCCGGCACCACCTTGGTGAGCCTCTTGTTCTTATGTTTTTTATTTTAAAAAAATCATGTTTGTGTGATTTAGATATATAGTTACTTGTATAATTTTCTTACTCGTACGTTGTTTGTTATACATAGTGGCATGGTTTTGATATCTGTCCCCGTCGGCCCTCGTCCGGTTTATGATTCGGATGTGGTATATTCTCTTTTATAACTATTTGTTGCATTTCGTGTTTATGACAAATTATGCCCATCAAGTTGACATAGATATTTTTATCTAGGAGGTATGTGAACCAGAAATTCCAACCGACCCTCTTGTCGAGAGGTTAAATTTAGTTGAAAAAGAAAATGAGTATTTGAAAGAAAAATTGAAAAGAATTGAAGAAGAGAAGATGAAACTGGAGTTGTATGTTGCCGATGTCGTCGATGATCACAAGATCAAGATGGAGAAAATGCGCTTGAAGATTAGAAAATATGCCATTGACAGTGAGGCTTGGTATCATTATGATGTTGGATCAATTGTTACCTTAGTTGCGATCTTGATCGCATTTGTTGTTGCATTTAAATGCTTTAGCTAGAGAGTTTGTATGTTGTTTTATGAGAATAAGTGTGTATGAACTTTATGTATGAACTTGTATTAATTTGGTCTTTTCGGTGCCGTGTAATGAAGATGAGTCGGCAATGGATGTACGATGACCGATGCTCTCCCCAGTTCGTTAATGGCGTGCGTACTTTTCTACTTGCGGCTGAGGCAAACAAGCGGGCGGATGGTTTTATGTGTTGTCCATGTGCTGGCTGTAAGAATGATCAGAATTACTCTAAGTCAAGAACCATTCACGTCCACCTGTTTGAGTCCGGTTTCATGCCCCACTATAATGTTTGGACCAAGCACGGAGAAAGAGGGTTTATGATGGAAGACAATGAAGAAGAAGAGGATGACGACAGCTATCCTGGCCATGGGTTCCCTGAATACGATGGTACAATAATGGGTGAAGAAGCTGAGCCGGCAATGCGGGAAGAAGCTGAAGAAGAGGCATCAGATGAGCCCGCTGATGATCTTGGTCGGGCCATTGCCGATGCAAAGAGAAACTGCGCAAGTGAAAAGGAGAGGCTAAAGTTGCAGTGCATGTTAGAGGATCACAAGAAATCGTTGTACCCAAATTGCAAAGCTGACAAGAAAAAGCTGGGCACCACACTGGAATTGCTGCAATGGAAGGCAGAGAATGGTGTATCTGACAAGGGATTTGGAAAGTTGCTGATAATGTTAAAGAAGATGCTTCCAAAGGACAACGAATTGCCCGACAGTATGTACGAAGCAAAGAAGGCTGTCTGCCCTCTAGGATTAGAGGTGCAGAAGATACATGCATGCCCTAATGACTGCATCCTCTACTGCGGTGAGTACGAGGATTTGAATGCATGCCCGGTATGCGGTGCATTGCGCTATAAGATCAGCCGCGATGACCCTGGTGATGTCGAGGGCGAGCGCCCCAGGAAGAAGATTCCTGCCAAGGTGATGTGGTATGCTCCTATAATACCATGGTTGAAACGTTTGTTCCAAAACAAAGAGCATGCTAAGTTGATGCGATGGCACGAAGAAGACCATAAGAAAGACGGGAAGTTGAGAGTACCCGCTGACGGGTCGCAGTGGAGAAATATCGAGAGGAAGTGGAGGGACTTTGCAGATGACGCAAGGAACATATGGTTTGGTCTAAGCGCAGATGGCATTAATCCTTTTGGGGAGCAGAGCAGCAATCATAGCACCTGGCATGTGACTCTATGTATGTATAACCTTCCTCCTTGGTTGTGCATGAAGCGTGTAACATCCCCAGATCTTAACCCTACCATTTTGCTAATTAATTAACCATGTCACTATGATCATCCTAAATAAATTGCATCTAGAAAATAATTCAACTTCAAATTCAAATTCAAAACTCAAGTCAAATTATTGCTTCTTCAAACTATAAAACTAAATAGTTCATAATTCTGCAAATAATCCTTAAACAATTATAAAATTGAAACCAACATTATTTGAATTAGTAAAATGCCCCTAACCTATTTAAAACAGTACAAAAAACAACATTATTAAATCCATTTTCATTTTGGAAAACTCGAACAACTTCAAATATCTCCCAAACTTTTTGTGTCACCCCAAAATCTTGTGCTTGAATTATGTGCCAAGTTTCAGTTATAGCAAAATTCGTTTGGTGCATAAACTAAATGCAAAAGAGTGGTGGAAAATATTACATAAAATAGAATGCGAAAATATAGGAGACCTACTGGGCACTTAAGGCCTACCACTGCAGTAGACGGCCCAGGCCACCACCACCAGGGCCTTTTCTTCAACCGTTGTACAGAGGGAGACAGAACCATGGCGTGGACGCTGCACGGCCATCCAAGCCGCCGATGTCGCTTGTGTCGATCATCCCCGACGCCCTGGAGATGGATAAGAACACCCCCGCACCGCTGGAAACCCTAGTCGCCTCCACTTCCCTCCTCTCGCCCCAAATCCACTTCCCCACCTCGCCCGAACGCATCATCGCCGCACTGCCACCGTGCACATGCCCACCGGCCACCGTTCGTCGTCCGCTTGTGTCCAGGAGGCTCGTCGCCGTCCCCTACATTGTCTACGCGCCATCGTTCGAGCTCGGAGCCACCGCATCGACAGGATCGACGCAGTCTCCTTCCTCGGGCACCGCCGCTTCTCCATCGATCTCGCCGCCGTCTGCTGCTCCTGGCCCTCACCGAGCCTTTCATGTGCTCCCCGGTGAGCATCCATGCATTTCCCCTTTCTAGCCGCTCTCGATCCGTAGCCATAGCATCATCATCGACTTCGTTTCTGCTTTAGCAGAAATGCGCCGCCGCTGTCATGCTCCCCGCCATGGCTACCGGCCATCTCGGGGCCAGCTGGGCACACGGTTGTGCTCAGGGCACTCATGTGATGCTGCCTGGGCCGCTAGATCATCGAGCCCAAGCCCCTGCGCTCGAATCCTTCGACCACGAGCTTCGGTCGCTGCCACTCATCGCCGCCGTGATGAGAGCTCTGCTCCCCATGCGTGTGCGCGCTCAACGCGCCTTGTCTCGCCCCAGGCCGCCCCCGTGCGCGTGTGCCGCCGTTGGTTGCATGCCGCCGCCGCTGCTTCTGTTGCAGCTGCTAGCCGCTCCCGCCCGCGCCCGCGCCGAAATGACTCCCGTGGCGCTCGCCTGTGCGCCCCCCTGGCCGCTCTGCCCGCGCGCTGCCTCTGCCGCTCGCACGCTGCGCCCCCTGGCCAGCGCCGTGGCCGCCGGCGCGCCCGTGTGCATGCGTGCAGTGTGTGTGCGTTGAGTGGGTGGTCGAGCCCGCCTCTGCCCGGCCACGCCCACCTCCAGCCTCGCCATGACACTGCACTGCTGCTGCTCCTCTGCCTCGCTGCTGCTCTACTGCTGATTACTATTGCTGCTCTCCGCTGAAGCTGCTACCGCTACTGTTCCTCTGTCTGCTGCTGCTACAGTAACATTCAGTTACTGTAGCAGGAGCTAGCTTTACTGCTTTTACACTGACTAGCCCTCTAGACAGTACTTAAACAGTAGCAAAACAAGCTTGAACATAGATAAAAATTATATGGGCATGTAGTACACTTGACAGGGATCAATTCTTTCCATTGGACCAAATCCAAAAGTCGCCTGGATTAATTCCTATGAAAATGACAAAAGTCTATGTTCTGTTAACAGAAAAGACTGAAAACAGAGTTATTGTGGTAGCTACTTTAGAGCAAAAAATAAACAGATCACAGGGATCTAACAGAGATGCAATTGATACCATCTTGTAGATCACAGAAAATTGATCAAGATTGGTATAAGACACTAACCCATAGGATGAATAGAACACTAGCTATAGCCTTTGCAAAACAACTAAGTGATGTTTAAAACTGAGGACTTAGCCAATTTTCAGGGATTCTAGAAAATGTTTAAATCCTCGGAAAGTCGTAGAAATTCATCCGTAACTCGGATGGAAAAACCTTATACATCAAAGTTGATCAGAAAGACGAGACGAATCCGAATATGCCTCCCTCTTACCTGCCACATGCCTCTAGCATGATGAACATGAAACTTTCCCCTCCGTTTCATTTGTCCAATAATCACCCGGAGCAGGGAGAACACTCCCGGATAGTTTTCCGCTCCCACTAACTTGCGTAGTACTGCGTTAGGTCATCCCTGCCCTGCGTATTACCATGCCTTGCAATGTGATTGCTTTTGTTACCATGTATTTATATTGTTTCTTCTCCCCCTTTCTTCCCGGTAGACCCCGAGACCACTGACGATGCCCTGGTGATCGACTACTTCCCCGTCGGAGATTCCTTTTTCTTCTGCCGAGCAACCAGCCAAGCACCCCCCCCTTGAGCATGCCTATATCGCCTATTCTCTTCTCTCTTGTGCTTGCATTAGAATTGCTGCTGTTACTGCTTTACCTATTCTGATGCATGACCTGATTTTGTAACCTGCTTTTGATAATTACCTGCTTATCCTAAACTGCTTAGAATAGGCTGGTTAGTGAACCCCAGTGACCCCAATTGTCCCAGTTGCCCCCGCTGGATCATCGGAAGACTCGACGACCAGGCCCTAGCACTTCACATCACATCCCCTTTCTCTGTACGACACTGCAGCATTACTATCGAGTGCCGAGGGTGATACCTCGTATAGCACTTCTAATGTTAACTCTGTAGAGTAGCTATTTGGTCGTGGTCACCGAGGGTGATTCCTCCTTCACCACTCCCGTTAACGACACTGTCGTGCAAACACCTCAAGTGTGAACCCAGCCGAGGGTGATTCCTCCGAGTTCACCTTGACGAATACATCGAGTAGGAATCCAACGAGGGTGATACCTCAGATTCCCCTGATGTTATGTACACACGGATACTTGGACTTTACAACTGTTACTTGGAAAGTCGGGTCGACCCTGAGGGGTACCCGAGCGAGCATAAGATGCGAGTGATGTGGAGACGGGTTGACTTGGAGGGTGCCCGTGAGGTAATTACGAGGCGTGGCCGGGCATTCTTAGCCCTTGCCGCAAGTCCTCGAGATGGGGCGACGAGGTCACATCGATCGTGAGTCTCTGCTCGTTACCGCACGCTACCAACACACTAACGATTTGGATATTTGATCCGAGTGGGCCTTTGGCCCGATAGCACTAACCATCAAGTGGGAACAGTTATGGGCACTCTGCGTCGTATGCATCAGCCGAAGCTTAATAGACGTCAGCGACTGAGCGGCATGCACTGGGTTGGACTGGTAACGCCCTGCACTTGTATAATGGGGGCTAGGTCTGCTCACCGTCCGCGTTCACAACATGCAGGAGTTCCCGGGGCGATGGCCCAAGACCCCTGGGCGCATAGGTTTAGTCCGGCGTGCTGACCTCTCTGTTAAGCCTAGGTCGGGTTGCGGCGTATCGTTTGGCCGAGGCCGGGCATGACCTAGAAAAGTGTGTCCGGCCGGAGTTAAGCGAGCGTGGTGGGTAAGTTGGTGCACCCCTGCAGGGAAGAAAACATCTATGCATAGCCGGATCCTCGGTAACGGACGCTCGGAGTTGTATCCCGATCGATACAACTAGAACTTAATGATGGATTGAGATATGGATACTAGGGCTCTGGGATCGCTTTCTCGCAGGGAGTCGAGGAAGGATCTCTGGGCGAGGTTGATACTTAATACTGCTACTACTTTATACTGTACTAATCTAAACTCTTCTAATGCTGCAAGACCGCTGAAGATGCTAGTCTTCGATAGGACTAGGCCTTCTCTCTATTATGGCATTTCTGCAGCCCAGTTCACATATATAGCCTTTTTTTTATAATGTTGCATATGTAGTGTAGATCCTTGCTTGCTGAGTACTTCGGATGAGTACTCATGGTTGCTTTGCTTCCTCTTTTTCCCCATATCCGTTTGATGCAACCAGATGACGGAGCCCCTGAGACAGCTGCCTCCGTCGACGACTGCTACTACTACCCCGAGGGTGGTTACTACTACGAGTTGGCTGACGACCAGGAGTAGGTTCAGAGGGTCCCAGGCAGGAGGCCTGCACCTTTTCGATCGTAGTGTTTTTCTTTTGCCCCGCCTTTTAAAGGCCTATCTGTTTTATCTTTTATATCTGTACTCAGATATCTGATGGTTCCGCTGACGCTTGTACGCGAGCTTATGTATCCGAGCCCTCGAGGCCCCTGGCTTGTAATATATAGCTTGTATTATTTTAAATTTGTGTCTAGGGTTGTGTTGTGATATCTTCAAGTGAGTCCTTAGGCTTGATCATGTGCATATGCGTGTATGATTAATGCACAATTAAGCCGAGGGCGTCACAGGTTGGTATCAGAGCCGATTGCCTGTAGGAATCCCCCTTTCCAACTCCTTGACCGAAGTTGAGTCTAGTCATGAAAACCGTTTTACTAACATGGCTGTGTGGCTTACGAGCCCAGATCGCCATTGGGTGGTATTAGGATCTTTTATTCCTCGTCTATACTCTGGGATCCTGATCTCTCATCTACTAGGGTTAAACACTTTACTAACTCTGACATTAGGTTCTCGTAACCACTTCATCCTGGAGAGCTCCTTCACCACAGATGATTGCTTGCTTCACCAGAAGATTCTGCAGATACTCCTCGATGTTTCCCGAGACCATTATGCCCACTAATTTTGCAAGTTCCCTACTACCGATAATCACCGTGGACAGCTACACATCTTTGCCGTTTGTATCTTCATTCCCAGATACTCCTTTATGAATGAGATACCCCGAAATACTCCTCGTTAATCCGAGAATCCTTTGAACCTACTGTCGTGCAGCTTCTTTCGCACTGTGGATAATTCCTCACATTTACTAGGGATCCGTTCATCCCCAGTTGTTCAGGTGTTTCACAAAATACTTTCCATTGTTAGTCGATCTTCCGAAAATCCTCTGCAGATTATTGCTCTTGAAATTCTTGCCTGCTTGCATTACGGTTAATTCTATATGTTTAGCAATCTTCGTTGACATTCCTTGTCAATGCCTTAGCATCCCTTCTCCCTCTGATTGATTACCGATACTCACATCAACTCCGTCGTGAATCGCCAGATCCATTGTTGGGTTGTTATCCGACAGTGTCCTTAACATCTGAAATCTTGTAAGATCTCCCCTGATACATAATGCCTTTGGTAAAATGTATCCTCTCCTTTAGTTAGCCATGCTCTACCATCGAGCTTGAGTTATGTACTCCTGAAGTTCGTGGTATATGTTCCTAAGATGCCCCGATGGGTTGAACCTATGCCTTCTCTAATCTGTGTGAACCCGATAATTTTCGTGGGTCATACTCCTCTGGTAATTCACCAGGTAGTTCTTCATGTTCATATAATTTTTAACGGAGCAGTGAATGAAAGATTATGCATTGGAGAAGTGGGAGTCGACCTTGAACTTTGTGTTCATGCCCATAGACACGATGTAGATCTTATCATGGAAGCTTCTCTTAAAATCAATTGTTCCCTTGGTATAAGTTCATCTTGTATCTGTGAATTGTTCCTTTGCAACTCTTGTGCTCTTCAGATCCAACCTTTTACTTGAAACACCATACCAATGCTACCTCGAAGCATGGCTATGGTATTCCGAATATCAACAAGAACATTGGAGGCACATTGGCAAATGCTCCTTGATCTATTATCCGGACACCGTCGTACGGGTAACACCTTGATTTTTTCCCTGCCCCTTTATCTAAATAAGTGATGTACTTGTTGTTCTGACATGTATATCATGCTCTACTTTTCCTTGGGAAAAGTTACACTCCTAATTCTTGTGTATAGACAGCAGCAAAACAAGCTCGAACATAGATAAATATTATATGGGCGTGTAGTACACTTGACAGGGTTCAATTCTTTCCATTGGACCAAATCCAAAAGTCACCTGGATTAATTCCTATGAAAATGACAAAAGTCTATGTTCTGTTAACAGAAAAGACTGAAAACAGGGTTATTGTGGTAGCTACTTTAGAGCAGAAAATAAACAGATTACAGGGATCTAATAGAGATGCAATTGATACCAACTTGTAGATCACAGAAAATTGATCAAGATTGGTATAAGACACTAACCCATAGGATGAATAGAACACTAGCTATAGCCTTTGCAAAACAACTAAGAGATGTTTAAAACTGAGGACTTAGCCAATTTTCAGAGATTCCAGAAAATGTTTAAATCCTCGAAAATTCATAGAAATTCATCCGTAACTCGGATGGAAAAACCTTATACATCAAAGTTGATCAGAAAGACGAGACGAATCCGAATATGCCTCCCTCTTACCTGCCACATGCCTCTAGCATGATGAACATGGAACTTTCCCCTCCGTTTCATTTGTCCAATAATCACCCGGAGCCAGGAGAACACTCCCGGATAGTTTCCCGCTCCCACTAACTTGCGTAGTACTGCGTTAGGTCATACCTGCCCTGCGTATTACCATGCCTTGCTATGTGATTGCTTTTGTTACCATGCATTTATATTGTTTCTTCTCCCCCTTTCTTCCCGGTAGACCCCGAGACCACTGACGATGCCCTGGTGATCGACTACTTCAACGTCGGAGATTCCTTTTTCTTCTGCCGAGCAACTAGGCAAGCACCCCCCCTTGAGCATGCCTATATCGCCTATTCTCTTCTCTCTTGTGCTTGCATTAGAATTGCTGCTGTTACTGCTTTACCTATTCTGATGCATGACCTGATTTTTTAACCTACTTTTGATAATTACCTGCTTATCCTAAACTGCTTAGAATAGGCTGGTTAGTGAACCCCAGTGACCCCAATTGTCCCAGTTGCCCCCGCTGGATCATCGGAAGACTCGACGACCAGGCCCTAGCACCGCACATCATATCCCCTTTCTCTGTACGACACTGCAGCGTTACTATCGAGTGCCAAGGGTGATACCTCGTATGGCACTTCTGATGTTAACTCTGTAGAGTAGCTATTTGGTCGTGGTCACCAAGGGTGATTCCTCCTTCACCACTCCCGTTAACGACGCTGTCGTGCAAACACCTCAAGTGTGAACCCAGCCGAGGGTGATTCCTCCGAGTTCACCTTGACGAATACATCGAGTAGGAATCCAACGAGGGTGATACCTCAGATTCCCCTGATGTTATGGACACACGGATACTTGGACTTTACAACTATTACTTGGAAAGCCGGGTCGACCCTAAGGGGTACCCGAGCGAGCATAAGATGCGAGCGATGTGGAGACGGGTTGACCTGGAGGGTGCCCGTGAGATAATTACGAGGCGTGGCCGGGCATTCTTAGCCCTTGCCGCAAGTCCTCAAGACGGGGCGACGGGGCCACATCGATCATGAGTCTCTGCTCGTTACCGCACGCTACCAACACACTAACGATTTGGATATTTGATCCGAGTGGGCCTTTAGCCCGATAGCACTAACCATCACGTGGGAACAGTTATGGGCACTCTGCATCGTATGCATCAGCCGAAGCTTAATAGACGTCAGCGACTGAGCGGCGCGCGCTGGGTTGGATTGGTAACACCCTGCACTTGAATAAGGGGGCCTAGGTCTGCTCACCGGCCGCGTTCGCAACGTGCAGGAGTTCCCGGGGCGATGGCCCAAGACCCCTGGGCGCATAGGTTTAGTCCGGCGTGCTGACCTCTCTGTTAAGCCTAGGTCGGGTTGCGGCGTATCGTTTGGCCGAGGCCGGGCATGACCTAGAAAAGTGTGTCCGGCCGGAATTAAGCGAGCGTGGTGGGTAAGTTGGTGCACCCCTGCAGGGAAGAAAACATCTATGCATAGCCGGATCCTCGGTAACGGACGCTCGGAGTTGTATCCCGATCGATACAACTAGAACTTAATGATGGATTGAGATATGGATACTAGGGCTCTGGGATCGCTTTCTCGCAGGGAGTCGAGGAAGGATCTCTGGGCGAGGTTGATACTTAATACTGCTACTACTTTATATTGTACTAATCTAAGCTCTTCTAATGCTGCAAGACCGCTGAAGATGCTAGTCTTCGATAGGACTACGCCTTCTCTCTATTCTGGCATTTCTACAGCCCAGTCCACGTATACAGACTTTTTTTTTACAATGTTGCATATGTAGTGTAGATCCTTGCTTGCTGAGTACTTCGGATGAGTACTCACGGTTGCTTTGCTTCCTCTTTTTCCCCATATCCGTTTGATGAAACCAGATGATGGAGCCCCTGAGACAGCTGCCCCCGTCGGTGACTGCTACTACTACCCCGAGGGTGGTTACTACTATGAGTTGGCTGACGACCAGGAGTAGGTTCGGAGGGTCCTAGGCAGGAGGCCTGCGCCTTTTCGATCATAGTGTTTTTCTTTTGCCCCGCCTTTTAAAGGCCTATCTGTTTTATCTTTTATATATGTACTCAGATATTTGATGCTTCCGCTGACGCTCGTACGCAAGCTTATGTATTCGAGCCCTCAAGGCCCCTGGCTTGTAATATATAGCTTGTATTAGTTTAAATTTGTGTCTAGGGTTGTGTTGTGATATCTTCAAGTGAGTCCTTAGGCTTGATCGTGTGCATTTGCGTGTATGATTAGTGCACGATTAAGCCGAGGGCGTCACAAAGCGGAAGTACATTATGATGCCAGTGCTCATCCAAGGCCCTAAGCAACCCGGCAACGACATTGATGTGTACCTAAGGCCATTAGTTGAAGAACTCTTACAGCTGTGGAATGAAAAAGGTGTACGTGCGTGGGATGAGGACAATCAGGAAGAATTTGACCTACATGCGTTGCTGTTTGTGACCATCAATGATTGGCCTGCTCTCAGTAACCTTTCAGGGTAGACAAACAAGGGATACCGCGCATGCACGCACTGTTTGGATAATACCGACAGTATATATTTGGATAATTGTAAGAAGAATGTGCACTTGGGACATCGTCGATTTCTTCCGAGCAGGCATCCCGTAAGAAAGAAAGGCAAGCATTTCAAAGGTGAGGCAGATCACCGGACGAAGCCTCACCACCGTACTGGTGATGATGTACATGATATGGTCAAGGATTTAAAGGTAATCTTTGGAAAGGGTCCTGGTAGACAATCTGTTCCGAATGACGCTGACGGACACGCACCCATGTGGAAGAAGAAATCTATATTTTGGGACCTACCCTATTGGAAAGACCTAGAGGTCCGCTCTGCAATCGACATGATGCACGCGAAAAAGAATCTTTGCGTGACCCTGCTTGGCTTCTTGGGCGTGTATGGGAAGACAAAAGATACACCGGAGGCACGGGAGGACCAGCAACGTATGCACAGAGAAGACGGCATACATCAGGGTCATGCCAGCTACGCTCTTACCAAAGAAGAGAAGGAAATCTTCTTTGAATGCCTGCTCAGTATGAAGGTCCCGTCTGGCTTCTCGTCGAATATAAAGGGAATAATAAACATGGCAGAGAAAAAGTTCTAGAACCTAAAGTCTCATGACTGCCACGTGATTATGATGCAACTGCTTCCGGTTGCACTGAGGGGGCTTCTACTGGAAAACGTTCGATTAGCCATTGTGAAGCTATGTGCATTCCTCAATGCAATCTCTCAGAAGGTAATCGATCCAGAAATCATACCAAGGTTAGAGAATGATTTGGTGCAATGTCTTGTCAGTTTCGAGTTGGTGTTCCCACCATCCTTCTTCAATATCATGATGCACGTCCTAGTTCACCTATGCGAAGAGATTGCCATTCTGGGTCCTGTATTTCGACACAATATGTTCACCTTTGAGAGGTTCATGGGAGTCTTAAAGAAATATGTTCATAACCATGCTAGGCTAGAAGGAAGCATCTCCAAGGGCCATGAAAATGAGGAGGTCATTGAGTTTTGTGTTGACTTTATTCCTGACCTTAAGCCGATTGGTGTTCCTGAATCGCGGCATAAGGGCAGACTGGGTGGAAATGGCACGCTAGGACCGAAAGCAATAATATGTATGGACGGGCATTCTCTCACTCAACCACACTACACAGTTCTACAAAATTCCGCCTTGGTGGCTCCGTATATCGAGGAACACAAGAATAATCTACGCTCCAAACACCCGGAGCAGTCTGACGACTGGATTACACGTGAACAAACGGGGACTTTCGCCGGTTGGTTGCAGACACGTGCCATGCATGACGACGCTGTTGAAGATGACCTGTACTTGCTGTCCCAGTTACCATCTTCAAATATAATGACTATCAAAGGGTACGAGATAAATGGGAATATATTTTACACGATTGCCCAAGACAAAAAGAGCACCAACCAAAACAGTGGTGTCCGCTTTGATGCAGCAACCAAGAGGGGAAAGGACACATATTATGGTTACATAGAGGAGATATGGGAACTTGATTATGGACATGGTTTGAAGGTCCCTTTGTTTCGCTGCAAATGGGTCAATCTGACACGAGGCGGGGTAACGGAAGACCCGTAGTACGGAATGACAACAGTGGATCTCAACAATCTTGCGTACGCAGATGAACCATTCGTCCTAGCCAATGATGTGGCGCGGGTTTTCTATGTGAAGGACATGTCTACCAAGCCGAGAAAAAGAAAAGATAAGGAAGCGAATACATCATATGATGAGCCAAAGCGCCACATAGTTCTTTCAGGGAAAAGAAACATCGTGGGAGTGGATGACAAGACAGACATGTCAGAAGATTATGAAAAGTTTCATGAAATTGCTCCCTTCACAGTGAATATTGACCCGAGCATCCAGTTAAATGATGAAGATTGTCCATGGTTATGGCGCAAAGGGACACACGCGAAGAAAAAGTTTTATACCCAAAGATCCCACTCTGGGATGTGACCGGCTTCACTATCATCACTTTCTTCTCTAGTGAGTTTCCGGACTTATATATCTGGAAAGTCCCACTTTGGACAAACCGGAGGGAATCTTTGTAATAGTTAGGGTGCTTATGTGTTTTGGCATTTGAAACGTGTACTTATGTGCTTCGGACAAATGTCATCAATTTCCAACCCTTTCTGACTTCATTTGCTATTTTTCATGCATTTACTGATTTTTTTTGAGCTAAATGACCCTGAAATTGAAAAACACTACAAATGAACTCTGAAAAGGTTGAAAGTTGGCATGGTATCATCATTTCACCCACATAGCATGTGCTAAAAAATTGAGAGGGTTACGGCAAAAACTGGATGCACTTCGTGTACAAAATGGACAATCTCTTTCGAAGTATCAGGGTTTCGGACGAAAACTCATCTGTCACAAAGGCATTTCATTTTTTAAAACTTATTTCAACTCCAGACTTTTTGTGCGTTCAGTATGCACCATTCAAAGCCACGTCATCAATTTTCAACCCTTTCTGACTTCATTTGCTATTTTTCATGCATTTACTGATTTTTTTGAGCTAAATGACCTGAAATTGAAAAACACTACAAATGAACTCTGAAAAGGTTGAAAGTTGACATGGTATCATCATTTCACCCACATAGCATGTGCTAAAAAGTTGAGAGGGTTACGGCAAAAGCTGGATGCACTTCGTGTACAAAATGGACAATCTCTTTCGAAGTATCAGGGTTTCAGACGAAAACTCATCTGTTACAAATGCATTTCATTTTTTTAAACTTATTTCAACTCCAGACTTTTTGTGCCTTCAGTATGCACCATTCAAAGCCACGTCATCAATTTTCAACCCTTTCTGACTTCATTTGCTATTTTTATGCATTTACTTATTTTTTTTAGCTAAATGACCCTGAAATTGAAAAGCACTACAAAATGAACTCTGAAAAGGTTGAAAGTTGGCATGGTATCATCATTTCACCCACATAGCATGTGCTAAAAAGTTGAGAGGATTACGGCAGAAACTGGATGCACTTCGTGTACAAAATGGACAATCTCTTTCGAAGTATCAGGGTTTCGGACGAAAACTCATCTGTTACAAAGGTATTTCTTTTTTTAAAATAACCTAAGAATTATCAAATTGAATATAATGATAAACACACTAATATTAAACAGCGGAAAAAAGAATCACTGAAAATCTATTTTTAAAGTAAAGTTATTCACAAACTAGTGATTCACACAAAATTCAAATAATTCAAATTTAAACTATCCAAATTTGAAAACTACAAGCACTAAAAGAAAGTTTATAATTTTTTTACCTAAAGCAAAAAGATTCACAAAGAAACTCTAAATAAAGCAAAAAAACAACTCAGAAACAAAAGAAAATAAATAAAGCAGAAAACATAAAAAAAAAGCCCGCCTACTGGGCCGCCACGGCCTGCATACGACTAGAAACCCAACCTCTAGTTGGGCCAGGATGCAGGCCTGTACGGTCCAGTAGGCCCCACAGGGCAGCACAGTTTCAATAGTCCCACAAAGGCCTGCTTAGAGAGGAGCTCGACACGGTAGGCGCGGCAGGGCTTATAAACCGGTGCGAGCTCCTCTCAACTAGCGAGGTGGGACTACACATTGGACACTAGAAGCACAGGCCTTTAGTCGCAGTTGGTGGCTCCAACTGTGACTAGGGGGGGGGGTCTTTAGTCGCGCTTGGTGGCTCCAACCGCGACTAAAGGGGGGTCTTTAGTCGCGGTTGGAGCCACCAACCGCGACTAAAGGCCTGCGCTTCCCGCCGCTTCGGCTGGCCAAAGTGACCTTTAGTCCCGGTTGATGGCTCCAACCGGGACTAAAGGTCCCCGCATATATATAGAGCACTTGAATTTTTTTCAGTTTCTCTCTGCTTTCTTCGTCTCTTCGACCACTACACAGAGGAGATCGCTGCCCCCGACGCCGTCGCCGCCCCCGACGCGCCGCCCACGCCGTCACCGTCCCCGTCGCGCCGCCCCTCTCCTCGACCTCGCGCGCCGTCGCAGTCGCCGTCGCCGACGACTCGCCTCGACTCGCCTCGCCGGCCGTCGCCCTGCTGTGAGCCCCTGCCGCCATGGCCGCCCCTCCCATCGAGCCCGCACACACACACACATGCACGAACACACACACACACACACATATTCTTATTTTCTGTTTTTCTGTTTTTTAGTTTTTTATACTTTTAGTTATATAAATGTTAGATATATAAATGTTAGATGAATGTTTTTTAGTTTTTTATACTTTTAGTTATATAGAAATGTTAGATGAATGTTTTTTAGTTTTTTATACTTTTAGTTATATAGAAATGCTAGATATATAAATGTTAGATGAATGTTTTTTAGTTTTTTATACTTTTAGTTATATAGAAATGCTAGATATATAATGTTAGATGAATGTTTTTTAGTTTTTTATACTTTTAGTTATGTATTTGCAAAATCAAGTGAAAAAAATTACAAAAATCACAATCAATCATTTAAAAAAAGTTAAATTTGCATAGATCGATTTGCAAAAGTTAAATTTTCACAAGATGTTTGTGATATACATTTTTTTTCACTAGATGATTAGATGTATAGAAAAAAGTTAAGGAATTTTGACATTTGAGGAATTTTTACATTTTGATCCAATATGTATAGAAATTAGTATATATATATATATGTGTGTGTGTGTGTGTGTGTGTGTGTGTGTGTATGAATTCAATGTATAGGAAAAAGTTGATGAATTTTGACATTTGATCCAATGTATAGCAACTAGTATTTTCAAAAATTGCATATTTTAATGTTGTATTTACAAAAGTTTGTTATGTATTTGCAATTAATTAATATATGTATGTATAGTACACAATAGATTCTCTTATAGTCTTAATAAGGGATTTATCAAGAATGCCCCCATTATGGATGTGCACAAGTTGATCTAATTTTTTTCTGATCTCATCTACGTACCCTTCTATATGTCACGTTGTCTTGTATGTCAAAGTATTGAAGAAATCCATGGCTTCATCATTAGCCGGAAGTAACAGGCGCATGATGGTACGAAGCTCTCCAAAGTTGTTTTGGAACGGAGTTCCTGATAGGATAATTCGCTTTTTGGTACGAAGTTAAGCAAAGGCCTTCCAAATAGCGATATTCGGAAGGCTCTTGCTGAACTTCGTACCAAAAAGCTAATTATCCTATCCGGGACTCCGTTCCAAAACAACTTTGGAGAGCTTCGTACAATCATGCGCCTGTTACTTCCGGCTAATGATGAAGCCATGGTTTTCTTGAATCCTTTGACACTACACAACGTGACATATAGAAGGGTAGATGAGATCAGGAAAAATATGGACCATTTTCTGCACATTCAGAATGGCGCCATTTTGTTAAATCCCTTAAAGGTTAAGAGAACCCGTTATGATTCTGAATCCTGTTCCTAGCCAGAATACTATTACAAGCTGTAATGCCTCCATGTAATGATCTGCAAATTGTAGGAGAAATTGTATATACCAAATTGTATATATATACATGTGTATGTGAATGGTCGTGCGAGAAATTCGATGATATATATATATATATATATATATATATATATATATATAATCGGTTCTACGAGAAATTCTATTTATATATATGCATAACGTGTACAATATGTAGTAGCGTAAAATATGTTTGAAATGAAAAAGAATTAAATGAAAAACACAAAACTAAAAGGAAAAATAAATCATAAACGTCTAAACCTTTTAGTCCCGGTTGGTGGGACTAAAGGCCCCCAGCCCCCCGGCGCGGGCTCGTGCCACGTGGTGAGCCTTTGGTCCCGGTTCGTGTTGAACCGGGACGAGGGGGGGGGGGGGGGGCTTTAGTCCCCACACTTTAGTGCCGGTTGCAGAACCGGCACTAAAGGTCCTTATGAACCGGGACAAATAGCCCGATTCTGCACTAGTGAGGCACCAATGAGGATGATGAACCCCTCCGTGATGGTGTCTAGATTGGATCTCGTGGTCCTAGAACTTGCGGCGGCTGGAATTGTGTTTTGTCGACTCCCCTAGGGTTTTTGGAATATTTGGATATTTATAGGGCGAAGAGGCGGTGCGGGAGGTCACCGAGTGGGGGCACAACCCCCCTGGGCGCGCCCTGGTGGGTTGTGCCCACCTCGGGGCTCCCCTCAGTACTTCTTTGGCTCATGTGGTGTCTTCTGGTCCAAAATAAATCTCCAAAAAGTTTCGCTGCGTTTGGACTCCGTTTGGTACTGATATTCTGCGAAGTAAAAAACAAGCAAAAAAAGCAACTGACACTGGGCACTATGTCAATAGGTTAGTCCAAAAAAGATATAAAGTTGCTATAAAATGATTGTAAAATATTCAAGAATGATAATATAACAACATGGAACAAGCAAAAATTATAGATACGTTGAAGACATATCAAAGATCGACTTGGACCCTTGGTTGAAAATTTTGGTAGTAAAACTGCAGCCTGGAAAAGGAATCTCATGGCCAAAAGTGGCCGGCTGGTTCTTCTAAACTCTGCGCTGTCGTCTATGGCCATGTACATGATGACAGTGCACAAACTCCCAACCAGGGTCCTGAAGCACTTAATTAAGAGCGGCGAGGGCTCCCGCAATGGGGGCAAATGCAGAGTAAACTGGCATGCGCTGACCAAACGGAAGCACCTCAGCGGCCTAGGGGTGTTTGACTTCAAAAAAATTTGGCCGTGCGCTTCAACTGCGATGGATGTGGCTTGCCTGGCAAGCACCACCGAGGTCGTGGGTGGGAACAGTGCTACCTTGCGATGAAACGGACCAGGCCTTGTTCTCCATGGCAACTTCGATCACCGTTGGAGATGGACGCCTTGCAAGGTTTTGGCAGGACCGATGGCTGCATGGGCTCTGTCCTAAGATCATCGCCCCGAGTCTGTTCAAGATCTCCGTTAGGAAAAACAAGACCGTGCATGACACGATGCGCGATGATAATTGGCTTCTTGACCTGGCGCGAGGCCTGTCTCCCATGATGATCGAGGAACTCACCCTGCTTGCCTCCCACCTGGATACCATTGCTCTCATTGTGGGACGACCAGACACCTTCTCTTGGCGCTTCAACTCCTCGGGTGTTTACTTGGCGAGCTCGGCTTACAAGATGCAGTTTGCAGGCGCCATGACTCTGGAAGTATACAAGCTAATTTGGTCAGGTTGGGCGCCATGCAAATGCCGTTTCTTCTTTGGACGGCCGCCTTAGAGTATCTCCAGCCGTTCGGTCCCTCAGAGGTTTGAAATAGCGTCGCATGGGGGTGAATCGGCGATAAAATCAGCCTGGGGGCGGTAGGTTTTCCAGCCGCCGCCCCCAGGTCGTCCCCAGACGCCGATTTTTGAAAGCGAAATTCGGCCAAAATTCGGCAAACACGTCATAAATTCGTCCAAACTAGACGATTTCACTGATATTTGTAAAAAAACTTAAAACATCAATTAAAAACTAACTAAAAAACGACAACTACGCCTAGCACTACTGCGCCACTGCCGCCCGCCCGCCTTCTACATGCCGAGGAGCCTGTAGAACCGGGTGTAGTCGCCACCGTCGTCGTCGTCGCTGTCATCGTCGCCGCCGTCCCTGCTACACCCCTGACCAGCGTCGCCGACACGTGGGGGGTTGGACGGCCCGGGCGCCTCCTCGTCGTCGCTGTCGAGGACGACGACGCCGCCTACCTCGCGTCCGCGGCGCCGAGTGGCGATCTCCTCGAAGGCGCGGCGTCCAAGAGCTGTCGCGACGGCGCGAGAAGGTGGGGGGCGCCGGGTACTCCAAGCGCGGCGTGTTGCCGGCCTCGATGTGCTCGAGGACGGCTTCTAGGGTGCGGCCGGGGACGCCCCACCATCGGCGTCGTCCCTCGGAGTTGTGCCGGCCGCGGGGCTCGACGCCGTTCGTGGAGGCGAGCTGGTCGGCGTGGCGGCGTTCGAAGTACGCCGTTGTAACACCCCCTTGTAATAAGCCCTGTGACACTCTGTTAAAACTGCCAAGTCATGATCATTTGCAGTACCAAGTCATATGGGTTAATGATCCAATTCAAATTCACATCTGAAAATCAACTCAAATTGAAAAGTGAAATATAAAGTTGTTCAAACTCTGATGGGAAAATGTTCATTGGATGGCAAATAATTCAAGGACATTGGTAAAATCATCAACAATAAAGTTGGAGTTGGATAAGTGGCTCAAACAATTTGGAACAGACCCAAAAACATAATATTTGATATATTTAAAATCATAATAAATTCAAACAAACTTCAAATTAGTCCAAACAACTTTTTGGTGAGAGATATTATTGCATCACAATATTTGGACCAACTCCCACCTTTATCAAAAGTGCAAAAGAGCCCTAAACATTTCAGAACAGAAGGAAATAAAAGGAAAAGCAAAACAGAAAAGAATAGAAAAAAAAAGGCCACTGTGCACTGCCATTAGTGCACAGTGCCTGGGGCCCAGCCCACCTAGCTCTCTCCCTCTCTCTCCGATGCCGTGTCAGCGCGCGCATGGCTGCGCCGGCACCGACCGGCCGAACGGCGACAGCGCGACCACCCCACTGACGGGCGAGGAGATAAGGACGAGCCATCCATCTCCCCTGGTCGCCCGCGCACTCTTCCCCTCTTTCCCTCACTCGCCTCGCCTCCTCTCCCCTCCTCAGATCCGGTGGCCGAACGCCACCGTCGCCACGAATCGCCGCTGCCGTGGCCACTGGCCTCCCCACGCCGCCTCTCCGTGCCCCGCAGCTCCGCAGGCGACTGCTGCTTCGACTGGCACCGCCTGGAGGAGCTGGGTGCCTCAGCATCGAGCTCGCGCCGTCGTCTTCCTCCTCGGTCGCCGCCATTCTTCGTCGTCTCCGGCGACGCCTCTGCAGCTCCAAAGCATCCAAGGGTCTTACGTGACCGCGCGGTGAGCTCCTCCCTCCCTCCTCTCTCTCCTCGCGCTGCGCTCTTCGCCGTAGCCACCTTATCACCATGGCCGCACCATGGTCGCCGCCGGCGAGCTCACAGCCTTCGCTGCAGTGCACCTCACACCGCGTTGGTGGCACCGCCGAGCTTCTGGTGGTCATGCGCGTCGCTTGCAAGCAGCAGCTTGGCTCGGGCGAGCCCCTATGCTCAAACCCGAGCACGACCGAGTTTCCATCGCCGCCGATGAGGACGCCGCCGTCACGTTAGGCCTCCCCGGTCCGTTCCGACACCATAGATGGACGCGGCGTCGAGTCCTCGTTCGAACGCTGTCAACCGCGCGCGAAATGGTGCGCTAAAACGCAAATCCGACGAACTCCGGCGAGCGGCCGCCGGGAAATTGGTCGCCGGAGCGATCTCCGGCGCCGGCGCCGACGTGGCCGCCACGTGTGTCGCCCTGGGTCACTGACCCGTGGGCCCAGGGGCCCGCGTTGACCTGTTGACCAAGTCAACCATGATGACGTGGCAACTACGGCCGCTGACATATGGGCCCCGCGCGGCTAATTAGTCTAATAGTGGTTTAATTAAATAAAAACTGATTAGTTAGCTAAATGGGTCTATGACATGTGGGGTCCACCCCCTTAATCAATCTAATTAAGTTAGTTTAAACTCTGTTAAAGCCACAGAGGCTGACATGTGGGTCCCACTGGACCCACATGTCATAATTGACTTAGTCAGCCGCTGTTGACTTGCTGATGTCATCCTGACATCATGCTGACGTCATAATTCATTTTCTGTAAATAAATAAATTTCAGAAAATTCAAATAATCTTTAAAAATTCATAACTTTTAAACCGTAGCTCGGATCGAAAAAGTTAAAACATGAAAGTTGCTCAGAACGACGAGACGAGTCTGATCGTGCCGTCTGTTTCTCCATCGGAACCCCCTACGTAGAAGAACTCGTAACTCCGGACCCGAATCCGGCAGATGAATAGTGCACACACGTCGGATATTAAATCCCAGAATAATTCTAAAAATAACTAAAATGACTTAGATGCATAATTAGGCAACCCTGCACTGCATCATAGCATCACACGCACCGTATTGCATTTGTTTGCATTATGTTTACCTGTTTCTTCCCCCTCTTCTCTCTCGGTAGACCCCGACGTTGACGTAGCTCCCGAGGCAGACGCCGCACAGGAGTACGACTACGTCCCCGACGATACTACTGAAGACCTTGCCCTTGCCCCCGAGCAAACAGGCAAGCCCCCCCATTTTGAGCATGCCTATATCGCCTATTCCCTTCTCTCTTATGCTTGCATTAGAACTGCTACTGCTACTGTTTTCCTATATCTGCTGCATAGCCTGATTATTGTACCCTGCTTTGTTACCTTACTGGTTATCCTAGACTGCTTAGTATAGGGTGGGTAGAGACACGACAGAGACCCCCACTTGATCCCGACTGCCCTGCTGGACATCAGAAGACCCGATCATCGGGATTGAAGACCAGACCCTGGCACCGCACATCACTACCCCTTAGTTGCCGACACTGCTGGGTTACCGTCGAGTGCCGAGGGTGATACCTCGTTAGCACTTCTGATGTTAACCTTGTAGGTTAGTTACTCGGTCGTGGTAAGCGAGGGTGATTCCTCCTACACCACCCCCGATAACGACATCGTCGCGCAACCTCTCAAGTGTGGACCTCGAGGGTGATTCCTCCTTCGTTCACCTTGATGATAACATCGAGCGGGAACTCCATCGAGGGTGATTCCTCATGGTTCCCTTCGGTGTCAGACACACAGTTACCTTGGATATTATGACTTGACTATGAACCACGATACTAAAGACAGGTCGGCCCTGAGGGGTACCCGCGCGAGCTTATTGCGAAGTGATGTGGAGTCGGGTTGACCTGGATGGTGCCCGCGAGATAACTACGAGGCGTGGCCGGGCATTCTTAGCCCTTGCCGCAAGTCCTCGAGACGGGGCGACGGGGTCACATCGATCGTGAGTCTCTGCTCGTTTCCGCGCGCTCCTAATCCACTACGGTTTGGATATTTGATCCGAGGGGCCTCTGGCCCGATAGCACTAACCATCACGTGAGCATAGTATGGGCGTTCTGCGTCGTATACTTCAGCCGAAGCTTAATAGACGTCAGCAACTGAGCGGCACACGCTGGGTTGGACTGGGAACGCAACCGCGCTTGTATTAAGGGGTTGCTAGGTCTGCTCACCGGCGGTGTACGCAACGTGCAGGAGCGTCCGGGGCGATGGCCCAAGACCCCTGGGGGCATAGGTTAGTCCGGCGTGCTGACCTCTCTGTTAAGTATTTGGTCGGGTTGCGGCGTGTTGCTTAGCCGAGGCCGGGCATGACCCAGAAAAGTGTGTCCGGCCGGAGTTAAGCGAGCGTGGTGGGTAAGTTGGTGCACCCCTGCAGGGAAGAAACTTCTATCGGTAGCCTGTCCTACGGTAACGGACACTCGGAGTTGTATCCCGATCGGTACAACTAGAACATGTGATGAGAATTGGATAGTACGGCTCTGGGATTGCTTTCTCGCAGGGAGTCGAGAAAGGATCTCAGGTCGAGGTTGATGATACTACTACTACTACTTTACTTATGTAATCTGCTCTCTCCTCATGCTGAAAGACTGCTGAAGATTGTTGAAGATGCTAGTCTTCGATAGGACTAGGCTTTCCCCCTCTATTCTGGCATTTCTGCAGCCCAGTCCACATATACAGCCATTCCTTTGACAATGATGCATATGTAGTGTAGATCCTTGCTTGCTGAGTACTTCGGATGAGTACTCACGTTTGCTTTATTTTCCTTTTCCCCCATATTCCATTTGATGCCACCAGACGACGGAGCCCCTGAGCCAGAAGCCCCAGCCGACGACCAGTACTACTACCCGCCTGGCGAGTACTACTACTACGAGGAGCCGTTCGACGACCAGGAGTAGGATCGGAGGGTCCAGGGCAGGAGGCCTACGCCTTTCGATCATAGTATTTTATTTTACCTCGCCTCTGTGAAGGCCTAATTTCTCTCTATGTAATATATCTGTACCCAGATATCTAATGCTTCCACTGACGCTTGTATGCCATCAAGCTATGTATTCGAGCCCTCGAGGCCTTGGCTTGTAATATTAAGCTTGTATGACTTTATTTATGTTTTAGAGTTGTGTTGTGATATCTTCAAGTGAGTCCTTAGGCTTGATCGTGCGCATTTGCGTGTATGATTAGTGCACGATTAAGCCGGGGTCGTCACAGGTTGGTATCAGAGCCGACTGCCTCTAGGAGTCCCCCTTCCCAATTCCTTGGCCGAAGTTGAGTCTAGAAGTCAAAAACTGTTTTACTAACTTGGCTGTGTGGCTTACGGGCCCACGTCGCCAACTGGGTGGTATTAGGATCTTTTATTCCTCGTCTTTACTCTGGGGTTCTGATCTCTCGTCTATTCGGGTTTAATAAAATTTACTAACACCGACATTTAGGTTCTCGTTAATTCTATCCACCCGGAGAGCTGGATTCAGTGCGATTTCCCTGACGTTGATCTGATTAGTCTGATAATCATTTTCCTTTCCATTGTTTTGTTTAACCTTTCCTTTCGAGATCGGTTATATTTCTCATTGTCTTATGACAACCCTGAACTTCTCTGTTTCAGATGGATCGACTGTTTCCACCGCGGCCTACGACCCAGCTTGTGCTTCGCACTTGGGCTCGTGATGCCCCTGGATTTCCAGCTGTTCTGATCGCCCTCCTGAGTAGACTGGGTTACCGCTGGTATCCCGAGTACATGGTCTATGAGGTTTACCGCGAGTTCAACCAGGAACAGTACTATGCTGAAGTTCGGATTTATGATCAGCAGAACAACTCAGACACCGAGCTACACCTTTTTCATGGATTAGGCGTGACGATTGAGATGGCAGTACATGATGCCGCCTACTCTGCTGTCGCACGTCTCCGAGGAGAGCACAATGCTAACTTGGATGATACTGTGTTTCGGTACATTCCGTATGCACCTGTTGGAGATGCTACTGGATTTTACACAGCTATCTGTGCCCCGTACGAGTCTCGACGCTACGACCCGCAGGTTCTGATTCAGTGCACTCAGGCTCTGGATCGCACTGTTCGGTCTCTTGCCGTCGAGTTGTTCGCCACTCGAGCACGCTACTACGAGGCAATGACACAGTTGCTACCAGCTGTTCGTGCAGGGATACATCCGGAGGATATTCTATACCCACGCAGGACTGAGATGCCGCCAGGTATTGATTGGCCTGCAGTGGGAGGTCACACGCCTGCACGCGGACCTCTTCTTACAGTTCAAGACCGGGTTCTGCATCAGAGTGCACATGGAGCACAGGATCCTGCCGCGACGAACATTCGTCGCCCGCACTTGCAGTTACCCCGTTTCCGTGGTTTTCTCCGACGCTGATGTAGCCTTTGCTATGTCACGTTGTGTACTTCCTTACCGCGTGCCTGCGTGCCGCCTAGTGTGTCTCTAGTTTTTCAATTTGCGCCGTTATGCTGCCCGATTTTAACCAACTGTGTATGGATCTGTATGTCTTAATGACTACTTTAAGCATCTATTGCACTCTTTCAATAATGTTGAGTTACCTCATGTTTATTGTTAAACACTTGCATAAGCTATCGCTGAAATACCCCTGTTGGAATAGCAGGATGGCTGACAACAACCCGCCACCGCCGCCACCACCTGATTACATGGCAGCGATGATGCAACAGTTTGAACTCAACCGCCAGTTTATGACGGGGATTATGCAGCAATTCCCTCGTCCTGAAGCTAATCAGCAGCAACCATCCATTATCTTACCAGAGTTCATGAGGCTCAGTCCATCGTTTTTCCGCAACACAGTCAACCCACTGGATGCAGATGACTGGCTGCGTGATATCTCTCATGAGATGGAGTCTGCCGATGTCGCCGAAATTAACTATGTCACTTTTGCGACATATCTTCTTAAGGGCCCCGCAGCCCAATGGTGGGCCACTCACCGACAGACTCTGCCGCCTGGTACTGTCGTCACTTGGGCAGAGTTCAAGATTGCTTTCCGTGCCCGCTACATTCCTCTAGCTGTCATAGCTAGGAAGAAGGCTGAGTTCCGTAGCCTTGTCCAAGGAAACAAGACTGTGGAAGTCTATCAACGCGAGTTTCTGGACTTATCTCGCTACGCTGAAGAGGACATTCCTACTGATGAACGCAGACAGGAGAAATTTCGTGAAGGACTGCACCATGACATTCAGTTAGCCCTTCTTGTTCAAGATTACCCTGATTTTGCCACCTTGGTGAATAAGGCCATCATGGTTGAAACCGGACTTAAGAAGCACAAGGAAGCGTCCAGACGCACCCGTGAGTCGGGCTCATCTTCGGGCTCGTCTTCCCAGAAGCGACGCATCTGGTTTCCCCAAGGCATGTTCCGTTCAGTAGCCCCTGCAAACAGGCCCTCCTATGCTGCACCACGCCTGCCACCTCCACCACCGAGACATCCTCTGCCAACTCCAGCACCTCGAGCTCCAGCACCTCGTCCTGACAGCGGACTATGCTTCAAGTGTGGCAAGCCAGGTCACCGTGCTAGAGATTGTTCTCAGAATCAGAATCAACTGGCTCTCCCTTCGGCTGGCCGTGGAATTGGCCGTGGTAATCCTCAGCAGCGCAACAATAATGCCAGACCTTCTTATGGTCGTGGGCAGTACTACCACGTCAACATGTCTGAAGCTCCAGTTCAACCAGATACTGTGATGGGTACACTTCTCGTTAATTCAGTACCAGCATCTGTTTTATTTGATTCAGGAGCATCGCATTCATTCATGTCAGAGCATTTTGCACTATTGCATGACGTTAAATGTGAAACACTACACCACCCTTTAGTAGTGAACACTCCCGCGGGTCGGTGTCAAGCCACCCTATTCAGCCCCGAAGTCACAATTGAGATCGAGCGGTTGAAATTTCAGGCATTTCCCATAATCCTGAGATCTTCCAAGATTGATCTGATTTTGGGAATGGACTGGTTGAAGGTTCATTATGCCTCAATCAACTGCGCCACTAAAGTTGTACACCTCTTGCACCCATCGAACGAATTAGTGAATTATCAAGCTCACATTACCCAGAACGCTGAGGCTCAAATTTATGCCTTGAACGCGTTGAATGCTTCTCCACTTGATGGGATCGAGAATATCCCAGTTGTCTGTGACTTCCCGGATGTTTTTCCAGAAGAACTTCCAGGAATACCCCCTGCTAGAGCTGTCGAGTTCGTCATCGACTTGAAGCCTGGCACCACTCCTATTGCGAAGCGTCCTTACAAGATGCCGCCGCACCACCTCATCGAGCTTAAGGAGGAAATTGATAAATCCTTAAGGAAGGGTTTCATTCGCCCCAGTTCCTCTGCATGGGGAGCACCGTCTCTTTTCGTCAAGAAGAAAGATGGAACGAATAGGTTGGTCCAAGATTATCGTCCAATCAACCAGGCAACCATTCAGAATAAATATCCACTTCCGCGGATCAACGATTTATATGACCAACTCGCAGGATCTTCGGTGTTTTCTAAACTCGACTTGAGGTTGGGTTATCACCAGATCCGTGTCCGTGAAGAGGATATTCCAAAGACTGCATTCGTTACTCGTTATGGCTCTTACGAGTACACAGTCATGTCGTTTGGCTTAACAAACGCTCCAGCTATATTCTCCCGCCTAATGAATTACATATTCATGGATTACCTCGACAAATTCGTCGTGGTATATCTGGATGATATTCTGGTTTATTCGAAGAACAAAGAAGAACATGCTGAGCATCTTCGCCTTGTTCTAGAGAGACTTCGAGAGCACCAATTATATGCCAAGTACTCTAAGTGCGAATTCTGGCTTTCTGAGGTAACCTACCTTGGACATGTCATCTCCAAGGATGGTATCGCAGTTAACCCGGAGCGAGTTCAGGCTATTCTTGACTGGACCCCTCCGAAGAATGTCAAGCAAGTTAGAAGTTTTCTCGGGCTTGCAAGTTATTGTCGCCGTTTCATTGAGAATTTCTCCAAGATTGCCAAGCCCCTGACTAATCTGCTTCACAAAGGCGTTAAGTTTGAGTGGACAGACAAATGTCAGGAAAGCTTCCAGACCCTCAAGGACAAGCTGACTTCTGCTCCAGTCCTTGCTCCTCCAGACTCCCGCAAAGATTTTGTGATCTTCTGCGACGCCTCTCGCCAAGGACTAGGTTGTGTCCTGATGCAAGAGCGAAGAGTTATTGCTTATGCTTCGCGACAACTGCGTCCACATGAAGAGAATTACCCAGTGCATGACCTCGAACTTGCTGCTGTCATTTATGCTTTGAAGCAGTGGCGTCATTACCTCCTTGGTAATCGGTGTGAGATTTACACCGATCATCAGAGCTTGAAGTACTTATTCACTCAACCGGAACTTAATCTTCGTCAGCAGCGTTGGTTGGAAACAATCACCGATTATGACTGTGGAATTTCATACACTCCCGGCAAAGCTAATGTGATGGCTGATGCTTTGAGCCGCAAGTCATATTGTAGTAACCTCATGGTTAAACAAGCTCAACCCCAGCTATATGAAGAATTGCGCAAGCTGAATCTCTGCATTATTCCGCAAGGTTCTCTTAATAACCTTGTGATACAGTCAGATCTTGAGAAAGCTGTCAAGATTGCGCAATCTAAGGATGCTGAAATTGATCTAATGAAGAAAGAGCTTCACCTTCAAAAGTACAGGGATTTCTCGATTGCTGAAGATGGAACCTTGTACTTCCGAGACCGCATTGTAGTACCTCGCTTCGAGCTGATGACTGACAAAGTCATGAAGGAGGCCCATGATACACCGCTATCTATCCATCCGGGTAGTACCAAAATGTATCGAGATCTTCGTCAAAGGTACTGGTGGTCTAGAATGAAGCAAGATATTGCTCGTTATGTTGCCGAGTGCGACGTTTGTCGTCGCGTGAAGGCCGAACATCAGAAATCTGCTGGAATTCTGCAACCGCTCCCTATTCCTCTATGGAAGTGGGATAAAGTGCAAATGGACTTCATTACTGGTCTTCCCAAGTCTCAGAAGGGTCACGATGCCATTCTTGTCGTCGTCGACCAACTCTCCAAGGTTGCACACTTTCTGCCAGTTAAGGAGACTATTACTGCTAGTCAGTTAGCAGAGCTATATATCTCCAGAATTGTTTCACTCCATGGTATTCCCAAGGAAATCAGTTCAGACCGTGGCAGCATTTTCACTGGCCATTTCTGGGAAAGTTTCCAGAAAGCAATGGGAACTCATATTACCTGGAGTTCAGCTTATCATCCCCAATCCCAAGGCCAAGTTGAGCGCGTTAATCAAGTGCTTGAAGACATGCTTCGAGCCTGTGTTATATCCTTCGGTAAGAAATGGGAGGAATCTCTCCCGTATGCCGAGTTCTCCTATAACAACAGCTATCAAGCCAGCTTAAAAATGGCCCCATTTGAGGTTCTTTATGGACGTAAATGTCGAACCCCTCTGAATTGGTCAGAAACTGGGGAACGACCTCTTGTTGGACCGGACATTATTCAGCATGCCGAAGAACAAGTCCGAATTGTCCGGGAGAATCTCAAAGCAGCTCAAGACCGTCAGAAGAGTAATTATGATCGCAAGCGATGGGGTGTGATCTATCAACCTGGTGATCAAGCCTATCTTCGTGTCACTCCAATGAAGGGCACCCGTCGTTTCGGAATCAAGGGCAAGCTAGCTCCTCGCTATATTGGTCCTTTACGCATCGTGGCTAGACGTGGACAGGTGGCATATCAATTGGAGTTGCCACCGCAATTCTCCCATATCCATGATGTCTTCCACGTGTCGCAACTCCGTAAGTGCTTCAAGGAATCCCCGCACCGTGCAGTGGATCATGAGATGCTCGAGCTACAAGATGATCTTTCCTATAAGGAGCATCCGATCCGCATCCTCGATGAAGCTGAACGTCGGACTCGTCAGAAGACGACCAAGTTCCTAAAAGTGCAGTGGTCGAATCACACTGAAGATGAAGCCACTTGGGAACGCGAGGATCATCTTCGGGAAGAATACCCCGGACTCTTTCCTTCTACCTCCTAAATTCTCGGGACGAGAATTTCTTTTAGAGGAGGAGAACTTGTAACACCCCCTTGTAATAAGCCCTGTGACACTCTGTTAAAACTGCCAAGTCATGATCATTTGCAGTACCAAGTCATATGGGTTAATGATCCAATTCAAATTCACATCTGAAAATCAACTCAAATTCAAAAGTGAAATATAAAGTTGTTCAAACTCTGATGGGAAAATGTTCATTGGATGGCAAATAATTCAAGGACATTGGTAAAATCATCAACAATAAAGTTGGAGTTGGATAAGTGGCTCAAACAATTTGGAACAGACCCAAAAACAGAATATTTGATATATTTAAAATCATAATAAATTCAAACAAACTTCAAATCAGTCCAAACCACTTTTTGGTGAGAGATATTATTGCATCACAATATTTGGACCAACTCCCACCTTTATCAAAAGTGCAAAAGAGCCCTAAACATTTCAGAACAGAAGGAAATAAAAGGAAAAGCAAAACAGAAAAGAATAGAAAAAAAAAGGCCACTGTGCACTGCCACTAGTGCACAGTGCCTGAGGCCCAGCCCACCTAGCTCTCTCCCTCTCTCTCCGATGCCATGTCAGCGCGCGCATGGCTGCGCCGGCACCGACCGGCCGAACGGCGACAGCGCGACCACCCCACTGACGGGCGAGGAGATAAGGACGAGCCATCCATCTCCCCTGGTCGCCCGCGCACTCTTCCCCTCTTTCCCTCACTCGCCTCGCCTCCTCTCCCCTCCTCAGATCCGGTGGCCGAACGCCACCGTCGCCACGAATCACCGCCGCCGTGGCCACTGGCCTCCCCATGCCGCCTCTCCGTGCCCCGCAGCTCCGCAGGCGACTGCTGCTTCGACTGGCACCGCCTGGAGGAGCTGGGTGCCTCAGCATCGAGCTCGCGCCGTCGTCTTCCTCCTCGGTCGCCGCCATTCTTCGTCGTCTCCGGCGACGCCTCTGCAGCTCCAAAGCATCCACGGGTCTTACGTGATCGCGCGGTGAGCTCCTCCCTCCCTCCTCTTCTCTCCTCGCGCTGCGCTCTTCGCCGTAGCCACCTTATCAGCATGGCCGCACCATGGTCGCCGCCGGCGAGCTCACAGCCTTCGCTGCAGTGCACCTCACACCACGTTGGTGGCACCGCCGAGCTTCTGGTGGTCATGCGCGTCGCTTGCAAGCAGCAGCTTGGCTCGGGCGAGCCCCTATGCTCGAACCCGAGCACGACCGAGTTTCCATCGCCGCCGATGAGGACGCCGCCGTCACGTTAGGCCTCCCCGGTCCGTTCCGACACCATAGATGGACGCGGCGTCGAGTCCTCGTTCGAACGCTGTCAACCGCGCGCGAAATGGTGCGCTAAAACGCAAATCCGACGAACTCCGGCGAGCGGCCGCCGGGAAATTGGTCGCCGGAGCGATCTCCGGCGCCGGCGCCGACGTGGCCGCCACGTGTGTCGCCCTGGGTCACTGACCCGTGGGCCCAGGGGCCCGCGTTGACCTGTTGACCAAGTCAACCATGATGACGTGGCAACTACGGCCGCTGACATATGGGCCCCGCGCGGCTAATTAGTCTAATAGTGGTTTAATTAAATAAAAACTGATTAGTTAGCTAAATGGGTCTATGACATGTGGGGTCCACCCCCTTAATCAATCTAATTAAGTTAGTTTAAACTCTGTTAAAGCCACAGAGGCTGACATGTGGGTCCCACTGGACCCACATGTCATAATTGACTTAGTCAGCCGCTGTTGACTTGCTGATGTCATCCTGACATCATGCTGACGTCATAATTCATTTTCTGTAAATAAATAAATTTCAGAAAATTCAAATAATCTTTAAAAATTCATAACTTTTAAACCGTAGCTCGGATCGAAAAAGTTAAAACATGAAAGTTGCTCAGAACGACGAGACGAGTCTGATTGTGCCGTCTGTTTCTCCATCGGAACCCCCTACGTAGAAGAACTCGTAACTCCGGACCCGAATCCGGCAGATGAATAGTGCACACACGTCGGATATTAAATCCCAGAATAATTCTAAAAATAACTAAAATGACTTAGATGCATAATTAGGCAACCCTGCACTGCATCATAGCATCACACGCACCGTATTGCATTTGTTTGCATTATGTTTACCTGTTTCTTCCCCCTCTTCTCTCTCGGTAGACCCCGACGTTGACGTAGCTCCCGAGGCAGACGCCGCACAGGAGTACGACTACGTCCCCGACGATACTACTGAAGACCTTGCCCTTGCCCCCGAGCAAACAGGCAAGCACCCCCATTTTGAGCATGCCTATATCGCCTATTCCCTTCTCTCTTATGCTTGCATTAGAACTGCTACTGCTACTGTTTTCCTATATCTGCTGCATAGCCTGATTATTGTACCCTGCTTTGTTACCTTACTGGTTATCCTAGACTGCTTAGTATAGGGTGGGTAGAGACACGACAGAGACCCCCACTTGATCCCGACTGCCCTGCTGGACATCAGAAGACCCGATCATCGGGATTGAAGACCAGACCCTGGCACCGCACATCACTACCCCTTAGTTGCCGACACTGCTGGGTTACCGTCGAGTGCCGAGGGTGATACCTCGTTAGCACTTCTGATGTTAACCTTGTAGGTTAGTTACTCGGTCGTGGTAAGCGAGGGTGATTCCTCCTACACCACCCCCGATAACGACGTCGTCGCGCAACTCCTCAAGGTGGACCTCGAGGATGATTCCTCCTTCGTTCACCTTGATGATAACATCGAGCGGGAATTCCCTCGAGGGTGATTCCTCAGGGTTCCCTTCGGTGTCAGACACACAGTTACCTTGGATATTATGACTTGCACTAAACTATGATACTAAAGACGGGTCGGCCCTGAGGGGTACCCGCGCGAGCTTAACGCGAAGTGATGTGGAGTCGGGTTGACCTGGATGGTGCCCGCGAGATAACTACGAGGCGTGGCCGGGCATTCTTAGCCCTTGCCGCAAGTCCTCGAGACGGGGCAACGGGGTCACATCGATCGTGAGTCTCTGCTCGTTTCCGCGCGCTCCTAATCCACTACGGTTTGGATATTTGATCCGAGGGGCCTCTGGCCCGATAGCACTAACCATCACGTGAGCATAGTATGGGCGTTCTGCGTCGTATACTTCAGCCGAAGCTTAATAGACGTCAGCAACTGAGCGGCACACGCTGGGTTGGACTGGGAACGCAACCGCGCTTGTATTAAGGGGTTGCTAGGTCTGCTCACCGGCGGTGTACGCAACGTGCAGGAGCGTCCGGGGCGATGGCCCAAGACCCCTGGGGGCATAGGTTAGTCCGGCGTGCTGACCTCTCTGTTAAGTATTTGGTCGGGTTGCGGCGTGTTGCTTAGCCGAGGCCGGGCATGACCCAGAAAAGTGTGTCCGGCCGGAGTTAAGCGAGCATGGTGGGTAAGTTGGTGCACCCCTGCAGGGAAGAAACTTCTATCGATAGCCTGTCCTACGGTAACGGACACTCGGAGTTGTATCCCGATCGGTACAACTAGAACATGTGATGAGAATTGGATAGTACGGCTCTGGGATTGCTTTCTCGCAGGGAGTCGAGAAAGGATCTCAGGTCGAGGTTGATGATACTACTACTACTACTTTACTTATGTAATCTGCTCTCTCCTCATGCTGAAAGACTGCTAAAGATTGTTGAAGATGCTAGTCTTCGATAGGACTAGGCTTTCCCCCTCTATTCTGGCATTTCTGCAGCCCAGTCCACATATACAGCCATTCCTTTGACAATGATGCATATGTAGTGTAGATCCTTGCTTGCTGAGTACTTCGGATGAGTACTCACGTTTGCTTTATTTTCTTTTTCCCCCATATTCCATTTGATGCCACCAGACGACGGAGCCCCTGAGCCAGAAGCCCCAGCCGACGACCAGTACTACTACCTGCCTGGCGAGTACTACTACTACGAGGAGCCGTTCGACGACCAGGAGTAGGATCGGAGGGTCCAGGGCAGGAGGCCTACGCCTTTCGATCGTAGTATTTTATTTTACCCCGCCTCTGTGAAGGCCTAATTTCTCTCTATGTAATATATCTGTACCCAGATATCTAATGCTTCCGCTGACGCTTGTATGCCATCAAGCTATGTATTCGAGCCCTCGAGGCCTTGGCTTGTAATATTAAGCTTGTATGACTTTATTTATGTTTTAGAGTTGTGTTGTGATATCTTCAAGTGAGTCCTTAGGCTTGATCGTGCGCATTTGCGTGTATGATTAGTGCACGATTAAGCCGGGGTCGTCACAGCCGTCCACAGCGTGTTGCTGTTGGGGGCGTACCTCGGCTCGTTCCGCGCCTGCTCCGGCAGCGAGGATCGGATGCATGCTATCTCGCCGCGTCGGGCAGCGCCGGTCGGCGCTGGTGGCACCGGGACTCCGCCGGCGCTCAGCTTCCACGTGCCCGGCACCCGCATGTCCGATGGTGCCGGGTAGTCGGCCTCATAGAGGAGCCGCACCTCGTCCTCGTGCAGGTGACGGCGGCCGAAGCCGTTGGCCGCCGCACCGTCGCCTGGGTAACGCTCAGCCATGCTAACCGGCGGGAGGGGAGGGGGAGGAAAGGCGCGCTCGCTCGATCGAGAGGGGCGTCGGCGGTGAGAGGGGAAGAGAGTTTCTGCGGTGATGGAGTGTGTGCTCACCGGCGAGGGAGGGGCGGCTTTTATAGCCGGGCTTGGGCGGTGAGAGGGCGGGCGTCGTGCGTACGCATGGCGGTATCGGGCGGGACGCGCGTCGCGGCGCCTTCACTGCGCCGCCCGTGAGGCATCAATGGAGGCTGACCGGCGCGGCAGCGCGGCAGCCTTCTCATTGATTCCCACGGGAACCGAGGTGATGAGGACGACGATGCGCCGGGGTCGCTGACTCGACGGTCCCACCAGGCTTTCGCGCCAAAAACGCTTACCCCGGCGCCCCCGGACCCCCCCAGCGCGCCGGGTTTGGCCTGGGTCCGCCGGCGCCAAAATCGATTCTAACCGGTGAAAATTGGGCTTCTGGGGACGCGACTGGGCCTTTTTTTAGCACAGACGCTAAAAAAGGACCTTGGGGGCCAGTTGAGGGCGCGGCTGAAGATGCTCTTAGAAAAGGTCTTAATGGCGGACGTCCTGTTGGGACGTGGCTGGGATAACAACTACTTCTGCCCATTCTGTGAGAGAAGTCTAGAAACTGTTCTTCATCTGCTCCTCGAATGCCCTTGGTGACATGCCCAATGCGGTGTCTAGTGTGCTACACTGCTACTAGATGGCCAGGTGGCAACCGAATCGATTTCTTCTTCGTCTGTCTCCAGCGCTGTAGGTAACTAGATGGCCATGCTTGTCTCAAGAAAAAAAAACTAGAGATAATAAGGTCTGCTTATTATGCTGAGTGGGAGGATCAGTTCGAAGCAAAAACTGTCTCTAATGGAGGACAATCAAGTAGCCTGAACCATCCTGTGTGGAAGAAAATTTGGAGCCTCAAGATACCAAGCAAGGTCAAAATATTTCTTTGGAGATGCCTTCATAATTCAATCCCTTTCCGGAGCACACGTTGGCAAACCGTCACATCCCCATAAGTGACGTATGCCCATGGTGTCAAGGAGCAGCAGAAGATGCAAGACATGCTATGTTTACATGTAGTAGGGCGAAGATGATATGGACGGAGCTCGGCCTCCAGGAAATAGTAGATGAGGCAGTTTTGGTGGACCGATCAGGAGCTGCAGCCCTTGAGTTCCTACTTTGTGATGCTAAATTTCAGAAAGCATACGAGGGGGAGTGGATATTCCGGAGATTGTGGCGGCTACATGCTGGTACGTATGGTGGCAAAGAAGAGAGATGGTGAGGGGAGAACAAGTTCAATCTCCACCCCGAACTGCTCTATCTCTGCTAGCTTTAGCTTTAAATTTTGTGCGTGCATCAAAACAAACTGGCCAAGTAACTCGCTTGAATGAATGGAGAAAGCCATTGTCAGATTTCCAAGCTTTGAACGTGGATGCTTCTTTCTCTGTGGAAGATGGCCTGGGTGCCTGTGGAGCTGTAGTGAGGGATCACAACGGTGGTTTCATTGGAGCTTGTACATCACGTATGGAGCAGGTCCCTGATGTGATTTCCGCAGAGGCTGAGGCAATGAGACAAGGTCTACTATATTTGCAAAGCCTGGGGTGCAGCAAGGTTCTCATACAATCTGATAATATGATTGTGGTGGACGCACTTAAAAATAATGAAGGCTATTCATTGGTTGCTGCTCCGATCCTTAATGATTGTCGAGTTTTATTGAAAGAATTTGGGAAGGTCTACTTAGATTTTTGTAATAGAGAGTCTAATCGTGTTGCTCATGAGCTAGCTAGTTTTGGGAGAGGTAATCAACCGACTGTGTGGTCGGATAATTCCCCAAATTTTCTTTTGAAGTTTTTAGCGGATGATGTAAGCGTTGTTTAAATTAATAAAGCTAGCCATGAAGACCTTTCCGTCAAAAAAAAAGAAAAAAATAGATGGCCATGCACTAAATAAACGCACACAGAGCGTATATTCTAAAATAATTCTGCAAAGAATGTCGGGTATGTGTTGCATACCCTTGCATTAAGCTAGCTCCGCCCCGGATACAGCAGCGCATGTGCGTCTTTGCCTCGCCTTTAACAAGACAGAACCTTTTTTTTAGAATATTAACGAGACAGAACCTAGTAATGTGGCCTCTGGTGCTCCCTGAATGGGCCAGACCCATAACCATGAACACACATGTACATCGGTTTTTTTTAATATATTTTCAAATATTCTAAGTGCATGTAATGCTCAAATTCTTAACTCCAATTCTTAACGGTCCTCGTGGCATTAAAAAAATGCTAATGCACTGCTCAAATTTCTAAAAATAGTCATACTATTAAAATAATGTTCAAACAATGTTCATTAATTATTCTAAAAATAATTATATGATGTAATGTTTTCGTATACTTTTCAAAAGTATCATAAAAATGTTCTCACGTACTAAAAACTGCTCAAGGATTTTCTAAACATAATAATACAAGGTAATAATTCATGTAATTTGAAAAAGTTTCATTCAAAGAACATGTTCCTGTCATTTAATGAAATGTTAGCAACTTTCTAAAAATAAATTGTAAGAAAAAATAGTTATACTATGTAAACCAATCCAATTTTTTTTGAGGGATATGTAAAACAATTAGTGTAATTTCCAACAAATATTTCATAGCATTCAGAAAAATATTCAATGTGTATTTGAAAAATGTTTAACATGTATTCGACGAAATGTTCAAATAGGTATACAAAAAATGATAATCATGTAGTTGAAAAATGTTCCACGCGTATACAAAAATGTACAAAGTGTTCTACAGAATTGGAAAAAATAAATAAATAAAAAAACGAAATGTTAAAAAACACGCACAAAAACAAAAGCAGGAAACGGCATGGCAGCTTCTAAAACTGGTCCATAGAAACTATCCAAGAGAGTTTCAGGAAAGCTACGTTGAGCTAGCCCATTAGATGCAGCGCCCGAGTGAGATAGTAGCTCGTCTCGCAGTAAGCAATACATAGCCTAGCGGGCGCTGCTTTGGTCGGCCGGCAAGCGATGTTTGGCTCAGCCGGCAACGCTGCTAGGACCTCAAAATATTTTCATAAATTTGAAACAAATAATGAGTTCTAAAAATATTTTAGGACAAAAAAATAAGTTCATAAATTTGAAACAATTCCTCTATTTAAAAAATGTTCACACATTGATACTTTTTTCTTTCATTTTAGCAAATGTTCATCATCTGTAATAATGTTCTGGTTTTGTTTTTCGAAAAATGTTACTTGAAATCATAAATTGTTCAAAAATTTGAAATAATCTAGATTTCACTAAACATCCTTATTTAAAAAAATGAAACTATTTAGGAAATTCAAAAAATCTTAAGTAATTTAGAAATTGAAAAGGCATTGAAAAATTAAAATAAAAAAGGACATTGAAGAAAAGAAAAGACAAGAACAAAAAAGTGACAAAAAGATTCAACCAAAAAAGAAGAAGAAACGACTGAGAAAATGTTCCAGAACAGTGGGAAGCATATCAAGGAAAAAACCGTAAAATGCAGCATGTATGCACGTTAGGGTGTGCAAAACCGAATCGAAAACCAAAAACCAAACCTAGAAAAACCAAATCAAACAGAAAATTCGGTTTTTTCATCTTTCGTTTTCATTTTCATTTTTGAAATCTGAAAACCATTTGCATTTCGGTTTTCGATTAGAAACCAAAAACCATTTGTTTAATCCAAATTAACCAAAATTGAGGTGTTTTTGGTTCAAAATTGTAATGGTTTGCCATAGTACATTACTTTCTAGCCCATTTAGTGCTTCAGTTTACGTGATTAGCCTGACTGCTATCCAACGTCCCTTCTTTATCCTTTTCGAATTGTCTTTCCTCATTATGATATATATCATGTATTTTTCATGTGGAAAAGTTATGTGTTGGCTCAAAAATTCGAGTCAACTTTGGTTAATTTGGTTATTACCGAAATCGAACCGAAGGAAAATGGTTATTACCAAAACCGAATTGTATCTATGTATAAAACCGTATAAACCGTAGTATGAAAACCATCTAAACCATTAACCGTATAAACCGATCGAATCAAACCGAAAAAAAGGATGCAGACCCTAAAGTGCACGTAATAATCGCCATCCTTGCACCATCCGTCATAAGGGCGGATTTTATTATTTTTCAGGCTTTTTGTATTCTGCAATTTTTCTTTCACCTCTTTATTTTTCTCTTCTTCTTCTTTCTTTCTGTTTAGGCAACACACAACGCGGAGCCCCATCGTCTGGGCGGGCTAATTTTCATTTTTCTATTTTATTATACACGGTTCATGTTAAATGCTCATTGAACAAATCACAAATACGCAATGTACCTTTTTTGAATATGTGACGATGTTTCTTTGTGCACGAACATGAGCATATTTTATTTCATTGTAATATATTTATTTTAATTTTAAAAACTTGCTTAAACCGGACATGGGCTCGGCCGAGGTGCACCTAGCCTCGGCGATTCCTCTACCATCCTGCGCAGCCCTTAATTATAGTTAGACAATCGTTCGCCTAACTCGCGTCTTGCGGCACATTATTATTTTTCTTGTTTCTCTTTTTTCTTTTCTTTTTCCGTACATTTATTCCTTTCGCATTGCCAACACTTTGTTGCTTTTTTTTCTGTTATGTTTCTGATTCTTCTACTTCATTAGATTTTACCATTTTCTGCACTATAGGAAAATATATTCTTACGCCTATAAATATAATCTTGTACGCACGAATTTTATCAAATACATGATCAACATTTTGTTGCTTACTACATATAAATACATTTTTTAATCAAGGAATACTTTTCCATATCGTGCAAAATACATTTTTATGAGAATATGAAGAAAAAAGCAGGATATTATTTTGAGAATTAAAGCACGAATAAATGGGCCATGTAATGGCTGACAATGAGCGTTTTTAGTCTGGTGGACTGAATGAGCGTCAAATAGGAAGGAGAAAGAAGGCAGCAGGGCGTCCCATTCAAGCCGGGACGCGAGGAAACCCAGCCCAACGCAGAAAAGGCCCCCTGTGCCTCCCTGCCGCATCGCTGTTCTCGGGACGGAATTTCCTATTTGCCAAATTTTGCGGCAAATAGTAGATAAATCGCACAACCGACCGATAGCAGATCGATAGAATGGGCCGGCCGAGCTGAGGGTCCGAGCCGTCTTGTGAACCTTCTAGAAGGTTCCTACACCTGTTTTTCTTTCTTTTTGTGTTTTTTCGGTTTTGTTTTGTTTTGTTTTTCTTTTTCATAGTTTTTTCGTTTTTATATGTTCGTTTTTTCTTCATCTTTTTATTTTCTGTTTTTCATTTTTCTTTACTGTTTCATTTTTCTTTTCTCTTCTAAAAATATTCACAATATTAAATAATTCTTCATTTTTTATAAAAAATATTCGAAAGTTTCCAAATTTGTTCGTGTTTTTTAAAATTGTTCCTGTTTTTCCAAAAATATTCTAAATTTCTAAATTTGTTCAAGTTTTCAAACAAGGTTCTGAGTTACACATTTTGTTCACATTTCCAAATATTGTTCGTATTTACAGAGAAAATTTGGAATTTCAGAAATTGTTCAGGTTTTCAAAAAATGTTCTGAGTTTCCAAAATTTATTCACATTTTCAACAATTGTTCACTATTTCAAAATATGGTAGGAATATCATATTTTATCTAGGTTTTTCAAACAATGTTGTGATTTCAAATTATTGTTCATGTTTTAAAAAATTGTGTACAATTTTAAAAATCTTCGGAGTTTAAAATTTTGTTCGCATTTAAAAACAATTGTTCATGTTTTCCAAAATTGTTTGGAATGTTAATTTTTGTTCTCAGTTTTCAAAATTTGTTCGTGTTTTAAAAAAATCTCATTTTTCAAAAATTGTTCTGAGATTCAAAAGATGTTCGTGTACTAAAAAATGCTCGTGGATTTCCAAAAATGTCGAATTTGGTTTGAAATTTTGAAAGTTGTGTCGGTTTTCAAAAATTGTTCACATTTAGAAAAGTGTTCCGGATTTCAAAATTTGTTCACGTTCCTTTTTAAAAAGGAATAAAAATGTTTTAATTCCAAATTTATTTCCGTTTTCTAAACAATATTCGACATTTATTCATTTATTTTAGAAAATCATGAAATGGTCAAACATTTTTTGTAAAGATTGTTTTAAATGCGCATCTTCAATGAGCTCTTAAAACGATCGCGCTCTTGTTATATGTAAATAGCAGCAGATAGCTCCAGTGGCTAGTGGCACACCTCGAGGACTCGAATGTCGTGAGTTCGATTCCTGGCGGCTCCTCGCTAATTTTTGGTTGCCCTCTCGTTCGTTTCCTGTTAATGGGCCGGCCGAGTCACGGGTCCTCTGTGCGTCTGCTCGCTGTTGGACGCAAAGAGCCTCCAATAGAAGCTCCCCGAAATCACTAATTGAGGAGTACTCATCGCAAAGATCACCCCCGCCTGGTTGTGACAAGTGACACGCTGCATGTGCGCCACTTGTCGCATCCTGAGTGTTTTTCCTTTTTCCGTAGATCCGTTTATTCAAAACGTTTTATCTCTTAAATCGTGCGTCCAAATTTCGAACCGTTTTCATCGTTGGATTCCTCGCGTCCAGATCTTCAAAACTAGATCCCATGTTGATAGGTTTTAATGATTTTTTTCACGAAAAAACCGAACAAAAAAAACCGAACCAGGAGCATGGCTTTTTCCCTTTTCGAAAGAGGCACTGCCGTGCCTCTCGCGAAATCACAACCGTGCCTCTCGCGGAAGCAAAACCGTGCCTCTCGCGGAAGAAAAAAAAACAGAAAACACGTTTTTTTTCGTTTTCGAGAGGCACGGCCGTGCCTCTCGCGAAAGCACAACCGTGCCTCTCACAGAAGAAAAAAAAATAAAAAACGCATTTTTTTTGTTTCCGAGAGGCACGGTCGCTCCTCTCGCGACAGCAAAACCGTGCCTTTAGCGAAAAAAAAACAAAACACATTTTTTTTCGTTTGGCACGGTCGTGCCTCTCGTGAAAGAAAAAACCATGCCTCTCGCGGAAGCAAAACCGTGCCTCTCGAGGAAGGAAAAAAAAATAAAATGCATTTTTTCGTGCAAATTTTTTTATTTGAATTTTTTTTGACCCAAAAGCTAAGGAAGAACGGTGAAAAACCAAAACATCGAAAAAACCCAGGAAAAAAAGGGTTTAAAAAGCCGAAAATGCGTGCGGAAAAATAAACAAAACAAAATACTAAGGGGACGCCCAGAGCGCGACACGTGGTGGGGCGGCTAAGAGCGCGCCAAGTAGCGCTGATCATTGCGAGGCTCCCCAAGGAGCGCTCGTCATCTAGTTGCTCCCGGAGCTCCCCCTCGGGACCTCCTACTCTGCGCCTTCAGCGCGGTCTAACCCAACTGGAGCTCGCTGGAGTGTCCTACAGGGCCGGCCCACGAACGTGCAATGCCAGCAGAAAAAAAAATCATATAAAAAAGTTATAGCTCCAAGGATTGAACTCACGCCAATGCTTTCGTGACCCACTCGGCTAACCGCTAGGTCTGCCTGGTTCTATTAATTAGTGGTACCTCGGAAATAATTAAGGACAACAGTGGCTGCGCGGTTCCAAAATATGGAATTTCAAAGATTAAAAAAAAGTTCGCGATTTTTTTACAAAAAAGAAAAGGCTCAGGTATTCGAGAAAGTTCAAAATATTGAAAAAAGTTCATTAATTTGAGAAAAAAGTTTGTGAATTTTTAAAAAGATCACTAATTAAAGAAAAGTTCGTGTGTTTGAAATAGTTCATGAGTTTGAATAAAGGTTCACGAGTTTGGAAAAAATTTCACGGATTTGAAAAGTTCACGAGCTACAAAATTTCAAGAAAATTGAATAAAGTTCACTAATTTAAGAAAAAAGATCACAAATTTGAAAAAATGTCCATTATTTTTTTAAAAAGTTCATCATAACAAAGGTTCATCAATTTTGAAAAAGTTCATCGAATTTCAAAAAAATAATCAAATTCAAAAAAAAGTCCATCCATTTTGAATAAAGGTTCATGAATTAAAAATAACAGTGCATTAAAGAAAACAAAAAAAAGTTCACGCATTTAGCAAAACAAAAATGAAAGAAAAAAAACCAAACAAAAGCGTTTCAAGAAAAAGGTAAAGAGAAAAGGAAAGCAAAAATAGAAAAGTTCCACGAACTAAAAGAGAACAAAAAGATAAAAAGAACTGAGTTAGCACAATCAGTTTAGTAGGCCTGCTGGTTAGTTTGGTTGTCTTTGAACCGTGAGGTCTCTGGTTCGAGCATGCATGTCTTACACATTTTTTGAGAATGTCAACAGAAAAGAGAGAAAAATGAAATGGGAAGATGGGCCGAGCCCTGCTAGCCGCGCCCTTCAGGCGTCCGTTTGCGAACCGGCGCCAATAGGATCCGCCGCTGTCCTCAGCCAACCCCGCGAGAGCTATTATGTCGCCCATAGCGATTCCTATCTGGACTTATTTTCACGCATTTGTTCGCTCGCTCGCTGTCGCTATCTTCACTTCGCTCGGTCGTTCGTTTGATTGGATGTCATCATTTTTTTTTCTTTTATTTTTTTTTCTTTTATTTTGGTTTTCTTCATTTTTTTCTTTATTTGGTTTTTACCGGTTCTTATTTCTCCTTTTCTTGTTTTCTTTGGTATCCTTTGTTTTTTTATATTTTCATTTTGTTCCACGCGTTTGTAGGTTTTTTCTTTTCCTCTTTTTTTCTACAATACATGTATATTTGTCATATACAACAAAAACATGTTTTACGCATGTTTAACATTTTTTAAATACATGATGAACAGTTTTAATATTATAAGTTCTGATGCCTACTATTCTCATACACGCTATACCTTTTTTGTACACATATGAAGCGTCATGTTTATACGTGTTTAACATTTTATAAATACATGTTTACTAATTTTAAAAAATATGTTTTTGATGCATATATGTTCGTATGCATCAAGAACATTTTTATACACATTTAACAAGTTTTCAATTAATGCTTAACATTTTTAAATATGATATTTATTTTCTAAAATACATTTTTTGATGTCTACCTTTTTTCAAACACATTATTTTATATGTTTAACATTTTTTCAAATACATGATTGAAAATTTCAAACACAAGTTTTGAAACATTCTTTGAAATACGTGTTAAACATTTTTCAAATACATGTTGAAACATTTTTGTTCAAATGCTGGCAACATATTTTTTAAATTGGACAAACATTTTTTTAACACTGCACAAATCTCCTTTGAAAACTTAGTTTTTTTGTGTGGATTATATGTATTTACAATTTTATGAAAATATAACAAAAATTTTATATAAAAAAGAAAAAACGAAACTGAGTAAACGAACTATAGTAACGACCTAATGAAGCGAATGAACGAAAAATGAATCGAAAGAACAGTGTTAATGGGCCGTCCTATTAGCACGCCGCTTAAGGCGAGCCAACAATCTCTAGCTAGAAGAGAGAAACCAAACCCAATGCAGAAAAGGCCCCCTTCGTCTCCTTGCCTCATAAATCTAAGAAAAAGCCTCCTTGCCTCATCGCTGTCATTGGCCAACCCAAACCCGCCGAGTACATAGCAAATAATTACCAGATTACAGGCTAGGGTTACAAAAAACTACCATTTTTCTTATTTTTTCAAAAATCTACCACAAAATTGGTTCGCTGTTCCAAAAAACACTTGTCACCGAACGGTTAAAATTTAAACATGGTTATGAAAGGGAGGGCCCGCCCATCAGGTCCACGTCGGATACGGCTCACGACGTGCGTGCTCACGTTATGGCGCAGCCATTCCGACCGCGGGTCAGTACGACTCGAGTCGTCTCCTCTGTCTCCCCCGCTCATTCTCACTCTGTCTCCCTTCACCTCCCTCGACCTAGGCGATGGCGTCGGCGGCGAAACCAGACGGCGGTGACTCTACGGCGGGAGGTGGCACGGGGGGAGATGCTGGAGAGTATTCTAAAGTGGATAATTGGCTGGGCAGCGGCAGCTTCGCAACGCAGCCGCGCTGCCGCCACTGCAGCCTACACCTCCGGCGCCACCACAGCTTGCATCGCCATCGTGGGGGCAACCTATAGTGGCTGCATAGCCTACGCCCTCTGCACCAGTGAATCAGGAGCTGTTGCTTGAGTACAGAGCGGCCAAGGCTCTTGCTGGCACCGTAGCCGTGGATCCGGCCAACTCCCACCCCGCTGGGCCTCAGCATTTGGAGGGGTTGAGTAAGTTTTCTTTCTTCTCTTCATCTACTCCTTGACCAAACCCTAGTTTAATTCAGTAGTGCTAGGTTAGTAGATAGTTCATGAAATCTTTAGTTAGGTTTGACCAAACCCTAGTTTAATATAGTAGTGATTCAGATTAGAAGATGTATTTAGTTGGATGCAGTAGTGATTCAGATTAGTAGATAGATTTTGTACTGAGTGTGCATGGTTCAGCCTAGCACTACTGAATTTGTACTGAATTTTGTTAAATATGGATGCAGTTACAGATGAAGTACTGTTTTTCTGTCAGTGGGCTAAATAGGGATGCAATGATAGATGAAGTACTATTGTGGCAGTACTGAATTTTGTTGCAGTAGATTTATTCAGTTAGGTTTTTAAATTGTGTACAAGTTAGAAAGAGTTGTGAAGTAACACATTTTATAATACAAGTTGGATGATGACATTTGGGAGGTGAGGCTGCATTTCCAGGGCAGAGATAACATGGAACAAATCTTCTCTCTTTCAGACATCACCTTTCTCAATATGATTGCACTTACTGAGACTGAAGGCTATGGGTCAGATGACTACATGTACTGGATAAAGGAAGTAGGAACTGGACATGATGGCTTATTTCTTCTCGACAGTCAAGAGGTAGTTGAAGAAATGATTGACCACTCTGATTTCACAATTCTGAATATCATAGTGGCCAAGGCTAATGAAGATAGAGATGTTGAATTTAATAGGGGTCACAATGCTTATGAAGAACAAGTTCCAATAGGCTGCCAAGTGGGGGCCCTGGTTTTGTGTTAAGTCTGTCACAAGATGGTGTTGTTCACCCTATTGAAGTAAATCTGAACACACAGCAGAGTTGCAATTTGAACAATACATAAGCTTCTAGTGAAGATGGGGCTGGTGGTGAGGATGGAGATGCTTGTGGAGAAGATGATGAGATGGACAAATCATCTTTAGACTTTGAGATTGACAGGGGTGATTACAGAGGCATAAAGATGTCTTACAAGGCTTGGAAGAGAGGTGAAGAAAATGTTGTCAACGAATAAGAAACTTATGCTGCACAAGAGAGTCTAGAGTTTTAAAGGGATAGTGATGTTTCAGAGTTTTGGCAGGAGGAGAAAGAGGATGATAGTGGAGAGGAAATAGTGGTGGCACAAGGCAGGCCTGAGAAACTTAAGCCTGTAAGAATAGGAGCACTTAACCCAGGGCCTACTTCCAGAGCTCATAGTGAGCCTGAGATCCCCAAGTTTGAAGATTTTGTACCTGAACATGATGATTTTTGCTTCCCTGATGATGTTGGCATTTCTGATTCTGATGGAGAGGTACCTCTACTACCTTCTGGAAGGAAGAGAAGATTGAAGAAGAAGAAAGGAGAGGAAATGGTATGACCCGTTACCGTGATGCACATGAGCAGTTGTGCAAGGACCTTTGCTTCACCAATGTTTATGAGTTCAGAAAGACACTGAGAAATTACCATGTTAGGACATTGAGAAACTTTCAGTACCATAGGAATGAACCAACAAGGATTATTATTTGGTGCCCAGACAGAAATAATGGTTGTGAACTTTTCATGACTGCCTCCAAAGTAGGCCATGAAGATACATTCACAATCAAGAAGTGCCACATGGATCACACTTGTGGAGCTAGTGGAGAGAGTACCAAGGTGACTGCACAATGGGTTGCAGAAGCTATTGAGGACACAGTTAGATCAAATGTAAAGGTTGATGTAGACACAATTCTCAAACATACAAACAAGAAGTTTGGGGTTCATGTTCCTAGGAGTTTGGCCTATAGGGCAAGGCTCATGGCTGTTGATGTTGTGCAAGGTGATCATAGAGACCAGTATCTCAGGTTGAGGGGATACCTACAATGTGTGCTTGACACAAACCCTGGAAGCAGGTGCATAATGAGCACTTTTGAGGATCCTTTGAACCCAGCACCTACAGGCTTCCAAGGATGGATTCCAAGGATGGATTCCTTAATGATTGTATGCCTTTCATAGGTAAATTTCAGTTATTTACTCCTCTTTGAAACGTAACTAATGCACATAGTTATTTCATTTTGTTGGGGAACGTTGCATGGAAAACAAATTTTTTTCTACGCACACGCAATGATCTATCCATGGAGATGCATAGCAACGAGGGGAAGAGTATGTCTACGTACCCTCGTAGACCGTAAGCGGAAGCGTTTCACAACGCGGTTGATGTAGTCGAACTTCTTCGCGCTTCAACCGATCAAGTACCGAATGCACGGCACCTCCGCGTTCTGCACATGTTCAGCTCGGTGACGTCCCTCACCTTCTTGATCCAGCAAGACGTCGATGTAGTAGATGAGTTCCGCAGGGCTTCGCCTAAGCACTACGAAAATATGACCGGGGGTGTAAACGGTGGAGGGGGCGCCGCACACGGCTAGGAAATTGTCTGGGGTGTGCTAGGCGCCCCCCCTCCCACATATATATAGGTGGGAGGGGGAGGGGAGGCAGCCTGGCGCACCACATAGGTAGCCGGCCGGCCCTAGGGCTCCTGCCCTGGCCGCGCCCCCCTGCCATGTATTCCCAAGGGGGAAGGAAAGGGGGGGGGGGGAGGGAAGGAAGTGGGAATCCTAATCCACACTTTCCTTTCCCTTCCCCTTTCCCTTCTCCTCCTTAGGCCGGCCCATATGGGGGGCACACCAGCCCCTTGTGGCTGGTGCATTTCCCCTCATGGCCCATAAGACCCATATCTTTTGCCGGGGGTGCCCGGAACCCCTTCCGGTGACCCGATAAGTACCTGGTACCCCCCGAAACACTTCCGGTGTCCGAATACCATCGTCATATATATCAATCTTTACCTCTCGACCATTTCGAGACTCCTCGTCATGTCTGTGATCTCATCCGGGACTCCGAACAACATTCGGTCACCAAATCACATAACTCATATAATACTATATCGTCAACGAACGTTAAGCGTGCGGAACCTACGGGTTCGAGAACTATGTAGACATGACCGAGACACCTCTCCGGTCAATAACCAATAGCGGAACCTGGATGCCCATATTGGCTCCTACATATTCTACGAAGATCTTTATCGGTCGAACCGTTATGACAACATCCATAACTCCCTTTGTCTATCGGTATGTTACTTGCCCGAGATTCGATCGTCGGTATCTTCATACCTAGTTCAATCTCATTACCGGCAAGTCTCTTTACTTGTTTCATAATACATCACCTCGTGACTAACTCCTTAGTCGTTTGCTTGCAAGCTTATGATGTGTATTACCGAGAGGGCCCAGAGATACCTCTCTGATACTCGGAGTGACAAATCCTAATCTCGATCTATGCCAACTCAACAAACACCTTCGGAGATACCTGTAGAGCATCTTTATAATCACCCAGTTATGTTGTGACATTTGATAGCACACAAGGCATTCCTCTGGTATCCGGGAGTTGCATAATCTCATAGTTGAAGGAATATGTATTTGACATGAAGAAAGCAATAGCAATAAAACTGAACGATCATTATGCTAAGCTAACGGATGGGTCTTGTCCATCACATCATTCTCCTAATGATGTGATCCCGTTATCAAATGACAACTCATGTCCATGGTTAGGAAACCATAACCATCTTTGATCAACGAGCTAGTCAAGTAGAGGCTCACTAGGGACACGGTGTTTGTTTATGTATTCACACATGTATTTAGCTTTCCGATCAATACAATTCTAGCATGAATAATAAACCTTTATCATGAATAAGGAAATATAAAATAACACTTTATTATTGCCTCTAGGGCATATTTCCTTCAGTCTCCCACTTGCACTAGAGTCAATAATCTAGATTACATTCTAATGAATCTAACCCATGGAGTCTTGGTGCTAATCATGTTTTGCTCGTGGAAGAGGCTTAGTCAACGGGTCTGCTATATTCAGATCCGTATGTATCTTGCAAATTTCTATGTCTCCATCCTTGACTTGTTCACGAATGGAGTTGAAGCGTCTCTTGATGTGTTTGGTTCTCTTGTGAAACCTGGATTCCTTCGCCAAGGCAATTGCTCCAGTGTTGTCACAAAAGATTTTCATTGGATCCGATGCACTAAGTATTACACCCAGATCGGATATGAACTCCTTCATCCAGACTCCTTCATTTGCTGCTTCCGAAGCAGCTATGTACGCCGCTTCACACGTAGATCCCACCACGATGCTCTGCTTGGAACTGCACCAACTGACAGCTCCACCATTCAATATAAATACGTATCCGGTTTGTGACTTAGAGTCATCCAGATCAGTGTCAAAGCTAGCATCGACGTAACCGTTTACGACGAGCTCTTTGTCACCTCCATAAACGAGAAACATATCCTTGGTCCTTTTTAGGTACTTCAGGATGTTCTTGACCGCTGTCCAGTGATCCACTCCTGGATTACTTTGGTACCTCCCTGCCAGACTTATGGCAAGGCACACATCAGGTGTGGTGCATAGCATAGCATACATGATAGAACCTATGGCTGAGGCATAGGGAATGACTTTCATTTTCTCTCTATCTTCTGCAGTGGTCGGGCTTTGAGTCTGACTCAACTTCACACCTTGTAACACAGGCAAGAACCCTTTCTTTGACTGATCCATTTTGAACTTCTTCAAAACTTTATCAAGGTATGTGCTTTGTGAAAGTCCTATTAAGCGTCTCGATCTATCCCTATAGATCTTGATGCCCAATATATAAGCAGCTTCACCGAGGTCTTTCATTGAAAAATTCTTATTCAAGTATCCTTTTATGCTATCCAGAAATTCTATATCATTTCCAATCAACAATATGTCATCCACATATAATATCAGAAATGCTACAGAGCTCCCACTCACTTTCTTGTAAATACAGGCTTCACCGAAAGTCTGTATAAAACCATATGCTTTGATCACCTCATCAAAGCATATATTCCAACTCCGAGATGCTTGCACCAGTCCATAGATGGATCGCTGGAGCTTGCACACTTTGTTAGCACCTTTAGAATCGACAAAACCTTCTGGTTGCATCATATACAACTCTTCTTTAAGAAATCCATTAAGGAATGCAGTTTTGACATCCATTTGCCAGATTTCATAATCATAAAATGCGGCAATTGCTAACATGATTCGGACGGACTTAAGCATCGCTACAGGTGAGAAAGTCTCATCATAGTCAACCCCTTGAACTTGTTGAAAACCTTTTGCGACAAGTCGAGCTTTGTAGACAGTAACGTTACCATCAGCGTCAGTCTTCTTCTTGAAGATCCATTTATTCTCTATGGCTTGCCGCTCATTGGGCAAATCCACCAAAGTCCACACTTTGTTCTCATACATGGATCCTATCTCAGATTTCATGGCCTCAAGCCATCTGTCGGAATCTGGGCTCATCATAGCTTCTTCATCGTTCGTAGGTTCGCCTTGGTCTAATAACATGACTTCCAGAATAGGATTACCATACCACTCTGGTGCGGATCGTGCTCTGGTTGACCTACGAGGTTCAGTAGCAACTTGATCTGAAGTTTCATGATCATTATCATTTGCTTCCTCTCTAGTTGGTGTAGGCATCACGGGAACGGATTTCTCTGATGTGCTACTTTCCAATTCGAGAGAAGGTATGATTACCTCATCAAGTTCTACTTTCCTCCCACTCACTTCTTTCGAGAGAAACTCCTTCTCTAGAAAGGTCCCATTCTTGGCAACAAAGATCTTGCCTTCGGATCTGTGGTAGAAGGTGTACCCAATTGTTTCCTTAGGGTATCCTATGAAGATGCACTTCTCCGATTTGGGTTCGAGCTTATTAGGCTGAAGCCTTTTGACATAAGTGTTGCAACCCCAAATTTTAAGAAACGACAGCTTAGGTTTCTTGCCAAACCATAGTTCATACGGTGTCGTCTCAACGGATTTAGATGGTGCCCTATTTAACATGAATGCAACTGTCTCTAATGCATAACCCCGAAACGATAGTGGTAAATCCGTAAGAGACATCATAGAACGCACCATATCCAATAAAGTACGGTTACGACGTTCGGACACACCATTACGCTGTGGTGTTCCAGGTGGCATGAGTTGTGAAACTATTCCACATTGTTTTAAATGAAGGCCAAACTCGTAACTCAAATATTCGCCTCTGCGATCAGATCGTAGAAACTTTATTTTCTTGTTACGATGATTCTCCACCTCACTCTGAAGTTCTTTGAACTTTTCAAATGTTTCAGACTTGTGTTTCATTAAGTAGATATACCCATATCTACTCAAATCATGTGTGAAGGTAAGAAAATAACGATACCCACCGCGTGCCTCAACACTCATTGGACCGCATACATTGGTATGTATTATTTCCAATAAGTAATTGGCTCGCTCCATTGTTCCGGAGAACGGAGATTTAGTCATCTTGCCCATGAGGCATGGTTCGCAAGTATCAAATGATTCATAATCAAGTGATTCCAAAAGCCCATCTGCATGGAGTTTCTTCATGCGTTTTACACCAATATGACCTAAATGGCAGTGCCACAAATATGTTGCACTATCATTATTAACTTTGCATCTTTTGGCATCAATATTATGAATATGTGTATCACTACAATCGAGATTCAACAAAAATAGACCACTCTTCAAGGGTGCATGACCATAAAAGATATTACTCATATAAATAGAACAACCATTATTCTCTGATTTAAATGAATAACCATCTCTCACTATCCAGATATAATGTTCATGCTCAACGCTGGCACCAAATAACAATTATTCAGGTCTAAAACTAATCCCGAAGGTAGATGTAGAGGTAGCGTGCCGACGGCGATCACATCGACCTTGGAACCATTCCCGACGCGCATCGTCACCTCGTCCTTAGCCAATCTTCGTTTAATCCGTAGCTCCTGTTTCGAGTTACAAATATGAGCAACCGAACCAGTATCAAATACCCAGGCGCTGCTATGAGCATTAGTAAGGTACACATCAATAACATGTATATCAAATATACCTTTGTTCACTTTGCCATCCTTCTTATCCGCCAAATACTTGGGGCAGTTCCGCTTCCAGTGACTAGTCCCTTTGCAGTAGAATCACTCAGTTTCAGGCTTGGGTCCAACTTTGGGCTTCTTCCTGGGAGTGGCAACTTGCTTGCCATTCTTCTTGAAGTTCCCTTTCTTTTCCTTGCCCTTTTTCATGAAACTAGTGGTCTTGTTAACCATCAACACTTGATGCTCCTTCTTGATTTCTACCTCTGCGGCCTTAAGCATTGCGAAGAGCTCGGAATTGTTTTGTTCATCCCTTGCATATTATAGTTCATCACGAAGCCTTTGTAGCTTGGTGGCAGTGATTGAAGAACTCTGTCAATGACATAATCAACTGGAAGATTAACTCCCAGCTGAGTCAAGTGATTACAATACCCAGACATTTTGAGTATGTGTTCACTGACAGAACTGTTCTCCTCCATCTTGCAGCTATAGAACTTGTTGGAGACTTCATATCTCTCAACCTGGGCATTTGCTTGAAATATTAACTTCAACTCTTGGAACATCTCATATGCTCCATGATGTTCAAAACGTCTTTGAAGTCCCGGTTCTAAGCCGTAAAGCATGGCACACTGAACTATCGAGTAGTCATCAGATCGAGCTTGCCAGACGTTCAAAACATCAGCTTCTACTCCTGCAGCAGGCCTTTCACCTAGCGGTGCATCAAGGACATAATTCTTCTGTGCAACAATGAGGATAATCCTCAAGTTACGGACCCAGTCCGTGTAGTTGCTACCATCATCTTTCAACTTAGCTTTCTCTAGGAACGCATTAAAATTCAAGGGAACGGTAGCACGGGCCATTGATCTACAACATAGATATGCAAATACTATCAGGACTAAGTTCATGATAAATTAAGTTCAATTAATCAAATTACTTAAGAACTCTCACTTAAATAGACATCCCTCAAGTCATCTAAGTGATACGTGATCCAAATCAACTAACCCATGTCCGATCATCACGTGAGATGGGGTAGTCATCAATGGTGAACATCTCTATGTTGATCATATCTACTATATGATTCACGTTCGATCTTTCGATCTCCAGTGTTTCGAGGCCATGTCTGTACATGCTAGGCTCGTCAAGTTTAACCCAAGTATTCTGCATGTGTAAAACTGTCTTACACCTGTTGTATGTGAACGTAGAGTCTATCACACCCTATCATCACGTGGTGTCTCAACACGACGAACTGTAACAACGGTGCATACTCAGGGAGAACACTTTTATCTTGAAATTTAGTGAAGGGATCATCTTATAATGCTACTGCCGTACTAAGCAAAATAAGATGCATAAAAGATAAACATCACATGCAATCAAAATATGTGACATGATATGTCCATCATCATCTCGTGCTTTTGATCTCCATCTCCAAAGCATCGTCATGATCTCCATCATCACCGGCTCGACACCTTGATCTTCATCATTGCGTCGTGGTCGTCTCGCCAACTATTGCTTGTACAACTATTGCTAACTCATAGAGATAAAGTAAAGCAATTACATGGTGTTTGCATTTCATACAATAAAGAGACAACCATAAGGCTCCTGCCGGTTGCCTGATATCTTACAAGACATGATCATCTCATACAATAACGTATATCAGATCATGTCTTGACCATATCACATCACAACATACCCTGCAAAAACAAGTTAGACGTCCTCTACTTTGTTGTTGCAGGTTTTACGTGGCTGCTACGGGTTTCTAGCAAGAACCGTTCTTACCTATGGTAAAAAACCACAACGGTGATTCGTCAAGTTTGCTGTTTTAACCTTCTTCAAGGACCGGCCGTAGTCAAATTCGATTCAACTAAAGTAGGAGAAACAGACACCCGCCAGCCACCTTTATGCAAAACTAGTTGCATGTCAGTCGGTGGAACCGGTCTCATGTGCGTGGACATGTAATGTTGGTCCGGGCCGCTTCATCCCACAATACCGCCGACTCAAAATAAGACATTGGTGGTAAGCAGTATGACTATCACCGCCCACAACTCTTTGTGTTCTACTCGTGCATATCATCTACGCATAGACCTGGCTCATGATGCCACTGTTGGGGAACGTTGCATGGAAAACAATTTTTTTTTCTACACACGCGCAATGATCTATCCATGGAGATGAATAGCAACGAGGGGGAGAGTATGTCTACGTACCCTTGTAGACCGTAAGCGGAAGCATTTCACAATGCGGTTGATGTAGTCGAACTTCTTCGCGCTTCAACCGATCAAGTACTGAACGCTGATGACCCACAAGTATAGGGGATCAATCGTAGTCCTTTCGATAAGTAAGAGTGTCAAACCCAACGAGGAGTAGAAGGAAATGACAAGCGGTTTTCAGCAAGGTAATGTCTGCAAGCACTGAAATTATAAGTAACGAGTAGTTTGGTAGCAAGATAATTTGTAATGAGCAAGTAACGGTAATGGTAATAAAAGTGCAGCAAGGTAGCCCAATCCTTTTGAGGCAAAGGACAGGCCAAAACGGTCTCTTATGATAAGCAAAGCGTTCTTGAGGGTACACGGGAATTTCATCTAGTCACTTTCATCATGTTGGTTTGATTTGTGTTCGCTACTTTGATAATTTGATATGTGGGTGGACCGGTACTTAGGTGCTGTTCTTACTTGAACAAACCTCCTACTTATGATTAACCCCCTCGCAAGCATCCGCAACTACGAGAAAAGTATTAAGAATAAATCTAACCATAGCATTAAACTTTTGGATCCAAATCAGTCCCTTACGGAATAGCGCATAAACTAGGGTTTAAGCTTCTGTCACTCTCGCAACCCATCATCTAATAACTACTCCACAATGCATTCCCTTAGGCCCAAATATGGTGAAGTGCCATGTAGTCAACGTTCACATGACACCACTAAGGGAATCACAACATACATATCATCAAAATATCGAACACATATCAAGTTCACATGATTACTTGCAACAAGATTTCTCCCGTGACCTCAAGAACAAAAGTAACTACTCACTAATGATAATCATGCTCAAGATCAGAGGGGTATTAAATAGCATAATGGATCTGAACATATAATCTTCCACCAAATAAACCATATAGTAATCAACTACAAGATGTAATCAACACTACTAGTCACCCACAAGTACCAATCTATAGTTCCGGTACAAAGATTGAACACAAGAGATGAACTAGGGTTTGAGAGGAGATGGTGCTGTTGAATATGTTGATGGAGATTGCCCTCCCCAAGATGGGAGAGTTGTTGGTGATGATGATGACGATGATTTCCCCCTCCGGGAGGGAAGTTCCCCCGGTAGAATCGCTCCGCCGGAGGGCAAAAGTGCTCCTGCCCAAGTTCCGCCTCGAGACGGCGGCGCTTCGTCCTGAAAGTCCTCTCTTTATTTTTTCTAGGTCAAAATGACTTATATACCAGAAGAGGGGCACCGGAGGTGGGCCGAGGAGGGCACAACCCACCAGGGCGCGCCTGGGCTCCCTGGCGCGCCCATGTGGGTTGTGCCCACCTGGTGGGCCCCCTCTGGTAGTTATTTACTCCAATAATTCTTATTTATTCCATAAAAATTCCTCATGAAGTTTCAGCTCATTTGGAGTTGTGCAGAATAGGTAGTCTGACATAGCTTTTTCAGGTCCAGATTTCCAGCTGCCGGAATTCTCCCTCTTTGTGTGAACCTTGCATATTATGAGAGAAAAGGCATTAGAATTACTCCAAAAAGCATTATTATGCATAAAAACATCATAAATAACAGTAGGAAAACTTGATGCAAAATGGACGTATCAACTCCCCCAAGCTTAGACCTCGCTTGTCCTCAAGCGAAAACCGAAATCGAAAAACATGTCCACATGCTTAGAGAGAGAGAGAGGTGTCGATAAAAACAAAATATGGACATAGAAGCATCATGTATATTATTATAATAGCAACCAACTTTAATATAAAATATCATAGAACTTTTATCATATAACTTCTCATGAACAAGTAACAATTCATCACAACATCAAAGTATAAAGCATAAACTCTATTGAAAACCAACAAACTATGTTCTTAGTCAACTTTGCAACTACAATTCATCATATTTTCAGGAAGGGTCACGTATCGGAGCCTTTTTGGCAAGTCCACATACTCAACTATCATATAGTCTTCTATGATTGCTAACACTCACCGCATACACATGAGCAAAACGTTTCAACCGGACACATAGAAAGATAGGGGCTTAAAGTTTCACCTCCCAACGTACTCACCTCGAGGGTGATGTCAACAATAATAACTCATGCTACTCATATCCAACTGGATATATGTGCCTAGATCTTTTCTCACCACATGATGCTTGCCAAAAGAGAAAATAAAAAGGAAAAGAGAGAAGAACTTTGACTCTTGCATAAAAGTAAATACATAAAAGTAAAAGATAGGCCCTTCGCAGAGGGAAGCAGAGGTTGCCATGTGCTTATTTGTTTGTATGATCAATCTCTTAGTGCAAAAGAATGTCACATTATATTGCCCCTTGTGATAGCAACCTTTATTATGCAGTCTATCGCTTTTATTCTTTGCCATCACAAGTTCGTACAACGCTCAATTTTCTCTTACACTAAATGATCCAACACTTTTAGAAGCAATTTTTATTGCCCTATTTGCACGGATGACAACTTACTTGAAGGATCTTGCTCAATCCATAGGTAGGTATGGTGGACTCTCAAAATAAGATTTGGGTTTAAAGGTTTTTGGATGCACAAGTAGTATCTCTACTTAGTGCGGAATTTTTTGCTAGCAAAGATGGGGGTAAGCACCACATGTTAAAGGATCTATGACAATATAACTTCTATGTGAATATGAACAAACATAAATCATTACGTTGTCTTCCTTGTCCAACGTCAACAATTTTGGCATATAATATTTTGGTGGGGGCTCACAATCACAAAAGATGTCCAGGATAGTGTATTTGCATGTGAATCTTCTCTTCCATTATTAATTCTTTCATGAATTGCATCATTGACCAATGCTATGTTTGTCAATCTCCAATAAAATTTTCTACTTATACTCTTCCTTATGTGATGTCATTACTTACCATAAAATTAGCATATGATCTTTTTCATTTATTTCCTTTCTTTTTATTGAACATGAAAGTAAAGAAAACAAAACTCAAACTAAACTTTATTATATATATCTTGCACACGATTACAAAGATAGATCACTAAGCAACCACTCGAAAAGAAAGGATCGAACTTTTATTCATCTAAAGCAAAAGATAACTATGGATCGAACTAAGATAAGTAAAGGCAAAAGATAGTGGAGGTGATACGATACCGGGGCACCTCCCCCAAGCTTGGCACAAGCCAAGGGAAGTGCCCATACCCGATACTCAGGTTTCCTTTGGTGATGAAGAAGGAGGTGGTGGTGATGAAGTAGTAGATTCATCCTTTTTCTCCAACTTATTTCGATGGTAAAAGTTATCTATCCTTAACTCTTCATTCTCCATCTCAAGGTTTATTATCCTCTTGCATAACGCCTCCATGCTTTCATGCTTGAAACGAGGAGGGACTGTTTCATCTTCATCTTCTTCATCGGAGAACCATATATAGGGATAGGTATCCTTGAAGATATTTTTATCTAAAGGCTGATAAGAAACTAGGCACTCCTCCTCGGAATCTTGAGACGACATATTTTCAGATCTGTCAGGAAAACAGCAAGAAAAGAAAACAGAAGATTTCTTCGCGATACGATGGTCAATAGGTTCGGGGGGTATATAAAGATTTTTTATCTTAGGAAACAAGCAAACGGTAGAAAAATGGAGTCCGGAAGGTACCCGAGGTGGGCACAACCCACCTGGGCGCGCCTGGCAAGCCAGGCGCGCCCTGGTGTCTTGTGCCCACCAGGGGTGCCTTCCTGGTTGTTTATTATTTTCCTAATTTTTGTTATATTCCAAAACTGACAAATAATATTTTTGCTGATTTTTTGGAGTCCGTTTACTTACCGTATCACGTACCTCCTCTTTTTCAGTTATTCTAGAGTGTTCCGGAACATTTCCTTTATGTTCTTCCGGTGTCATAGTTTGGATAATATTGCTTTCAACATTAATGGGCGTACCTAAGATATAATGTTTTATTCGTTGCCCATTAACAACCTTCGGGTTAGTACCTTCGGCATTATTTATCTGGATGGCTCCGGATCGATAAACCTCCTCGATAACATAAGGTCCTTCCCATTTGGAGAGGAGTTTTCCTGCAAAGAATCTGAAACGAGAGTTGTACAAAAGAACATATTCTCCAACTTTGAACTCACGCTTTTGGCTTCTTTTGTCATGCCATCTTTTAACTTTTTCTTTAAATAACTTGGCATTTTCATAGGCTTGGGTTCTCCATTCATCTAGTGAGCTAATATCAAATAACCTCTTTTCACCGGCAAGTTTGAAATCATAGTTGAGTTCTTTAATTGCCCAATATGCTTTATGTTCTAACTCAAGAGGCAAATGACAAGCTTTTCCATAAACCATTTTATACGGAGACATACCCATAGGATTTTTATATGCTGTTCTATAAGCCCAAAGTGCATCATCTAACTTCTTAGACCAATTCTTTCGGGACCTATTGACAATTTTTTGTAATATTAATTTTATTTCTCTATTGCTAAGTTCGACTTGACCACTAGACTGAGGGTGATAAGGTGATGCAATTCTATGGTTAACATCATATTTAGCAAGCATTTTACGGAAAGCACCATGAATAAAATGTGAACCACCATCAGTCATTAAATATCTAGGGACTCCAAACCTTGGGAAAATGACTTCCTTAAGCATTTTAATAGAGGTGTTGTGATCAGCACTACTAGTTGGAATAGCTTCTACCCACTTAGTAACAGAATCAACAGCAACCAAAATATGTGTATACCCATTAGAGGAAGGAAAAGGTCCCATGTAATCAAATCCCCAAACATCAAATGGTTCAACAGCAAGAGAACAATTCATAGGCATTTCTTGACGCTTACCAATATTACCAATTCTTTGACATTCATCACAAGATAAAACAAACTTACGGGCATCCTTGAAGAGAGTAGGCCAATAAAAACTAGATTGCAATACCTTGTGAGCAGTTCTATCTCCCGCATGATGTCCTCCATAAGCTTCGGAGTGACATTTCCGTAGGATTTGTCCCTGTTCATGCTCAGGTACACAACGTCTAATAATACCATCTACTCCTTCTTTATAAAGACGTGGGTCATCCCAAAAGTAATGTCTTAAATCATAGAAGAATTTTTTCTTTTGTTGGTATGTGAAGCTAGGTGGTATATATTTAGCAACAATATAATTGGCATAGTCAGCATACCAAGGAGTGTTATGAGAAACATTTATTGTAGCTAATTGTTCATCAGGAAAACTATCATTAATAGGTTGTGGGTCATCAAGAACATTTTCTAACCTAGACAAGTTATCAGCCACGGGGTTCTCAGCTCCCTTTCTATCAGTGATATGTAAATCAAATTCTTGTAGCAAAAGAACCCATCTAATGAGTCTAGGTTTAGCATCCTTCTTTTTCATAAGATATTTTATAGCAGCATGATCGGTGTGAACGGTCACTTTAGAATCAACAATGTAAGATCTAAATTTATCACAAGCAAACACAACTGCTAAAAATCCTTTTTCAGTAGTAGCACAATTTCATTGAGCACTGTCCAGAGTTTTACTAGCATAATGAATAACATTTAATTTCTTATCGACTCTTTGTCCTAGAACAACACCAACAACATAATCACTAGCATCACACATAATTTCAAAAGGCAAGTTCCAATCAGGTGGTTGAACAATAGGTGCAAAAATCAAGGCTTTCTTAAGTGTTTCAAAGGCTTCTACACAATCATCATAAAAAACAAATGGAACATCCTTTTGTAAAAGATTTGTAAGAGGCCTAGAAATTTTAGAGAAGTCTTTAATAAACCTCCTATAGAAATCAGCATGACCGAGGAAACTACGAATACCTTTGATATCTTTAGGGCATGGCATTTTCTCAATTGCATCAACTTTAGCTTTATCCACCTCAATACCTCGTTCAGAAATTTTATGTCCCAAGACAATACCTTCATTAACCATAAAGTGGCACTTCTCCCAATTCAAGACGAGATTAGTTTGCTCACATCTCTACAAAACTCGATCAAGGTTGCTCAAGCAATCATCAAAAGAAGTTCCGTAAACGGAAAAATCATCCATGAAAACCTCAACAATCTTTTCACAAAAGTCAGAGAATATAGCAGTCATACATCTTTGAAAGGTAGCAGGTGCATTGCATAAACCAAAAGGCATACGTCTATAAGCACAAGTTCCAAAAGGGGAAGTAAAGGTGGTTTTCTCTTGATCAGGTTGTGAGACAGGTATTTGAGAAAAACCAGAATATCCATCAAGAAAGCAAAAATGTGTGTGCTTTGATAATCTTTCTAACATTTGATCAATAAAAGGCAGAGGGTAATGATCTTTTCTAGTAGCTTTATTTAGTTTTCTAAAATCAATTACCATTCTGTAGCCAGTGACAATTCTTTGTGGAATAAGTTCATTCTTATCATTAGGAACAACGGTAATACCTCCCTTTTTAGGGATACAATGAACGGGACTTATCCATCTACTATCAGCTATGGGATAGATTATACCTGCTTCCAGAAGCTTCAGTATTTCTGTTCTTACCACTTCTTTCATTTTAGGATTTAAACGTCGTTGGTGATCAACAACGGGTTTAGCATCAGGCTCCATATTAATTTTATGCTGACAGAGAATGGGACTAATGCCCTTTAAATCATCAAGAGTATATCCAATGGCAGCTCGGTGCTTCTTCAGAACCTTCAATAATCTTTCTTCTTCATGTTCTGAAAGGTTAGCACTAATAATAACAGGATAAATCTTTTTCTCATCAAGATAAGCATATTTCAAAGTGTCTGGCAATTATTTTAATTCAAACACAGGATCACCTTTAGGTGGGGGAGGACCTTCTAGAGTTTCAATAGGCAAATTGTGTTTAAGCAGAGGACGTTGTTCAAAGAAAATCTTATCTATTTCATTTCTTTCATGCAGATGCATATCATTTTCGTGGTCTAGCAAATATTGTTCTAGTGGATCGGTAGGAGGCACAGCAATAGAAGCAAGACTAATTATTTCATCCTTACTAGGAAATTCTTCCTTATGATGCTTCCTACTAAACTTAGAAAAATTAAACTCATGAGACTCATCACCAAAACTAACACCGACGATTTGTTTCTCACAATCTATTTTAGCATTGACGGTGTTCAAGAAAGGTTTACCAAAGATAATGGGACAAAAGTCATCTTGTGGGGAACCAAGAACAAGAAAATCAGTAGGGTATTTTATTTTCCCACACAAGACTTCAACATCTCTAACAATCCCAAGTGGTGTGATGGTGTCCCTATTAGCAAGTTTAATAGTAACATCTATGTCTTCTATTTCAGCGGGTGCTATATCATTCATAATTTCTTGATATAAGGTAAAAGGAATGGCACTCACGCTAGCACCTATGTCGCATAAACCATGATAACAGTGATCTCCTATGTTAACCGAGACAACAGGCATGCCAACAACAGGTCTATGTTTATCTTTTTCATCGGGTTTGGCAATTCTAGCAGCTTCATCACAGAAGTAAATAAAATGCCCATCTATATTTTCAACCAAGAGATCTTTAACCATAGCAACACTAGGTTCTACTTTTATTTGTTCAGTAGGTTTGGAAGTTCTAATATAACTTTTGTTGACCATAGTTGAGACTTTAGCATGTTCCTTCATCCTAACAGGGAAAGGTGGTTTTTCAATATAAGCAGTAGGCACAACTGGATCAACATTGTAAATAATAGTTTCATCTTTAGCTATTACTGGTTCTTTAATTTCTTCTTTGATAGGTGGGTGATATTTAAGCCACTTCTCCTTAGGGAGGTCAACATGAGTAGCAAATGATTCATGAAAGGAGGCTACTATCTCAGAGTCAAGTCCATATTTAGTGCTAAACTTTTGAAAAGCATCGGTATTCATAAAAGATTTAACACAATCATACTTGAGCTTAATACCTGACTCTTTACCTTCGTCGAGTTCCCAATCTTCAGAGTTGCATTTAATTCTTTCTAAAAGATCCCACCGGAAGTCAATAGTCTTCTTCATAAAGGAACCAGTACAAGAAGTATCAAGCATGGATCGATCATCATGAGAAAGCCGAGCATAAAAATTCTGAATAATAATTTCTCTTGAGAGCTCATGATTGGGGCATGAATATAACATTGACTTAAGCCTCCCCCAAGCTAGAGCGATACTTTCTCCTTCACGAGGCCAAAAATTATATATATAATTCCGATCACGATGAACTAGATGCATAGGATAATTTTTTTGGTGAAATTCCAATTTCAATCGATTCCAATTCCAAGATCCAGTATCATCGCATAGCCTATACCATGCTAATGCTTTTCCCTTCAAAGATAAAGGGAAAACCTTCTTCTTAGCTTCATCTCCGGTAAACCTGCAAGCTTAAATAATCCACAAATTTCATCCACATATATCAAGTGCATATCAGGATGTTCAGTTCCATCTCCTACATAAGGATTAGCTAGCAGTTGTTCTATCATACCCGAAGGAATTTCATAACCAATATTTTCAGTAGGTGCAGTATGTTGAGGGGAAACTAATTGTGGTTCCGGTCGAGGTGAAGATACCCCGAACAAACCCCTCAAAGGATTGGTTTCCATAGTAACAAGTGACAATAAATTTCAAAACGTAGTAATAATTTTTCCTTACCGATTTCCACTTACCAAGAGCGCTTCACTCCCCGGCAACGGTGCTAGAAAAGAGCCTTGATGACCCACAAGTATAGGGGATCAATCGTAGTCCTTTCGATAAGTAAGAGTGTCAAACCCAACGAGGAGCAGAAGGAAATGACAAGCGGTTTTCAGCAAGGTAATGTCTGCAAGCACTGAAATTATAAGTAACGAGTAGTTTGGTAGCAAGATAATTTGTAATGAGCAAGTAACAGTAATGGTAACAAAAGTGCAGCAAGGTAGCCCAATCCTTTTGAGGCAAAGGACAGGCCAAAACAGTCTCTTATGATAAGCAAAGCGTTCTTGAGGGTACACGGGAATTTCATCTAGTCACTTTCATCATGTTGGTTTGATTTGTGTTTGCTACTTTGATAATTTGATATGTGGGTGGACCGGTGCTTAGGTGCTGTTCTTACTTGAACAAACCTCCTACTTATGATTAACCCCCTCACAATCATCCACAACTACGAGAAAAGTATTAAGAATAAATCTGACCATAGCATTAAACCTTTGGATCCAAATCAGTCCCTTACGGAATAGCGCATAAACTAGGGTTTAAGCTTCTGTCACTCTCGCAACCCATCATCTAATAACTACTCCACAATGCATTCCCTTAGGCCCAAATATGGTGAAGTGCCATGTAGTCGACGTTCACATGACACCACTAAGGGAATCACAACATACATATCATCAAAATATCGAACACATATCAAGTTCACATGATTACTTGCAACAAGATTTCTCACGTGACCTCAAGAACAAAAGTAACTACTCACTAATGATAATCATGCTCAAGATCAGAGGGGTATTAAATAGCATAATGGATCTGAACATATAATCTTCCACCAAATAAACCATATAGTAATCAACAACAAGATGTAATCAACACTACTAGTCACCCACAAGTACCAATCTATAGTTCCGGTACAAAGGTTGAACACAAGAGATGAACTAGGGTTTGAGAGGAGATGGTGCTGTTGAAGATGTTGATGGAGATTGCCCTCCCCAAGATGGGAGAGTTGTTGGTGATGATGATGACGATGATTTCCCCCTCCGGGAGGGAAGTTCCCCCGGCAGAATCGCTCCGCCGGAGGGCAAAAGTGCTCCTGCCCAAGTTCTGCCTCGAGACGGCGGTGCTTCATCCCGAAAGTCCTCTCTTTATTTTTTCTAGGTCAAAATGACTTATATACCAGAAGAGGGGCACCGGAGGTGGGCCGAGGAGGGCACAACCCACCAGGGCGCGCCTGGGCTCCCTGGCGCGCCCAGGTGGGTTGTGCCCACCTGGTGGGCCCCCTCTAGTAGTTATTTGCTCCAATAATTCTGATTTATTCCAGAAAAATTCCTCGTGTAGTTTCAGCTCATTTGGAGTTGTGCAGAATAGGTAGCCTGACGTAGCTTTTTCAGGTCCAGATTTCCAGCTGCCGGAATTCTCCCTCTTTGTGTGAACCTTGCATATTATGAGAGAAAAGGCATTAGAATTACTCCAGAAAGCATAATTATGCATAAAAACATCATAAATAACAGTAGGAAAACATGATGCAAAATGGACGTATCAAACGCACGGCACCTTCGCGTTCTGCACACGTTCAGCTCGGTGACGTCCCTCACCTTCTTGATCCAGCAAGGCGTCGAGGTAGTAGATGAGTTCCGTCAGCACGACGGCGTGGTGATGGTGATAGTGAAGTGATCTCCGCAGGGCTTCGCCTAAGCACTACGAAATTATGACCGGGGGTGTAAACGGTGGAGGGGGGCGCTGCACACGGCTAGGCAATTGTCTGGGGTGTGCTAGGCGCCCCCCTCCCACATATATATAGGTGGGAGGGGGAGTGGAGGCAGCCTGGCGCACCACATAGGTGGCCGGCCGGCCCTAGGGCTCCTGCCCTGGCCGCGCCCCCCTGCCATGTATTCCCAAGGGGGAAGGAAAGAGGGGGGAGAGGGATGGAAGTGGGAATCCTAATCCACACTTTCCTTTCCCTTCCCCATTTCCTTCTCCTCCTTAGGCCGGCCCATATGGGGGGCGCACCAGCCCCTTGTGGCTGGTGCGTTTCCCCTCTTGGCCCATAAGACCCATATCTTTTGCCGAGGGTGCCCGGAACCCCTTCCGGTGACCTGATAAGTACCCGGTACCCCCCGAAACACTTCCGGTGTCTGAATACCATTGTCCTATATATCAATCTTTACCTCTCGACCATTTCGAGACTCCTCGTCATGTCCGTGATCTCATTCAGGACTCCGAACAACATTCGGTCACCAAATCACATAACTCATATAATACTATATCGTCAACGAACGTTAAGCGTGCGGAGCCTACGGGTTCGAGAACTATGTAGACATGACCGAGACACCTCTCCGGTCAATAACCATTAGCGGAACCTGGATGCCCATATTGTCTCCTACATATTCTACGAAGATCTTTATCAGTCAAACCGTTATGACAACATACGTAATTCCCTTTGTCTATCGGTATGTTACTTGCCCGAGATTCGATCGTCGGTATCTTCATACCAATTCAATCTCATTACCGGCAAGTCTCTTTACTCATTCCGTAATACATCACCTCGTGACTAACTCCTTAGTCGTTTGCTTGCAAGCTTACAATGTGTATTACCGAGAGGGCCCAGAGATACTTCTCCGATACTCGGAGTGACAAATCCTAATCTCGATCTATGCCAACTCAACAAACACCTTTGGAGATACCTATAGAGCATCTTTATAATCACCTTGTTACGTTGTGACGTTTGATAGCACACAAGGCATTCCTCCCATATCCGGGAGTTGCATAATCTCATAGTCGAAGGAATATGTATTTGACATGAAGAAAGCAATAGCAATAAAACTGAACGATCATTATGCTAAGCTAACGGATGGGTCTTGTCCATCACATCATTCTCCTAATGATGTGATCCCGTTATCAAATGACAACTCATGTCCATGGTTAGGAAACCATAACCATCTTTGATCAACGAGCTAGTCAAGTAGAGGCTCACTAGGGACATGGTGTTTGTTTATGTATTCAAACATGTATTCAGGTTTCCGATCAATACAATTCTAGCATGAATAATAAACCTTTATCATGAATAAGGAAATATAAAATAACAACTTTATTATTGCCTCTAGGGCATATTTCCTTCACATTTGATCCTAAATATCACTGTTTATGCAGGACTTGATGGTTCCTTCATCAAATTATCCACTAGTCAGCAGATATTGCCAGCAACAGGGAGAGATGGGAACAACAACACATTCCCAGTTGCTTTTGGGGTGGTTGACAAGGAGGATGGTGACTGCTGGACCTGGTTTCTTAACCAGATTAGAGTGTGCATTGGCACAAGTAACAAATTTCGGAACTACACCATCATGTTTGATAGACAGAAACCTTTAGTCATGATGCATTAGTTATCTTATTTGGTGCTTATGAAAACAACATGGTTGTCTTCTTAGGGAATTAGTGAAGTATTTCCTCAGTCCCCACAAAGATATTGCCTTAGACACATCTATGCCAACTTTCAGTTAACTGGCTTTAGAGGGGAAGACCTAAAAATATATGTAGGCAAACCTAGCAATTCCTTCACTGAACATGGTCATAAAGCTGGAATGGATGGGTTGAAAATAGCAAGTGAACTAGCTTACATGTGGTTGAATGACATCCCTAAGGAGTGTTGGGCTAGACATGCAATGGATCATGTATGCAAGACTAACTTGGTTGTCAACAACCTTAGTGAGGTTTTCAACAAGATGATCCTAGATGTTAGGTCCAAAGCAATTAAGACCATGTTTGAAGGGTTGAGGACCAAACTAATGGTTAAGTACCAGGGCATAAGAGAGAAAACTGAGAATTGTAGGTGGGAAATAGCGCCACATTACATAGAGAAGCTTGAAGAGAGCAAGAAATTGGCTAAATATTGTGAAGCAGACATGGCTAGTCCCAAAATTTGGCAAGTTATTGGTGGAGAGAAACTTACTGTGTGAAGCTAAATGAAGGGAGCTATTCTTGCAAGAGGTGGGACATGATTGGATCACCTTGCCACCATGCAATTGCTGCTACACAAAAGATCAAAGTTCATCCTGAAGATTATGTGCATCCATTCTTTAAGAAGGAAATGTACAAGGCAGCTTACCAGCACATCATCTACCCTGCTCCTGGGCTAGAATTTTGGCCAAACACAAACACACCAAACATTGGGCCACCATTATTTAAGGAGAAGAAAGGGAAGAAGCACACAACTAGGAGAAAGGGTCAATTTGAAGTGCCAGCTCCTAAGGATACTCAAGGATGGCCACAATAGCCTACAATAACTGCAACAGGCAAGGTCACATGTGGACACTATGTGGAGACACTCTTAAGACTAAGTTGCAGACAAGGAAAAACATGCACCATGTAACTAAGCAAATGCAATATATTTTCATCTATTATAGCATCTTGTACATCTATTATAGCATCTTGTGTTTCGTGTGTAGGAAAACAGAGAATCATACCCATCAAGTTCTGCACCACCCAGGCCACCTAGAGCAAGTGCTGCTCCAGGTCCATCTAGAGCACCTGCTGCTTCTGGTCCTGCCAGAGTTGCAACTAGGGCCACCAAAGCTGGTGCAAGAGCAGCAAGTAGGGCCACCCAAGCCGGTGCAAGAGCAACAACTAGGGCCACACAAGCTGCTGCCACAGCTCCAACTAGGGCTACCCAACCTCCAAGGGCACCAAGTAGGGCTACCCAAGCTCCAAGGGTACTTAGGGCCACCCAAACTGCATCAAGAGCATCAACTGCTGCTACTGCAATCTCAACAACAACATCAAGAAAGAGAAAGAGCACATCTTTAGCACCAGCCAAGAACACCAGGTCAAGTGCATCATCTCCAGCAAAGAACACTGATGTCGCTTGAACTACGTCGATATTTCCCCAAAGAGGAAGGGATGATGCAGTACAACTACGGTAGGTATTTCCCTCAGTTATGAAACCAAGGTATCAATCCAGTAGGAGAATCAAGCAACACTATGTAAACGGTACCTGCACACAAAGAACAAATACTTGCAACCCAACGCTTATGAGGGGTTGTCAATCCCTCTATGGGTTACGGTGCCAGAAATTGTCAAGTTGACAGGATAAAAATTGTGTAGATTGGATAAATAGATCTCGATAAAACGCGAAATAAAATAAGTAGCAAAAAAGTGCAGCAAGGTATTTTTGGGTTTTTGGAATAATAGATCTGAAAATAAAAATAGATATCAAAGCAAATATGATAAAGAATAGACCCCGGGGCCGTAGATTTCACTAGTGACTTCTCTCGAGAAAATAGCACATGGTGGGTAAACAAATTACTGTTGGGCAATTGATAGAAGATCGAATAATTATGACGATATCCAGGCAATGATCATTATATAAGCATCACGTCCAAGATTAGTAGACCGACTCCTGCCTGCATCTACTACGATTACTCCACACATCGACCGCTATCCAGCATGCATCTAGTGTATTAAGTTCATGGAAAAATGGAGTAATGCAATAAGAATGATGACATGATGTAGACGAGATCTATTCATGTAGGAATAGCCCCCATCTTGTTATCCTTAATAGCAACGATACATGCGTGTCTTGCAACCCCTTCTGTCACTGGGAAAGAACACCGCATGATCGAACCCATCACAAAGCACCTCTTCCCATGGCAAGAAAAATCGATCTAGTTGGCCTAACTAAACCAAAGATTCGAAGAAGAAATACGAGGCTATAAGTAATCATGCATATACGAGATCAAAGAAAACTCAAATAACTTTCATGGATATAGATCTGATCATAAACTCAAAGTTCATCAGATCCCAAGAAACACACCGCAAAAAAAGAGTTACATCAAATAGATCTCCAAGAGACCATTGTATTGAGAATCAAAAGAGAGAGAGGAAGCCATCTAGCTACTGCCTACGGACCCGTAGGTCTATGATGAACTACTCACGCATCATCGGAGAGGCGCCAATGAGGATGGTGAACCCCTCCGTGATGGTGTCTAGATTGGATCTCGTGGTTCTGGAACTTGCGACGGCTGGAATTGTGTTTCTTCGACTCCCCTAGGGTTTCTGGAATATTTGGGGATTTATAGGGCGAAGAGGCGGTGCAGGAGGCCACCGAGGGGGCACAACCCCCTGGGCGCGCCCAGGTGGGTTGTGCCCACCTCGGGCCTCCCCTCTGGTACTTCTTTGGCCCATGTTGTGTCTTCTGGTCCAAAAAAATTCTCCAAAAAGTTTTGTTGTGTTTGGACTCCGTTTGGTACTGATATTTTGCGAAGTAAAAAACAAGCAAAAAACAACAATTAGCACTGGGCACTATGTCAATAGGTTAGTCCCAAAAAATGATATAAAGTTGCATAAAATGATTGTAAAACATCCAAGAATGATAATATAACAACATGGAACAAGCAAAAATTATAGATACGTTGGAGACGTATCAAACACTAGGTCAGCAGTTAGACTAGCAAGAGGTTTCAATGCTCCAAGGGCAGCATCAACATCAGCTGAACTAGGTGTTGGCTCAAAGAGGAAGGCCCCAAGTAGGTGGGAGGCGTATTTTACAGCCGGTGGCAACCACCACTGACTTTGCTGTAATTTGCTTATAAAACTTTTATTTGTCATGACATGAATTGTGTTGTTTGGCATGCTCAACTATGCTTTGTGTAGGATCGAAAGTAGGTCCAGAGGGGGGGGGGGGTGATTAGACTACTTGACCAAATAAAAATCTAACATTTTCCCAATTTTAGTTGTGGGCAGATTTTAGCAATTAGCACAAGTCAAGCAATCAACCTACACATGCAATTCTAAGAGTGTAGGAGCGGAAAGTAAAACATTGCATATGAAGGTAAAGGGAAGGGTTTGGAGTGTGCAAACGCAATGTAGACATGGAGATTTTTGGCGTGGTTTCGATAGGTGGTGCTATCGTACGTCCACGTTGATGGAGACTTCAACCCACGGAGGGTAACGGTTGCGCGAGTCCACAGAGGGCTCCACCCATGAAGGGTCCACTAAGAAGCAACCTTGTCTATCCCACCATGGCCATCGCCCACGAAGGACTTGCCTCACTCGGGTAGATCTTCACGAAGTAGGCGATCTCCTTGCCCTTACAAACTTCTTGGTTCAACTCCACAATCTTGTCGGAGGCTCCCAAGCGACACCTAACCAATCTAGGAAACACCACTCTCCAAAAGGTAATAAATGGTGTGTTGATGATGAACTCCTTGCTCTTGTGCTTCAAATGATAGTCTCCCCAACACTCAACTCTCTCTCACAGATTTGGATATGGTGGAAAGATGATTTGAATGGAAAGCAACTTGGGGAAGGCTACAAATCAAGAATCTTGTGGTAGGATTGGAATATCTTGATCTCAACACATGAGTAGGTGGTTCTCTCTCAGAAAATGTATGCTGAAAGTGTAGGCACGTTCTGATGGCTCTCTCACAAATGGAGATGGGGTGGAGGGGTATATATAGCCTCCACACAAAATCCAACCATTACACACATTTGACCCAACTCGGTCAGACCGAATAGAAGAACTCGGTGAGACCGATTTAGTTCAAAATGTGAACATTAGGAATCTCGGTGGGACCGACTGGAACAAGTCGGTGGGACCGATGTGCTAGGGCTTAGGGAAAAAAATCAACTCGGTGGCACCGATTGCATCAACTCGGTGAGACCGAAGTGAAGCAATAAGGCAATAGAGAAAATGTCAAGCCAACTCGGTGAGACCGATCGCTATTTCGGTGAGACCAAAATAATTGCAACAGGCAATAGAGCGTTGGCAAGGCCATCTCGGTGAGACCGAGATCCGTATCGGTGTGACCGAACTGTTAGGGTTTCTGGCAGTGGCTATGTCATATGAACTCAGTGGCTCCGGATATGATGATTCGGTGGGGCCGAGTTTGACTTTGGGTTTTGGACATATTTGGAATGAGAAAGTGGTCGAGGGCTTTGGAGCAATATCACTAAGCACTTTGAGCAAGCAAGCCATTAAGCAACACCTCATCCCCTTTTAATAGTATTGGCTTTCCTATGGACTCAATGTGATCTTTGATCACTAAAATAGAAATGAAGAGTCTTGAGCTTTTGCCAATATGTGTCCTTAGCATTTTGAGGGGTCCACATCTCTAGTCGATGCCAAGCCATTCATTGAACTTTTTGAAATATTAAACTTGAATGATCATTAGTTCAATGAGCTATATGTTGTTATGAATTACCAAAACCACCTGGGGATTAGTTGCACTTTCAATCTCCCCCTTTTTGGTAATTGATGACAACATATAAAACAAAGCTTCGACAAATGATAATATGAATGAAATAAATCGTCGCTTTGAGAAGTATGTGATAAACAAGAGCTCCCCCTAAATTTGTGCATTATTTAAAATTTGCGTTTGAATGCAAATGCACAATCGATTAGGATCATGGGTCACTCTTCCATGTCACATACATCTTGGTGGAGCGCACAAAATGATAAGAATTAAATAACATGCACTCATCACCAAGGATACAAGTGATTGATCATACACAAACATTCATAGATATAATCATGCTAGCACACATTAAGCGTAGTATGATCAAACACATGGTCACATAAGTATCTCACGAGCATAACACAAGTAGCAACAACCAACCAAACCAAAGTAGCAAATAGCAAGGCAAATGAAAAACCAACAAAAGCAAAAGACACTCTCTCTCAAAGCCTATGATCTATAAACTTTCTCCCCCTTTGGCAACAAGTTACCAAAAAGTTTGAAAACGTATAGTGCTATACGGCACTCTAGGCATGATCTCCGGGAGCTTTTGAAGGGGTCTTCTGGCTTGTAGCTCAGGTGTGCGTAGACGGAGTGGAGAGTAGTCCATCTGCAAATGCTTCTGCTGAAGTCTGTGGAGCTGGTGGAGTAGATACTGGAGGAGCAACTGTGGCTATGGTGGCAGGAGCAGAATGAGCAGGCCTCAAATCTGCAACTGGCTCAGCAGAAGACCTCTATGCCCTAGGCACTGACTAAAACCTGTCTGTAGTGGGTCTGTCATCATTGTCCTCAGCATCATCCCTCAGCTTCTCAACTATGGTCTGAATCTCTGTGACCTTCACATCTAGGTCATACATCTTGCTCTCAACAATCCTCTCTAGACTTTCCTGATTCTGAGTCAAGGTGGCCAAGCTCTTCTCAATCCTCACGGTAGCCTCAAGCAGATATGTGAGCTGATCTTGCTTGGTCTTGAGATTCACAGTTGAAGCATCTGGAGCACTTGCTGCCTTTGCTGCTTTTGCAGCCTTTGCCTTCTCAATCTTCTCCTAGGCCTCTGCAGATGTAGGATGTGATGCATCCATGACAACTTCATTGTCCTCAAAATCAGGCCCAAGAGGTAGATGCTCTTTGTCAAGGAGATATGTCCCAGTTCCAACCTTGGAGTTGATCAACATCTGAATGTGTGGGGCATATCCACATGACCTCTTTTAGTTAGCTGCTGTCCTCTTGACTGTCTCAACTATCAAGCTCATGACTTTGAATTTTTGGGGAATATCAAATAAGTGTAGCAAGTTGATGGAATGACAACGTATCATTCTGTGATCTCCTGACTTGGGCAACAAAGTATGCCTCAAGATGGTGTTCATGGTGGTCAGTCCAGCAAGCAGGTAGTAGATTGATCCAAGCTTGTGTGTCTCCAGAGCTGCGTCAGGAATAGGCTTATACATATTAGCCATGGAGTTGTGATCCTTCCTGGGTTTGCCATAAACATCGATATCATCTTCATCTTCCTTTGGAGCATTGATGGGCTTAGCCCATTCAGAGATTGTTGACTGGTACCTGGTTCCCTCAGTCATTCAGACAATCTTCCCATCTGGATAAAAGTGGGCAGTGGAGTAGAATTGCATTATCATCTCATCATTCCACTTGGTGAGCTCTTGTCCAACAAAAGCATCAACACCATTCAGCCTGAAGCTCTCATGAACATGGGGAAAATAATCTTCATTGTCATCAATGTATTCCCAATCAACCCATTTCATATCACAGCCTATGGGCTTCTTGTCCAGCAACACGGTCTCATAGAAGTCCTGCTATTCTATGGTATGAAAACGGTAGTCCACAGCAGTCCTCCTCCTTGTGGCATATGGATTAGTCTTTCTCCATAGTCTGAAACCAGCATTCTTTCTCAGCTTCATGTTTTCAGGCACAGGATGATCATCATTATGGTCTGGAATCTTTGGCTTCAATTTCCTAAGCACTAGTGGCTCATCATCTTCTTGGACCTCAGGCACCGGGGCCTTGTTCTTCTCTGTAGCTGGGATATTTCTTGTGGATCTCTTTGGAGCAGTTGACTTGGGTGCAGCAGGTGGAGGTTTTGTCTTGGGCTTGGAAGGAGCAGCACCAGTCTTAATGGCATCAGCCATCAACTTTTGAGACTTGGCAGGTGGTGCAACAGCTTCTTCCTCCTCCTCCTCCTCCTCTTCATCAGAATCTCTCATCGTGGAAGGTCTACCAATAACTCTGGCAATTGTCTTCTTGACCCTTTCCTTCCTTTTCTTCTTTCCACCAGCAACTTCATCTTCCTCTCTGGGCTCAAGTGTGAATTCCATAGTCTCATGAGCAGCAGTTGATTTTCTGGCTTTGGACATTGGAGCTCTCTTGGCAGGAGCTTTCTTGTGTAGGCCTGGCTTGGTGGTGGCAGCAGCACCAACATACTCCTTCTTGACCACCTTCTTCTTGGAAGTTACTTCTTCCTCAACCACAAAGTCCTCATCTTCACTGTCAGAATTCCTCTTCTTCCTCTGTCTGGTAGCAGCCTTTGGCAAGTTGCTAGGGGTGCTTCTGCTAGCCTCATCATAGCTACCACTGGGACTAGTGCCCTCACTAAGGTTGACTTCCTTCTCTGACCTGTTCTGACTATCACTGGCCTCTGACATCTCTGCAACTAACCCTATGAATGGATGGATATAGGTAGAGTAGGATGAGCATCACAAAAGACAGCTGGTTTTTGCAAAAATTGATTCAAAATCTTAACTTTAGTTTTCTGCAGAAAGCATTTCGGAGCTATCGATTTGATAATCTCGGTGACACCGAAGCACTTAACAGAGTCTAAACATGCAGTTTCGGTCAGACCGAGTTGCATTTCGGTGACTCCAAGATGCTAGGGTTTCACTGAGAAATTGCTTTCAGTGTCACCGATCAGTACGCTTCGGTCAGACCGAGTTGTACTTAGTGCAATGGCCAGGGCCAATCGGTGGGACCGAAAACTTCAATTCGGTCGGTCCGAGATGAGTTTGGCGGAAACCTAACCCTAAGATTTTGCATCAAATCTATTCTAACGGAGATTTTGTGTGGATAGGAAGCTTTCAATCATGGCAAGAATACATGCATTTACTTTGTGCATTGAATCGGAGAAAGGAAATTGCACAAAGGGGCCGAACCATACCGTAACTTGGTGATGGCTCGCTATGGTGGCAAGGGCGGAGGTGATTCCCATTGATAGCGGCGGAGACCTGCGACGACGGCACACAGGTGGAGACGACGACGGTCCAGAGACCAAGAGTGGCATCAATGGGGGGGCGCGGGCTCGAGAGTTTGAAGGAATTTCCAAATGACGGGCCGCGGTATATATACCCATTAGCTGTCGGTGGCGCCGAGTGGAATGGTTCGGTGGCACCGAGATGCAAAACTGCTAGCAGTTGCTGCAACTCGGTGAGACCGAATTGTTCTAATCGGTGGCACCGAGGTGAAAACCTAGATCAACTCAGTGGTTTCGGTGGGACCGAATATGAATGTGTTGGTCTGGCCGAAATTCACTAAGAGGTTTTGAAAGTCAGCCCTTGAAGGATCGGTGGCTCCGAGTGCTCCTCACCCGGAGGGTCCGAAAATGACTTGTTCAAATTTTGTGATGTAGCATGAATAGAATTTGAGACGAGAAAAAGCATAGATAGCTAGAGGGAGTACTTAGGCATTCTTGTCCATCCATTTGGCCAATAAACACCAAACAATCAAAACTACAAATGGATGTCCTCGAATGGAGAAAATTATACAACCAACATGCTCACGCAATAAGATTGCAAATAAAACATGTGACAAAGCATGCACACACTCTAGCATCTATCAAGCAATTGGCGATGACTAGGTCATCTATATATGAGTATATTAACTTAGGAGTTGATGACCCACAAGTATAGGGGATCTATCGTAGTCCTTTCGATAAGTAAGAGTGTCGAACCCAACGAGGAGCAGAAGGAAATGACAAGCGGTTTTCAACAACGTATTCTCTGCAAGCACTGAAATTACAGGTAACAGATAGTTTTGTGATAAGATAATTCGTAACGGGTAATAAGTAACAAGTGTAACAAAGGTGCAGCAAGGTGGCCCAATTCTTTTTGTAGCAAAGGACAAGCCTGGACGAACTCTTATATAAAGCAAAGTGCTCCCGAGGACACATGGGAATTATTGTCAAGCTAGTATTCATCATGCTCATCTGATTCGCGTTCGTTACTTTGATAATATGATATGGGGGTGGACCGGTGCTTGGGTGCTGTCCTTACTTGGACAAGCCTCCCACTTATGATTAACCTCTCTCGCAAGCATCCGCAATCACGAAAGAAGAATTAAGATAAATCTAACGATAGCATGAAACATATGGATCCAAATCAGTCCCTTACGAAGCAACACATAAACTAGGGTTTAAGCTTCTGTCACTCTAGCAACCCATCATCTACTTATTACTTCCCAATGCCTTCCCCTAGGCCCAAATCATGGTGAAGTGTCATGTAGTCGACGTTCACATAACACCACTAGAGGAAAGACAACATACATCTCATGAAAATATCGAACGAATACCAAATGCACATGATTACTTATAACAAGACTTCTCCCATGTCCTCAGGAACAAACGTAACTACTCACAAAGCATATTCATGTTCATAATCAGAGGGATAATAAATATCATCAAGGATCTGAACATATGATCTTCCACCGAATAAACCAACTAGCATCAACTACAAGGAGTAATCAACACTACTAGCAACCCACAGGTACCAATCTGAGGTTTTGAGACAAAGATTAGATACAAGAGATGAACTAGGGTTTGAGAGGAGATGGTCCTGGTGAAGATGTTGATGGAGATTGATCCCCTCTCGATGAGAGGATCGTTGGTGATGACGATGGCTTCGATTTTCCCCTCTCAGAGGGAAGTTTCCCCGGCAGAACAGCTCCGCTAGAGCCCGAGATTGCTTCTGCCCAGGTTCCGCCTCGAGACGGCGGCGCTTTATCCCGAAAGCTTCCTTATGATTTTTTTCCAGGTCAAAACCCTCCATATAGCAGAAGATGGGCACCGGAGATCTGCCAGGGGGCCCACAAGCCCTAGGGGCGCGCCCAGAGGGGTAGGGCGCGCCCCCAGGCTTGTGGCCACCTGGTGGGTCCCCTCTGGTATTTTCTTCGCCCAATATTTTTTATATATTCCAAAATAATTCTCCGTAAATTTTCAGGACTTTTGGAGTTTTGCAGAATAGGTCTCTCAGATTTTCTCCTTTCCGGTCCAGAATTCTAGCTGCCGGCATTCTCCCTCTTTGTGTAAACCTTGTAAAATAAGAGAGAAAAGGCATAAGTATTGTACCATAATGTGTAATAACAGCCCATAATGCAATAAATATCAATATAAAAGCATGATGCAAAATGGACGTATCAACTCCCCCAAGCTTAGACCTCGCTTGTCCTCAAGCGGAAACCAAAATCGATAATCATGTCCACATGTTTAGAGATAGAGGTGTCGATAAAATAAAATACGGACATGAAGGCATCATGATCATCTTTAGAACAACAACATATTTTGTCATATAATTTCTTATGCCAAAGTAACAATTCATTCACAAGGTAAAGTATGAAACAAGAACTTTATTGAAAACTAACAAACTATTATTTCAGTCATTGGAGCAATTGCAATTTATCATAATGTAGGAAAGAGTCAATGTAAGAGCTTTTCAGCAAGTTCACATACTAAACTATCATTTAGTCTTTCATAATTGCTAACACTCATGTGATACTTATGAGATCAAAGTTTCAATCGGACACAGAGAAAGATAGGGGCTTATGGTGTCGCCTCACAACCTTTTACCTCAAGGGTAATGTCAACAATAATAGTTTATGAATATCTACATCCGAGTGGATATATATATCTGGATCTTCCCCAACATATAGTAATGTTGTAAATCATAGAAAAACTTTTTCTTTTGTTGGTATGTGAAGCTAGGTGGTATAAATTTAGCAACAATATAATTGGCATAATCAGCATACCATGGAGCACTACGAGAAGCATTTATGACAGCTAATTGTTCATCAGGAAAGCTATCATCAATAGGTAGTGGGTCATCAAGAATATTTTCTAACCTAGACAAGTTGTCTTCTATGGGGTTCTCAGCTGCCTTTCTATCAATAATATGCAAATAAAATTCTTACAGCAAGAGAACCCATCTAATAAGTCTAGGTTTAGCATCCTTCTTTTCCATAAGATATTTAATAGCAGCATGATCGGTGTGAACAGTTACTTTGGAATCAACAATATAAGATCTGAACTTATCACAGGCAAATACAACTGCTAAAAATTCTTTTTCAGTAGTAGCATAATTTCTTTGAGCACTGTCTAGAGTTTTACTAGCATAATGGATAACATTTAATTTCTTATCAACTATTTGTCCTAGAACAACACCAACAACATAATCACTAGCATCACACATAATTTCAAAGGGTAGGTTCCAATCAGGTGGTTGAACAATAGGTGCAGAAATCAGGGCTTTCTTAAGTATTTCAAATGCTTCTACACAATCATCAATAAAAACAAATGGAACATCTTTTTGCAAGAGATTAGTGAGAGGCCTAGAAATTTTAGAGAAGTCTTTAATAAACCTCCTATAGAAACCAGCATGACCAAGGAAACTTCTTATACCTTTGATATCTTTAGGACACAACATCTTTTCAATAGCATCTACTTTAGATTTATCAACTTCAATACCACTTTCAGAAATTTTATGCCCCAAGACAATACCTTCATTAACCATAAAGTGGCACTTCTCCCAATTCAAGACAAGATTAGTTTCTTCACATCTCTGCAAAACTCGATCAAGGTTGCTTAAGCAATCATCAAAAGAAGTTCCATAAACGGAGAAATCATCCATGAAAACCTCAACAATCTTTTCACAAAAGTCAGAGAATATAGCAATCATACATCTTTGAAAAGTAGCAGGTGCATTGCATAAACCAAAAGGCATACGTCTATAAGCAAAGGTACCAAAAGGGCAAGTAAAAGTACTTTTTTCTGTTGGGGAACGTAGTAGTAAATCAAAATTTTTTCCTACGCATCACCAAGATCAATCTATGGGGAGACTAGCAACGAGAGAGAGAGGAGTGCATCTTCATACCCTTGAAGATCGCGATGCGGAAGCGTTGCAAGAACGCGGTTGGAGGAGTCGTACACGCAGCGATTCAGATCGCGGTCGATTCTGATCTAAGCGCTGAATAACGGCGCCTCCGCGTTCAACACACGTGCAGCCCGGTGACGTCTCCCGCACCTTGATCCAGCAAGGAGGTTGGAGAGGTTGGGGAAGACAACTCCGGCAGCACGACGGCGTGGTGGTGGAGTTGGCAGTTCTCCGGCAGGGCTTCGCCAAGCTCAACGGAGGAGGAGGGGGTGTTGGAGAGGGGGAGGGCTGCGCCTTGGATGAGGTGCTGCTGCCCTCCCTCCTCCCCTCTATTTATAGGGAAAAGGGGGAAGGGGGCCGGCCCCTGTAGATCAGATCTAGAGGGGGGGCGGCGACCAAGGGGAGGGGGCTTGCCCCCCAAGCCAAGGGGGCGCACCCTTTAGGGTTCCCCCCCCCCCCAACCCTAGGCGCATGGGCCCTAAGGGGGTGGCGCCCAGCCCACTTAGGGGCTGGTTCCCTTCCACATACAGCCCATAGGACCCTCCGGGGCAGGTGGACCCCCGGAACCCCTTTGGTGGTCCCGGTACAATACAAGCAGACCCACGAACACTTCCGGTGACCGTATGATGACTTCCCATATATAAATCTTCACCTTCGGACCATTCCGGAACTCCTCGTGACATCCGGGATCTCATCCGGGACTCCGAACAACATTCGGTAACCACATACTATTTCCCATAACAACTCTAGCGTCACCGAACCTTAAGTGTGTAGACCCTACGGGTTCGGGAACCATGCAGACCTGACCGAAACATCTCTCTCCGGCCAATAACCAACAACGGGATCTGGATACCCATGTTGGCTCCCACATGTTCCATGATGATCTCATTGGATGAACCACGATGTCGTGGATTCAATCAATCCCGTACACAATTCCCTTTGTCTACCAGTATGATACTTGCCCGAGATTCGATCGTCGGTATCCCTATACCTTGTTCAATCTCGTTACCGGCAAGTCTCTTTACTCGTTCCGTAACGCATGATCCCATGGCTAACTCTTTAGTCACATTGAGCTCATTATGATGATGCATTACTAAGTGGGCCCAGAGATACCTCTCCGTCATACGGAGTGACAAATCCCAGTCTCGATTCGTGCCAACCCAACAGACACTTTCGGAGATACCTGTAGTGCACCTTTATGGTCACCCAGTTACGTTGTGACGTTTGATACACCCAAAGCATTCCTACGGTATCCGGGAGTTGCACAATCTCATGGTCTAAGGAAATGATACTTGACATTAGAAAAGCTCTAGCAAACGAACTACACGATCTGTGCTATGCTTAGGATTGGGTCTTGTCCATCACATCATTCTCCTAATGATGTGATCCCGTTATCAACGACATCTAATGTCCAAGGTCAGGAAACCATAACCATCTATTGATCAACGAGCTAGTCAACTAGAGGCTTACTAGGGACATTCTGTGATCTATGTATTCACACATGTATTACGGTTTCCCGTTAATACAATTATAGCATGAACAATAGACAATTATCACGAATAAGGAAATATAATAATAACCACTTTATTATTGCCTCTAGGGCATATTTCCAACAGTCTCCCACTTGCACTAGAGTCAATAATCTAGTTACATTGTGATGAATCGAACACCCATAGAGTTCTGGTGTTGATCATGTTTTGCTCGTGGAAGAGGTTTAGTCAACGGATCTGCGACATTCAGATCCGTATGCACTTTACAAATATCTATGTCTCCATCTTGAACATGTTCACGAATGGAGTTGAAGCGACGCTTGATATGCCTGGTCTTCTTGTGAAACCTGGGCTCCTTGGCAAGGGCAATAGCTCCAGTGTTGTCACAGAAGAGAGTCATTGGGCCCGACGCATTGGGAATAACTCCTAGGTCGGTGATGAACTCCTTCATCCAGACTGCTTCCTGTGCTGCCTCCGAGGCTGCTATGTACTCCGCTTCACATGTAGACCCCGCCATGATGCTTTGCTTGCAACTGCACCAGGTGACTGCCCCACCATTCAAAATATACACGTATCCGGTTTGTGACTTGGAGTCATCCAGATCTGTGTCGAAGCTAGCATCGACGTAACCCTTTACGACAAGCTCTTCATCACCTCCATAAATGAGAAACATATCCTTAGTCCTTTTCAGGTACTTCAGGATGTTCTTGACCGCTGTCTAGTGTTCCATGCCGGGATTACTTTGGTACCTCCCTACCAAACTTACGGCGAGGTTCACATCAGGTCTGGTACACAACATGGCATACATAATAGACCCTATGGCTGAGGCATAGGGGATGACACTCATCTTTTCTCTATCTTCTGCCGAGGTCGGGCATTGAGCCGTGCTCAATCTCACACCTTGCAATACAGGCAAGAACCCCTTCTTGGACTGATCCATATTGAACTTCTTCAATATCTTGTCAAGGTATGTGCTTTGCGAAAGACCAATGAGGCGTCTCGATCTATCTCTATAGATCTTGATGCCTAATATGTAAGCAGCTTCTCCAAGGTCCTTCATTGAAAAACACTTATTCAAGTAGGCCTTTATGCTTTCCAAGAATTCAATATCATTTCCCATTAATAGTATGTCATCCACATATAATATGAGAAATGCTACAGAGCTCCCACTCACTTTCTTGTAAACACAGGCTTCTCCATAAGTCTGTGTAAACCCAAACGCTTTGATCATCTCATCAAAGCGAATGTTCCAACTCCGAGATGCTTGCACCAGCCCATAGATTGAGCGCTGGAGCTTGCATACCTTGTCAGCATTATTAGGATCGACAAAACCTTCTGGCTGCATCATATACAATTCTTCCTTAAGGAAACCATTAAGGAATGCCGTTTTGACGTCCATTTGCCATATCTCATAATCATAGAATGAGGCAATTGCTAACATGATTCGGACGGACTTCAGCTTCGCTACGGGTGAGAATGTCTCATCGTAGTCAACCCCTTGAACTTGTCGATAACCCTTAGCGACAAGTCAAGCCTTATAGATGGTCACATTACCATCCGCGTCTGTCTTCTTCTTAAAGATCCATTTGTTCTCTATGGCTTGCCGATCATCGGGCAAGTCTGTCAAAGTCCATACTTCATTTTCATACATGGATCCTATCTCGGATTTCATGGCTTCAAGCCTTTTGTTGGAATCCGGGCCCGCCATCGCTTCTTCATAGTTCGAAGGTTCACCGTTGTCTAACAACATGACTTCCAGGACAGGGTTGCCGTACCACTCTGGCGCGGAACGTGTCCTCGTGGACCTACGAAGTTCAGTAGCAACTTGATCTGAAGTTTCATGATCATCATCATTAACTTCCTCTCTAGTCGGTGCAGGCACCACTGAAACATCTTCCTGAGCTGCGCTATTCTCCGGTTCAAGAGGGGGTACCTCATCAAGTTCTACTTTCCTCCCACTTACTTCTTTCGAGAGAAACTCTTTCTCCAGAAAGGATCCATTCTTGGCAACGAAGATCTTGCCTTCGGATCTAAGGTAGAAGGTATACCCAATAGTTTCCTTAGGGTATCCTATGAAGACGCATTTTTCCGATTTGGGTTCGAGCTTTTCAGGTTGAAGTTTCTTGACATAAGCATCGCATCCCCAAACTTTCAGAAATGACAGCTTAGGTTTCTTCCCAAACCATAATTCATACGGTGTCGTCTCAACGGATTTCGACGGAGCCCTATTTAAAGTGAATGCGGCAGTCTCTAAAGCATAACCCCAAAATGATAGCGGTAGATCGGTAAGAGACATCATAGATCGCACCATATCTAATAGAGTGCGATTACGATGTTCGAACACACCATTACGCTGAGGTGTTCCAGGCGGCGTGAGTTGTGAAACAATTCCACATTTCCTTAAGTGCGTGCCAAATTCGTGACTCAAATATTCCCCTCCGCGATCTGATCATAAGAACTTTATTTTCCTGTCACGTTGATTCTCAACCTCACTCTGAAATTCCTTGAACTTTTCAAAGGTCTCAGACTTGTGTTTCATTAAGTAGACATACCCATATCTACTTAAGTCATCAGTGAGGGTGAGAACATAACGATAACCATCGCGAGCCTCAACGCTCATTGGACCGCACACATCAGTATGTATGATTTCCAATAAGTTGGTTGCTCGCTCCATTGTTCCGGAGAACGGAGTCTTGGTCATTTTGCCCATGAGGCATGGTTCGCACGTGTCAAATGATTCATAATCAAGAGACTCCAAAAGTCCATCTGCATGGAGTTTCTTCATGCGTTTGACACCAATGTGACCAAGGCGGCAGTGCCACAAGTATGTCGGACTATCATTATCAACCTTACATCTTTTGGCATTCACACTATGAATATGTGTAACATCACGTTCGAGATTCAATAAAAATAAACCATTGACCAGCGGGGCATGACCATAAGACATGTCTCTCATATAAATAGAACAACCATTATTCTCGGATTTAAATGAGTAGCCATCTCGCATCAAACGAGATCCGGATACAATGTTCATGCTCAAAGCTGGTACTAAATAACAATTATTGAGGTTTAAAACTAATCCCGTAGGCAGATGTAGAGGTAGCGTGCCGACGAAGATCACATCGACCTTGGAACCATTCCCGACGCGCATCGTCACCTCGTCCTTCGCCAGTCTCCGCTTATTCCGCAGCTCCTGTTTTGAGTTACAAATATGAGCAACCGCACCGGTATCAAATACCCAGGAGCTACTACGAGCGCTGGTAAGGTACACATCAATAACATGTATATCACATATACCTTTGGTATTGCCGGCCTTCTTATCTGCTAAGTACCTGGGGCAGTTCCGCTTCCAGTGACCGTTTCCCTTGCAATAAAAGCATTCAGTCTCAGGCTTGGGTCCATTCTTTGGCTTCTTCCCGGCAGCTTGCTTACCGGGCGCGGCAACTCCCTTGCCGTCCTTCTTGAAGTTCTTTTTACCCTTGCCTTTCTTGAACTTAGTGGTTTTATTCACCATCAACACTTGATGTTCCTTTTTGATCTCCACCTCCGCTGATTTCAGCATAGAATATACCTCAGGAATGGTTTTTCCATCCCCTGCATATTGAAGTTCATCACAAAGCTCTTGTAGCTAGGTGGAAGCGACTGAAGGATTCTGTCAACGACCGCGTCATCCGGGAGATTAACTCCCAGCTGAGACAAGCGGTTGTGCAACCCAGACATTTCGAGTATATGCTCGCTGACAGAACTATTCTCCTCCATCTTACAACTGTAGAACTTGTCGGAGACTTCATATCTCTCGACCTGGGCATGAGCTTGGAAAACCATTTTCAGCTCTTGGAACATCTCATATGCTCCGTGTTGCTCAAAACGCTTTTGGAGCCCCGGTTCTAAGCTGTAAAGCATGCCGCACTGAACCAGGGAGTAATCATCACTACGCGACTGCCAGGCGTTCATAACGTCTTGAGTTGCTGGGAAAACAGGTGCGTCACCTAGCGGTGCTTCAAGGACATATGCTTTCTTGGCAGCTATGAGGATGATCCTCAAGTTACGGACCCAGTCCGTGTAGTTGCTACCATCGTCTTTCAGTTTGGTTTTCTCCAGGAACGCGTTGAAGTTGAGGGCAACATTAGCGTGGGCCATTTGATCTACAAGACATATTGCAAAGATTTTAGACTAAGTTCATGATAATTAAGTTCATCTAATCAAATTATTCAATGAACTCCCACTCAGATAGACATCCCTCTAGTCATCTAAGTGATACATGATCCGAATCGACTAGGCCGTGTCCGATCATCACGTGAGACGGACTAGTCATCAACGGTGAACATCTCTATGTTGATCGTATCTTCTATACGACTCATGTTCGACCTTTCGGTCTTCCGTGTTTTGAGGCCATGTCTGTACATGCTAGGCTCGTCAAGTCAACCTAAGTGTTTTGCATGTGTAAATCTGGCTTACACCCGTTGTATTCGAACGTTAGAATCTATCACACCCGATCATCACGTGGTGCTTCGAAACAACGAACCTTCGCAACGGTGCACAGTTAGGGGAAACACGTTCTTGAAATTTTAGCGAGGGATCATCTTATTTATGCTACCGTCGTTCTAAGCAAATAAGATGTAAACATGATAAACATCACATGCAAATCATAAAGTGACATGATATGGCCAATATCATTTTGATCCTTTTGATCTCCATCTTCGGGGCACCATGATCATCATCGTCACCGGCATGACACCATGATCTCCATCATTGTGTCTTCATGAAGTTGTCTCGCCAACTATTACTTCTTCTACTATGGCTAACGGTTAGCAATAAAGTAAAGTAATTACATGGCATTTTCATTGACACGCAGGTCATACAATAAATTAAGACAACTCCTATGGCTCCTGCCGGTTGTCATACTCATTGACATGCAAGTCGTGATTCCTATTACAAGAACATGATCAATCTCATACATCACATATATCATTCATCACATCCTTTTGGCCATATAACATCACACGGCATATGCTGCAAGAACAAGTTAGACGTCCTCTAATTGTTGTTGCAATTTTTTTTACGTGGCTGCTATAGGTTTCTAGCAAGAACGTTTCTTACCTACGCCAAAACCACAACGTGATATGCGAATTTCTATTTACCCTTCATAAGGACCCTTTTCATCGAATCCGATCCGACTAAAGTGGGAGAGACAGACACCCGCTAGCCACCTTATGCAACTAGTGCATGTCAGTCGGTGGAACCTGTCTCACGTAAGCGTACGTGTAAGGTCGGTCCGGGCCGCTTCATCCCACGATGCCGCCGAATCAAGATAAGACTAGTAACGGCAAGTAAATTGACAAAATCGACGCCCACAACAACTTGTGTTCTACTCGCGCATAGAAACTACTCATAGACCTAGCTCATGATGCCACTGTTGGGGAACGTAGTAGTAAATCAAAATTTTTTCCTACGCATCACCAAGATCAATCTATGGAGAGACTAGCAACGAGAGAGAGAGGAGTGCATCTTCATACCCTTGAAGATCGCGATGCGGAAGCGTCGCAAGAACGCGGTTGGAGGAGTCGTACACGCAGCGATTCAGATCGCGGTCGATTCTGATCTAAGCGCCGAACAACGGCGCCTCCGCGTTCAACACACATGCAGCCCGGTGACATCTCCCGCGCCTTGATCTAGCAAGGAGGTGGGAGAGGTTGGGGAAGACAACTCTGGCAGCACGACGGCGTGGTGGTGGAGTTGGCAGTTCTCCGGCAGGGCTTCGCCAAGCTCAACGGAGGAGGAGGGGGTGTTGGAGAGGGGGAGAGCTGCGCCTTGGATGAGGTGCTGCTGCCCTCCCTCCTCCCCTCTATTTATAGGGCAAAGGGGGAAGGGGGCCGGCCCCTCTAGATCAGATCTAGAGGGGGGGCGGCGGCCAAGGGGAGGGGGCTTGCCCCCAAGCCAAGGGGGCGCCCCCTTTAGGGTTTCCCCCCCCAACCCTAGGCGCATGGGCCCTAAGGGGGTGGCGCCCAGCCCACTTAGGGGCTGGTTCCCTTCCACATACAGCCCATAGGACCCTCCGGGGCAGGTGGACCCTCCCGGTGGACCACCGGAACCCCTTTGGTGGTCCTGGTACAATACCGGCAGACCCCCGAACACTTCCGGTGATCGTATGATGACTTCCCATATATAAATCTTCACCTCCGGACCATTCCGAAACTCCACGTGACGTCCGGGATCTCATCCGGGACTCCGAACAACATTCGGTAACCACATACTATTTCCCATAACAACTCTAGCGTCACCGAACCTTAAGTGTGTAGACCCTACGGGTTCGGGAACCATGCAGACATGACCGAGACATCTCTCTCCGGCCAATAACCAACAGCGGGATATGGATACCCATGTTGGCTCCCACATGTTCCACGATGATCTCATCGGATGAACCACGATGTCGGGGATTCAATCAATCCCGTACACAATTCCCTTTGTCTACCGGTATGATACTTGCCCGAGATTCGATCGTCGGTATCCCTATACCTTGTTCAATCTCGTTACCGGCAAGTCTCTTTACTCGTTCCGTAACGCATGATCCCATGGCTAACTCTTTAGTCACATTGAGCTCATTATGATGATGCATTACTAAGTGGGCCCAGAGATACCTCTCCGTCATACGGAGTGACAAATCCCAGTCTCGATTCGTGCCAACCCAACAGACACTTTCGGAGATACCTGTAGTGCACCTTTATGGTCACCCAGTTACGTTGTGACGTTTGATACACCCAAAGCATTCCTACGGTATCCGGGAGTTGCACAATCTCATGGTCTAAGGAAATGATACTTGACATTAGAAAAGCTCTAGCAAACGAACTACACGATCTGTGCTATGCTTAGGATTGGGTCTTGTCCATCACATCATTCTCCTAATGATGTGATCCCGTTATCAACGACATCTAATGTCCAAGGTCAGGAAACCATAACCATCTATTGATCAACGAGCTAGTCAACTAGAGGCTTACTAGGGACATTCTGTGATCTATGTATTCACACATGTATTACGGTTTCCCGTTAATACAATTATAGCATGAACAATAGACAATTATCACGAATAAGGAAATATAATAATAACCACTTTATTATTGCCTCTAGGGCATATTTCCAACAGTCTCCCACTTGCACTAGAGTCAATAATCTAGTTACATTGTGATGAATCGAACACCCATAGAGTTCTGGTGTTGATCATGTTTTGCTCGTGGAAGAGGTTTAGTCAACGGATCTGCGACATTCAGATCCGTATGCACTTTACAAATATCTATGTCTCCATCTTGAACATGTTCACGAATGGAGTTGAAGCGACGCTTGATATGCCTGGTCTTCTTGTGAAACCTGGGCTCCTTGGCAAGGGCAATAGCTCCAGTGTTGTCACAGAAGAGAGTCATTGGGCCCGACGCATTGGGAATAACTCCTAGGTCGGTGATGAACTCCTTCATCCAGACTGCTTCCTGTGCTGCCTCCGAGGCTGCTATGTACTCCGCTTCACATGTAGACCCCGCCATGATGCTTTGCTTGCAACTGCACCAGGTGACTGCCCCACCATTCAAAATATACACGTATCCGGTTTGTGACTTGGAGTCATCCAGATCTGTGTCGAAGCTAGCATCGACGTAACCCTTTACGACAAGCTCTTCGTCACCTCCATAAATGAGAAACATATCCTTAGTCCTTTTCAGGTACTTCAGGATGTTCTTGACCGCTGTCTAGTGTTCCATGCCGGGATTACTTTGGTACCTCCCTACCAAACTTACGGCGAGGTTCACATCAGGTCTGGTACACAACATGGCATACATAATAGACCCTATGGCTGAGGCATAGGGGATGACACTCATCTTTTCTCTATCTTCTGCCGAGGTCGGGCATTGAGCCGTGCTCAATCTCACACCTTGCAATACAGGCAAGAACCCCTTCTTGGACTGATCCATATTGAACTTCTTCAATATCTTGTCAAGGTATGTGCTTTGCGAAAGACCAATGAGGCGTCTCGATCTATCTCTATAGATCTTGATGCCTAATATGTAAGCAGCTTCTCCAAGGTCCTTCATTGAAAAACACTTATTCAAGTAGGCCTTTATGCTTTCCAAGAATTCAATATCATTTCCCATTAATAGTATGTCATCCACATATAATATGAGAAATGCTACAGAGCTCCCACTCACTTTCTTGTAAACACAGGCTTCTCCATAAGTCTGTGTAAACCCAAACGCTTTGATCATCTCATCAAAGCGAATGTTCCAACTCCGAGATGCTTGCACCAGCCCATAGATTGAGCGCTGGAGCTTGCATACCTTGTCAGCATTATTAGGATCGACAAAACCTTCTGGCTGCATCATATACAATTCTTCCTTAAGGAAACCATTAAGGAATGCCGTTTTGACGTCCATTTGCCATATCTCATAATCATAGAATGCGGCAATTGCTAACATGATTCGGACGGACTTCAGCTTCGCTACGGGTGAGAATGTCTCATCGTAGTCAACCCCTTGAACTTGTCGATAACCCTTAGCGACAAGTCGAGCCTTATAGATGGTCACATTACCATCCGCGTCTGTCTTCTTCTTAAAGATCCATTTGTTCTCTATGGCTTGCCGATCATCGGGCAAGTCTGTCAAAGTCCATACTTCATTTTCATACATGAATCCTATCTCGGATTTCATGGCTTCAAGCCTTTTGTTGGAATCCGGGCCCGCCATCGCTTCTTCATAGTTCGAAGGTTCACCGTTGTCTAACAACATGACTTCCAGGACAGGGTTGCCGTACCACTCTGGCGCGGAACGTGTCCTCGTGGACCTACGAAGTTCAGTAGCAACTTGATCTGAAGTTTCATGATCATCATCATTAACTTCCTCTCTAGTCGGTGCAGGCACCACAGAAACATCTTCCTGAGCTGCGCTATTCTCCGGTTCAAGAGGGGGTACCTCATCAAGTTCTACTTTCCTCCCACTTACTTCTTTCGAGAGAAACTCTTTCTCCAGAAAGGATCCATTCTTGGCAACGAAGATCTTGCCTTCGGATCTAAGGTAGAAGGTATACCCAATAGTTTCCTTAGGGTATCCTATGAAGACGCATTTTTCCGATTTGGGTTCGAGCTTTTCAGGTTGAAGTTTCTTGACATAAGCATCGCATCCCCAAACTTTCAGAAATGACAGCTTAGGTTTCTTCCCAAACCATAATTCATACGGTGTCGTCTCAACGGATTTCGACGGAGCCCTATTTAAAGTGAATGCGGCAGTCTCTAAAGCATAACCCCAAAATGATAGCGGTAGATCGGTAAGAGACATCATAGATCGCACCATATCTAATAGAGTGCGATTACGATGTTCGAACACACCATTACGCTGAGGTGTTCCAGGCGGCGTGAGTTGTGAAACAATTCCACATTTCCTTAAGTGCGTGCCAAATTCGTGACTCAAATATTCCCCTCCGCGATCTGATCATAAGAACTTTATTTTCCTGTCACGTTGATTCTCAACCTCACTCTGAAATTCCTTGAACTTTTCAAAGGTCTCAGACTTGTGTTTCATTAAGTAGACATACCCATATCTACTTAAGTCATCAGTGAGGGTGAGAACATAACGATAACCATCGCGAGCCTCAACGCTCATTGGACCGCACACATCAGTATGTATGATTTCCAATAAGTTGGTTGCTCGCTCCATTGTTCCGGAGAACGGAGTCTTGGTCATTTTGCCCATGAGGCATGGTTCGCACGTGTCAAATGATTCATAATCAAGAGACTCCAAAAGTCCATCTGCATGGAGTTTCTTCATGCGTTTGACACCAATGTGACCAAGGCGGCAGTGCCACAAGTATGTCGGACTATCATTATCAACCTTACATCTTTTGGCATTCACACTATGAATATGTGTAACATCACGTTCGAGATTCAATAAAAATAAACCATTGACCAGCGGGGCATGACCATAAGACATGTCTCTCATATAAATAGAACAACCATTATTCTCGGATTTAAATGAGTAGCCATCTCGCATCAAACGAGATCCGGATACAATGTTCATGCTCAAAGCTGGTACTAAATAACAATTATTGAGGTTTAAAACTAATCCCGTAGGCAGATGTAGAGGTAGCGTGCCGACGATGATCACATCGACCTTGGAACCATTCCCGACGCGCATCGTCACCTCGTCCTTCGCCAGTCTCCGCTTATTCCGCAGCTCCTGTTTTGAGTTACAAATATGAGCAACCGCACCGGTATCAAATACCCAGGAGCTACTACGAGCGCTGGTAAGGTACACATCAATAACATGTATATCACATATACCTTTGGTATTGCCGGCCTTCTTATCTGCTAAGTACTTGGGGCAGTTCCGCTTCCAGTGACCGTTTCCCTTGCAATAAAAGCATTCAGTCTCAGGCTTGGGTCCATTCTTTGGCTTCTTCCCGGCAGCTTGCTTACCGGGCGCGGCAACTCCCTTGCCGTCCTTCTTGAAGTTCTTTTTACCCTTGCCTTTCTTGAACTTAGTGGTTTTATTCACCATCAACACTTGATGTTCCTTTTTGATCTCCACCTCCGCTGATTTCAGCATAGAATATACCTCAGGAATGGTTTTTCCATCCCCTGCATATTGAAGTTCATCACAAAGCTCTTGTAGCTAGGTGGAAGCGACTGAAGGATTCTGTCAACGACAGCGTCATCCGGGAGATTAACTCCCAGCTGAGACAAGCGGTTGTGCAACCCAGACATTTCGAGTATATGCTCGCTGACAGAACTATTCTCCTCCATCTTACAACTGTAGAACTTGTCGGAGACTTCATATCTCTCGACCTGGGCATGAGCTTGGAAAACCATTTTCAGCTCTTGGAACATCTCATATGCTCCGTGTTGCTCAAAACGCTTTTGGAGCCCCGGTTCTAAGCTGTAAAGCATGCCGCACTGAACCAGGGAGTAATCATCACTACGCGACTGCCAGGCGTTCATAACGTCTTGAGTTGCTGGGAAAACAGGTGCGTCACCTAGCGGTGCTTCAAGGACATATGCTTTCTTGGCAGCTATGAGGATGATCCTCAAGTTACGGACCCAGTCCGTGTAGTTGCTACCATCGTCTTTCAGTTTGGTTTTCTCTAGGAACGCGTTGAAGTTGAGGGCAACATTAGCGTGGGCCATTTGATCTACAAGACATATTGCAAAGATTTTAGACTAAGTTCATGATAATTAAGTTCATCTAATCAAATTATTCAATGAACTCCCACTCAGATAGACATCCCTCTAGTCATCTAAGTGATACATGATCCGAATCGACTAGGCCGTGTCCGATCATCACGTGAGACGGACTAGTCATCAACGGTGAACATCTCTATGTTGATCGTATCTTCTATACGACTCATGTTCGACCTTTCGGTCTTCCGTGTTTCGAGGCCATGTCTGTACATGCTAGGCTCGTCAAGCCAACCTAAGTGTTTTGCATGTGTAAATCTGGCTTACACCCGTTGTATTCGAATGTTAGAATCTATCACACCCGATCATCACGTGGTGCTTCGAAACAACGAACCTTCGCAACGGTGCACAGTTAGGGGAAACACGTTCTTGAAATTTTAGCGAGGGATCATCTTATTTATGCTACCGTCGTTCTAAGCAAATAAGATGTAAACATGATAAACATCACATGCAAATCATAAAGTGACATGATATGGCCAATATCATTTTGCTCCTTTTGATCTCCATCTTCGGGGCACCATGATCATCATCGTCACCGGCATGACACCATGATCTCCATCATCGTGTCTTCATGAAGTTGTCTCGCCAACTATTACTTCTACTACTATGGCTAACGATTAGCAATAAAGTAAAGTAATTACATGGCGTTTTCATTGACACGCAGGTCATACAATAAATTAAGACAACTCCTATGGCTCCTGCCGGTTGTCATACTCATCGACATGCAAGTCGTGATTCCTATTACAAGAACATGATCAATCTCATACATCACATATATCATTCATCACATCCTTTTGGCCATATCACATCACACGGCATATGCTGCAAGAACAAGTTAGACGTCCTCTAATTGTTGTTGCAATTTTTTTTACGTGGCTGCTATAGGTTTCTAGCAAGAACGTTTCTTACCTACGCCAAAACCACAATGTGATATGCCAATTTCTATTTACCCTTCATAAGGACCCTTTTCATCGAATCCGATCCGACTAAAGTGGGAGAGACAGACACCCGCTAGCCACCTTATGCAACTAGTGCATGTCAGTCGGTGGAACCTGTCTCACGTAAGCGTACGTGTAAGGTCGGTCCGGGCCGCTTCATCCCACGATGCCGCCGAATCAAGATAAGACTAGTAACGGCAAGTAAATTGACAAAATCGACGCCCACAACAACTTGTGTTCTACTCGTGCGTAGAAACTACGCATAGACCTAGCTCATGATGCCACTGTTGGGGAACGTAGTAGTAAATCAAAATTTTTTCCCTACGCATCACCAAGATCAATCTATGGAGAGACTAGCAACGAGAGAGAGAGGAGTGCATCTTCATACCCTTGAAGATCGCGATGCGGAAGCGTTGCAAGAACGCGGTTGGAGGAGTCGTACACGCAGCGATTCAGATTACGGTCGATTCCGATCTAAGCGCCGAACAACGGCGCCTCCGCGTTCAACACACGTGCAGCCCGGTGACGTCTCCCGCGCCTTGATCCAGCAAGGAGGTGGGAGAGGTTGGGGAAGACAACTCCGGCAGCACGACGGCGTGGTGGTGGAGTTGGCAGTTTTCCGGCAGGGCTTCGCCAAGCTCAACGGAGGAGGAGGGGGTGTTGGAGAGGGGGAGGGCTGCGCCTTGGATGAGGTGCTGCTGCCCTCCCTCCTCCCCTCTATTTATAGGGCAAAGGGGGAAGGGGGCCGGCCCCTCTAGATCAGATCTAGAGGGGGGGCGGCGGCCAAGGGGAGGGGGCTTGCCCCCCAAGCCAAGGGGGCGCCCCCTTTAGGGTTCCCCCCCCAACCCTAGGCGCATGGGCCCTAAGGGGGTGGCGCCCAGCCCACTTATGGTCTGTAGTGCACCTTTATGGTCACCCAGTTACGTTGTGACGTTTGATACACCCAAAGCATTCCTACGGTATCTGGGAGTTGCACAATCTCATGGTCTAAGGAAATGATACTTGACATTAGAAAAGCTCTAGCAAACGAACTACACGATCTGTGCTATGCTTAGGATTGGGTCTTGTCCATCACATCATTCTCCTAATGATGTGATCCCGTTATCAACGACATCTAATGTCCATGGTCAGGAAACCATAACCATCTATTGATCAACGAGCTAGTCAACTAGAGGCTTACTAGGGACATTCTGTGATCTATGTATTCACACATGTATTACGGTTTCCCGTTAATACAATTATAGCATGAACAATAGACAATTATCACGAATAAGGAAATATAATAATAACCACTTTATTATTGCCTCTAGGGCATATTTCCAACATTTTCTTGATCCTCTTGTGACACAGGTATTTGGGAAAAACCACAATAACCATCTAGAAAGCAAAAGTGTGTATGTTTTGATAGTCTTTCTAGCATTTGATCAATAAAAGGTAGAGGATAATGATCTTTCCTAGTAGCTTTGTTCAACTTTCTAAAATCAATAACCATTCTATAACCTGTGACAATTCTTTGTGGGATCAATTCATTTTTATCATTAGGAACAATGGTAATACCTCCCTTCTTAGGGACACAATGAACAGGACTTACCCATCTACTATCAGCAATAGGATAAATTATACCTGCTTCCAGAAGCTTTAGTATTTCATTTCTTACCACTTCTTTCATTTTAGGATTCAACCATCACTGGTGATCAACAACTGGTTTAGCATCGGGTTCCATATTAATTTTGTACTGACATAGAGTGGGACTAATGCCCTTAAGATCATCCAGAGTATATCCAATAGCTGCATGGTGCTTCTTCAGAGTTTTCAAAATTTTCTTTTCTTCATGCTCTGAAAGGTTAGCACTAATAATAACAGGATATATCTTTTTCTCATCAAGATAAGCATATTTCAAAGTATCAAGTAATTGTTTAAGATCAAATATAGGATCACTCTTGGGTGGTAGAGGATCTCCAAGAGTTTCAATAGGCAAATTGTGTTTCAAAACAGGCATATGTTTAAAGAAAATCTCATCTAATTCCTTTCTTTCGTTCATGAACATATCATTTTCATGGTCTAGCAAATATTGTTCTAAAGGATCAGTAGGAGGCACGACAATAGAAGCAAGACCAATAATTTCATCTTTACTAGGCAATTCTTTATCATGGGGTTGTCTACGAAATTTGCAGAAATTAAACTCATGAGACACATCCCCAAAACTTACAGTAACAGTTTCTTTCTCACAGTCTATTTTAGCATTAACAGTGTTCAAGAAAGGTCTACCAAATATAATGGGACAAAAATCATCTTGTGGGGAACCAAGAACTAGAAAATCAGTAGGGTATTTTATTTTCCCACACAAGACTTCAACATCTCTAACAATCCCAATTGGTGATATAGTATCTCTATTGGCAAGCTTAATAGTGACATCAATATCTTCTATTTCAGCAGGTGCAATATCATTAATAATTTCTTGATATAAAGTAAAGGGAATTGCACTCACACTAGCACCCAAATCACATAAGCCATGATAACAATGATCTCCTATTTTAACAGAAACAACAGGCATGCCAACAATAGGTCTATGTTTATCTTTATCATCAGGTCTAGCAATTCTAGCAGCTTCATCACAGAAATAAATAACATGCCCATCAATATTATCGACCAAGAGATCTTTAACCATAGCAATACTAGATTCAACTTTAATTTGTTCAGGGGGTGTAGGTGTTCTAGTATAACTCTTACGAACCACAGCTGAAGCTTTAGCATGTTCCTTTATTCTAATAGGGAAAGGTGGTTTCTCAATATAAGCAGTAGGAACGACAGGATCAACATTATAAGTAATAGTTTCCTCTTCAGCTTTAATAGGTTCTACTATTTTCACTTCAATGGGAGGATGATATTTAAACCACTTCTCCTTAGGGAGATCAACATGAGTAGCAAATGATTCACAGAAAGAAGCTACTATCTCAGAGTCAAGTCCATATTTAGTGCTAAATTCATGAAAAGCATCGGTATCCATAAAAGATTTAACACAATCAAACTTGAGGTTTATACATGACTCCTTACCTTTGTCGAGTTCCCAATCTTCAGAGTTGTGTTTAATTCTTTCCAATAAATCCCATTTGAATTCAATAGTCTTCTTCATAAAAGAACCAGTACAAGAAGTATCGAGCATGGATTGATCATTACGAGAAAGCCGAGCATAAAAATTCAGAATAATAATTTCTCTTGAGAGCTCATGATTGGGGCATGAATATAACATTGACTTAAGCCTCCCCCAAGCTTGAGTGATACTTTCTCCTTCACGAGGCCAAAACTTATAAATATAATTCTGACCATGATGAACTAGATGCATAGGATAAAACTTCTGATGAAATTCCAATTTCAATCGGTTGTAATTCCAAGTCCCAATATCATCGCATAGCCTATACCATGTCAATGCCTTCTCCTTCAAAGATAAAGGGAAGACCTTCTTCTTGACTTCATCCTCGGGCAAACCTGCAAGCTTAAATAATCCACAAACTTCATCCACATAGATTAGATGCATATCAGGATGTAATGTTCCATCTCCCGCATAAGGATTAGCTAGCAGTTTCACTATCATACCTGAAGGAATTTCATAATAAATATTTTCAGTAGGTTGAGGGGCAACTCTTTGCTCTTTCGGTCGGGATGAAGATACCCCGAACAAGCCCCTCAAAGGATTATTTTCCATAGCAACAAGTGACAGTAAATTTCAGCACACTATATAAATTTTTCCTTACCAAATTCCACTTACCAAAGGCGCTTCACTCCCCAGCAACGGTGCCAGAAAAGAGTCTTGATGACCCAAAAGTATAGGGGATCTAGCGTAGTCCTTTCAATAAGTAAGAGTGTCGAACCCAATGAGGAGCAGAAGGAAATGACAAGCGGTTTTCAGCAAGGTATTCTCTGCAAGCACTGAAATTGTAGGTAACAGATAGTTTTGTGATAAGATAATTCGTAATGGGTAACAAGTAACAAATGTAATAAAGGTGCAGCAAGGTGGCCCAATCCTTTTTGTAGCAAAGGACAAGCCTGGACGAACTCTTATATAAAGCAAAGCGCTCCCGAGGACACATGGGAATTATTGTCAAGTTAGTTTTCATCATGCTCATATGATTTGCGTTCGTTACTTTGATAATTTGATATGGGGGTGTACTGGTGCTTGGGTGCTGTCCTTACTTGGACAAGCCTCGCACTTATGATTAACCTCTCTCGCAAGCATCCGCAACTACGAAAGAAGAATTAAGATAAATCTAACCATAGCATGAAACATGTGGATCCAAATCAGCCCCTTACGAAGCAACGCATAAACTAGGGTTTAAGCTTCTGTCACTCTAGCAACCCATCATCTACTTATTACTTCCCAATTCCTTCCCCTAGGCCCAAATCATGGTGAAGTGTCATGTAGTCGACGTTCACGTAACACCACTAGAGGAAAGACAACATACATCTCATGAAAATATCGAACGAATACCAAATTCACATGATTACTTATAACAAGACTTCTCCCATGTCCTCAGGAACAAACGTAACTACTCACAAAGCATATTCATGTTCATAATTAGAGGGGTAATAAATATCATCAAGGATCTAAACATATGATCGTCCACCGAATAAACCAACTAGCATCAACTACAAGGAGTAATCAACACTACTAGCAACCCACAGGTACCAATCTGAGGTTTTGAGACAAAGATTGGATACAAGAGATGAACTAAGGTTTGAGAGAAGATGGTGCTGGTGAAGATGTTGATGGAGATTGATCCCCTCTCGATGAGAGGATCGTTGGTGATGACGATGGCTTCGATTTCCCCCTCCTGGGGGGAAGTTTCCCCGGCAGAACAGCTCCGTCGGAGCCCTAGATTGCTTCTGCCCAGGTTCCGCCTCGAGACGGCAGCGCTTCATCCTGAAAGCTTCCTTATGATTTTTTTCCAGGTCAAAACCCTCCATATAGCAGAAGATGGGCACCGGAGACCTGCCAGGGGGCCCACAAGCCCTAGGGGCGCGCCCCCCAGGCTTGTGGCCACCTGGTGGGTCCCCTCTGGTATTTTCTTCGCCCAATATTTTATATATATTCCAAAATAACTCCCTGTAAATTTTCTGGACTTTTGGAGTTGTGCAGAATAGGTCTCTCAGATTTGCTCCTTTCTGGTCCAGAATTTCTGCTGCCGGCATTCTCCCTCTTTGTGTAAACCTTGTAAAATAAGAGAGAAAAGGCATAAGTATTGTACCATAATGTGTAATAACAGCCCATAATGCAATAAATATGAATATAAAAGCATGCATGATGCAAGATGGACATATCAGGAGTCAAATGAGAACATTTGATCATAGGTCATACTCATCGTTTAAGCACAAGTTGTGTTACTACTTTTACATAAAGCATTGTTGTGTTCACACCATTAGAGTTGCTTTAACTCAATTTTTAGAGCAAAGCTCCCCATAGATGTGATATCCCCCTAAGAGGGATGAACTAACCTTGGGTTTTGTCGATGATGACTTCATGTAGATAGTGAAGATGTGGATGCTCATTGTTGATGTAGATCTTTTGGAGCAATCCATTGGAGTGTGTTGCACTTTCAATACCTACATGGGTTAGTCCCACAAGTAACATGCAAGAATATCCATAGACATAGAGTGAACTTCACAAATATGATGATGTCCATGAAAGCATTAGGTTACCTTGTCCCTTGTCTTACCAACAAGAGGGTTTGTGACTCCATGAACTAGTGCAAGATATGAAAGTTGATTGCACTTGTCCTTGCCAAAATGAATATGAGTGAAGTATGTTGGTGGAGTCACCTCAAGAACTCTCTAGTTCTTCTTCTTTGGGATCCACATCAACTTGATGGGAATCCTTGGAGTTGTAGTCGTACTTGATGAAGTAGAACTTGACGCAGTCTTGGGAACCCACTTGACCATGGCCTTAGGAGCTTCTTCAAATGCATCAATCTCTTCTTGAAGCTTGTCCTTGCCTTTTAGCTCGTGGTCTTGTGGTGGAAGATCATCTTGAGCTTGTGTTCCTTTGAAAGAAGTGGGATCATACATCTCTTGTTGAGGAACAAACTTCGTCTTGGGGTATTGATCTTCTTCCCACTCAACTCCATTGGCATTGAACTTTCGTTCAAAACCAACACCTTGATTCTTCTGGTGCCTTCCTTGCTTGCGTACAATTTCCTCAAATTGCTTAATTCTAGCAAGGCTCTTGTAAACACCTTTCTCTATAATTCCCTTCAATAAGCTATTTTCTTGCTCAAGTGTAACTTGGCTAAGAGAATCATTAGTGGAATCAAGAGAACTACTAGAAGCAACAATATTGGATTTAACATTGTTATTGTTACTACTAGAAGAAGAATCTTTCTTGCTCTTATTGCTAGATTTTACTTGTGGCATATAAGTAGACAAGAGGAGACGTTTCGCAATGTAAGAAAAACTCTTCTTTCGAAGATCATCATTGATAGCTTTTAGGAACCCATGCTCTTGCTCTAAATTTAGCTTCTCGAAGCGTAGCTTCTCATGAGTCCTTAGGAGCTCTCTATGATCCTCTAGAGTTGTTTCATGAGCTAACTTAAGAGTGTTTAGTTCTTTAGTTAGACGCTCAATCTCCTTATCATTGTCATTCGTTTCATCTTGATTAGCATGATTACTAGCAAGTTCATCATAGTTTTTATCACTAGAGTTGTCAACAAGTAAATCATCATCACCTAGCAAATCATCTTCATCACTATTGGAATCAACATACTCGGGGTGTGATACCTTAGGGCCTTTAGCCATGAAGCATCTTCCAATTCCTTCATTTGGTGAGTCAAATATGTCATAGGAGTTGGATGACACAAGTGCAAAACCGACAACACCTTAATCTTGAGTACCTTCAGAGTCGGAGTGATAGCTTCTCTCGGAGTAGTTGTCGGAGTCAGAACTGGATACCCATTCACCAACATGAGCTTGATGTCTTCATCTTGTGTAGCTCTTTGATGATTTGTCCTTCCTTTTTGAATCCTTGCTTCTACAAGAGGGTCTTCATTCATAACGTTCATCTCTACTCCTTCTCTCTCTTGGAGGTGATTCATCTCTTCTACTCCTCCTTTTTGGTGAATCTTCTCTTTTCTTGTAGGGAGCCGTACACTCATTGGAGTAGTGTCCGGGTCTTCCACAATTGTAGCAATTACGATCACGACTAGAAGATCTTTTGTCATTGTAGGATCTTGACTTGGAGCTTCTCTCTTTGCTTCTATTCTTGTAGAACTTGTTGAAGTTCTTCACCATTAAGCTCAATTCTTCATTGGAGACTTGCTTCTCACTTGATGTTATAGGAGCATCACTTGAAGCTTTGAAAGCACCACTGATACGCCTCCATCGTATCTACTTTTCCAAACTCTTTTGCCCTTGTTTTGGACTCTAATTTGCATGATTTGAATGGAACTAACCTGGACTGACACTGTTTTCAGCAGAATTGCCATGGTGTTATTTTTGTGTAGAAATAAAAGTTCTCGGATTGACCTAAAAATTTACGGAGAATATTTTTGGAATATATAAAAAATATTAGCGCAAGAATCAACCAGAGGGGGGCCATCCAGAGGCCACAAGCCCTGGGGGCGCACCCACCCCCTTGGGACGCGCCCTGCAGGCTTGTGCCCCCCTGGAGCTCCTCCAACCCTAATTCCAACTCTATAAGTACCTATTCGCGGAGAGAAAAATCAGAGAGAAGGATTCATCACGTTTTACGATACGGAGCCGCCGTCACCTCCCGTTCTTCATCGGGAGGGCAGATCTGGGGTCCGTTCGGGGCTCCGGAGAGGGGGATTCGTCGCCATCATCATCACCAACCTTCCTCCATCACCAATTTCATGATGCTCACCACTGGGAGTGAGTAATTCCATCGTAGGCTTGCTGGATGGTGATGGGTTGGATGAGATTTATCATGTAATCGAGTTAGTTTTGTTAGGGTTTGAACCCTAGTATCCACTATGTTCTGAGATTGATGTTGCTATGACTTTGCTATGCTTAATGCTTGTTACTAGGGCCCGAGTGCCATGATTTCAGGTCTGAACCTATTATGTTTTCATGAATATATTTGTGTTCTTGATCCTATCTTGCAAGTTGTAGACACCTATTATGTGTTATGATTCGCATACCCTAAGGTGAGAATAATTGGGATTCTTTCCGGTGATTACCGTAGTTTGAGGAGTTCATGTATTCACTAAGTGCTAATGCTTTGGTCCGGTTCTCTATTAAAAGGAGGCCTTAATATCCCTTAGTTTCCATTAGGACCCCGCTACCATGGGAGGGTAGGACAAAAGATGTCATGCAAGTTCTTTTTCATAAGCACGTATGACTATATACGGAATACATGCCTACATTATATTGATGAATTGGAGCTAGTTCTGTGTCACCCTAGGTTATAACTATTGCATGATGAATGCCATCCGACATAATTATCCATCACTGATCCGTTGCCTATGAGCTTTTCACATATTGATCTTTGCTAAGTTACTTAGCCGTTGCTACTGTTACAATCACTACAAAACTGCTATTGTTACTTTTGTCATCGTTACCGTTACTTCCATACTACTTTGCTAGTAAAAACTTTGCTACACATATTAAGTCTTTCAGGTGTGGTTGAATTGACAACTTAGCTGCTAATACTTGGGAATATTCTTTGGCTCCCCTTGTGTCGAATCAATAAATTTGGGTTGAATACTCTACCCTCGAAAACTGTTGTGATCCCCTATACTTGTGGGTTATCAAGACCTTTTTCTGGCACCATTGCCGGGGAGCATAGCTCTATTCTCTGAGTCACTTGGAATTTATATCTGTTGATCACTATGAAGAATTTGAAAGATAACAAAACCAAGATTTTCCCCTCTACTACGAGGGGAGGTAAGGAACTGCCATCTAGCTCTGCACTTGATTCACCTTCTATTTTAAGTAAGCTTGCGACACCACCACCTGCTATTATTTCTGATATGTCGTAAGTAATTGATGATGCTACTTCTGCTATGCATGATGCTTATGATGATAGTATTGCTTTGCTTGATAATTCTGTGCCACTAGGTGAATTTCTTGATGAACAAATTGCTAGAGTTAATGCTGAAACTGATGATATTTCTGAAACTGATGAAATTATTGAAACTAAACACTTTGAAACACCTGCTAGACCTAGCTCTCCTAGATATGAATTGCCTGATATACCTGAGGGTTATGTTATGGATGGAGAGGTAGCTAGGGACTTTCTTGCTTGTAAGGATAGAGATGATCTTAAGAAATTATTATGGAAGTGGAAAGAAAAATCTTTGAATGCTAGAATGCAATATGATCATAAGTTTGCTACTTCACCTATCTTTGTTACTGATAAGGATTATGAATTCTCTGTCCATCCTGAGTTAATTACTTTGGTTGAATCTGATCCTTTCCATGGTTATGAATCTGAAACTGTTGTGGCACATCTTACTAAATTAAATGATATAGCCACCCTATTTGCTCATGAGGAAAAAAATCGTTACTACTATATTCTTAATTTGTTTCCTTTCTCGTTAAAGGGTGATGCTAAGATATGGTTTAATTCTCTTGCTCCTGGTTGTGTGCGTAGTCCCCAGGATATGATATATTACTTCTCTGAAAAATATTTTCCTACTCATAAGAAACAAGCAGCTTTACACAAAATATTTAACTTTGTGCAAATTGAAGAAGAGAGTCTCCCACAAGCTTGGGGAGGCTTCTCCAATTACTTAATGCTTTGCCTGATCACCCTCTCAAGAAAAATGAAATACTTGATATCTTTTATAATGGACTAACCGATGCTTCTAGGGACCACCTAGATAGTTGTGCTGGTTGTGTTTTCAGGGAACGAACTGTTGAGCAAGCTGAAGTGCTATTGAATAACATATTGAGTAATGATAATGATTGGAATCTTCCCGAACCACCTCCTAAGCCAACTCCGAAGAAAAGAGGTATTCTATTTCTCAGTCCTGAAGATATGCAAGTGGCAAAGAAATCTATGAAAGAAAAAGGTATTAAAGCTGAAGATGTTAAGAATTTACCACCTATTGAAGAAATACATGGTCCTGATAACCCGATACAGGTAATAGAAGTAAATTCTCTCTATAGATTTGATGAAGGTGATATTCCTCATAATAAGTCTGCTAGTTAATGCTTGGATTAATTTGATAACTTTATTTTAAACAAGAAAACTTCAAAGCATATGTTAGTTGACAATTGAAACGCAATGCTTATATGCTTGATTGCTTGGGTGACTACATGTGTAGAACTATTAATGATCTCAAAATTATTAGTAAACATGCTTCCATGGTAAAAACTCAAGTAGAACAAGTTCCCAAAGCACAGAATGATTTGCTAAATGAGATGAATAATAAGAACAATGATCATGCTGTTAGAGTTATGACTAGAGGTGGTAAAATGACTCAGGAACCTTTGTATCCCGAGGGCCATCCTAAGAGAATTGAACAAGGTTCTCAGAGAATTAATATTGATGTACCTAGTCCTAGTAATAAAAAGAAAAAGAAGGATGACAGAACTTTGCATGCTTGTAGTTAACCTGTTATAGACACACCTGAGAATCCAAATGATATTTCTATTTCTGATGCTGAGACACAATCTAGTGATGAACATGAACCTAGTGATAATGTTAATGATGATGTTCATGTTGATGCTCAACCTAGCAATGATAATGATGTAGAGATTGAACCTGCTGTTGATCTTGATAACCCACAATCTAAGAATAAAAGATATGATAAGAGAGATTCCATTGCTAGAAAACATGGTAAAGAAAGAGAACCATGGGATCAAAAACCCATGCCCTTTCCTCCTAAACCATCCAAGAAAAAGGATGATGAGGATTTTGAGCGCTTTGTTGAAATGCTTAGACCTGTCTTTTTTGCGTATGCGTTTGACTGATATTCTGAAAATGTCTCCTTATGCTAAGTATATGAAAGATATTGTTACAAATAAAAGAATGATACCGGAAGCTGAAATTTCCACCATGCTTGCTAATTATACATTTAAGGGTGGAATACCAAAGAAACTAGGAGATCCAGGAATACCAACTATACCATGCTCCATTAAAAGAAACTATGTTAAAACTGCTCTATGTGATTTGGGAGCCGGTGTTAGTGTTATGCCTTTCTCTTTATATCGTAGACTTGATTCGAATAAGTTGACACCAACTGAAATCTCTTTGCAAATGGCTGATAAATCAACTACTATACCCATCGGTATTTGTGAGGATGTGCCTGTCGTAGTTGCAAATGTTACTATTTTAACGGACTTTGTTATTCTTGATATACCCGAGGACGACAGTATGTCGATCATCCTTGGTAGACCCTTTTTGAATACTGCAGGGGCTGTTATTGATTGCAACAAGGGCAATGTCACTTTTCATGTTAATGGTAATGAGCATATGGTACACTTTCCGAAGAAACAACCTCAAGTTAATAGCATCAATTCTATTGGAATTTTTTTAACTATTGCTATTGGAGGGTTTGAATTCCCTATTCCTACTGTCAAAAAGAAATATGATATTCTTATTGTTGGGGACATGCATATCCCCGTTGAGGTAACCTAGTGTTATACGAAGATTCTCCGGTTTCATGTCATTCGGAAGAAGTTTGTTAATAAGACTTGATCAACCTTGTTAATGGATTCCTTTTGATGGGCATGAGATGGATGAATTTAGTAAACACAACTTTCTGTACCCACTTTTTACTTTCTGTTACTTAGAATAAATAAAGCAAGAATACTTTTATTTGTCTGTTTTCTGAATTATCCGCGCAATAAAAAAATGTCCCGAAAATAAAAGTTCTCCAAATGCCCTGAAAATTTAGTATGTTTTTTTCATGGAATATTTTAGAATTTCTGGCACTAAAAACACACCAGGGTGCAGCACCAGTGGGCCACAAGCCCACAGGGTGCGCCCACCCCCCTAGGCGCGCCTAGGTGGCTTGTGGGTCCCACGTGGGCCTCCCTCACTTATTCCAGCACCCATCCACTTTGTCTTCCTCCAGAAAAAATCCCACCATTGCTCAAACCCGTGTTCTAGCTCATTTTGCTGCCATTTTCGATCTCCTTGCTCAAAGCTCCATTCGCAAAACTGTTTTGGGGGATTGTTCTTCGCTATGGGACTCCTCCAATGGTCCAATTAGTTTTTGTTCTAGTGCTTTATATATTGCAAATTTTGCTGCTGTGGTGACCTTGTTCTTGAGCTTGCATGTCATATTTATATGGTCCAAAGTAGTTTTGATGCATGATATAGCCTCTAGACACTTGTGGGAGTAGTTGCTATCAATCTTGTTGAGTTTTGTTCACTTTTATTTTGAGTCACTAAAAATTTCAGAATTTTTATTCAGAGAAAGAAAAATGTTTAGGAGGATATATCAAGGGGGTTCCTCGACGAAGAAGGCCCCAAGACTTGCAATACGTGAGCCAGACCTTGAACCACCGAGGGAAGCTCTAGTGCAGCCTTGTGAATGGCCGTCGGATCACTTCATGGTTCATGCTGGTTTTAAGGAGGAATTTGATGCATACGTACAAAATGCTGGCCTTGAAGACTTCATGTCAGATAAGTGTCGGCGGTACTACCACCTCACTGATTCATCTGTGCGAAGATTTAAGTTTACATCCCAGCGCAATACTCATTCTATTTTATTTTCTTTTTATGATAAATCATATACCATGGACCTTGAAGATTTTAATGATGCATGCAAAATTCCACAATGGGGCATTCATAGTGAGCCTCGTAAAATTGATTGTTTTGAGTTCCTTGCTAGCATCACCAGGGGAGAAAATAGAAATGTAACACAAGCTACTATAGGGAGCATTCACTTTCTAGATTTACATTATTTTGCTCTCTTTATAGGTAGATGCATTAATGGTAAACATGATCATAGCCACCTTTGTGCATTAGATCTTAGTGTTCTCAAGTGTGCGGTAATGGGTGATAAACTATTTAATTTGCGGGCCATTGTTGCAAGGCGGTTACATAATAATGCTAAAGATGGAGATTTCTTTGGTGGGATTTATGCCACTCGGTTAGCTAATTATCTTGGGGTACCCATTAGAGAAAATGATGTTGAGTTACCACCCGCTTACCTTGATAATGATGCTTTCGTTCGTTACCAGTTTCTTGAGAGGAGTGAACATGCCCTCTTGTACCGACTAATCTTTGACAGGGAGCGCGTCTTCTATATTACGCTTCTCGCTCCTTCCTTCTTTAACTTTCAGGTAAAACGGAGATACTTCATAACTAGAGAGGAGGAATACGAGTATGAGAGAGAGGGGGAGGCCGCTCACCTCCACGCTGCAGCCCTTCAGGTAGTAGCGGACGCAGCTCAGTACAACCCCAACTACGATTTTGGATACTATCCAGGCCAGCCGTGGCCCTAGACCAACTTAGGCCAAAAGCCCAAGCTTGGGGGAGTACGTATTTCTTACCGACATTACATTCATGATCACACACTCATTTCAGTTGTCGGTGTTCATACTTTTTCATTGTATTATCCATGTTAGTTTATTTCTTTTTCTCGCTTTCTCCTTGTGTGTTTGAAAAACTTTGAGAAAATCCAAAAAAAATAGTTCGCGTTTCTTTTTAGATTTTCTTTCTAGTGTAATTTAATTGTAGTATTAAAAGAAAACCCAAAAAGATTTCTCGTTCTTCTTTTGCTTGTTTGGAGCTTTCCCGTGTAAATAGTTTTTCTCGTTCTTGTTTTACTTTCTTCAGAAAAACAAAAACTCCAAAAATATTTCAGTGTGTTTCTTTGAAATTCTTTTCTTTTTCTTTGGGTCGTAAGTAGAAGACCACGATGAAAATGTTGAGTGGCTCTCATGTGCATTATTGTTGATCTAACAAAGAGCCCATATTACCTTGTCTTCTCCTTTGAATAAATGTTTGCAGATTCCAGCTTAGTCCAATGCACGTGCACTCTTATTATTATTCACACCGTTCGGTCATGCAAGTGAAAGGCAATAATGACGATATATGATGAAATGATTGAGATGGAGAAAAGCTGGTACGAACTTGACCTATTTTTTTTGTAAATATGATTAGCTCATCGTTCTTGATTCAGCCGATTATGAATGAAACATGTTTGCAATGACAATTAGAGATTATAGTTACTCATGCCATGCTTAATTAGCTAGGAGTGTATAGTGCTTTGTCTTGTGTGCCAACATGAAAATTAAAATGGTTATGATGTAGTATGATATGATGGTATCCTCCTTTGAGTGATTCGAGTGGCTTGACTTGGCACATGTTCACGCATGTAGTTCTAACAAAAACAACATAGCCTCCACGATATTTATGGTCATGGTGATTTATATCCTACTCATGCTTGCACTCAATGTTGGTTAATCTCAATGCATGTTTATGACCGTTGTCGCTCTCTAGTTGGTCGCTCCTCAATCTTTTGCTAGCCTTCACTTGTACTAAGTGGGAATACTGCTTGTGCATCCACTTCCTTAAACCCAAAGTTGTTCCATATGAGTCCACCATACCTACCTATATGTGGTATTTACCTTCCATTCCAAGTAAATTTGCATGTGCCAAACTCTAAACCTTCAAATGATAATCTGTTTTGTATGCCCGAATCGCTCATGTAGTGACTGGGGGCTATCAGTATCTTCCATGCTAGGCGGGTTATTCTCACGATGAGTGTTTATTCACTTGTCATTCACGAGAAAGTGGCTGGTAATCGGGATGCCCAGTTCCATGCTCTAAATCAAATCAAAATATAAATATCAAACAAAACTCCCACAGGACTATTGTTGGTATGGATGGTACCCGTGGATTCAGCTAGCCATGGAGTGTGATTGTTGGTGGAGGGGGAGTAAAAACTTTACCATTCTGTTTGGGAACCGCCTATAATGTATCTAGCATGGAAGATACCAAGATCTCTTGGTTGTTATGTTGACAATGAAAGCATACCGCTCAAAATTATATTCATCTCTGTTTTAAAAGCTCGAGCTCTGGCACCTCTCCAAATCCCTGCTTCCCTCTGCGAAGGGCCTATCTATTTACTTTTATTGCTGAGTCATCATCCTCTTATAAAAAGCACCAGTTAGAGAGCACCACTGTCATTTGTATCCTTTGTTATTAATTGATATTGAGTATGAGTGTGACTGGATCTCTTTTGCCATGAATTATAATGTCTAGTCAGTCCTTGATCTTCAGGGGTGCTCTGCATTTATGTTTTGCGGTCTCAGAAAGGGCTAGCGAGATACCATTTTGACATATTATATCATGATTGTTTTGAAAAAGTGTTGTCATCCGAGATTTATTATTATTGCTCGCTAGTTGATTATGCCATTGATATGAGTAAATGTGAGACCTAAATGTTATTGTGAATATGGTTAGTTCAGAATCTTTGCTGAAAACCTGAATGCTGGCTATACATATTTGCAACAACAAGATCAAACAGAGTCTGTAAAAGTTTTTCTTTATCACTTTTAGTTTGTCAACTGAATTGCTTGAGGACAAGCAATGGGTTAAGCTTGGGGGAGTTGATACGTCTCCATCATATCTACTTTTTCAAACTCTTTTGCCCTTGTTTTGGACTCTAATTTGCATGATTTGAATGGAACTAACCCGGACTGACGCTGTTTTCAGCAGAATTGCCATGGTGTTATTTTTGTGTAGAAATAAAAGTTCTCGGATTGACTTGAAAATTTACGGAGAATATTTTTGGAATATATAAAAAATATTGGCGCAAGAATCAACCAGAGGGGGGCCACCCAGAGGCCAGAAGCCCTGGGGGCGCGCCCACCCCCCTGGGGCACGCCCTGCAGGCTTGTGGGCCCCCTGGAGCTCCTCCGACCCTAATTCCAACTCTATAAGTACCTATTCACGGAGAAAAAATCAGAGAGAAGGATTCATCGCGTTTTACGATACGGAGCCGCCGTCACCTCCTGTTCTTCATCTGGAGGGCAAATCTGGGGTCCGTTCGGGGCTCCGGAGAGGGGGATTCATCGCCATCATCATCACCAACCTTCCTCCATCACCAATTTCATGATGCTCACCGCCGGGAGTGAGTAATTCCATCGTAGGCTTGCTGGACGGTGATGGGTTGGATGAGATTTATCATGTAATCGAGTTAGTTTTGTTAGGGTTTGATCCCTAGTATCCACTATGTTCTGAGATTGATGTTGCTATGACTTTGCTATGCTTAATGCATGTCAATAGGGCCCGAGTGCCATGATTTCAGATCTGAACCTATTATGTTTTCATGAATATATTTGTGTTCTTGATCCTATCTTGCAAGTTGTAGACACCTATTATGTGTTATGATCCGCATACCCCAAGGTGACAATAATTGGGATTCTTTCCGGTGATTATCGTAGTTTGAGGAGTTCATGTATTCACTAAGTGCTAATGCTTTGGTCCGGTTCTCTATTAAAAGGAGGCCTTAATATCCTTTAGTTTCCATTAGGACCCCGCTGCCACGGGAGGGTAGGACAAAAGATGTCATGCAAGTTCTTTTCCATAAGCACGTATGACTATATACGGAATACATGCCTACATTATATTGATGAATTGGAGCTAGTTCTGTGTCACCCTAGGTTATAACTGTTGCATGATGAATGTCATCCGACATAATTATCCATCACTGATCCGTTGCCTACGAGCTTTTCACATATTGATCTTTGCTAAGTTACTTTGCCGTTGCTACTATTACAATCACTACAAAACTGCTGCTGTTACTTTTGTCATCGTTACCGTTACTTCCATACTACTTTGCTAGTAAAAACTTTGCTGCAGATATTAAGTCTTTCAGGTGTGGTTGAATTGACAACTCAGCTGCTAATACTTGGGAATATTCTTTGGCTCCCCTTGTGTCGAATCAATAAATCGGGGTTGAATACTCTACCCTCGAAAACTGTTGCGATCCCCTATACTTGGGGGTTATCAACCACTTGACTTGTTGGGGAGCTCCTCCTTATCGTTGAGTGGCATCTCATGAGCAACAATTCTACCAATGACTTCTGTGGGCTTGATATCTTTGTAATTGGCCATCATTTGGATCAAGGTGCACACGGTATCATATTTTCCATCCAATGCTCTTAGGATCTTCTTGATGATGAATTTGTTGGTCATCTTTTCGCTTCCTAAGCCGGCAATCTCATTTGTGATGAGAGCAAGCCTAGAGTACATCTCGGCGACTCCTTCACCATCCTTCATCTTGAACTTGTCAAGTTGACTTTGAAGCACATCCAATTTGGATTCCTTGACGGACTCGGTACCTTCATGCATATCAACCAAAGTATCCCAAATTTTCTTTGCATTCTCAAGGCGGCTGATTTTGTTGAATTCTTCGGGGCACAATCCATTGAAGAGAACATCGCAAGCTTGAGCATTGTATTGCAACATCTTCATTTCTTCTGCGGATGCTTCATGATCCTGTTCTTTTCCATCCTCGAAGAAATCACCTTGCAAGCCAATTCGCACAATAACCCAAATGGCGGGGTTATGACCAAGAATATGCATTTTTATCTTATGCTTCCAACTAGCAAAATTAGTACCATCAAAGTAAGGACATCTACAGTGGTAATTTCCCTCGCTAGACGCCATACTCTCCTTGGTTGTGAAACTAAGGCTATGATCACCAAAGCTATGGAAATCAAGGCAAATGGGGACCAAAGCTCTAATACCACTTGTAGGATCGAAAGTAGGTCTGGGGGGGGGGATGATTAGAATACCTGACCAAATAAAAATCTAACCTTTTCCCAATTTTAGTTGTGGGCAGATTTTAGCAATTAGCACAAGTCAAGCAATCAACCTACACATGCAATTCTAAGAGTGTAGCAGCGGAAAGTAAAATATTGCATATGAAGGTAAAGGGAAGGGTTTGGAGAGTGCAAACCCAATGTAGACACGGAGATTTTTGGCGTGGTTCCGATAGGTGGTGCTATCGTACGTCCACGTTGATGGGGACTTCAACCCACGAAGGGTAATGGTTGCACGAGTCTGTGACACCCCCGGCTCAATCGTGCACTAATCATACATGCAAATGCACACGATCAAGCCTAAGGACTCACGGGAAGATACCACAACACAACTCTAAAACATAAATAAAGGCATACAAGCATTATATTATAAGCCAGGGCCTCGAGGGCTCGAATACATAAGCTTGATGCCAAACAAGCGTCAGCGGAAGCGTTAGATATCTGAGTACAGACATAAGACAGAGATATAAGCCTTTAACAAGGCGGGACAAAACAAAAGCTATGATCGAAAGGCGCAGGCCTCCTGCCTGGGACCCTCCGATCCTACTCCTGGTCGCCGGCCAGCTCGTAGAAGTATCCATCCTCGGGGTAGTAGAAGCGATCGTTGGCGGGGGCAGCTGTCTCACGGGCTCCGTCATCTGGTTGCATCAAATGGATATGGGGGAAAAAGACAGCAAAGCAACTGTGAGTACTCATCCGAAGTACTCAGCAAGCAAGGTTCTACACTACATATGCAACATTATCAAAGAAGGGTTGTATATGTGGACTGGGCTGCAGAAATGCCAGAATAGAGAGAAGGCCTAGTCCTATCGAAGAATAGCATCTTCAACGGTCTTGCAGCATTAGAAGAGTGTAGGTTAGTACAGTATAAAGTAGTAGTATCATTAAGTCTCAACCTCACCCAGAGATCCTTTCTCAACTCCCTGCGAGAAAGCAATCCCAGAGCCATACTTTCCATTTCTCATCACAAGTATCCAGTTCTAGTTGTATCGATCGGGATACAACTCCGAGCGTCCGTTACCGAGGATCCGGCTATGCATAGATTAGTTCTTCCCTGCAGGGGTGCACCAACTTACCCACCACGCTCGCTTAACTCCGACCGGACACACTTTTTAGGGTCATGCCCGGCCTCGGCCAAATGACACACCGCAGCCCTACCTAGAGCTCAGCAGAGAGGTCCCCGCCGATCTACAACCTAAGCGCTCAGGGGTCTTGGGCCATCGCCCTGTGCACTCCGGGTCGTTGTGTGCAGGGTGGATACCAGCACCGCCTCGGATGGTCGGCACGATTCGACCGTGCAACAATGCTGAACTGGACGTTTAACAGAGCTTTCGGCTGATGCCACGATGCAGAGTACCCATATTGATTCCCGCGTGATGGTTAGTGCTATCGGGCCAGAGGCCCACTCGAATCAAATATCCAAATCGTAGTGTGTTGGCAGTGCGGTAACGAGCAGAGACTCACGATCGATGTGACCCCGCCGCCCCATCTCGAAGACTTGCGGCAAGGGCCAAGAATGCCCGGCCACGCCTCGTATTCATCACTCGGGCACCGTACAGGTCAAACCATCTCACAAAAGACTGTCGGGAACTCAGGTCTACATCTACTGTGTGGTACCGCCTCTCCCTCCAGTCCTGCAGTAAAAGTACTCCCTCGGGTCCCCCTCGGGGCCGACCCGTTTCTAACATGGTTCTGGGGTAAAGTCATAGTAACCGTGTGTCCATAACATCAGGGGAATCCGAGGTATCACCCTCGATAGATGCCCACTCGATGTAACCGTCAAGTTGAACTTAGGAGGAATCACCCTCGAGGTCCACACTTGAAGTGTTACGCGACAGGGTCATATCGGAAGTGGAGAAGGAGGAATCACCCTCGATCACCACGACCAAATAGCTACTTTACAGAGTTAACATCAGAAGTGCTATACGAGGTATCACCCTCGGCACTCGATGGTAACGCTGCAGTGTCGTACAACTAAGGGGGGGGGGTGTTGTGCAGTGCTGGGGTCTGGTTGTCGATCCCGTTGATCGAGTCATCTGATAATCCAGCGGGGCAACTAGGGACAAGTGGGGTCTCTGGTAGGTCTCTACGCAACCTATACTAAACAGTTTAGGATAAGCAGGTAAGGTTTCAATAGCAGGTTACAATAAACAGGCTATGCATCAGAATAGGTAAAGCAGTAGCAGCAGCAATTCTAATGCAAGCATAAGAGAGAAGAGAATCGATGATATAGGCATGCTCAAAGGGGGGGTGCTTGCCTGGTTGATCGGCGGCAAAGGCAAGGTCGTCAACGGTGTCGTCGGGCTCCTGAGCTGCGTCGGTCTCGGGAACTGCGTCTGTAGCGGGGTCTACCGAGAGAGAAGAGGGGGAGGAAACAGATAAATACACGGCAAACATATGCAACATAGAGCATGGTATGCTAATGTGCAGTGCAGGGTTGCCTAAAGACATATCTAAATCATATTAGTTATTTTAGGATTTAAGTTGGAATTATTAACCGGTATATATATATGCACTATTCATCTATCAGAAACAGGCTAAAAGTTGCGGGTTCACCTCCGTAGAGGGTCCCGATATGGAAACAGATAGCACGGTTGGATTCGTCTCGTCGTTCTGAGCAACTTTCATGTACAAAGTTTTTCGATCTGAGCTACGGATTATTTTATATGAATTTCTAAAAAAATTAGCATTTTCTGGAATTATTTAAATTAATTAAATCAACATTATCCAGAACAGTGTCTGATGACATCAGCACAGCGTTAGCAGTTGGCTGACTGGTCAAACTGACCAGTGGGGCCCACCTGTCATAGACAGTGGCTATAACAGAGCTTATTTAAAACTAACAGGGGTTAATTAGCAATTTGGGCCCCACATGTCAGTGGCTGGTTAGTGCTTAGATTAATTAACAGATTAATTAGCAGTTTAATTAATTTATAAAAAATAATTAAACTACGGTGGGTCCACATGTCAGTGGCCCACGCTGCCCAGTCAGCGGGGTTGACCCAGTCAATCCTGACTGGTGGACCCGTAGGGCCCACGGGCAGTGTCACAGAGGCGGGCCCCGTCAGTGCCAGGTCAGCGCCAGCCACCGGAGACGTGCCGGCGAGTTCTCCCGCGGCAGCCGATCTCCGACGAGCTCGGAAACGCGCTGTGGGGCACCATTTAGCGCGGGGTCGGGCTCTCTGGAAAGGGCATTTCGAGCCGCGTCCACTGGCGGTGGTCTCGGTGACTGAGGCAGCCAGAATCGACGACAGCGATGACGGCAGGCGGCGGCGGCGGCTTCGGGTGGCGTTTGTGTTCGGCGCTACGGTGCCCGCGCGGGCGAAATAAACGGCTAGGCGCGGTATACGCGGGGCGGCGAGGCCGATGAGCAGCAGCGCGCGACCAAATGGTCGCCGGAACGATGCCGGCGACGTGCTCCGCGTCGGAGGGCTCGGCACGATGGGGGGCGGCAGCTACGGCACCGAGGGAGAGCGCAGAGAGAGAGGGAGGAGGACAGGGTGCTCACGGTGGTCCTGTAGGCGTGCAAAGGTGGGCTCGGGGTAGCGGAACGGCGGCGAATCGTGACGGCGATCACCGGCGCCCGAAGCTTGGAGACGAGTTCAGGTTCCAGTTCGAGGCAGCAGGCGAAGCAGCGAGCAACGGCGGGGCGATCTGGCACTGCTGCGAGGCGTAGGGGCGACGGTGGCCGCACATATCAGAAGGCCAAGGTTATTGCAGCGCTCGGAGGAGGAGGCAGGGAGGAAGGAGAGGGGGAAAGTGAGCGAGGGAGACGCCAGGGGGTCGCGGGGCCTCGACATTATCCCCCACGCGGGCGCGGCGACGCGCTGTCGAGCCAACGAGCAGGGGGGCCAGGGCGCGGCGTGCGGGCGCGGCGATAGCGTGCGCGCAGTGAACAGAGAAGGTAGGGGACGGCGCCAGGCGGGCTGGGCCTCCCTGTAGCCACTTAGGCCCAGGCATATGGGCCCTTTTTCCTTTTCTTCTATTTTCCTTTTTCTGTTTTCTTCTTTTATTTCTGTTTTGCAAATAGTTTAGCCACCAATTAAGTTTTGCAAAATATGTGACTTAGCCCATTAAATATGGTGCATTATTTGCCACTGCTAGAAAATGGTTTGAAGTCCATATCTTTTCATTTGGATTTTTATTAAATGAATATGGATTAAATATCTCTGTTTTGTTGCTGGTAGAGGCACATAATTAATTTAGTATATGTTTATTATAATTTTAGAATTGTCTCCGGATTATTTACATTATTATGAACATTTTAGTTCCTGGATTTGAACAACTTTTATTTTCACTTTAAATTAATTTGGAAGTTTGAATTATGAGTGTGAAATGCATTATGATGCAATTGATGAATAGGCACTGTTAAACTTGCTGACATGGCATTAACTAGGGGTGATCACTGTGGTTAGTTACATGGGGTGTTACAATTCTCCTCCACTAATAAGAATTCTCATCCCGAGAATTAAGAGGAAGACTGAAAGAAGGCGGGGTATTCTTGGAAGTTCCTCCGAAGAAATGTTCAGAAAATCTTGAACGACTGGAATGTTTTCGATCCCCTCAAGCGGAGAAGCGTTCAACGCATCCAAGGTGTATATTTTAGCCTCAGCATTTTGAGTTATCTGGGCTCGGTAATTCACTAGCCCAACGGTTGGGTGCATGAGATGTATAACTTTAGTGGCACAATTGATCGAAGTTATATGAGCTTTTAACGAATGCATCCGAGGATGAGGTGTATGGTGGATGACTTGAAGACGATGAGTGGGGCAAGGAATTCCAATCCTTTAATTTCGACGGTAATGTTAGGTGCTATCACGTCAGCATGACAATGACCTCCGGGAGTTTTAACGACTAATGGAGTATGCATCTTCTCATAATGAGTGGCATGCATGAATGCAAATTTTTCCAGAGATGAAATGAATGTGATGCTCTTGAGTCAAATAAAACAGAAGCAGGTATTGAGTTAACGAGAAGGGTACCCATCATAGTGGCAGGTTGATTCTGGACTTCTTCAATACCAATGTTGCAAGTGTGTCCACGACCATAAGCAGCAGAGCCAGTATTATAGTTGCGGGCCTGATCGTTGCCACGACCATTGCCACGGCCAGCACGAGGGAAAGCCAACTGATTCTGAGTCTGGCGGCAGTCCTTAGCTAGGTGGCCTGGTTTGCGACACTTGAAGCACAGTCCATCTTCAGGACGAAGAGGAGCATTGGGTGGAACACGTGGTGCAGTATAGTTGTTACTTAGGGTAGGGGCAGCTTGACGGAACACATTGTTGGGAATCTAGACTCTACGCTTCTGTGCTGAGCCCGAAGATGAGCCAACATCACGATGGCGCTTTTGCGACTCCTTGTGCTTCATTTGAGCAGTCTCAAGCAGAATAGCCTTGTTCACAAGACTAGTAAAGTCGGTGAAGTCTTGAGCAGCAAGTGCAAGCTCGATGTCTGGGTGGAGTCCATTACGAAACTTCTCTTGTCTACGGGCATCCATGGCGATGTCTTCTTCAGCATAGCGGGACAGATCAAGGAATTCCCACTCATAAGCTTCGACAGTCTTATTGCCCTGAGTGAGGTTGCGGAACTGAGTTTTCATCCGGTCCATGATTCCTTGAGTAATATATCGGGCACGGAAAGCAGCCTGGAACTCAGGCCAAGTAACGGTTGTTCCAGCAGGCAGTGTATGTTTGTGGGTGTCCCACCGTTGAGCAGCGGGGCCCTTTAAGAAAAAGGACGAGAAGGCGACAAAGTTGGCAGGGGAGACATTTGCAGACTCCATCTCGTGAGTGATATCGCGAATCCAGTCATCAGCATCCAGTGGCTTCTCAGAGTTGCGGAACTGAGTGGGGTTAAGACGCATAAATTCTGGCAGAGTTATGGAAGGAGGGTTCTGGTTCTGGTTGTTCAGATGCGGGAACTGAGCCATAATCCCAGTCATGAACTAGCGGTTGAGCTCGAACTGTTGCATCATAGCTGCCATATAGTCTAGCGGTGGTGGGCGTTCAGGGGCACGACCACGACTACCTGGTCTAACCATCCTGCTACGTTTCAACAGGGGTAGTTCAGTAAAAGCATTTGTGGGTGTTTAGAGACAAGCATGATGTTGCACGACAATAATTAAGCAGTGTACTAGATACTTAACAGTAGTCAATTAAGACATACAGATCCATACACAGAGTCGGGTACATGCGAATAGCATAATGGCGCAAATTCAAAAGCTAGACATGGTAGGCGGCGCGCGGGCATGCTGTAAGGAAGTACACCACGAGACATAGCAAAGGCTACATCAACATCGGGAAGATCCACTGAAACGGGGTAGCTGCACGTGCGACAACGAATGTTCGTCGCGGAAGGATCCTGCGCTCCATGTGCACTTTGATGCAGAACCCAGTCTCGAGCTGAAAGAAGAGGTCCACGTGGAGGTGCGTGACCTCCAACAGCAGGCCAATCAATACCAGCATACATCTGAGTCCTGCGCGGATAAAGGATGTGCTTCGGATGTATCCCTGCATGAACAGCTGGTAGCAACTCCGTCATAGCATCGTAGAGACGTGTTCGAGTGGCAAACAACTCAACGGCAAGAGCCCAAACAGTGCGATCCAGAGCCTGAGTGCACTGAACCAGAACGTGCGGGTCATATCGATGACGCTCGTACGGGGCACAGATAGCTGTGTAGTATCCAGTAGTATCTCTAGTAGGGGCATGCAGAATGTATCGGAACTCAGAGGCATCCAAGCTAACGCTGGACTCTCCTCGGAGATGTGCGCCAGCAGAGTAGGCGGCATCATGGACTCCCATCTCAATCGTCACGCCGATACCGTGGAAAAGGTGCAGCTCAGTGTCTAAGTCATCGCGCTGATCATAGATACGAACATCAGTATGGTACTGCTCCTGGTTGAACTCGCGGTAATCCTTGTAGACCATGTACTCGGGGTACCAGCGGTAGCCCAGTCTGGTCAGGAGGGCGATCAGGACAGCTGGAAAACCAGGGGCACCACGAGCCCAAGTGCGAAGCATAAGCTGCGTCGTAGGGTGTGGTGGAAACAAATGATCCATCTGAAACAGAGGAAATTTAGGATTGTCAAATGACAACGAGAAGTATAATACAACTCGGAGAGAAAGGTTAAACAAAACAATGGAAAGGAAAATGATTATCAGACTAATCAGATCAATGGTAAGGAATTAAGCACAGATATCCAGCTCTCCGGGTAGACGAGATTTACGAGATCCTAAGTGTTGGCGTTAGTAAAATTCACTTAACCCAAAAGGAAGAGAGATCAGAGTCTCAGAGTAAAGATGAGGAATAAAAGATCGTAATACCACCCAATTGGTGACGTGGGCCAGTAAGCCACACAGCCAAGTTAGTAAAACAGTTTTGGATGACTAGACTCAACTTTGGCCAAGGAGTTGGAAAGGGGGATCCTACAGGCAGTCGGCTCTGATACCAACTTGTGACGCCCCCGGCTCAATCGTGCACTAATCATACACGCAAATGCACACGATCAAGCCTAAGGACTCACGGGAAGATATCACAACACAACTCTAAAACATAAATAAAGGCATACAAGCATTATATTACAAGCCAGGGCCTCGAGGGCTTGAATACATAAGCTTGATGCCAAACAAGCATCAGCGGAAGCGTTAGATATCTGAGTCCAGACATAAGACAGAGATATAAGCCTTTAACAAGGCAGGACAAAACAAAAGCTACGATCGAAAGGCGTAGGCCTCCTGCCTAGGACCCTCCGATCCTACTCCTGGTCGTCGGCCAGCTCGTAGAAGTATCCACCCTCGGGGTAGTAGAAGCGATCGTCGGCGGGGGCAGCTATCTCAGGGGCTCCGTCATCTGGTTGCATCAAATGGATATGGGGGGAAAAGAAAGCAAAGCAACCGTGAGTACTCATCCGAAGTACTCAGCAAGCAAGGATCTACACTACATATGCAACATTATCAAAGAAGGGCTGTATATGTGGACTGGGCTACAGAAATGCCAGAATAGAGAGAAGGCCTAGTCCTATCGAAGACTAGCATCTTCAACGGTCTTGCAGCATTAGAAGAGTGTAGGTTAGTACAGTATAAAGTAGTAGTATCATTAAGTCTCAACCTCACCCAGAGATCCTTTCTCGACTCCCTGCGAGAAAGCAATCCCAGAGCCATACTGTCATCAACCTCGGCCAGAGATCCTTTCTCGACTCCCTACGAGAAAACAATCCTAGAGCCATACTTTACATTTCTCATCACAGGTATCCAGTTCTAGTTATATCGATCGGGATACAAGTCCGAGCGTCCATTACCGAGGATCCGGCTATGCATAGATTAGTTCTTCCCTCCAGGGGTGCACCAACTTACACACCATGCTTGCTTAACTCCGACCGGACACAATTTTTAGGGTCATGCCAAACGACACACCGCAGCCCTACCTAGAGCTCAGCAGAGACGTCCCCGCCGGTCTACAACCTAAGCGCTCAGGGGTCTTGGGCCATCGCCCTGTGCACTCCGGGTCGTTGTGTGCAGGGTGGATACCAGCACCGCCTCGGATGGTCGGCACGATCCGACTGTGCCACAATGCTGAACTGGACATCTGACAGAGCTTTCTGCTGATGCCACGATGCAGAGTACCCATATTTATTCCCGCGTGATGGTTAGTGCTATCGGGCCAGAGGCCCACTCGAATCAAATATCCAAATCGTAGTGTGTTGGCAGTGCGGTAATGTGCAGAGACTCGCGATCGATGTGACCCCGTTGCCCCATCTCGAGGACTTGCAGCAAGGGCCAAGAATGCCCGGCCACGCCTCGTATTCATCACTCGGGCACCGTCCAGGTCAACCCGTCTCGCAAAAGACTGTCGGGAACTCAGGTCCACCTCTACTGGGTGGTACCGCCTGTCCTTCCAGTCCTGCAGTAACAGTAACTCCCTCGGGTCCCCCTCGGGGCTGACCCATTTCTAACAAGGTTCAAGGGTAAAGTCACAGTAACCGTGTGTTCATAACATCAGGGGAATCCGAGGTATCAACCTCGACGGATGCCCACTCGATGTAACCGTCAAGTTGAACTTAGGAGGAATCACCCTCGAGGTCCACACTTGAAGTGTTGCGCGACAGGGTCGTATCGGAAGTGGAGAAGGAGGAATCACCCTCGATGACCACGACCAAATAGCTACTCTACAGAGTTAACATCAGAAGTGCTATACGAGGTATCACCCTCGGCACTCGATGGTAACGCTGCAGTGTCGTACAACTAAGGGGGGTGTTGTGCAGTGCTGGGGTCTGGCTGTCGATCCCGTTGATCGAGTCATCTGATAATCCAGCGGGGCAACTGGGGACAAGTGGGGTCTCTGGTAGGTCTCTACCCAGCCTATACCAAATAGTTTAGGATAAGCAGGTAAGGTTTTAATAGCAGCTTACAATAAATAGGCTATGCATCAGAATAGGTAAAGCAGTAGCAGCAGCAATTCTAATGCAAGCACAAGAGAGAAGAGAATCGGCGATATAGGCATGCTCAAAGGGGGGGGGGTGCTTGCCTGGTTGATCGGCGGCAAAGGCAAGGTCGTCAACGGTGTCGTCGGGCTCCTGAGCTGCGTCAGTCTCGGGAACTACGTCTGTAGCGGGGTCTACCGAGAGGGAAGAGGGGGAGGAAATAGATAAATACACGGCAAACATATGCAACACAGAGCATGCTATGCTAACATGCAGTGCAGGGTTGCCTAAAGACATATCTAAATCATATTAGTTATTTTTAGGATTTAAGTTTGAATTATTAACTGTTATATATGCACTATTCATCTACCGGAAACAGGCTAAAAGTTGTGGGTTCACCTCCGTAGAGGATCCCTACACGAAAACAGATAGAACGGTTGGATTCGTCTCGTCGTTCTGAGCAACTTTCATGTACAAAGTTTTTCGATCTGAGCTACGGATTATTTTATATGAATTTCTAAAGAATTTAGCATTTTCTGGAATTATTTAAATTAATTAAACCAACATTATCTGATGATGTCAGCACAGCGTCAGCAGTCGGCTGACTAGTCAAACTGACCAGTGGGGCCCACCTGTCATAGACAGTGGCTATAACAGAGCTTATTTAAAACTAACAGGGGTTAATTAGCAATTTGGGCCCCACATGTCAGTGGCTGGTTAGTGCTTAGATTAATTAACAGATTAATTAGCAGTTTAATTAATTTATAAAAAATAATTAAACTATAGTGGGGTCCACATGTCACTGGCCCACGCTGCCCTGTCAGCGGGGTTGACCCAGTCAACCCTGACTGGTGGACCCGCAGGGCCCACGGGCAGTGGCACAGAGGCAGGCCCCATCGGTGCCAGGTCAGCGCCGGCCACCGGAGACGCGCCGGCGAGTTCTCCCGCGGCGGCCGAACTCCGACGAGCTCGAAAACGCACTGTGGGGCACCATTTAGCGCGGGGTCGGGCTCTCTGGAACGGGCGTTTCGAGCCGCGTCCACTAGCGGTGGTCTCAGTGATTGAGGCAGCCAGAATCGGCGACGGCGACGACGGCAAGCGGCGGCGGCTTCGGGTGGCGTTTGGGTTCGGCGCTATGATGCGCGCGCGGGCGAAATAAACGGCTAGGTGCGGTATACGCGGGGCGGCCAGGCCGATGAGCAGCAGCGCGCGACCAAATGGTCGCCGAAACAACGCCGGCGACATGCTCCGCAGCGGAGGGCTCGGCACGATGGGGGGTGGTAGCTATGGCACCGAGGGAGAGCGCAGAGAGAGAGGGAGGAGGACGGGGTGCTCACGGTGGTCCTGTAGGCGTGCAAAGGTGGGCTCGGGGTAGCGCGACGGCGGCGAATCGTGACGGCGATCACCGGCGCCCTAAGCTTGAAGACGAGCTCGTGCGCGATGAGGCAGGGGATTCCAGCTCCGGTTCGAGGCAGCAGGCGAAGCAGCGAGGGACGGCGGGACGATCTGGCACTGCTGCGAGGCGCAGGGGCGACGGTGGCCGCGCATATCAGAAGGCCGAGGCCATTGCGGCGCTCGGAGGGAGGAGGCAGGGAGGAAGGAGAGGGGAAAGTGAGCGAGGGAGACGCCAGGGGGTCGCGGGGCCTCGACCTTATCCCTCATGCGGGCGCGGCAACGCGCTGTCGAGCCAGCGAGCAGGGGGGGCCAGAGCGCGGCGTGCGGGCGCGGTGAACAGAGAAGGTAGGGGACGGCGGCAGGCGGGCTGGGCCTCCCTGTAGCCACTTATTCCCAGGCATATGGGCCCTTTTTCCTTTTCTTCTATTTTCCTTTTTCTGTTTTCTTCTTTTATTTCTATTTTGCAAATAGTTTAGCCACCAATTAAGTTTTGCAAAATATGTGACTTAGCCCATTAAATATGGTGCATTATTTGCCACTGCCAGAAAATGGTTTGAAGTCCATATCTTTTCATTTGGATTTTTATTAAATGAATATGGATTAAATATCTCTGTTTTGTTGCTGTTAGAGGCACATAATTAATTTAGTATATGTTTATTATAATTTTAGAATTGTCTCTGGATTATTTACAATATTATGAACATTTTAGTTCCTGGATTTGAACAACTTTTATTTTTCTCTTTAAATTAATTTGGAAGTTTGAATTATGAGTTTGAAATGCATTATGATGCAATTGATGAATAGGCACTGTTAAACTTGCTGACATGGCATTAACTAAGGGTGATCACTGTGGTTAGTTACATGGGGTGTTACAGAGTCCACGGAGGGCTCCACCCACAAAGGGTCCACGAAGAAACAACCTTGTCTATCCCACCATGGCCATCGCCCATGAAGGACTTGCCTCACTCGGGTAGATCTTCACGAAGTAGGTGATCTCTTTGCCCATACAATCTTCTTGGTTCAACTCCACAATCTTATCGGAGGCTCCCAAGCAACACCTAACCAATCTAGGAGACACCACTCTCCAAAAGGTAATAAATGGTGTGTTGATGATGAACTCCTTGCTCTTGTGCTTCAAATGATAGTCTCCCCAACACTCAGCTCTCTCTCACAGATTTGGATATGGTGGAAAGATGATTTGAGTGGAAAGCAACTTGGGGAAGGCTAGAAATCAAGAATCTTGTGGTAGGATTGGAATATCTTGATCTCAACACATGAGTAGGTGGTTCTCTCTCAGAAAATGTATGCTGGAAGTGTAGGCACGATCTGATGGCTCTCTAACAAATGGAGATGGGGGTGGAGGGTATATATAGCCTCCACACAAAATCCAACCGTTACACACATTTGACCGAACTCGGTCAGACCGAATAGAAGAACTCGGTGAGACCGATTTAGTTCAAAACATGAACGTTAGGAATCTCGGTGGGACCGACTGGAACAACTCGGTGGGACCGATGTGCTAGGGCTTAGGGCAAAACATCAACTCGGTGGCACCGATTGCATCAACTCGGTGAGACCGAAGTGAAGCAATAAGGTAACAGAGAAAATGTCAAGCCAACTCGGTGAGACCGATCGCTATTTCGGTGAGACCGAAATAATTGCAACAAGCAACAGAGTATTGGCAAAGCCATCTTGGTGAGACCGAGATCCGTATCAGTGTGACCAAACTGTTAGGGTTTCTGGCAGTGGCTATGTCATATGAACTCGGTGGCTCCGGATAGGATGATTTGGTGGGGCCGAGTTTAACTTTGGGTTTTGGACATATTTGGAATGAGAAAGTGGTTCAGGGCTTTGGAGAAATATCACTAAGCACTTTGAGGAAGCAAGCCATTAAGCAACACCTCATCCCCTTTTAATAGTATTGGCTTTCCTATGGACTCAATGTGATCTTGGATCACTAAAATAGAAATGAAGAGTCTTGAGCTTTTGCCAATACGTGTCCTTAACATTTTGAGGGGTCCACATCTCTAGTCCATGCCATGCCATTCATTGAACTTTCTGAAATATTAAACTTGAATGATCATTAGTTCAATGAGCTATATGTTGTTATGAATTACAAAAACCACCCGGGGATTAGTTGCACTTTCACTTTGTTTCATGCTTGGAACAGTTAGTTGCTATCTAGACCTGAATATTTGCACTTAAGTTATATGTGTATTTGGCACTTAAGTTATGTGAGAATTTGGCACTTAAGTTATGTGTGATGATGATGATTGTGATAGGCTAATGATTGTGTTATGCTAATGATTATGCCATGCTGATGATTGAGGTATGTGTGGATTTGGCACTTCAGTTATTTGAGAATTTGGCACGTAAGTTATGTGTGATGATGATGATTTAGTTATTCAATTGGGTAATTTTGGGTGGCAAGCTATCGACCGAACCCTAATTCACTCAATGTGGCCATTTTTGGGTGGCAAGGCATCGACCAAACCATAATTCACTCAATTAGGTCACTTTTGGTGGCAAAGCATCGACCAAACCATAATTCACTCAATTAGGTCATTTTGGGTGGCTAGGCATTGACCAAACCCTAATTCGCTAATTTCGGTCATTTTTGGGTGGCTAGCTATCGACCAAACTCTAATTCACTCAATTAGGTCATTTTGGGTGGCTAGGCATCGTCTAAACCATAATTCACTCAATTATGTCATTTTGGGTGGCTAGGCATCGATCAAACCCTAATTCACTAAATTGGGTCATTTTTGGGTGGCTAGCTATCGACCAAACCCTAATTCGCTCAATTAGGTCATTTTTGGTGGCTAGGCATCGACCAAACCATAATCCACTGAATTAGGTCATTTTGGGTGGCTAGACATCGACCAAACCCGAATTCACTAAATTGGGTCATTTTCGGGTGGCTAGCTATATATCAACCAAACCCTAATGCACTCAATTAGGTCATTTTTGGTTGCAAGGCATGGAGCAAACCATAATTCACTCAATTATGTCATTTTGGGTGGCTAGGCATCGACCAAACCCTAATTCACTAAATTGGGTCATTTTTGGGTAGCAAGCTATCGACCAAACCCCAATTCACTCATTTTGGGTCATTTGGGTGGCAAGCTATTGACCAAACCCTAATTCACTCATTTAGCGTCATTTGGGTGGTAAGCTATCGACCAAACCCTAATTCACTCAATTAGGTCTTTTTTGGTGGCAAGGCATCGACCTAACCCTAATTCACTCATTGGGGGTAATTTTCGGTGGCTAGGCATCGACCTAACCCAAATTCACTCAATTTGGTCAGTTTTGGTGGCAAGGCATCGAACCCTAGTTCACTCATTTGGGGTCATTTGGGTGGCAAGCTATCGACCAAACCGTAATTCACTCAGTGTGATCATTTTTGGTGGCATGACATCAAACTAACCCTAATTCACTCAATTGGTTATTTTGGGTGGCAGGCTATCAGTTTGGTCACTTTTCACCATACATAACATAGATGAAATCACTCATCCACTCATTCATATAGATAGATCATTAACTCATTCATACATGGATAGATCATAAACTCATTCAATACATCCATAGATAGATCCTTCACTCATTCATAGAAAGATCAAATAACCAATTAATACAATGCATGACTCACTCATTCATACATAGATAGATCAGAGAGGCATAGATAGATGGATATATATATATATATATATATATATATATATATATATATATATATATATATATATATATATATATATATATATATAACAGCTGACAAACATAACAGATAAGCGGCAGTTTCATGGGTACAAAATTCTCATCCACCTCTTCCTAGTGACTTGAAAGGGATGAAGGTTGGCCCTCCACCTTGCCTAGTAGATGATATTATCATCACTAGGACTTGTGCCAATGGGGAAGGCCTCCAGGAACTGCTCCTTGTCCTTGCGGTTGCATGCTGCCAAGATCATCTCAGCCAGCCGGCGGTGATACTCCGGAGTGTATCTTGTTGCCGCCAGTGGCCTTCTCCCCCCTTCTGTGTTGCTGCTCTTCTGGCCTCTCTCTACATGTCTCCCCTGGCCACACCCTCTTCTTCATCTATGATCTCTCTGTTGGGAAACGTAGTAGAAAACAAAAAAAAATTGCCCTACGAACACCCAAGAACAATATGAAGATGCATATCGGGTTTGGATCAATGATCGTTACCGACTCCAGAGTGCAACGGAAGTAGACAAGTCGGTGTAGATCATACTTAGAGTCCCTTGAACATCGATGAACATCCCGCGAACCGCCCTCGAACGATCCCTCGAACGAATGACCGAAAGCACAGCCTCTGTACTTGGTTGCAAGCGTACAAACTTCACGATCCGGCAGCGCTTCACCGTCCAGAGCTAATTCTTGCCAGAGAATTAGAGGGAGGAGATTAGAACCACACGAGGCTTCTAATTATGAGTATTAGAGGTGGCAAGGGCTAGCTCTAATTAGTCAACTAGGATCAACTAGAACTAGAAGTAGATAACCTAGAGGAGGCTCCAAAACTTATATATCATAGGGTGGAAATCCTCTAGTATATATAGGTTTAGGGGAGAGGAGGGGCAGCCACCAAGGGGGAAGGAGCGCCAGTCTAGGGGGGGGGGAGTTGGACTCCTACCCCTAGTAGGATTCGGCCTCCCATAGTAGGAAAGGGGGCGCCTCCCTATTGGGCCCTTGTGGCCCAATTCCTTCTCCACCTCTTGGCCTTATTAGGCCCATTGATATTTAATTAAATATATTTTTGTTCTAAACATTTTTAGAGCATTATATATATATATATAATTTAACATCCCTGAAAACATTTTCCACATATATATAATTAATCGGTAATACCCGATATTCACCGAAACCCTTCTGGTGACTCCGAAACGCTTCCAGAACCTCTCGGAAATATCCGGATATTAATGATACAATTCCAAAAATATATTCTGATTAATCCAGTACCATTAACACTCAGAAGATCGTGATTACCTTAAACTTGTGACCCCGTAGGTTCGGTAAATCATAGACATGAACGAAACCCCTTCGTTCAATGACCGATAGCGGAACCATGGACATCCATATCGGTCCCTATGATTACACGAATGATATTCAAGTGAACCTTTGCTTGTCATGTGATTTTCCCTTTGCTTCGTGATACTTTACAAAACCCGGTGTGCATCGGTATCCTCCTGAGTCATCACCATGCTCACTATACCGTTGTTCCCGTTACCGATTTTGTTCTTCTTTCTCGTTAACATGTTCCGGCATCCCCGTGACATAGTCACCTGTGTCTAGACACACGATGATGGATGCCGTCACATCGAGAGGGTCCTAAGAATATCTCTCCATCGCCGGAGGAGCAAATCCCACTCTCGAGCTATCCGGTCACTTGTCAAACTTTCCGGTGAGCCTGAAAGTTGTTGTTATGATCACCTTGTTACAAATGACATTTGAGCAACCCCAAAGTTCACTGTCTGGTAGGAAGTGACCGAGACACTCTCATGGTCTGAGGAACAGAAACACATGCTAACACCCTGTGTTATAACAGATGATTTCAGACGATATAATCACAAAGTATAACAGACAAGTATTGGTTTGATTGAATATGATCGTTCTTCTAACGTTATACCCTTAATGTTGTTTTAGGACTATCGTTACACTTAATGATATCCTAATATCCAGAAAACGTGATCACGAACAACACTTGAGCCAGTCTTAGAGGCGAGACTGGGAACCTATTGTTAACCATTTATCATTTCACACGTGCATATGAGTTTTCCACTGAATTGCATATTCCAGGATCATAGCAGTTATATCATGAAATATAAAATCTTAATTATGCATAACAAAAATATAATAATACAATATTATTGCCTCTAAGGCATATTTCCAACACTCTCAAGGATCCATGCCCACAAACCCAGGGATCCAGGGATTTCTCTGGCGGTTATAGGTAGGAGAAGGCAGGGATTTGGGTTTGAGTAGGGTTTCTGCCAAGGGTGGGTTTTACAGATTGACAATGGCTGCTGGTAGGCAGACTCAAACGTTGGATAACAGCGTAGTAGTAGGCCCACATTGGATACATGAGGGTTTTAGGCCCACAATAAAATAAAATAGCAGAGCATAAGTAGATACAGGAAAACAACTTGAACTAATAAAGCAGTTCTTCACTGCATTACTTAAGATAGGTTCTCAATAGTACCAACACTTAGCATAGGTTCTTAACAGTAACATCTACCATCACTCCACTTACCATAACTTAAGCCGTTCATATAGGGCTACACAAAATATACACCTACCACCATCAATTTGCAAGGCCTGTTATATATATATAGGCCAACTTACTTACTTATCCACCATCGTGCAGATCTTCAAGCCTCTAGTATGGCCTTGATTTGCTCAAGCTTTTCCATGCTCCCATGGTCGGCATTGAGCAGACCAGCAACAACTTTCTCTAGCTCTTTTTTCTCTTGTGCAAGAAGATCCATGTCCATCTTGATCTCTTTCATAGCCTTCCTAGTGTTGTGAATTATGTCTGCCTGGACCTGAAGGATACACTTCTGCTCCTTTGCTAGCCTAAGCTTCTCCATCTTCACCTCCATCCCTAGCTCTTCTTCTTCTTCTCAAATTTCTCGGCATCCATTGCTTTCTGGTAGTCCACCTTGCCAACACCATCCTGCCAGTCAAACAACTTGGTAACATCATCAACCATTTTATGATACTCACTGCTGAGATGATTCTTTTCCTTCATCAGCTTGGCTAGCTCATCCTCATATCCATGCCTGTCTTGAATCCTGCCAAGGTTTTGCTCATGGAACATTTCCCACGGCTTGATGAGGTGGTTCTTAAGTATATCATGCCAGGCAGGATCAACTCACTTAACTACGCCATAGTTGACACCTCCCACTCCAATCAAAGAACATGTAACAAATAATGATGTTCAGACAGACAACACATATATAAGATGTTCAGACATTCAAAAATGAATTTAGTTGAAGCAAAGTATATATATAAGGAAATGTATACATTCATAACTAAATTCAGTGGAAGGGTTTGTACTACCAACAACACAGAATTTGGCCAACAATGTGATTGGCATAGAGCATTTGCCAACTAATCCTATATACCTAAGAGATTAATCCCCACTATAGGTAATTATCTCAACATGTAGCCTATCCAACTCAGCAACCTGCCACATCAGCAACTCCTAAGGGGCATGATGCTACATCGATCGTTTCGTTAACAACGTATAGGACAACCCTAAAAAAACGGCGTACAGAATAGACCCAAGAACTATCTTTCGTTTCCCTCAATCAAAAAAAAAAGAAGAAGCACTATCTTCCGTTATCAGCGCTCATTTGTTTCCAGCCACAAATCACGGACTCCGCTACAATGAAGTGAATGCACCCTCACTAGTTTCCTGTAAACTGCGGACTTTATTTATCCCTAAAAAACAATGATCCCTGCTCCGTCAAACCGCAATATATTCCCCTATCTACAGCAGCAGGGCGCTGCACGGATGGGTGCTGATCTCTGCATAAGGGCATTCCTCCGGCATGACTGCCGATCGCAAGCCTTCGCAGCTCTCTAGAATTCTATCGGGCTACGTTCATGTTGCTGGCATGTACACTACATGGTCTGCCATCTCTGCGTCTTTTCTGGCCAAGGTAGTGGCGTCGCCGCTGGGGAAGTTGGTTCCGCTCGGTTCCACCAGAACCGGTCCGGCTGCTAGGAAGATTGGAGTCCTGAGCTGGCTTTATTTTTGGCCGAACAGGGCACTCCTCAGCTGATTACTGCAACAATGGTAGCCCTTTTTTTCCAAGCTCAGTTCCTTACAGCTGGGGAGGGAAGCCGACCAGGGTACTGCTTTGTTTTGATTATGAGTTTGCAAGTAGGGATGGTGAACTTTGGAGTACGGTGAGTCGGTGACTAAAGGATTATTGGACTTCCTTCTGCCTTCTCTATTCTCCAGGGAACAATGGAGGCGATCGGCTCTTGCAATTAATCAGCAGAGCTACTCCATGTTCATTGTCTCCACTGTAGTTGGTTAGCCTGCCTGTGCTCCCGATCTAAATCTCAACTGCCATGGGTGAGCCATCCCTTTCGTCTTCTCCACCTTCTCTATGACATGCACCTATCTCCAATGTGAGCTTAGTTTTTGATTTGTAAGTGCCACCATATTAAGTCAACATGCTGGCAGGTTATCCAATCTCAATGAGCTGATAGCAGATGAAGCTGGATGGGATGAATCTGGAGCCCTCAGTGTTCGCCGGTGCCTATTTACATTCTCTCATGTATCAGGTTAGTCCATATTCCCCCAACTAATGTCTTGCTGCTTTACCGCCATAATATTCTGCAGGTTCTGATAACATTATGCATATATCCATAGTTCCATGTCTCATGTTAACAAGGAACACGGTAATCCCAATGATTTTTAACTTGATGTGCCCTGCTACGGACATCTATAAGTAACCTCTATCTCTTCCGATATATACTTGTTAGAGATCTTGATGTATACACACAAAAAAGGGGCACTGGATTCACTGAAACCCCATCGTAAAAAAAGTTACTAAAATCTTGCATGATCTGTATTTTTTTGCAAGCTTCCGGTGAACAGATTGTAAACATAGTGTGATTGTTCTTTTTTGGAATAAGAACATTTCTATCCCTAACCTTTTCCACTAATTGGGACCTTATATGATTAGCGAATGTACATGTACATGCACATGTACATCTATTATTGATATTATGTTCAAATTATATTTGTTAATATTTAATCCAAATTGCTCACACTATGAATGTCTCAACAACGCACGGGGTATTATCTAGTATCAATAACACTTGTGCACTGTAATGCCAATATATACTATCCGGTAGGGCATATAACATATAATCAATCTATGACTATCCTGCTGCACATACTTCTGCTACATATGCCATTTAATCTATCCAGTTATCCAATTAGCAATTACTTCAGCTAGCAATGAACTACTACATAAACAAAACAACTGCTGCTTACTCACTTGAACAGAGCATCCATAAAACCTCCTTTCAGTGTTAGCACCTTCAAAAGCAACACACTTCTTGGGAATCATCTGGTGCAGCATGCACTTGGGAACTTCCTCCATGGGAGCACCACAAAACAGTGGCTCAGGGATGGTGTCAGGTGTCTCCTACATACAATACAAGCTAAAGCAGACAAGGAATACATCCAATAGTTGCAGATCCATCAAGCACTGGCTCAACCAAAGAATCTATCCATAGTTGCAGATCCTCAACCCTAATTCCAAAATCGAGTGAACCCTAACCCTAAGCCCAAGTAATGGTAGGGGGAGGAGTATGCTTACAAAGTACTCCATATCCATCAAGTTGCCCCCCATGTTGTCATCGTCAGAGCTCTCTTCCCCATCCTTCCACTAAGGCATCCTGGCCGGCGACAAGCAACTGCGGTGGTCGGCGACGATGGCGAGCTCGGGCAGGGGAGAATAGAGATAGGGAGAGAGTGGGAGCAAGTGTGTGCGAGTGAGAGAGAGTGAGCTGGCTCGAGCTTTTTGACCTGGTCGGAATGGGTGCGCCCTAACGGCCGTTAGCACGCGCGCCATCAGCCAGGAGTCGACGTGGACCTGAAATACGGGCCCTCCCTGTCATAACGATGCTTAAATTTTAACTGTTCGGTGACTAGTGTTTTTTGGAACTCCGCCTATGTTGTCTCAATATAGCCGGTCCCAAGCCCGGGTAAAGGAGGAGGGTTGTGATAGGCTTGGCGAGCCAACGTAAAAACATAGCCACTCTTATGGAGATGAAACCCAAAAGATTTTCATTGGGGCGTAACCCTCTCAGTGACGCGCCACATCGGAACCCGGGTGTGATGGCAAATGGGCAAGGGCCGGGCAGTCACCCCCCTGGTGGTGCACTGTATCTTGATCCGGATACGGTGGCAAGTGAGCGAGGATCAGGTCGTCGCATCCTTAGTGGCGCGCTACATCAGCGCCCGGATGTAGTGGAAAATGAGCAACGGTCTTCGCATTTGACTCGACGAGTGCGAAGGGTAAGGAAGCTAGCCGAGCCTAAGAGGATTCGCTTAGGTAGCTGGAACGTAGGGTCTCTAACAGGGATGCTTCGGGAGCTAGTTGATGCAGCGGTGAGGAGAGGTGTTGATATCCTTTGCGTCCAAGAAACCAAATGGAGGGGACAGAAGGCGAAGGAGGTGGAGGATACCGGCTTCAAGCTGTGGTACACGGGGACGGCTGCAAACAGAAATGGCGTAGGCATATTGATAAACAAGAGCCTAAAGTATGGAGTGGTAGACGTCAAGAGACGTGGGGACCGGATTATCCTGGTCAAGCTGGTAGTTGGGGACTTAGTTCTCAATGTTATCAGCGCGTATGCCCCGCAAGTAGGCCACAATGAGAACACCAAGAGGGAGTTCTGGGAAGGCCTGGAAGACATGGTTAGGAGTGTACCGATTGGCGAGAAGCTCTTCATAGGAGGAGACCTCAATGGCCACGTGGGTACATCTAACACAGGTTTTGAAGCGGCGCATGGGGGCTTTGGTTGTGGCATCAGGAATCAAGAAGGAGAATATGTCTTAAGCTTTGCTCTAGCCTACGACATGATTGTAGCTAACACCCTCTTTAGAAAGAGGGAATCACATCTGGTGACTTTTAGTAGTGGTCAACACTCTAGCCAGATCGATTTCATCCTCTCGAGAAGAGAAGACAGGCGTGCGTGCCTAGACTATAAGGTGATGCCTGGAGAGAGTGTTGTACCCCAGCATAAGCTGGTGGTTGCTGACTTCCGCTTTCGGATTCGTGTCCAGCGGGATAAGCGTGCCAAAGTTGCTAGAACGAAGTGGTGGAAGCTCAAGGGGGTGGTAGCTCAGGCGTTCAAGGAGAGGGTCATTAAGGAGGGCCCTTGGGAGGAAGGAGGGGATGCGGACAATGTGTCGATGAAGATGGCGACTTGCATTCGTAAGGTGGCCTCAGAGGAGTTTGGAGTGTCTAAGGGAAGGAGAAGCGAAGATAAGGGTACCTGGTGGTGGAATGATGATGTCCATAAGGCGATTAAAGAGAAGAAAGATTGCTTTAGACGCCTATACCTGGATAGGAGTGTAGACAACATAGAGAAGTACAAGATGGCGAAGAAGGCCGCAAGGCGAGCTGTCAGTGAAGCAAGGGGCCGGGCATATGAGGACCTCTACCAACGGTTAGGCACGAAGGAAGGCGAAAGGGACATCTATAAGATGGCCAAGATCCGAGAGAGGAAGATGAGGGATATTGGCCAAGTCAAATGCATCAAGGACGGAGCAGACCAACTCTTGGTGAAGGACGAGGAGATTAAGCATAGATGGCGGGAGTACTTCGACAAGCTGTTCAATGGGGAGAATGAGAGTTCTACCATTGAACTGGACGACTCCTTTGATGAGACCAGCATGCATTTTGTGCGGCGAATCCAGGAGTCTAAGGTCAAGGAGGCTTTAAAAAGGATGAAAGGAGGCAAGGCGATGGGTCCTGATTGTATCCCCATTGAGGTGTGGAAAGGCCTCGAGGACATAGCGATAGTATGGCTAACCAAGCTTTTTAACCTCATTTTTCGGGCAAACAAGATGCCAGAAGAATGGAGACGGAGTATATTATTACCAATCTTCAAGAACAAGGGGGATGTTCAGAGTTGTACTAATTACCGTGGAATTAAGCTGATGAGCCATATAATGAAGCTATGGGAGAGAGTCATTGAGCACTGCTTAAGAAGAATGACAAGCGTGAACAAAAATCAGTTTGGTTTCATGCCTAGGAGGTCGACCATGGAAGCCATTTTCTTGGTACGACAACTTATGGAGAGATACAGGGAGCAAAAGAAGGACTTGCATATGGTGTTCATTAACTTGGAGAAGGCCTATGATAAGATACCGCAGAATGTCATGTGGTGGGCCTTGGAGAAACACAAAGTCCCAGCAAAGTACATTACCCTCATCAAGGACATGTACGATAATGTTGTGACAAGTGTTTGAACAAGTGATGTCGAGACTGATGACTTCCCGATTAAGATAGGACTGCATCAGGGGTCAGCTTTGAGCCCTTATCTCTTTGCCTTGGTGATGGATGAGGTCACAAGGGATATACAAGGAGATATCCCATGGTGTATGCTCTTTGTGGATGATGTGGTGCTAGTTGACGATAGTCGGACGGGGGTAAATAGGAAGTTAGAGTTATGGAGACAAACCTTGGAATCGAAAGGGTTTAGGCTTAGTAGATCTAAAACCGAGTACATGATGTGCGGTTTTAGTGCTACTAGGTGTGAGGAGAAGGAGGTTAGCCTTGATGGGCAGGTGGTACCTCAAAAGGACACCTTTCGATATTTGGGGTCAATGCTGCAGGAGGATGGGGGTATTGATGAAGATGTGAACCATCGAATCAAAGCCGGATGGATGAAGTGGCGCCAAGCTTCTGACATTCTCTGTGACAAGAGAGTGCCACAAAAGCTAAAAGGCAAGTTCTACAGGACAGCGGTTCGACCTGCAATGTTGTATGGCATTGAGTGTTGGCCAACTAAAAGGCGACATGTTGAACAGTTAGGTGCACTAGTGTAGAATCGGGCTTTAGTCCCGGTTCGTAAGGACCTTTAGTGCCGATTCTGCAACCGGCACTAAAGGGTGGAGACTAAAGCCCCCCCCCCTTTAGTGCCGGTTCGTCACGAACTGGGACCAAAGGCCCACCACATGGCACGAGCCCGCGCCGGGGGGCTGGGGGCCTTTAGTCCCGGTTGCACCAACCGGGACTAAAAGGTTTAGGGGTTTATTGTTTATTGTTTATTTTTCCTTTTAATTTTGTGTTTTCCATTTAATTATTTTTTATTTCAAACATATTTTACGCTACTACATACTGTACACGTTATGCATATATATAAATAGAATTTCTCGTAGAACCGATCATATATATATCATCGAATTTCTCGTACGACCATTGACATACACACACACACACACACACACACACACACACACACACACACACATATATATATATATATATATATATTTCTCCTACAATTTGCAGATGATTACATGGAGGCATTAAAGCTTGTAATGGTATTCTCCTTTGGGATCTATGACCTGGTCGAGCAAAAATCCCGCTATTTCCTCTTGAATTGCTCGTACGCGATCCTTTGGTAGGAGCTTATCCCTCATCTCCATCATCTTTAAAGAAGGAAATCAATATGAATGTATTAGTTGTGTGTATATATATTAGATAATGATGTAAAAATTGTGAATAGTGTTCTGGCAAACGTACCCAAAGATGTCTTGCATCTTTGCTCCTTTCGGACGTCATCATGCGAATGTTCTCGCAAACGTAGTATGCACATAAATTTTTTCCCGGCGCCTGCCTCAAGGTCTTTACGAGAATAGAATTCAATCAGATAATAATTAATCAATCATGATAATGGTATTGAAACTAGAATTAAAGAGATGCACGGACGTAGCTAGCTGGTACTACTTAATTAATTACCTTGGGTCGCACCCATTTCAGCTTTTGTTTCCATTCGCCTTCAACCTGTTTGATGAACTTTTCTCAAGCCCTGCCCGCCGGCAAAGAAAATAAATAAAGGAGTTATTAATTAGTTGATATCAGGAAATGAACTAAAGAGGCCGATATAGTGCGATAATGATTGAAATTACCTGTCGACCATCCCCTTCACGATTAAGTATTCATTAGTATCTTTATATAGTGAGTCCAGTACTTGAATTTGTCCCTCGTCAACTTCAATGATTAACAAGATCCAGTGGAAACTGCATGCGCACACGTTTGTATAATTAAGCGGGCATGTGCATAACTCATCAACTACACTTATTAACATCTAGTAAGCAAAAACAGAATTTGTAGTACAAGACAGTGTCACTCACCCGAAGTTGTAAGGAAGTAGTATTTCTGGTTGGGTATTTAGTCGCTTCAAGAACTCTAGCAAGCTTCTCTCTGTGTCTTTTCGATCCCATTCACGTGACCATGTCTCTTGATTAATGGTATTTGGGTCAATGAACCCAATGCCATAGCGTCCAGCTCTTTTCATTTCATACATCTTCATTCTGCATAATACCACAGAAAAGAATATAGTGAGGATAATTATAGGTAATGAACGAGCACTACAGCTAGCTAGAGACTTAAATTACAGAAAGAAATCACTTACAGACAATAGCAACTGACGATAGATTTGTCGAGTGCGTCTTGATTGAATAACCGAAACATTTCTTCAAACTCAATCCACAAATCTTTTGCATGGAAGTAATGCTCTGCCTTGACTTTCACCATGAGGGACTCTTGATTGGTCTTTACTTCTCTCAGGTACCATTCATGCAATTGATACATTCTCGTTGATAGAAGCGGGATCTCCTTAGGCTTGACCAGAGGTTGCCCGCGGACAAATTTCCATTTTAATTCCTCCTCTGTAAACATTTGGAATTCCTCGATGCCTAGGAGTTGTTCAACAGTGACACCGGCCTCTTCAGCCTGCCTTCTATGATCGTCGGTTATTACCAGCTGATCGGCGGTACTCCCATGTGGTTGTACAATGAGCGGGGGGATCGGTTGCACTGCTTGTTCTCCCAGCTGGGGAACAGTTTTCCCGCTTTTTTTGCCAACTGCTTGGCTCGAGCTCGAGCTCGACTCCTCTTTTTGTGCAAGAAATGACTTCTTGATAGAGCGCACATAGTCTGAGTCCCTATGCTTGACAGCTGGTTGAGCATTATCAATAAAGTGTTGTATGACATGCTCAGGTACTTTCTCCTTCGGCGGCGGGGGCGGTTTCGGTCCAAAATGGGCCTTCACTTGGGCAGCCACATCGGCGTTGTTTTCCTCCTCAGTCAGGTGGTAAGGAAACTTCGGAAGAGGCTTGAGGCTTGGACCATATTTGTATTTCTTGCCTCCTTTTGTACCGCTAGCCGCCGTAGCTGCGGCGCCTCTCTTCCGTTGTTGCTGAGGCGACGGAGCCCTCTAAGGCGGCGAAGACGGCTGACACGGTGCCTGACTTGGAGGAGGAGTCGGCTGACGCGGTGCCGGACTTGGAGGAGGAGGAGTCAGCTAACGCGGTGCTGGACTTGAAGGAGGAGGAGTCGACTGACGCGGAGCCAGACTTGGAGGAGCAGGAGTCGACTGACGCGGCGCCGGACTTGGACGAGGAGGAGTCGGCTGACGCGGTGGCAGACTTGTTGCAGCAGGAGTCGGTGGCCTTGAAAAGACGATGCAATCCTTTTTCCATAGAATGATATGATGTATGGACTCTCCCAGTGTGCGCTCCTCTTCTCCAGGAATATCAAGCTCTAGCTCGTAATATCCTGACATCAGTTCATCAACCCCGACAGGAGCATAGCCAGCAGGAATCGAATTGCAATGGAAGGTTGCTTCAGGGGGATTTGTTAAAGCATAGGCGTCCGCCACCTTCATGGATATGTTCTTCACTTTCATGTGTAGCTCACAAGCAATCCTATCTTTGATATCATCCACGGGGTATCTATCCAGCAGTGCATCATCACCCGGGGCGGAACCCACGTTGCTTCTCGGCATGGATGGGACGGTGCTATCCAATGCTGGATCTGCTTGCTTCTGCCGCTGAGACGCCCTTCCCTGGCTAAGTGAGTCGATCTGCTCCTGCTGCCGGATGAAAGCGCGTTCCAACTCCGCACCCTTTGATTCTAAGATGCGAAGGCAGTCTGCTTCCTCCCTCCTCTGCTCCTCCTCCAGCTTCCTCTTTTCCTCCTCCTGCTGCCTCTTTCTCGCACGGCTTCTGTAAGTGTCGTTCCAATCCGCAAACCCCTCAAACCATGGAACAACGCCTTTGCCTCGTGTTCTTCCCGGGTGTTCAGGATTTTTCAATGCGCGCGTAAGCTCGTTGTTCTCTCTATTGGGCGTGAACACCCCCGTTCGAGCCTCTTCTATTGCAACAAGTAAACTGTCGGTGGCTCCTTTAAGACATGCCCGCTCCAAAACCAGCCCTGTCTTTGGGTCCAACTTCCCCCCATGCGCATAAAACCAAGTCCTGCACCTGGGGGCCAGCTCAATGTAACTGGACTGACCCCTGCAGTAATCATCTCTTGCTCAGCAATATCCCACTTAGGCCGGGCCACCTCGTAACCACCTGGCCCCAGATTATGGTGCCACTGCTTTTTCGCAGCATTAATCTTGTTTATTCTCGACCATTCCTGAGCTACTTCCGATTCCTTGAACTTCACAAAAGCGTCCCAGTGATCTCTTGCCTTCTCCAGTGTTCCCTTGAATTCTGGAGCCTGCTTTCCTGCTTTGACGTACGCGGCCCATATATTTTTCTTGTGGTTGTTGAATGCTATCGCCATCTTCTTAAGAGCACTGTTCTTGACTTTCTCCAGATCTGCATCTGTCAAATGATCTGGTAGGGTGAAATGTGACATGAGCGGTTCCCAAAGCAGATCTTTTGCTCTTTGGTCGACAAAAGTAACATCTGGATCTCCCTTTGCTGGCTTTTTCCATTCTTGAACAAAGATCAGGATTTGGTCCCTGACAATAACTCCGCATTGACGAATGAACTTATTCGCATTCTTCTTAGGTTCAAGCGGTTTGCCATTAGGTTTGATGGCTTCGATGTTGTACTTTACGCCAGCCTTCAACTTTTTGGCCGGGCCTTGAACTGTCCTGCTGCTTGTAGAAGATTTGCTCGATCCGGAGGGCTAAAAGAATAAAGATCGATTCGTTAATATATATACAAATCAATTAAAACATGTGATGATCACCAGATGCCTTATATAAATATACCTCGCCAGTCTTTGTTTTTGAAGAACAACATTTCCTTTGTCGTCATTGTTCTGGACTTCATCTATTCGTTTGTCTTCATCAAATATCATACCCTCACCGGTATTGTTCAGATATTGCGAGCCGTCATCTTCTTCATTCACATCTGGGCTCGGGCAGCGTATGATGTCGAACATAGTCTCTTCTCCTTCTCTGCCGGTATTGTCCATAACTTTTATTTAACTAATCCAGAAGAAAGATAAAACAATTTAGTTTTCAAATTAGAATGCATGCATGCAATCAATAAGGAAAAACTGAATCATAGTAGATAATATATATACATCTCGAATAATCCAGATAATATGCATCGTCGAATATAATCTCGAATACATCGTTTGGAATATTATCGAATAATATAATCTCGAATACATCATCTCGAATATTATCGAATATAATCTCGAATACATCTAGAGTATTATCACTAATACATCTCGAATATGATCATATATATAACATCACTAGCTAACATTACTCGCGGTGGACACCCAAAGAGAAGGAACGATCACGGGATCATAGCTCGGGTGAGATCCCTGAAGAACCTGCCAGGTATTGGAGAAGCTGACGTCCAACGCAACCATGTAGCGACGGACGTGCTCGTCCTCCTCCCTGACACAGTGACGTACCACCTCCGTGGGGGATGCCAGCCTCCACACCGAATGTGGCCCACACGCCCGCCACCAAAGAAGCTCCGGGTCGACGACGGGACCCGTGTTCCTCACCAAGATACGCGCCCCTGAAGGTAGCACCTCCCAGTGCCAGCCCGGCGGAGCCCAGTCCCGGACATGGTGCCTCTGAAGCAGGACGTCGTCGCGAACGAGTCGACGACGAGGATGCGGGCCGGGCATCGTTGACGTCGAGAATAAATTCAATGCAAATTTAACATTTTTTAAATGCTTGATTGTGATTTTTGTAATTCTTTTTCACTTGATCTTGCAAATACATAACAAACTTTTGCAAATACAACATTAAGATATATATTAACATTAAAATATTATTAATACATGGTCAACTTTTTTCTATGCAACTTTTTCCTATGCAACTTTTTTCTATAAGTATAAAAAACTAAAACTAGTGAAAAAAAACTAATGAACAAAAAACAAATATATAGTGAATAAATAATCATCTAAAACATCTATCATATGTATGTAGGCAACTTTTTCCTATGGTCGTCTACAATACACATATATATATATATATACATTACATTGTAAAAAAAACTAGTGAAAAAAAACTAAAACATACATACATATAGTGAAAAAATAATCATCTAAAACATCTAAAACATACATTTGCATCATGTGTGTGTGTGTGTGGGCTCGGTCGGGGAGGGGCGGCCATGGCGCGGTAGGGAGAGCAGAGGGGGGAGGGGCTCACAGCGGGGCGACGGCGAGGTGAGTCGACGGCGACTGCGACGGCGACGGCGCGCGAGGTGGAGGAGGAGATCGAGGGGGGCGGCGTCGGATCGGAGAGGAGAGGCGCGGCGGCGTCGGCGATGACGAGGACGGGCTCGGGGGCAGCCTGGCGGCGTCGATCGGCGCGGGCGACGGCGGCAGCCTGGCGGCGTCTGTTCGGCGTCGATGAAGAATGGGGAACGAAAATTTCATAAGTGCTGTATATATAGGAGGCACCTTTAGTCCCGGTTGGAGCCAGCCACCAACCGGGACTAAAGGGTGAAATTTGGCCAGGCAGAGCGGCGGGAAGCCAGGCCTTTAGTCCCGGTTGGTGGCTCCAACCGCGACTAAAGGGGGCCTCTAGTCGTGGTTGGAGCCACCAACCGGGACTAAAGGCTGGTGCTCGCGCAGGCGCGGTGCAGGGCAAGTTTAGTCCCACCTCGCTTAGCGAGAGGTGCCCGCACCAGCTTATAAGCCCCACCGTGGCATCTGCCTCGAGCTCCTCTCTAAGGAGGCCTTTGTGGGCCTATTGAACATGTGCTGCGCTGTTGGGCCTACTGGGCCTTGCGGGCCTGCATCCTGGCCCAACTAGAGGTTGGGTTTCTAGTCGTATGCAGGCCGTGGCGGCCCAGAAGGCGGGCTTTTTTTAATTTACTTTTTAGTTTTTTTTTGTTTTCTGCTTTATTTATTTTCTTTTGTTTCTGAGTTGTTTTTTGCTTTATTTAGAGTTTCTGAGTGAACCTTTTTGCTTTAGGTAAAAAAAATTATAAACTTTCTGTTAGTGCCAGTAGTTTTCAAATTTGAATAGTTTAAATTTAAATTATTTGAAATTTGTGTGAATCACTAGTTTGTGAATAACTTTACTTTAAAAATAGATTTTTCAGTGATTCTTTTTTCTGCTGTTTAATATTAGTGTGTTTTCTCATTATATTCAATTTGGTAATTCTTAGGTTATTTCAAAAAATAAAATGCCTTTGTAACAGATGAGTTTTCGTCCGAAACCCTGATACTTCGAAAGAGATTATCCATTTTGTACACGAAGTGCATCCAGTTTTTGCCGTAACCCTCTCAACTTTTTAACACATACTATGTGGGTGAAATGATGATACCATGCCAACTTTCAACATTTTCAGAGTTCATTTTGTAGTTCTTTTCAATTTCAGGGTCGTTTAGCTAAAAAAAATCAGTAAATGCATGAAAAATAGCAAATGAAGTCATAAAGGGTTAAAAATTGATGACGTGGCTTTGAATGGTGCATACTGAACGCACAAAAAGTTTGGAGTTGAAATAAGTTTAAAAAATGTAATGCCTTTGTAACAGATGAGTTTTCGTCCGAAACCCTGATACTTCGAAAGAGATTGTCCATTTTGTACACGAAGTGCATCCAGTTTTTGCCCTAACCCTCTCAACTTTTTAGCACATGCTATGTGGGTGAAATTATTATACCATGCCAACTTTCAACCTTTTCAGAGTTCATTTTGTAGCACTTTTCAATTTCAGGGTCGTTTAGCTCAAAAAAATCAGTAAATGCATGAAAAATAGCAAATGAAGTCATAAAGGGTTGAAAATTGATGACGTGGCTTTGAATGGTGCATACTAAACGCACAAAAAGTCTGGAGTTGAAATAAGTTTAAAAAATGTAATGCCTTTGTAACAGATGAGTTTTCGTCTGAAACCCTGATACTTCGAAAGAGATTGTCCATTTTGTACACGAAGTGCATCTAGTTTTTGCCGTAACCCTCTCAACTTTTTAGCACATGCTATGTGGGTGAAATGATTATACCATGCCAACTTTCAACCTTTTCAGAGTTCATTTGTAGTTCTTTTCAATTTCAGGGTCATTTAGCTCAAAAAATCAGTAAGTGCATGAAAAAAAGCAAATGAAGTCTGAAAGGGTTGAAAATCGATGACGTGGCTTTGAATGGTGCATACTGAACGCACAAAAAGTCTGGAGTTGAAATAAGTTTTAAAAAATGGCTAGTCTTATAGACTAGTGTAGGTGAGATGGAGCAGAGCAAAAGAGTGACACGTGCACTGGTGGGGGTCGCCGTGAGAAGTCCAGCGGACTCGAGGGAGCGCCGGTTCACCTCGAGGGTGGCTCCCAGCCCAGAGAGAAATTAATCACACGGGAGGAGTTGTCACATCAATAGTCAAGGCTCAAGAGATGCAGAATGGTGCATACTGAACGCACAAAACACATAAGTACCCTAACTATTACAAAGATTCCCTCAGGTTTGTCCGAAGTGGGACTTTACAGGTATATAAGTCCGGAAACTCACTAGGGAAGAAAGTGATGACAGTGAAGCCCGGTCACATTCTAGAGTGGGATCTTTGGGTATAAAACTTTTTCTTCGCGTGTGTCCCTTTGCGCCGTAACCATGGACAATCGTCATCATTTAACTGGATGCTCGGGTCAATATTCACTGTGAAGGGAGCAATTTCATGAAACTTTTCATAATCTTCTGACATGTCTGTCTTGTCCTCCACTCCCACGATGTTTCTTTTCCCTGAAAGAACTATGTGGCGCTCTGGCTCATCGTATGATGTATTCGCTTCCTTATCTTTTCTTTTTCTCGGCTTGGTAGACATGTCCTTCACATAGAAAACCTGCGCCACATCATTGGCTAGGACGAATGGTTCGTCTGCGTACGCAAGATTGTTGAGATCCACTGTTGTCATTCCGTACTGCGGGTCTTCCTTTACCCCGTCTTCTGTCAGATTGACCCATTTGCACCGAAACAAAGGGACCTTCAAACCACGTCCATAGTCAAGTTCCCATATCTCCTCTATGTAACCATAATATGTGTCCTTTGGCCTATTGGTGTTTGCTGCATCAAAGCGGACACCACTGTTTTGGTTGGTGCTCTTTTTATCTTGGGCGATCGTGTAAAATGTATTCCCATTTATCTCGTACTCTTTGAAAGTCAATATATTCGAAGATGGTAATTGGGACAGCAAGTACATATCATCTTCAACAGCGTCGTCATGCATGAGACGTGTCTGCAACCAACCGGCGAAAGTCTCCGTTTGTTCACGTGTAATCTAGTCGTCAGACTGCTCCGGATGTTTGGAGCGTAGAATATTCTTGTGTTCCTCGATATACGGAGCCACCAAGGAGGAATTTTGTAGAACTGTGTAGTGTGCTTGCGCCCAAGAATGTCCGTCCATACATATTATTGCTTTTGGTCCTAGCATGTCTTTTCCATCCAGTCTGCCCTCATGCCGCGATTCAGGAACACCACTCGGCTTAAGGTGAGGAATAAAGTCAACACAAAACTCAATGACCTCCTCATTTTCATGGCCCTTGGAGATGCTTCCTTCTGGCCTAGCACGGTTATGAACATATTTCTTTAAGACTCCCATGAACCTCTCAAAGGGGAACATATTGTGTAGAAATACAGGACCTAGAATGGCAATCTCTTCTACTAGGTGAACTAGGACGTGCGTCATGATATTGAAGAAGGATGGTGGGAACACCAACTCGAAACTGACAAGACATTGCACCAAATCATTCTCTAACCTTGGTATGATTTCTGGATCGATTACCGTTTGAGAGATTGCATTGAGGAATGCACATAGCTTCACAATGGCTAATCGAACGGTTTCCGGTAGAAGCCCCCTCAATGCAACCGGAAGCAGTTGTGTCATAATCACGTGGCAGTCATGAGACTTTAGGTTCTGGAACTTTTTCTCTGCCATATTTATTATTCCCTTTATATTCGACGAGAAACCAGACGGGACCTTCATACTGAGCAGGCATTCAAAGAAGATTTCCTTCTCTTCTTTGGTAAGAGCGTAGCTGGCACGACCCTGATGTATGCCGTATTTTTCGTGCATACGTTGCTGGTCCTCCCGTGCCTCCGGTGTATCTTTTGTCTTCCCATACACGCCCAAGAAGCCTAGCAGGTTCACGCAAAGATTATTCGTCACGTGCATCATGTCGATTACAGAGCGGACGTCTAGGTCTTTCCAATAGGGTAGGTCCCAAAATATAGATTTCTTCTTCCACATGGGTGCGCGTCCGTCAGCATCATTCGGAACAGATTGTCCACCAGGACCCTTTCCAAAGATTACTTTTAAATTCTTGACCATATCAAGTACATCATCACCAGTATGGTGGCGAGGCTTCTTCCGGTGATCTGCCTCATCTTTGAAATACTTGCCTTTCTTTCTTACGGGATGCCTGCTCGGAAGAAATCGACGATGTCCCAGGTACACATTCTTCTTACATGTATCCAAATATATACTGTCGGTATCATCTAAACAGTGCGTGCATGCACGGTGTCCCTTGTTTGTCTGCCCTGAAAGGTTACTGAGAGTAGGCCAATCATTGATGGTCACAAACAGCAATGCATGTAGGTCAAATTCCTCATGTGTGTGCTCATCCCACGCATGTACACATTTTTCATTCCACAGTTGTAAGAGTTCTTCAACTAATGGCCTTAGGTACACATCAATGTCATTGCCGGGTTGCTTAGGGCCTTGGATGAGCACTGGCATCATAATGAACTTCCGCTTCATGCACAACCAAGAAGGAAGGTTATACATACATAGAGGCACAGGCTAGGTGCTATAATTGCTGCTCTGCTCCCCAAATGGATTAATGCCATCTACACTTAGACCAAACCATACATTCCTTGCGTCATCTGCAAAGTGCCCCCACTTTCTCTCGATTTTTCTCCACTGCGACCCATCAGCGGGTACTCTCAACTTTCCATCTTTCTTATGGTCTTCTCTGTGCCATCGCATCAACTTGGCATGCTCTTTGTTTTGGAACAAACGTTTCAACCGTGGTATTATAGGAGCATACCACATCACCTTGGCAGGAATGTTCTTCCTGGGGCGCTCGCCCTCAACATCACCAGGGTCATTGCGGCTGATCTTATAGCGCAATGCACCGCATACCGGGCATGCATCCAAATCCTCGTACTCACCGCGGTAGAGGATGCAGTCATTACGGCATGCATGTATCTTCTGCACCTCTAATCCTAGAGGGCAGACATCCTTCTTTGCTTCGTACGTACTATCGGGCAATTCGTTGTCCTTTGGAAGCATCTTCTTTAACATTCTCAGCAACTTTTCAAATCCCTTGTCAGATACACCATTCTCTGCCTTCCATTGCAGCAATTCCAGTGTAGTGCCCAGCTTTTTCTTGTCATCTTCGCAATTTGGGTACAACAATTTCTTGTGATCCTCTAACATGCGCTGCAACTTCAGCCTCTCCATTTCACTTGTGCAGTTTCTCTTTGCATCGGCAATGGCCCGACCAAGATCATCAGCGGGCTCATCTGATGCCTCTTCTTCAGCTTCTTCCCACATTGCCGGCTCAGCTTCTTCCCCCATTGTTGTTGTACCATCGTATTCAGGGAACCCATGGCCAGGATAGCTGTCGTCATCCTCTTCTTCTTCATTCTCTTCCATTAGGACCCCTCTTTCTCCGTGCTTGGTCCAACGGTTATAGCCGGACATGAAACCGGACTCAAACAGGTGGACGTGAATGGTTCTTGCGTTAGAGTAATTTCGATCATTGTTACAGTTAGCACATGGACAACACATAAAACCATCCGCCCACTTGTTTGCCTCAGCTGCAAGCAGAAAAGTATGAATGCCATTAATGAACTGCGGAGAGCATCGGTCATCGTACATCCATTGCCGGCTCATCTTCATTACACAACACCGAAAAGACCAAATTAATACAAGTTCATACACACTTATTCTCATAAAACAACATACAAACTCTCTAGCTAAAGCATTTAAATGCAACAACAAATGCGATCAAGATCGCAACTAAGGTAACAATTGATCCAACAGCATAATGATACCAAGCCTCACTATCAATGGCATACTTTCTAATCTTCAAGCGCATTGCATTCATCTTGATCTTGTGATCATCGACGACATCGGCAACATGCAACTCCAATTCCATCTTCTCCTCCTTAATTCTTTTTAATTTTTTCTTCAAGTAATTGTTTTCTTTTTCAACTAAATTTAACCTCTCGACAAGAGGGTCGGTTGGAATTTCCGGTTCACATATCTCCTAGATAAAAATATCTATGTCAACTTGATGGGCATAATTTGCCATAAACACGAAATGCAACAAATAGTTATAAAAGAGAATATACCACATCCGAATTATAAACCGGACGAGGGCCGACGGGGACGGATATCAAAACCATGCCACTATGTATAACAAGCAACGTACGGGTAAGAAAATTATACAAGTAACTATCTAAATCACACAAACATGATTTTTTTTTATAAAAAGGATAAGAACAAGAGGCTCACCAAGGTGGTGCCGGCGACGGGACGGTGCGGGTGATCGGCGGTGGTTAGGACGGGGACGGGAAGGCACTAATTAAACCACACCTACATATGCAAACTAAGAAGTTAACTTGAGCTCAAATTGCATATAAATCAAATAAACTACCACATATAAATACTCCCAAACTAAAACCCACAAATCAGTATACTTATAGAGCATTGCAAGAGCTAATCTAGCAATGAGAGATGAAAGGACAAAGTTGCTAACCTTTGTGAACACTTGGATGGATGGGGTGCCTTCAAATCTTGACAAATTTTGGCAAAAATGGAGGATGAGCTCGAGCAAGAGGGGAAGAACAGAGGAGAGGAAAGGGGAAGAACAGAGAGCTCGCGGGCTGGACGAAGGGTTTATATTGGAGCATCTTTAGTCCCGGTTCGTGACACAAACCGGGACTAAAGGTTAGCCTCTAGTCCCGGTTTGTGTCACGAACCGGGACTAAAAGTGCTAGTGGGGCCCCAGCCTGACACCAGCCTGCCACCACCCCTTTAGTCCCGGTTCGTGTCACGAACCGGTACTAGAGGTTCAACACGAACCGGGACTAATGATTCTCGCCCCCTTAGCCTTTGGAACCGGCACTAATGGTCACATTAGTACCGGTCCATTTACAAACTGGGACTAATGTGGCTCACGTAAAGTAGTTTTTCTACTAGTGGTGTGGCGGAGATGCGTATGTTGAGATGGATGTGTGGCCAAACGAGGAAGGATCGAGTCCGGAATGATGATATACGAGATAGAGTTGGGGTAGCACCAATTGAAAAGAAGCTTGTCCAACATCGTCTGAGATGGTTTGGGCATATTCAACGCAGGCCTCCAGAAGCTTCAGTGCATAGCGGACGGCTAAAGCGTGCGGAGAATGTCAAGAGAGGGCGGGGTTGACCGAATTTGACATGGGAGGAGTCTGTTAAGAGAGACCTGAAGGATTGGAGTATCACCAAAGAATAGCTATGGACATGGGTGCGTGGAAGCTTGCTATTCATGTGCCAGAGCCATGGGTTGGTCGCGAGATCTTATGGGTTTCACCTCTAGCCTACCCCAACTTGTTTGGGACTAAAGGCTTTTGTTATTGTTGTTGTTGTTTGTTGTTGGTGACTAGTGTTTTTTGGAACAGCGAACCAATTTTGTGATAGCTTTTGAAAAAATTAAGAAAAGTGGTAGTTTTTTGTAACCTTAGCCCATGATATGATAGTTTTTTGCTATATACTCCAAACCTGCCCCACCGTCCAACGACTGGTATGTTTGCCGCGGCTGGATCCCGTGTCCTCGGTGGCCACAGCGCCACCGCCTCCGCCCTCCGCAACCGCGCGGTATGGGCCTCCCGTCGGTAGTCACATCGCCCCCGACCGCCATGTGAGTGCCCCTCCACGCCGATCGACCACCTCACCCTTATACTCTTTCTTTTCAGTTGGCTCTCATCACCACACCTCGCAGCTCCCCGTCAACGACGAGCTCGTTTGGGACAACTGCACCTCTTCCCGAACCCCTGCATCGACCGCCTCGCACCCCACATCGGCAAGGTTCCGAACCCCACATCGTTGTTTCCCGAGTTGTGAGTGGCATTTGGTTAGGCACCGCCACTTGGGCGAGCCTGGAAAAGAAAAATCATGTGAAAAATTGTCCAACTTTCAGATAACACTCGCCATAAAGGCTTAAACAAATGAGGTCTTAAATCCCTTGATTGATTGCAAGGTACAGAAGAATTTTGCTCATAATTTTGTGGACTTTAGACCTTTTTAATTGTTACCAATATACTTACGTTGGCACTTTGCTAGGATCGTAATTCATTCTTCTGCGGCGGTGTGGAAAATGTTGTGCTGTAGGAAGGATGATGGTGATGGCTATGTAGGTAACTGAAGAAGATACTTGGTAATGATGAAGGATGTCCTCTAGGTCCAACTCTGTATCATCATCAACTCTAGCATGGGTCTTACCTCATACATGATATTTTTCTATCAAGAGCACGCTATGAATGGCTATCGTGTAGTTTCAACCCATGCCACCATCAAATTGCGTACAACATGTTTACAACTTGTCTTTTGCTTGTTCATGTTGCCTGAGCTGTGAGTGGGGTGTTGGTTAGGCACTGCCACTTTGGCGGCCTTCTAGACTTCTAGTATTCGTTCACTGATGATTCGATAGGAGGATAATCGAGCGTCTCTAATTTGATGAACAATTGCCTCTAGGAAGGTTGACTAGAGGGTTTGCTCAAAAGAGAGCAGCTCCACCTCATAGATACAGTTGATGCGGTGAGGTGTTATTCTGCATTCTATTACACTGTTTCCTTTGAGGTCGAATCAGGAAGTACTACTACTTATGTCTGAACAAACATCTCAAACCATTTTAATGTTGCACTTGTTTGTGGATGGGTGTATTTTGTATTTTAGTGACACATTTGGAAAAACAAATGTGATTTTCCTTGCGCACAAGGCTGAGCAAGTGTATGGTAAAACAAACAGTATTACGGCAACAGTTCCTTTTTAGTATTTGCATGGAGCCATGATTTCTAATCATAGAATAGATATACTGGGATAATGGTCATACAACAGTACTGTTGCTGACTTGTTTGTTGCGACATAGTATCATGCTTCTTCTGTCCAGTATTTCTGAACGAGTGGTCTACCATGGACATGAACGGGTGCTTTTTGCAGAACATTAAAAAGCAGATGTGTTCCTCTCTGTTCAGTGGATCTTAAGAGTAAACATAGCTATGATTCAGTTATGCTGTTGAAACATTCTTAGTAGGATTCGGGGCTACAAATTAAACTGCTCAAGGTGTTGTGCTCACTGCCACGGTGCAGCTAATATCTTTTGTGGATTTCTGTTACAAGCATGCATGAAACAGGAAACATTGGTTTTCAGTTGAACTCTTTTAGCAGTATAGGCTTCCAAATGCATAGCTCCATTGGGGATCTACAAATATCTCGTGTAAAACTCCGAGAACACCGATTTTGTTAAAACATACCTTCCCTGTAAGGTCAATATGCATAGCAAGCTGTACTGCAAAGCAAACTTGAGTACAACTTGTCTCTTTCATCCATCTGCAGGGTCACATGGTACTGTGATCATATCATTTGGATGTTACCAGTACACTTTCCCTCCATGTATGCGTAGTAACATGTTATGCCGTGTTGATGGGACGTCGAAAAATCGCAACGTGATCTGATATTTTTGGAATTATTGACATTTTTTCGCTGGCATGTCAACTCGTCGGGTTTTTAAAAAAAAAAAGGAGGATGACCCAGCATCTGTGAGATGCATGCAGATCATTTTATTAATTATTCACAAAGACATGACAAAGTAATACAACAATATGTCTGAATCCGGCATCTTGGCGACATCTGTCGCTACTCCTATCCAATTGATGAAGGGTGCAGTAAGTCTGAGCCGAATACCCAGACCTCTCACCTAAAACTAACATCTAAAGCTGGAGGGCCCAACCAAATCACACACCGGGTGTGGGGCACAATCTGGTCCGATGCAATCTCATGGGTCGTCGCCACCATCTTTCACTGATCCAACTTTAGAGCAGGTACTGATGCATCGACCTTGCCAGGCCTGCCGTCGACGCCGCCAAGGCACCAAACAGTGCTACCGCCTTTTTTTAGAACACCTCAATAGGCCAGGGGGTTCCTGTATTGCATTAAGAAGAAGTGAATTTCCCAGTTAATCAGGGATAACTGGGCGAAAACCCGATACAAGCGCACACGCACCTACCACTCGGTTGATAAGGGACAATCATGCAAAACCCTGACCACGCGATTGATTAAGGGACAACCGTGCATAGACCCCGACCACATGATTGATAAAGGGACAATCATGCAAAAACCCACAACCATGACAAACCTCGCGACCCTCGAAGCGTCGGAATTCCACTAGCCACCATCATGGAGCAAAGCAACAACCCCACCACATAGGGCCATCGCCGCGCCATGGCCCGGGGCCGTCGCCCCGGCATCCAACCATCAAACTCGAGACCGCCGTCTCGACCTCCTCCATCCCGCCGACGAGGCCAAACCACATGGCACGAGCAAAGCCAATTGACAGGTTGGGTCTCCAAAGGCAGCGCCCCCAAGGGGGGAAAACGACGAAGACGCCGCCGTCGCCCGCTTCGGACAAAGCCGGAGCTAGATTTTCACCCGGAGAGCCCAAAGGTTTGGGGCAAAGGAGAAGTCGGAGTTCCGCGGTGGCGCCTCCAAGGAGGGAAATGGCGTCCACAGACGACGACGCCGCCGGCACCGACCGAGGTCGGCACTAGGTTTTCACCCGGAACGAGCCAACAAACACCAGATGCACCCGCACCCAAAACATTCCAGCCTAAGCCGGGCAGTCTCCGCGTCCAAGCCGAGCCACCACCGAGTCGAAGAACCCCGCCGACGTCCACCTCTCCAACCACAGCAGCCAGTAGGAGGACGACACCACACGTCGCCAAGCCATTGCCCGCACCCCGGTGCCAGATCTGCCATGCTGGGGCCACCATGAGCGACGCCGCCGTGTCGCCATCCTCGATCCGTAGCTCGCCGCCACACCACGGACCCATGGGCACAAGAAGGAACTCCCACCGTCGCGGCGCCGCCGCGCCGCAATCCAAGAGCTGCTCCATCCAGACACATCCGTCGTCGAGATCTAGTTGCACCATGCCGCCAATACTCGTCGTCTTCACACGGTAGATGACACGCCGCTCCACCTGCGAACCTTTGCACCACCCCCACCGCCAGAACATACCTCTCCCGAACACCCAAGCCTCCCTAGACGGCACCTTCATGAAGGGTATGGCACGCATGGCGTCGCCGCCGCCCAATCACGCGGATTTTGGACTTTTGTCCGAGAGGGGGGTCAGGGGTGGATAAGATGGACCATGGCTTCGCCTCCAAGGAGGATAACGGCATCGAAAGACGTAGCCGCTGCCGGGCCGAACCAGCCGACCAAAGTTACCTCCGATTCCAATCCTACACCACCAACCTTCGTTTGGGTGCAAGAACTTTCTTCTATTTGTGTCGTGTGCGTGTCCGCATACTACTAGGTGTGAGAAGGAGGAGGTTAGCCATGATGGGCAGGTGGTACCTCAGAAGGACACCTTTCGATATTCAGGGTCAATGCTGTAGGAGGATGGGGGTATTGATGAAGATGTGAACCATCGAATCAAAGCCGGATGGATGAAGTGGCGCCAAGCTTCTGACATTCTCTGTGACAAGAGAGTGCCACAAAAGCTAAAATGCAAGTTCTACAGGACGGCGGTTCGACCTGCAATGTTGTATGGCGCTGAGTGTTGACCGACTAAAAGGCGACATGTTGAATAGTTAGGTGTGGCGGAGATGCGTATGTTGAGATGGATGTGTAGCCACACGAGGAAGAATCGAGTCCGTAATGATGATATACGAGATAGAGTTGGGGTAGCACCAATTGAAAAGAAGTTTGTCCAACATCGTCTGAGATGGTTTGGGCATATTCAACGCAGGCCTCCAGAAGCTCCAGTGCATAGCGGAAGGCTAAAGCGTGCGGAGAATGCCAAGAGAGGGCGGGGTTGGCCGAATTTGACATGGGAGGAGTCCGTTAAGAGAGACCTGAAGAATTGGAGTATCACCAAAGAATAGCTATGGACATGGGTGCGTGAAAGCTTGCTATCCATGTGCCAGAGCCATGAGTTGGTCACGAGATCTTATGGGTTTCACCTCTAGCCTACCCCAACCTGTTTAGGACTAAAGGCTTTGTTATTGTTGTTGTTGTTTGTTGTTGGTGACTAGTGTTTTTTGGAACAGCGAACCAATTTTATGGTAGTCTTTTGAAAAATTAAGAAAAGTGGTAGTTTTTTGTAACCTTAGCCAGTGATGTGGTAGTTTTTTTTATATACTCCAAACCTGCCCCATCGTCCAACGACTGGTATGTTTGCCGCGGCTGGATCCCGTGTCCTCGGTGGCCCCAGCGCCACCGCATCCGCCCTTCGCAGCCGCGCGGTATGGGCCTCCCGTCGGTAGTCACATCGCCCCCGACCGCCATGTGAGTGCCCCTCCACGCCGATCGACCACCTCACCCGTATACTCTTTCTTTTCAGTTGGCTCTCATCACCACACCTCGCAGCTCCCCGTCAACGACGAGCTTGTTTGGGACAACTGCACCTCTTCTCGGACCCCTGCATCGACCGCCTCGCGCCCCACATCGGCAAGGTTCCGAACCCCACATCGTTGTTTCCCGAGTCGTGAGTGGCATCTGGTTAGGCACCGCCACTTGGGCGAGCCTGGAAAAGAAAAATCATGTGAAAAATTGTCCAACTTTCAGATAACACTCGCCATAAAGGCTTAAACAAATGAGGTCTTAAATCCCTTGATTGATTGCAAGGTACAGAAGAATTTTGCTCATAATTTTGTGGACTTTAGACCTTTTTAATTGTTACCAATATACTTACGTTGGCACTTTGCTAGGATCGTAATTCATTCTTCTGCAGCGGTGTGGAAAATGTTGTGCTGTAGGAAGGATGATGGTGATGGCTATGTAGGTAACTGAAGAAGATACTTGGTAATGATGAAGGATGTCCTCTAGGTCCAACTCTGTATCATCATCAACTCTAGCATGGGTCGCTCTTCAAGTGTGCTTCTTCCCCCTTCTCCTTCTTACCATGGCAAGTCCTTGGAAAATAACTCCGATGGGCAGAAAAAGGAAGGCGTTAAGAGACCCTCCTGGCCCAACCCTAGACACTCTAAGTTCCTTTTTCAAACCTGCTCTGCTCCCATTCAAGGAAAACGAATTTCACTTTCTTCCTGAAAGGAAGGGAGGATTAGGAAAGTCCTATTGATTGCTACTTTCTCCAGACCGCAGGGAAAAGCATGAAAAAAAGGCTCGAATGGTACGATCCCTCCGTCACCCCAGAATGAAAGGGGTGATCTCGTAGTTCTTGGTCTGTGAAGATGCGTTGTTAGGTGCTCCATTTTCCCATTGAGGACGAACCTCAACCTGTGCTCGATACATGATATTTTTCTATCAAGAGCACGCTATGAATGGCTATCGTGTAGTTTCAACCCATGCCACCATCAAATTCCGTACAACATGTTTACAACTTGTCTTTTGTTTCTTCATGTTGTCTGAGCTGTGAACGGGGTGTTGGTTAGGCACTGCCACTTCGGCGGACTTCTAGACTTCTAGTATTCGTTCACTGATGATTCGATAGGAGGACAATGGAACGTCTCTAATTTGATGAACAATTGCCTCCAGGAAGGTTGACTAGAGGGTTGCTCAAAAGAGAGCAACTCCACCATTCTATTACACTGTTGATGCGGTTAGGTGTTATTCTGCATTCTATTACACTGTTTCCTTTGAGGTCGTATCAGGAAGTACTACTACTTATGTCTGAACAAACATCTCAAACCATTTTGATGTTGCACTTGTTTGTGGATGCGTGCATTTTGTATTTTAGTGACACATTTGGAAAAACAAATGTGATTTTCCTTGCGCAAAAGGCTGAGCAAGTGTATGGTAAAACAAACAGTATTACGGCAACCGTTCCTTTTAAGTATTTGCATGGAGCCATGAATTCTAATCATAGAATAGATATACTGGGATAATGGTCATACAGCAGTACTGTTGCTGACTTGTTTGTTGCGACATAGTATCATCTTCTTCTGTCCAGTATTTCTGAATGAGTGGTCTACCATGGACATGAACGGGTGCTTATTGCAGCACATTAAAAAGCAGAATAGCTAGATGTGTTCCTCTCTGTTCAGTGGATCTTAAGAGTAAATATAGCTATGATTCAGTTATGCTGTTGAAATATTCTTAGTAGGATTCGGGGCTACAAATGAAACTGCTCAAGGTGTTGTGCTCACTGCTACGGTGCAGCTAATACCTTCTGCGGATTTCTGTTACAAGCATGCATGAAACAGGAAACATTGGTTTTCAGTTGAACTCTTTTAGCAGTCTAGGCTTCCAAATGCATAGCTCCATTGGGGATCTACAAATATCTCGTGTAAAACTCCGAGAACACCTATTTTGTTAAAACATACCTTCCCTGTAAGGTCAATATGCATAGCAAGCTGTACTGCAAAGCAAACTTGAGTACAACTTGTCTCTTTCATCCATCTGCAGGGTCACATGGTACTGTGATCATATCATTTGGATGTTACCAGTACACTTTCCCTCCATGTATGCGTAGTAACATGTTATGCCGTGTTGATGGGACGTCGAAAAATCGCAGCGTGATCTGATATTTTTGGAATTATTGACATTTTTTCGCTGGCATGTCAACTCGTTGGGTTTTTTCTTTAAAAAGGAGGATGACCCCGCATCTGTGAGATGCAAGCAGATCATTTTATTAATTATTCACAAAGACATGACAAAGTAATACATCAATATGTCTGAATCCGGCATCTTGGCGACATCTGTCGCTACTCCTATCCAATTGATGAAGGGTGCAGTAAGTCTGAGCCGAATACCCAGACCTCTCATGTAAGACTAGCATCTAAAGCCGGAGGGCCCAACCAAACCACATACCGGGTGTGGGGCACAAACTGGTCCGATGCACTCTCATGGGTTGTCGCCACCATCTTTCACTGATCCAACTTTAGAGCAGGTACTGACGCATCGATCTTGCCAGGCCTGCCGTCGACGCCGCCACGGCACCAAACAGCGCTACCGCCTTTTTTTAGAACACCTCAATATGGCAGGGGGTTACTGTATTGCATTAAGAAGAAGTGAATTTCCCGGTTAATCAGGGATAACTGGGCGAAAACCCGATACAAACGCACACACACCTACCACTCTATTGATAAGGGACAATCATGCAAAACCCTGACCACGCGATTGATTAAGGGACAACCGTGCATAGACCCCGACCACATGATTGATATAGGGACAATCATGCAAAAACCCACAACCATGACAAACCTCCCGACCCTCGAAGCGTCGGAATTCCACCAGCCACCATCATGGAGCAAAGCAACAACCCCACCACATAGGGCCATCGCCGCGCCATGGCCCGGGGCTGCAGCCCCGGCATCCAACCATCAAACTCGAGACCGCCGTCTCGACCTCCTCCATCCCGCCGACGAGGCCAAACCACATGGCACGAGCAAAGCCAATTGACAGGTTGGGTCTCCAAAGGCGGCGCCCCCAAGGGGGGAAAACGACGAAGACGCCGCCGTCGCCCGCTTCGGACAAAGCCGGAGCAAGATTTTCACCCGGGGAGCACAGAGGTTTGGGGCAAAGGAGAAGTCGGAGTTCCGCGGTGGCGCCTCCAAGGAGGGAAATGGCGTCTACAGACGACGCCGCCGCCAGCACCGACCGAGGTCAGCACTAGGTTTTCACCCGGAACGAGCCAACGAACACCAGATGCACCCGCACCCAAAACATTCCAGCCTAAGCCGGGCAGTCTCCGCATCCAAGCCGACCCACCACCGAGACGAAGAACCCCGCCGACGTCCACCTCTCCAACAACAGCAGCCAGTAGTAGGACGACACCACACGTCGCCAAGCCGTTGCCCGCACCCCGGTGCCAGATCTGCCATGCTGGGGCCACCATGAGCGACGCCGCTGTGTCGCCGTCCTCGATCCGTAGCTCGCCGCCACACCACGGACCCATGGGCACCAGAAAGAACTCCCACCGTCGCGGCGCCGCCGCGCCGCAATCCAAAAGCTCCTCCATCCAGACACATCCGTCGTCGAGATCTAGCTGCACCATGCCGCCAATACTCGTTGTCTTCACGCGGTAGATGACACGCCGCTCCACCTGCGAACCTTTGCACCACCCCCACCGCCAGAACATCCCTCTCCCGAACACCCAAGCCTCTCTAGACGGTGCCTTCATGAAGGGTACGGCGCGCATGGCGTCGCCGCCGCCCAATCACGTGGATTTTGGACTTTTGTCCGAGAGGGGGGGCAGGGGTGGATAAGATGGACCACGGCTTCGCCTCCAAGGAGGATAACGACGTTGAAAGACGTAGCCGCTGCCGGGCCGAACCAGCCGACCAAAGTTTCCTCCGGTTCCAATCCTACACCACCAACCTTCGTTTGGGTGCAAGAACTTTCTTCTATTTGTTTCGTGTGCGTGTCCGTGCTCCTAACAACTGATGAAGAGTTCTCCAGAAGCTTTTGAATTTTTTTTTAGCAGGAGAAGCTTTTGAATTTCGAGAGCTCTTTCTCGCAAGCTGACTATAAGGCACCTGTGGTGACTTCGTCAATCTCAAGATGATATGCCGGCTCAGTCTCTCGGAGATGCTCATAAGGGTAGGGTGTGCGTGTGTTCATAGGGGTGCGTGTACACGCGTATACACGAGCATCTGTGTATGTACTGTGTTGTAAAAAAAGGCTATCAGGCATACCGGTCTTTGCGACGCCAAAGGTGTACCCGTATGAAGACCTGAGGTCGGAGCTCGGTGATAGGTCATAGAAGAATCACCGGTCTGTTTCAGTTCACCTGCTCAAGTCACGTCAGTAAACGAAAACCTTCTTGTCTGAACAGCTCAATGGGTAATTTTTTTCCCTTTTAACTCTTGTTTCTAACTCTTGTTGTTACCCAGGTCAACATCCCGTTCCTTACCCGAGCGTTCATCTGGGGCCGCATCGATCTTCAACGACAATAACTCGACGACTCACGAGCGCTTCCTTCGGAGCGCTCTGGTGCGCCATCTCGATGGGTGAATTTCCCTTTTATCTGTTGTTGTTGTTACAGGTCAACACCCCGTTTGTTACCAGAACCTCGTCTTCTCGAGCGGCTTCAACCAGGTCTTCACCGACGATAACTCGACGGCTCACGAGCGGCTCCTTGAGAGCAGTGCTGCTGCAAACAAATGTTGAGGGACATTCCCAGGCTAAATGATGCGTAATCGCTGTAGACGGGGCGGCGCTGCCGGTGTTTCTGAATGAAAACGATGTGACGAGGGCAATAATACGGGCGACGGTGTCAGCTGGGGCGGGGTGTGCGGTTTGGCTCGGCGTCTCCGGGTCGCTGTGTAACGTGGCCTGGCAATGGGCTGGCTTCGGAGCTTAGCTGAGGCTGCGACGCAAGTGGTCGCTGTGGGCATGATGAGACCAAAAGCGCCATTGATTTCCCCTTGGTATCATCCATCCCTGCTCGCTCGTTGCGTGTGCATACAAAAACACGTACAGCTGGTTCATGGAACCCGATGCGTTGGGCGATTTGGCCGTTTGTAGCTACGGCTAGGGCTTTGGTCTCTTGCAACTAGAAGCTAGCTAGCCCTGCTTGGCTTGTGTAACAAACTACCAACTGGCCTGGTCAGCCAGCCAGTCATAGGCACATCATGCATGCAGAGGAAGCTAGCCAGCCGGGCACATGGATGCATGGTGTAGAATGCACTGCAGCTGGTTGCTTGCACAAGGCCACAAGCCCACAACCATACCCATCCATCTATCACCCATATGCATGTATGGCCACTCTGATTAGCTTAATCAGGGTGTGGTTGCACTCTGCTAAGCTTACTTCCCTCGGGCCAACTGTTACTGCACATATATGCATATATGTGCCACTCTGCATACGATCAGCTCACCGTTTCACAGCTGCATGTATGTTATTACAGCTCGTGCTTACACTTTCCTGAGCACCTAATTGACTTCTGTTATGGCTTGTGCTATCTCCCATCCCATGCATGTGTTAAGACGCCAAAACGTACACAAGTAAGTATCTCCGTATTTGAGATTTCGGTGCACATATGGACGACGCGACGTGAGCCACGTATTCCTGCCCTTCACTAGGTTCCAACGGGGCTCTTAATGTGCCAGCTAGGAGAGGTGTGACCCCCTTCTTCACATGCATGTATGCGTGCATGGCCCATGCAGAGCAGGGTACCCTACACCGTCACCAACCAAATCACATGCACATGTACACGCCGTCTCCAGCCGGTCTATATAAACCACCCAAACATTGCTACATTAGACCTACTACTACTAAACCTTCATAGCTCACTCTCACCAGCACCAGCTACCAGTCGCTGCTCACTAGCTAGCCGGCAGCAATGGCGTCCAGGTCCTTCTCGGCGGCGTGCCTGCTGGCGCTGCTGGTGGCCAACACGTTCCTCGCCGGCGACGCGTGCAACAGCTGCAAGCACCACACCCCACCACCGGCGTCCCCGTCCCCGCCCCCGCCAGCGCCCTCTACGACGCCGTGCCCGCCACCTCCGTCGGGCGGCAGCGGCTCGTGCCCCACGGACACTCTGAAGCTGGGAGTCTGCGCCAACGTGCTGGGTCTGGTGAACGTGGGCGTCGGCAAGGCCCCCAGCGGCGGCGGTGACAAGTGCTGCAGCCTCCTCGGCGGCCTGGCCGACCTCGAGGCCGCCGTGTGCCTGTGCACCGCGCTCAAGGCCAACGTCCTCGGCATCGTCCTCAACATCCCCATCAAGCTCAGCCTCCTCCTCAACTACTGCGGCAAGACCGCCCCCAAGGGCTTCCAGTGTGCTTAATCCATCGGTTACTCAAGCAAATCAGCGCATGCATGCATCGTCAGTGCATTCATGCATGTATGTTATTTTAGTTCCAAATTTGATTTCATCATGCAATAATCGGTCGGTCGTTAAGTAGTTTTTCTTGCGTGTGTTAATTTATATGCGCTGGTTTGGTGAGATTAATTTGTCTTAGTTTGGCTGTGTACTACAAGAGATACATACGATTGGGTGTGCGTGTGTGCTTGAACATAAATTTGATTAAGCATGTGTAACACTTGTATTTGTTTGATGAAATGTAATTTGCAGAATATTCATTCATTAGTCGTTTTTTCAGAATCGCTGCAGGTTTCCAATAGCATATCTTTATTATTTACGTTATGCAGCACTGCAACACAAGCTTATTTCATTTCATGACTAAACTTGAAGCTGGTTTCATCATTTCTCCTAAACAATACAATAAGCTTGTTCGATGTAAGTGCATGTACAATGGGATGTTGAATGGTCGTGGCCTGTGTCCTACAAAAGATGGTGTATGTGTAGTAGGGTATCAGCTAGTATGTAGCCATGCAAGTGCCAATATGTGTAATTCGTTTTTTTTTTTTTGAGAAATAGGTCTGATTCGTTTGTTTGCCATGGAAAGACGATGGGCTGGCAGGGATGAATTTTGTGGCCCATGTTTACGTGTGGCCCACTTGTTGGATGCACAACCAAGTTTAAAATGTCAAATTGTTCTGAAAAAAGTTTAAAATGTCAAATCGAAATGTATGTGATCCATGTTAACTTGGAGTAAAAAAATTCTGCATTTTTTTCTAACACCATTAACTCACAAAATTTATGTTTTTTTAAGATTTACCAATCAATATGAAAATATACTTCATGATACTTAGCACTGGTAACAAAATTTCTCCATTTTTATACTACTAACATATAGTACTCCATTCAACATCCAAAATGCAACTAGTTTTATTATACTAACATGATGACTGCCTGCATGCCAAAGTTACTTGTTTAATTTCATATGTCCTAGTCTAAGTCTCGTATATACGATCGTCTATACCATCTTTAGATGCTCTCACTCTCGGGTATGGTGTAAGGTGGAGTCCTGGTCAGATAAGCGCTTGAGCTAGATCCCATCTATGCTACACTAGGCCCTGCTAGAGTCAAGACCCACCGTATGTGCACTGCAATCTAAATGAAAGAGAAAAAAACATAATAAATGCTATTATTCGCTGAATTTAATTTTCGACGAAGGGTGGATTTTATTATCGCAAAATAAAACATCAAATAGATACAAATATAATGAGCACACACCCAGCTTCTGCATAGCTAGAATGCACACAGCCAACACCAACGCACACACACAAAAAACACGCTGACAAATAGCAAAGTCATATAAGACCAAAGCTACGCCCGAGCAAGGAAAGAAACCCGAAGAGACCAAATCCGTGATCGACAAATTACAACTATGACCATATTCAGTGAGTTTAATGCCTACGAATGCATGCAAACAAGCAATTGCACGGCCAGAAAGCCAAATTTACCATTTCAATTTCTGTATAAATTTGGCTTAATTACTTTGCCAAATTCGTAGTCTAACTTAATTAACACTGGCCTCTTTACATGTTTCACTGATTAATCTCCACCAATCGTGATATGAGGATATGCAAATCCAGAAAACTGGGTGTATTGACCACACGAGGATTGTAGAGATAAATCACACAGTGTGGCTAGGTTCAGACCCCGGTATGTCCTGCCTTTTAATCTTTGTTGCAACGTTAAGAATAACGACAAACGAGAAGTGACCCGTCAGTGCTTATTGCAATGTGATTACGGTTGACCAGTGGGTTACTTTTTCTTTTTTTGCAAAAAGAAAAGAATAAGAACCGGTGGCTTTCGGTGCTCCGCGCCCAAATTGTGATGTTTTATGTTATGAATTCATTTTTAACACTATTTTCTTTGAAGATGATGCTCATAAGAACAAAGCTATGCATATGATATACACGGTACGATTTCAGTACGACGTTGCATAGCAACCTTAAATTTAGGACCGACTTAACTAGCGAATATTCGCTGGGGAAGATGGCAATTGCAAACGATTTTTATGACAATTTATGTTGGCCAAGGATGGCAAATTTATTTAGCAATCTTTTTTATTTATATAAATTGTCATAAAAAGCGTTCTATTTTTCATCCCCTCCCAGCAAATGTTAGTTGAGCAGCATTGCCGTTAATTTGATGTATCATACATGATCGAAGCATACGTTCAAGCGTCGTACACAGAGTACTTTAGTTTCGTACTCATAAAGAGGTCAATCCCCTCTCCGCCACCGACAAATAGTGCCACTTTGGGAAGATTCCGATCGCTTACTATAACAAGGTCATTTGAAGGGGTTAGTAGGGTTTTCAAGATGATCATTTCTTTGCAAAGGAGCCCATCATTATCAGACTGAAAAATGTGGCCGGGTTATGTACTTATACTATACCTGATATATGTTCTGATATACTTTTCTGTATATAAATACCATCTTTAAGCATGCATACAAACTAAGTTTGATCCTTTTTTTTTTTTCGGGTGAAACTAAGTTCGATCCAGCCGGCACAAACTACCAGAAGATGATCACAGTCACCCAATATCTTTATTCGCAAAAAAACAAAGTCACCCAATATCTTTTCCGATACTAGATGCATGCCCATGCCAATATGCCATGGCGGTGAAGGTGACCTTTGCTGTTTCCAGGCCCGCGCGGCGGAGTAAATCGCACAGAAGTACCACAATTGGGGCATTGGAAGCAGATTGGTACCAAGATTGGTAATTTTTACGTGTCAGTACCAACTTTGGGGCGAGGCGTTGCAAAAGAGGCTAAAACTGCGTTTTATACGTATTGACAGGGAATCTGACCGGTTGGGCCCGCCCGTCAGGTGCCACGCTGGCCAGTGAGCGCCTGCCCGCACGCTGACTATGAGGAGGCCCGGGTCGAACCGTTGAAGGGCGGCTGGTGCGGTCGAGCCAGTCCCCGACCCCTGCTCTGCCTTCTTCCTCCTCCTCGCTCCCTCGCCGCCGCATGCCTCCCCACCCACCCCCGTCGGCCGCCACACCACGCCGCCGCAGCCATGGCTCGAACTGCTTAGGCGCTGTCCTCTCCCCCGCTGCTCCTCCCTCGCTCCTCCCTCCCTCCTCCCTCCTCTCGCGCCCTCCTCTCCCCCGCGGCTGCTGTGCCTAGGAGACGATGGCGTCGGCGACTTCGGCAGGCGGCGAGGGCCGGGGCGATGACGGTGGCAGCTACTCCACCTCGGAGTACAGTAGCGACGACGACGATTTTGCGGAGCCGGCGTTGTCGATGGAGCAGAGGCTGCGGATGGCGCGAATTTGGGTGGCCAACCCTAGCACCGCCCATCAGTGGACTCATGGCATCGGTGGTGTGCTGTAAGTTCTCCACTCTTCCATTTTTGCTAACTCAAATTGGGGATTAGGGTTAGGGTTTACTGCCTCCATGTTTAGCACTCTAATTGCTACTGCTGTATATGATTTACATTGTTATTTCTGAGTCCAAATTGGGATTAGGTGTTACCTAACTAGAGCAGAGCAGCATTATTCTGTTAACTACTTCTCTGAAAATACAAAACATCAGTTTGCTGTCATAGGGTTAACTACCCACTCTGTAATTAGGGTTGCATTGAGATAGTTATTTACATTGTATATTATCATTATGCTTTGCTGTCATATTCTTAGTTTATTCATAATATGTTTGATTTGTAGTAATTGTGTTTATTGGAATTGTTGACTAGGGCTAAGGGTAAATAAAAGCTTTGTTTATATGTTAACTAAAATAAAGCTTTGTTTATATGTTAACTAAAAAAGTGTTTATATGTTAACATATCTGAGAATAGTAAAACAAAGCTTATATGTTAACTAAAAACGTGTTTTATGCTTATGTTAAACTTGGGTACTGAATAGTTGATATATCCTTGTTAACCTATCTGTTAAGTGAAATTGTTTATTAGCCATGGTTAAATTGTTAACCATTTTTTTGTGTTATTTCATTTTGCAGTTTGTATGATGACATTTTGGATGTTAGGTTCCATTTTGATGCTTCAGAAATGTTTGAGCTGAAGCTCTGCAGTTCAGATGTAACATATCTGAATATGATTGCAGTGATGGAAACCCAAGGATTTAGTGAATATGATCTGCTGTTTCACATTGAAAATCCAGATTTAGGGGAGAAAGAATTGGAGATGGTAGAGAGTAATGCTGAGTTGCAAATAGTAAAGAGGCAGGTTGAGGAGTGTAAGGTTCTAAATTTGCTATTGAGGGCATGTCCACCTCCTTGCAGCCAGTTTGACAGGCAAGAATTGTCCACAGTTGTGTATGAAGAGCCTGTGTTATATGATCTCAGTGAGCCACCCATCTATGCTGTTGATCAAGAAGGAGTTGTCTTTGAAAGTCAGAGTAGCAGCTGCAGTGCAGCTCATGGTACTGGTGTTTGCACACAAGAGAGCAAGAATGTAAAAGAAAAGCTGAAAGCTGTTTTGGAGCTACAAGAAGAAGAGGGATATGAGGGCAGTGGTGGTTCTGATTGTGAAGGTGAAGATGACAGTGATGGAAACCCTTTTTATATGGGTGATGTTGATGACATAGAGATGGATGAGGGAAAGAGACAGAGAGAGTATGATGAAATAGAAGAGGAAGAAATAGATGATGAAGAATCTGAGGAGGAAGAAGTGGTGCATTATGAGGGTGACACAGAGGTTGAGGAACTTTTTCAAATGGATGAAGATGACAAAGTTGTTTCACAGGATGAAGAAACTGTAATTGTACATGAAGAGAAGAAGAAGAAGAAACAGAAGCTTCCAGTTAGGAGAGGGCCTACAACAAGGTCACATTCAAGTGTAGTACAAGAGGAGGAGCCTGATTTCAAGCCTTCATCTGATGAAGAAGAGAAAGGATTGTTGAAGGAGGCTGATGATGATGGTTTTGAGCCATTGTCATTTGTGCTGCCAAAGAAAAGGAAGAGCAGGGCAAAGCAGAGGCCTCCTAGAAAATGGTACAATGAGAAAATGGAGCAACCATATGAGCAATTATGTCTAAAGATGTGTTTCAAGGATCAACATCAATTCAGAGAGGCTTTGTTGAACTTACACATCACCCAAGGCAGAAACTTCAAATATCACAGGAACTCAGATCAAAGGATAATTGTAGAATGCAACCAAAAACATTGAAATTCTTTATGGTGGCAGCAGTTATAAAAGGTGAAACTACTTTTGTAATTAAGAAGATGAGAATTGAGCACACTTGCCCTATTAGTACAGAGACAACAAGGGTAAGTGCCAAGTGGCTTGCCAACAAGTATGAGTCACTGTTCAGATCTGATCTAACAACTGGCATTCAGACTTTGATTGATGCCTGCATGGAGAAGTATGGTGTGGATGTGCCCAAGTCAATGGCATATAGGGCAAAGAACCTAGCTATTGATGCTGTGTTAGGAGACCACAAAAAGCAATACCCTAGGTTGAAAGACTATGCTCAGACAGTGATGGATACAAACCCTGGGAGTAGAGTAGTAGTCACTACTGTAACTCCAAAACCCACTGAAAAAATCCCCCATCCAGGCCCAAGATTCCATGCCATGTTCTATTGCATCAATGGAGCAAGTGAGGGGTTTCTCAAGGGGTGCAGACCCTTCATTGGTCAGTTTTTTCACCTTGTGCATTAGTTACATATTGTTTTATCTTTAAATGCATTTCAATGTTTTAGATATTGAATTTGCTTGCTCATTCAGGTGTTGATGGGTGCTTCATCAAGTTAACTACTGGTGCTCAACTACTTGATACCACTGGTAGAGATGGCAACAACAATATATACCCACTAGCATTTGGTATTGTTGGGCAAGAGGACACACCTAGCTGGTGTTGGTTTCTACACCAACTAAAAATCTGCCTAGGAGGAGAAGTGGGAGAGTTTGGTCCTTATACAATAATGTCAGATAGACAAAAGGTATGTTCTTGCATCATCTCACCTTGTTCTTATATGGTGGTTTTGTGCTAGATAGTAGCTTAGCTAGTTTATCTGTGTGTCCCAGGGCCTACTAAATGCTGTGAATGTTGTCTTTCCTAAGTGCAACCAAAGGTTCTGCCTTAGGCATATATATGCAAACTTCCAAAATGCTGGGTTTAGGGGGGAAGATCTGAAGAAGTATATGGATAATGCTGCCTATGCATATAGTGAACACAAATTTAACATTGCAATGAATGACCTGAGAACTGAATGTGAGGAAGCTTGTAAGTGGCTTTGTGCAATACCCAAGAAAACATGGGCAAGGCATGCATTTGACACAAACTGCAAGACTGACCTTGTAGTTAACAATTTGTCTGAGGTGTTCAACAAGTATGTCCTAGATGTTAGGAAGAAACCAATTAGGACAATGTGTGATGTGTAACACCCCCGGTTGTTAACTACAGTAATCACCCTTTTGATTATGCCATGTCATCGTGTTTAACAGTGCATGATCATCATTAGCATTATATTGCATTTCAACTCCTAAGTCAAAATTCAAATTTAAATGAAAGTGAAATATAAAAGTGGTGCAACATAGAAACTAAAATGTTCGATAAATAACAAATAATACAGAGACCATTCTAAAATTGAAACCAACAATTAATAAATTAATTAGGTGGCACTAACATTAATAAAACAGCAAGGTTTAATGCATTTCATTTATTATAAAAATTGTGGGGACTCCTATTGTCTCCAAACCAGTTTTGTATGGGTAGGTAATGCCTAGTATTTATTGGAACGTTTGCTATGTTTCACAAAAACCATTTTGAGGCCTAACTATTTACTAAACAGGAGATAAATAAAAGAAAAAGAAAAAGGAAAAAAAAAAAAAAAAGAAGAAAGAAAAAGCCCCCCCCCCCCGACCAACTGGGCGTGGCCCAGCAGGACCACCAGGCCGGCCCACCACTCCCCCATAACCCCCCCCCCCCCCCCCCCCCCCCCCCCCCCCCCCCGCTAGCCCAAACCCTATCCCCACCGATCTCCTCCCCCATTTCCCCCTTTTTCTGGATCGAGGAGGAGAGGGGGCGCGGTGCCGCGCCCCCGCCCGTCGCCTCCCGTCGCGCCCCGTCGCGGCGACGCGGGCCTCCCCACCCCGTCCCGGGCGCCTCTGCCCCCCCTCCTGTGAGCCTCCCCCCCGGTCGCCGGTCACCGCGCGCCTCACGCCGCTCCCGCGCGCTCCCCGCATCGCCTCGCCGCGCTCCCTCGTTCCGGCCATGCCCGCGCACCGCCAGCTCACCGCTCCCGTGCTGCTGCTCCACCGCGCCGCCTCTGTCCGCCGCGCGCGCCCGCTTCACCGCGCCGACGGCTGCCGCGCTGCTGCTGCGTGCTCGCCGCCCCACCGCGGCCCTGCTCGCTGCCCGCGACCCCGCCGCCCGCACGCCTGGCCTCGCCCCGCTCCAGCTCACCGCCCCGCCGCCGCCCTGCTTGCGTCGCCCCGTCGGGCGCCCGGGTCCTGGCGACCCGGCGCCCGCGCCCGTGCGCCCGCTAAACGCCCCCTGGGCCTATGACACGAGGGGCCCGCCCCAAAAAAAATGAATTGAAAATAAATAATTAAAAGAAAATGTAATAAAATAATAATAATAAATAATAAATGCTAATTAGAGTAATTAATTAATTTAATTAATTAGTTAGTTAATACTGTTTAAATTAACTAATTAGGTTTAGTTGCTAATTAGGGTTAATCTATTAGTTAGTGTAATTAGACTATGACATGTGGGTCCAGTTTGACCCTGTTGACCAGTCAACATTGACTGGTCAACTGTTGACCTTTGACTGAATTAATAATAATTCATAAATCCATTTTAAAACTTTATAAATTCATATTAAATAATCCGTAACTCCGATGGAAAAACTTTGTACATGAAAGTCGCTCAGAACGACGAGACGAATCTGAATACGTGGTCCGTTCATCCGTCACACGTCCCTAACTATCCGAACATGCAACCGTTCCCCTCCGGTCATCTGTCTGACAAATGTCCGGAACCGGGAAAACATTTCCAGGATGAATCCCACCTTCGCCGGTATCACCCGGCACTGCGTTAGATCACCTCCGTCACCGCGTATTGCCATGTTATGCTTTGTGCTGCACTTGTTCGCTGAGTATTTATACTGTTTCCTCCCCCTCTTCTCTCTCGGTAGCCCCCGACACCGACGTCGTCCCCGAGACTGACGCAGCTCCGGAGACCGAAGCCACCATTGACAACCTTGCCCTTGCCGCCGAGCAACCAGGCAAGCCCCCTCCTTTTGATCATCCCGATATCGCCCATTCTATTTTTCATGCTTGCATTAGAATTGCTGCTGCTGCTGCTTTACCTATTCTGATGCATAGCCTGTTTATTGTAACCTGCTGTTGATAATTACCTGCATATCCTAAACTGCTTAGTATAGGCTGGGTAGAGACACTGCAGCGTTACTATCGAGTGCCGAGGGTGATACCTCGTGTAGCACTTCTGATGTTAACTCTATAGAGTAGCTATTCGGTCGTGGTCATCGAGGGTGGTTCCTCCTTCACCGCTTCCGATAACGATGCCGTCGTACAGTACCTCAAGTGTGAACCCAGTGAGGGTGATTCCTCCGAGTTCACCTTGACGGAGACATCGAGTAGGAATCCAACGAGGGTGATACCTCGGATTCCCCTGATGTTATGGACACACGGATACTTGGACTTTACACTGTTACTTGGATAGGCGGGTCGACCCTGAGGAGTACCCACGTGCGCCTAAGAGGCGAATGTTGTGAAGACGGGTGCCTGTATGGTGCCCGAGTGTTGAATACGAGGCGCGGCCGGGCATTCTTAACCCTTGCAGCAAGTCCTCGAGACGGGGCGACGGGGTCACATCTTTCGTGAGTCTCTGCTCGTTACCGCAAGCACCTAGTCCTAACGATTTGGATATTTGATCCGAGCAGGCCTCTGGTCTGATAGCACTAACCATCACGTGGGCATAGTATGGGCGTTCTGCATCGTATGCATCAGCCGAAAGCTTTGTCAGATGTCCAGTTCAGCCTCGTGGCCGGGCCGGGCCAGTACCATCCAGGACTAAGGTGGTGCTCGTCCCGACCCTGCACACACCGACCCGGAGTGCACAGGGCGATGGCCCAAGACCCCTGAGCGCTTAGGATATAGACCGACGGGGACCTCTCTGCTGAGCTGTAGGTAGGGCTGCGGTGTGTCGTTTGACCAAGGCCGGGCATGACCCAGGAAAGTGTGCCCGGCCGGAGTTAATCGAGCGTGTTGGGTAAGTTGGTGCACCCCTGCAGGGAAGAAAACTTCTATCGATAGCCTGTCCTACGGTAACGGACACTCGGAGTTGTATCCTGATTGATACAATTTTAGAACTGGATACATGGATATGAGGCTCTGGGATTGCTTCTCGCAGGGAGTCGAGAAGGGATCTCCGAACGAGGTTGATGACTGTATGGCTCTGGGATTGCTTTCTCGCAGGGAGTCGAGAAAGGATCTCTGGGTGAGGTTGAGACTTAATGATACTGCTACTTTATATTGATCTGTTCTGCTCTCTTCTACTGCTGCAAGACCGATGAAGATGCTAGTCTTCGATAGGACTAGGCCTTCTCTCTATTCTGGCATTTCTGCAGCCGAGTCCACATATACAGCCTCCCATTGAAAATGTTGCATATGTAGTGTAGATCCTTGCTTGCTGAGTACTTCTGAGTACTCAGGGTTGCTTTGTTATCCTTTTCTCCCCATATCAGTTTGACGTGACCAAGATGACGGAGCCCCTGAGACAGATGCCCCGTCGATCGACTACTACTACTACCCAGAGGATGGATACTACTACGAGTTGACTGTCGACCAGGAGTAGGATCGGAGGGTCCCAGGTAGGAGGCCTTCGCCTTTCGATCGTAGTGTTTTATTTTGCCCCGCCTTTCTAAAGGCCTTTCTGTTTCTGTTTCATATCTGTACTCAGATATCTGATGCTTCCGCTGACGATTGTTCGCGAGCTTATGTATTCAAGCCCTTGAGGCCCCTGGCTTGTAATATAAAGCTTGTATGACTTTATTTATGTTTTAGAGTTGTGTTGTGATATCTTCCCGTGAGTCCTTAGGCTTGATCGTGTGCATTTGCGTGTATGATTAGTGCACGATTGGGCCGGGGGCGTTACAAGTTGGTATCAGAGCCGACTGACTGTAGGAATCCCCCTTTCCAACTCCTTGGCCGAAGTTGAGTCTAGTAACCGAAAACTGTTTTACTAACTTGGCTGTGTGGCTTACGGGCCCATGTCGCCAATTGGGTGGTATTAGTATCTTTTACTCCTCGACCTTTACTCTGGGACTCTGACCTCTCTTCTATTCGGGTTAAAATTTTACTAACTCCAACATCAGGTTCTCGTGATCACATCCACCCAGTGTTCTGAAATATTCCCCCCTTGCTCCAAGATTGTGGACCAGGTTCTGCTTGCAGGATCCTCCTATCGAGGGCACCCTGTGTTTCACTTGCAGATTCCTCGCTCCAATAGTTTTCTCCGACGTTGATGTAGCCTTTGCTATGTCTCGTTGTGTACTTCCCTACCGCGTGCCTGCGCGCCGCCTAGTTGTCTAGCCTTCCCCTTTCAGCTGTCGTAATGCCGGATATTAACCAAGGCTATGTGTGGTTTTGAATGTCTGGTGCGAATATGCTGAATTATCTATTGCACTTCCTTCTGTTGTGCGTGATACTTCATGAATCATTCCATACACATGCAGTTTTTCTTGCTAAACTGCCCTTGTTGATTTGGCAGGATGGCTGACGATCCCCCACCTCCATCATATGTTGCCGCAATGATGCAGCAGTTTGAACTGAACCGTCAGGTTATGACCGGGATATTGGCTCAGTTCCCAAACCAGAATGCTCGTCAGCAGCCTACACCAATAACACTGCTGGAATTCGTGCGCCTCAATCCGTCCACTTTTCACAGCTCGACTGATCCAATGGATGCTGATGATTGGCTCCGTGACATTGCCTTCCAGATGAAGTCAGCCAATGTTATCCCTGACAGTTACGTCACCTATGCGACGTATCACCTGAGGGGATCAGCTGCTCAATGGTGGGAAAGCCACAAGGCTATGTTGCCTGCAGAGACTGTAACCACTTGGCAGGAATTTTAGTCAGCTTTTCGTGCACGGTACATTCCTCAAGGTTTGGTGGACCAGAAGAAGCAGGAGTTCCGCAAACTCTCTCAGGGCAAAATGACTGTGGATGAATACCAGAGGAAATTTCTTGAATTGTCCCACTATGCTGCGGATGACGTCGACACCAACACATCCAAGCAGGAGAAATTCCGTGAAGGACTGCGTACCGATATAAAACTTGCACTTGCTGTCCATGATTTCACAGACTTCGCAACGCTTGTCAGCAAATCTTTCCAAGTTGAAACAGCTCTGACTGAGTACCAGGAGTCGCTCAAGCGCACTCATGAAGCTGACTCGTCCTCGGGTCAGCCTGTTCAGAAACGTTGAGTCTGGATCCCACACAATGTTCATCATCGGCCTGCTCCAACACCAAGGCCGTCTTATGTTGCACCTCGCCTGCCTCCGCCGCCGAGACAGCTAGTGACTCAGGGTGGACAGTCCAATGCTGTAGCTCCTCCCCATAATGATCGGAATTGCTTCAAGTGTGGTCAACCAGGGCACCGTGCTGCCAATTGCCGTCCGAATCAAAATCGAGATGCCCGAGCTCGTCAGCCCAGGAATCCCAATGCCAGACCTTATGCTGTTATACTGGGCCATGCTAACCATGTCAATGCAGAAGAGGCTCAGAAAGAACCAACCATTTTGATGGGTACCCTCCCGATTAATTCAGTTGCAGCTTCTGTCCTTTTCGACTCAGGAGCATCACATTCCTTTGTGTCTCAACAATTTGCTCAGCGGCATGAGCTACATCTAGAGCTGTTACCCACACCATTAGAGATTATCACTCCCCGTTCCAGGTGGCAAACCAAAATGGTAAGTCCCAACAATCAGATCAGAATTGAAGGGTTGATGTTCTCTGCTTCCCTTATTGCTCTTGGACCTTCCGACATAGACATCATTCTCGGTATGGACTGGTTGACAGCCCATAATGCTTTGATTGACTGTGCTACTAAGACAGTCCAGCTCACACACCCTTCTGGTCAGGTGATCAATTACTCAGCCCGAATAGCTCAGGATGCTGAGAGCCAGATTTATGTTCTAAATGCATTGAATGCTTCACCTCTTGAAGGCATCGAGAACGTTCCAGTTGTTCGTGAATTTCAAGATGTCTTTCCAGAAGAACTTCCAGGAATACCCCCTGCTAGAGCTGTTGAGTTCGTCATCGACTTGAAACCTGGCACTACCCCTATTGCGAAGCGCCCTTATAAGATGCCTCCGCATCATCTTCTCGAACTTAAGGAAGAAATCGACACGTCACTTAAGAAAGGTTTCATCCGCCCCAGTTCCTCTGCTTGGGGAGCACCTTCACTCTTTGTTAAGAAGAAGGATGGAACTAACCGATTGGTTCAGGATTATCGGCCCATTAACCAAGCAACAATTCAGAATAAATATCCGCTTCCTCGGATCAATGATTTGTATGATCAACTTGCTGGATCATCGGTATTCTCTAAACTTGATTTGAGGTTGGGTTACCATCAGATCCGTGTTCGTGAAGAGGATATTCCCAAGACTGCATTTGTTACTCGTTATGGCTCTTACGAGTACACTGTCATGTCATTTGGCTTAACTAATGCTCCAGCCACATTCTCCCGTCTGATGAATTACATCTTCATGGATTACCTCGACAAATTTGTCGTGGTATATCTGGATGATATTCTGGTATATTCGAAGAATAAAGAAGAACATGCTGAACACCTCCGTCTTGTACTGGAAAGGCTCCGAGAACACCAGTTGTATGCCAAATACTCCAAATGTGAATTCTGGCTTTCTGAAGTAACGTATCTTGGTCATGTGATTTCCAAGGATGGAATTGCTGTTAACCCGGAACGAGTTCAGGCTATTCTGGACTGGACTCCTCCGAAGAACGTCAAGCAAGTGAGAAGTTTTCTCGGCCTTGCAAGTTATTGCCGTCGATTTGTCGAGAACTTTTCTAAGATTGCTAAGCCTTTGACTGATCTGCTTCATAAGGGCGTTAAGTTCGAATGGACAGAAAAATGTCAGGAAAGTTTTCAAACACTCAAAGACAAGCTGACATCTGCCCCAGTACTATCTCCTCCAGATACCCGCAAAGACTTTGTGATCTATTGTGACGCATCCCGTGAAGGATTAGGCTATGTCCTAATGCAAGAGCGTAAAGTGATTGCTTATGGCTCTCGTCAGTTGCGCCCACATGAAGAAAATTATCCGGTACATGATCTAGAACTAGCTGCTGTGATCTATGCATTGCAGTTGTGGCTACATTACCTTCTCGGTAATCGTTGCGAGATCTACACGGATCATAAAAGTCTGAAGTACTTGTTCACTCAACCTTCTCTAAACCTCCGTCAGCAAAGATGGATGGAGGCCATTGCGGACTATGATTTGGGTATATCCTATACCCCTGGCAAGGCTAACGTGATGGCTGATGCCTTAAGCCGCAAGTCCTATTGCAACAACCTTATGGTTAGGCGAGCTCAACCTCGTCTTTTTGAAGAACTGTGCAAGCTGAATCTGTGTATTGTTCCACAGGGTTCTCTTAATAACCTTGTGATACAACCAGATCTTGAGAAAGCTATTAAGAATGCACAAGCTAAAGATGCTGAAATTGATCTGATGAAGAGAGACCTTCACCTTGTAAAGTACAGGGATTTCTCGCTGTCTGAAGATGGAACCTTGTATTTCAGAAACCGCATTGTCGTACCTCGCTTCGAGCTTATGACCGACAAGGTCACGAAGGAGGCACATGATACCCCGCTGTCTATTCATCCGGGTAGCACCAAGATGTATTGTGATCTCCGTCAAAGGTACTGGTGGTCTAAAATGAAGCAGGACATTGCTCGTTATGTTGCCGAATGTGATGTGTGACGCCGCGTTAAAGCAGAACATCAGAAACCTGCTGGAATTCTGCAACCACTTCCTATTCCTCTATGGAAATGGGATAAGGTTTAGATGGATTTCGTTACAGGACTTCCCAGGTCACAGAAGGGTCACGATGCTATACTTGTCGTCGTCGACCAACTCTCTAAAGTTGCACACTTTCTGCCCGTCAAGGAAACTATCACTGCTAGTCAGTTAGCAGAGTTGTATATCTCCAGAATTGTATCACTTCACGGTATTACGAAGGAGATCAGTTCAGACCGAGGCGGTCTTTTCACTTCCAAATTCTGGGAAAGTTTCCAAACAGCTATGGGAACTCATATTACCTGGAGTTCAGCTTATCACCCCCAATCCCAAGGCCAAGTCGAACGAGTCAATCAAGTGCTTGAAGACATGCTTCGGGCTTGTGTTATTCATTCGGCAAGAAGTGGGAAGAATCTCACCTGTATGCCGAGTTTTCCTATAACAACAGCTATCAAGCCAGCTTGAAAATGGCCCCCTTCGAAGTACTCTATGGACGTAAGTGTCGAACCCCTCTGAATTGGTCAGAAACTGGGGAACGACCGCTCGTGGGTCCGGATATTATCCAACACGCCGAAGAACAAGTTCGTATTGTCCGGGAAAATCTCAAGGCGGCTCAAGACCGCCAGAAGAGCAACTACGATCGCAAACGATGGGGTTTGACTTATCAACCTGGTGATCAGGCTTATCTTCGTGTCACCCCTATGAAGGGCACTCACCGTTTTGGAATCAAGGGCAAGCTAGCTCCACGCTATATTGGTCCTTTCCGCATTGTTGCAAGGTGTGGACAGGTGGCATATAAATTGGAGTTGCCGCCACAATTCTCTCATATCCACGACGTCTTCCATGTGTCGCAACTTCGTCAATGCTTCAAGGAATCTCCGCACCGAGCAGTGGATCACGAGGTGCTCGAATTGCAAGATGACCTATCTTATAAGGAGCATCCGATTCGCATTCTCGATGAAGCTGAACGTCGGACCCGTCAGAAGGTTACCAAGTTCCTCAAAGTACAGTGGTCAAATCATACTGAAGATGAAGCCACTTGGGAACGCGAGGATAATCTTCGAACGGAATACCCCGAACTTTTTCCTTCTACCTCTTAATTCTCGGGATGAGAATTCTTGTTAGTAGAGGAGATTTGTAACACCCCCGGTGGTTAACTACAGTAATCACCCTTTTGATTATGCCATGTCATCGTGTTTAACAGTGCATGATCATCATTAGCATTATATTGCATTTCAACTCCTAAGTCAAAATTCAAATTTAAATGAAAGTGAAATATTAAAGTGGTGCAACATAGAAACTAAAATGTTCGATAAATAACAAATAATACAGGGACCATTCTAAAATTGAAACCAACAATTAATAAATTAATTAGGTGGCACTAACATTAATAAAACAGCAAGGTTTAATGCATTTCATTTATTATAAAAATTGTGGGGACTCCTATTGTCTCCAAACCAGTTTTTGGTAGTGGTAGGTAATGCCTAGTATTTATTGGAACGTTTGCTATGTTTCACAAAAACCATTTCGAGGCCTAACTATTTACTAAACAGGAGATATAATAAAAGAAAAAGAAAAAGGAAAAAAAAGAAGAAAAGAAAAAGCACCCCCCTCGGACCAGCTGGGCCGTGGCCCAGCTGGACCACCAGGCCGGCCCACCCACTCCCCCATAAACCCCCCCCCCCTCTAGCCCAAACCTAATCCCCCACTCGATCTCCCCCCCATTTCCCCTTTTTCTGGATCGAGGAGGAGAGGGGGCGCCGTGCCGCGCCCCCGCCGCGCCCGCACCGCCCGTCGCGCCCCGTCGCGGCGACGCGGGCCTCACGCGGGCCTCCCCACCCCGTCCCCGCCGGCCACCTCTGCCCCCCCTGTTGAGCCTTCACCCCCCCCCCCCCGGTCGCCGGTCAGCGAGAGCCCGCGCAGATCCCGCGCGCTCCCCGCATCGCATCGCCTCGCCGCGCTCGCTCGTTCCGGCCGCGCCCGCGCACCGCCCGCTCACCGCTCCCGTGCTGCTGCTCCACCGCGCCGCCTCTGTCCGCCGCGCGCGCCCGCTTCACCGCGCCGACGGCTGCCGCCTGCTGCCGCGCTGCTGCTGCGTGCTCGCCGCCCCACCGCGGCCCTGCTCGCTGCCCGCGACCCCGCCGCCCGCATGCCTGGCCTCGCCCCGCTCCAGCTCACCGCCCCGCCGCCGCCCTGCTTGCCTCGCCCCGTCGGGCGCCCGGGTCCAGGCGACCCGGCGCCCGCGCCCGTGCGCCCGCTAAACGCCCCCTGGGCCTATGACACGAGGGGCCCGCCCCAAAAAAAATGAATTGAAAATAAATAATTAAAAGAAAATGTAATAAAATAATAATAATAAATAATAAATGCTAATTAGAGTAATTAATTAATTTAATTAATTAGTTAGTTAATACTGTTTAAATTAACTAATTAGGTTTAGTTGCTAATTAGGGTTAATCTATTAGTTAGTGTAATTAGACTATGACATGTGGGTCCAGTTTGACCCTGTTGACCAGTCAACATTGACTGGTCAACTGTTGACCATGACTGAATTAATAATAATTCATAAATCCATTTTAAAACTTTATAAATTCATATTAAATAATCCGTAACTCCGATGGAAAAACTTTGTACATGAAAGTCGCTCAGAACGACGAGACAAATCCAAATACGCGATCCGTTCGTCCGTCACACGTCCCTAACTATCCGAACATGCAACCGTTCCCCTCTGGTCATCTGTCTGACAAATGTCCGGAACAGGGAAAACATTCCCGGATGAATCCCACCTTCGCCAGTATCACCCGGCACTGCGTTAGATCACCTCTGTCACCGCGTATTGCCATATTATGCTTTGTGCTGCACTTGTTCGCTGAGTATTTATACTGTTTCCTCCCCCTCTTCTCTCTCGGTAGCCCCCGACACCGACGTCGTCCCCGAGACTGACGCAGCTCCGGAGACCGAAGCCACCATTGATAACCTTGCCCTTGCCGCCGAGCAACCAGGCAAGCCCCCTCCTTTTGATCATCCCGATACCGCCCATTCTATTTCTCATGCTTGCATTAGAATTGCTGCTGCTGCTGCTTTACCTATTCTGATGCATAGCCTGTTTATTGTAACCTGCTGTTGATAATTACCTGCATATCCTAAACTGCTTAGTATAGGCTGGGTAGAGACCAATCAGTGACCCCACTTATCCCGACTGCCGCGCTGGATCGTCAGAAGACCCGATCAACGGGATTGAAGACCAGGCCCCGACACCGCACATCACCCCCCCTTTGTTGTAACGACACTGCAGCGTTACTATCGAGTGCCGAGGGTGATACCTCGTGTAGCACTTCTGATGTTAACTCTGTAGAGTAGCTATTCGGTCGTGGTCATCCAGGGTGATTCCTCCTTCACCGCTTCCTAGAACGATGCCGTCGTACAACACCTCAAGTGTGAACCCAGTGAGGGTGATTCCTCCGAGTTCACCTTGACGGAGACATCGAGTAGGAATCCAACGAGGGTGATACCTCGGATTCCCCTGATGTTATAGACACACGGATACTTGGACTTTACACTGTTACTTGGATAGGCGGGTCGACCCTGAGGGGTACCCGCGTGCGCCTGAGAGGCGAATGTTGTGAAGACGGGTGCCTGTATGGTGCCCGAGTGTTGAATACGAGGCGCGGCCGGGCATTCTTAACCCTTGCAGCAAGTCCTCGAGACGGGGCGACGGGGTCACATCTTTCGTGAGTCTCTGCTCGTTACCGCAAGCACCTAGTCCTAACGATTTGGATATTTGATCCGAGCAGGCCTCTGGTCTGATAGCACTAACCATCACGTGGGCATAGTATGTGCGTTCTGCATCGTATGCATCAGCCGAAAGCTTTGTCAGATGTCCAGTTCAGCCTCGTGGCCGGGCCGGGCCAGTACCATCCAGGACTGAGGTGGTGCTCGTCCCGACCCTGCACACACCGACCCGGAGTGCACAGGGCGATGGCCCAAGACCCCTGAGCGCTTAGGATATATACCGACGGGGACCTCTCTGCTGAGCTGTAGGTAGGGCTGCGGTGTGTCGTTTGACCGAGGCCGGGCATGACCCAGGAAAGTGTGTCCGGCCGGAGTTAATCGAGCGTGTTGGGTAAGTTGGTGCACCCCTGCAGGGAAGAAAACTTCTATCGATAGCCTGTCCTACGGTAACGGACACTCGGAGTTGTATCCTGATTGATACAATTTTAGAACTGGATACTTGGATATGAGGCTCTGGGATTGCTTCTCGCAGGGAGTCGAGAAGGGATCTCGGGACGAGGTTGATGACTGTATGGCTCTGGGATTGCTTTCTCGCAGGGAGTCGAGAAAGGATCTCTGGGTGAGGTTGAGACTTAATGATACTGCTACTTTATATTGATCTGTTCTGCTCTCTTCTACTGCTGCAAGACCGATGAAGATGCTAGTCTTCGATAGGACTAGGCCTTCTCTTTATTCTGGCATTTCTGCAGCCCAGTCCACATATACAGCCTCCCTTTGAAAATGTTGCATATGTAGTGTAGATCCTTGCTTGCTGAGTACTTCTGAGTACTCACGGTTGCTTTGTTTTCCTTTTCTCCCCATATCAGTTTGACGTGACCAAGATGATGGAGCCCCTGAGACAGATGCCCCGTCGATCGACTACTACTACTACCCAGAGGATGGATACTACTACGAGTTAACTGTCGACCAGGAGTAGGATCGGAGGGTCCCAGGCAGGAGGCCTTCGCCTTTCGATCGTAGTGTTTTATTTTGCCCCGCCTTTCTAAAGGCCTTTCTGTTTCTGTTTCATATCTGTACTCAGATATCTGATGCTTCCGCTGACGATTGTTCGCGAGCTTATGTATTCGAGCCCTCGAGGCCCCTGGCTTGTAATATAAAGCTTGTATGACTTTATTTATGTTTTAGAGTTGTGTTGTGATATCTTCCCGTGAGTCCTTAGGCTTGATCGTGTGCATTTGCGTGTATGATTAGTGCACGATTGGGCCGGGGGCGTCACATGATGGAATAAAGGATAAGCAAATGGTGAGGTGGCATAGGAATAGGGAGAGTGGAAAGAAAGCTAGATGGGAGATAACACCCCATTATAGTGAGAAGCTAGAGGTTGAGAAGGAGAGGGCCAAATTTTGCAAACCTATTCAAGTTGGTGTGGACTTGTGGCAAGTTACAAGTGGGCAGCAAACCCATGTTGTTAACTTGCAACTTCACACATGTGGGTGCAGAAAATGGGACCTCACTGGCATCCCATGTAACCATGCCATCTCAGCAGTAAACAAGGGCAAAAGAAAACCAGAGGATTATGTCAGCAAATTCTTCAAGAAACAATTCTATGTGGTAGCTTATGAACCAATGATCTATCCAGTTCCTGGTGAGCATAATTGGACAAGGACCCCTGGTCCAGACATTGACCCACCTGCATTTAAAGTGAAGAGGGGAAGAAAGAAAGAGAAGAGGATCAAGAGGAGATTTGAAGTTCCAAAGCCAAAGGACACATCAAGAATGGGGACTATAACATGTGGCAACTGTGGACTGCAAGGACATAGATACACAAGCTGCATGAAACAGTTGAAGCCTGAGCTGGCTTTGAGGAAGAACAAACATGTGGTAATCCTCTTTTAAGTCCTAACATGTTTTCCTTCTTGTACATTCCATTATTTTACTATTTGCTAACTCATTTCCATGTTTATGCAAGCCTCTTGCAAGGAATTCAAGTGCTGGTGCTGCTGCTCCTACACCAGCACCAAGAGCTTCTCATCCAGCTCCTACAACAGCTGCTGGGAGAGGTGCTACAACAGGTGCTGGGAGAGGTGCTGGGAGAGGGAGAGGTGCATTCTATGCCCCAAGGCAATCTGCTCCCTGCACATCTACTGCTTCCTCCACATCTACTGCTCCTCCACCTTCTGGTGGTAGAAAGAGTGGATGGAGGGCCTACTTCTATGCAAGTCGTAACCACTAAATGGCACATGTGCCATGTAATGTTCAAAACTAGATACTTCATGTGTGGTCTTGCATCCTATGGTACAATGTGATCTTGCTGGTGCTCTCAGTGTACTTTGCTGGTTCTCTTATTGCACTTTGCTGGTACTTTCAGAATCAATGCCATATATGGCTTTTGTTCATGTGGATGGATGGATCTATTTATTAGTTAATGCCATTTCTGGAGATGCTTCATGTGTGTTAATGCATCTTATGAGTTAATGCCTGGAATGGACTATGTTCATGTGGATGGTTCTTTTTATATCTTTTTATGATGGATATGTTGAGGAGAATGGTGCATATTATTGGATAGAGTAACTCTGTTGTTGGATATATTGCTCAAAAAGAAGCACTTTGGGTTTTGGTGGCTCGGGGTCGACGGAACCACCTACAAGAATCAATTAGGGTCTAGGGTGGCTCGGGGTCGACGAAACCACCTAAAAGAATCAATTAGTGTTTTGGTGGCTCGGGGTCGACGAAACCACCTAAAACTATCATCTAGGGTCTAGGGTGGCTCGGGGTCGACGAAACCACCTAAAAGAATCAATTAGGGTTTTGGTGGATCGGGGTCGATGAAAGCCCAAAACTATCATCTAGGGTCTAGGTGGCTCGGGGTCGACGAAACCACTAAAGAATCAATTAGGGTTTTGGTGGCTCGGGGTCGTGAAAACACCCTAAAAATTCATCTGGGTCTAGGGTGGCTCGGGTCGACGAAACCACCTAAAACCTATCAATTAGGGTTTTGGTGGCTCGGGGTCGACGAAAACACCTAAAACTATCAATTAGGGTCTAGGGTGGCTCGGGGTCGACGAAACCACCTAAACCTATCAATTAGTGTTTTGGTGGCTCGGGGTCGACGAAACCACCTAAAACTATCATCTAGGGTCTAGGGTGGCTGGGGTCGACGAAACCACCTAAAAGAATCAATTAGGGTTTTGGTGGCTCGGGGTGACGAAACCACCTAAAACTATCATCTAGGGTCTAGGGTGGCTCGGGGTCGACGAAACCACCTAAAAGAATCAATTAGGGTTTTGGTGGCTCGGGTCGATGAAACACACTAAAACTATCATCTAGGGTCTAGGGTGGCTCGGGGTCGACGAAACCACCTAAAAGAATCAATTAGGGTTTTGGTGGCTCGGGGTCGACGAAAACACCTAAAACTATACATCTAGGGTCTAGGGTGGCTCGGGGTCGACGAAACCACCTAAAAGAATCAATTAGGGTTTTGGTGGTCGGGGTCGACGAAAACACCTAAAACTATCAATTAGGCTCTACGTGGCTCGGGGTCGACGAAACCCACCGAAAACTATCATCTAGGGTCTAGGGTGGCTCGGGGTCGACGAAACCACCTAAAAGAATTAGTTAGGGTTTTGGTGGCTCGGGGTCAACGAAAACAACTAAAACTATCAATTAGGCTCTAGGGTGGCATGGGGTCGACGAAACCACCTAAACCTATCAACTAGGGTTTTGGGTGGCAACATAACAAAAGAATGATGAGGAAGCATTTAAGCATCACTCTAACATAAGAAACTATTCCTTTTGCAAATGCATTTAAGCATTTAAGCATCAGTATAACATAAGCATCTTCCAATGCTTGGTATGTCATCATTTTCAGCAACAAACTAGCAACCATTTTCATCAACAAACTAGCAACCATTTTCAGCATCAGTATAACATAAGCAAACAATACTTACTGGAGTTCAACACATTATAGGCATACACAACTATTGTTCATAATACATAGTGGAGTTCAAATGCACAATCCATCCTTTTCTCACAAAAGGATGAATAGCATAACTACTAGGTACATAAACAGCCAGAGTTCACAATTAGTAGAACCATACATTACACAACCATAATTCTAAGTTACTAGGTCATTGCACAGCCATCCTTCCCAAAAGGTATGCAATGCCCACTAATCTCACTTCATCTTGTTCAGTTCTGTAAGATGGCCTGGATCCCCTTGATCTTCTCCTTGAGCTTCTCCTCTGCCTTCATGAGCTCACTAATCTTAAGCTCTAGCATGTACTTCTCTTCATTATGGTTCTCCTTTCCCTTCAGCAGATCAGCAACCTGAAACTTCAACTCTAGCTTCTCTTGGGTGAGCTTCTCCTCAAACTTTGTGAACTCTGCATTCTTCAACTCCAAATTCATCCTAGCCTCACTCAGCAATTCCTTCTCTTTCATATTCTTCAACTTCAGGTTCTGGATGACAGTTGCTTGAGCACTTGTCAGGTTGCACAGGAGTTCATACTTCTGTTGAAGCTTCTCTGTAACTGCATCTTTCTTTGCCATTTCTGCCTTCATACCAGCCACCAATTCAACTCTGCATTGGTGCTGATATGTGATGTTGGACTGCAGATAACTGAAATCCACAACCCTATCCTCCTGCATATCCACAAGTTGATGCACATCTTTCACTAACTTGTCATAGTCTGCATCCAGCTTGTACTTTTCTTCTGTCAAATGGTGAATAGTTAAAGCACTTTCAAGATTATCATTCACTCTAGCAGACTTACTCTCTTCAACCATTGACCAAAGCTTCAACAATGCATTCTCCATTGTTGGGGGCCACTGCTCATCAACCCACTGAACAAACCCACAATTATGACCTTCCTGGAAAAGTAACAAGGGCAAAATTTAGTACAATACAACTACTATGAGTAGTAAGCAACAGTTAGTTCATGGAAGTAGCTAATGTTGGTACTGACCAACACTGAATTTGCACAACCATGTGCTAAGCAACAGGAGCACATTGTAAAACAACTTAATGTAATCCTACAATGGGTGGTCAGTATATATTTAGCAGAGTAACACTCCATTCAACTTAGCATGTGCTAAGCAACAGGAGCATATATTTAGCAGAATAACCAACTTAGAATTGGCCATTAATATAATGGAATCCTACAATGTGCACTACCATTGAACTACTTTGCCATATATCACTAACAAATGGAACATAGACATCACTGAATCAAGGGCATCAAACCAGACTACACTAGCCTAGCTAAATACACTACATTAGCCTGCAGCAACAAACTAGCTAATGAGAGTACCTACTGTCAGCAGTAAGCAACAGTTACTTATTAGGAGTAACACATCAGCTAATGGAGGGGCTAATGTGAGTACTAAGCAACACTGCATACAAGTATAAATAAATAGCATGTGCACACAACAGGGCATGCTTGAGCATATATTTAGCAAAAATGCACTCCACTGAACTTAATATTGAGCATTCCTACAATGAGCACTACAGTAGGGCATATAGGACTAACAAATTTACCATAGACATAACTGAATCACACTTGGCAAACAAGACTCTGCCACTTTCAATGAACACATCCTGTGCATAATCAATAAGGCAAGAAAAATACCGGCTCTGCACATGCTAAGAACCTTCTCCCAGTCATTGTTCCTTCAAATGCAACAAGCCTCTTTGATGGCTTCCCATGCTTATCGCAAAACGACATCAGATCTAGCTCAAGGCCCTTGTAATCCGGGTCCTCAAGTGAGAAAGGCACCTGCCCAAGCAAAATCCAAGTTACCATCATGTGCAGAGGACGAGGACAAAGCAAATCAAACGAAATCCTCACAACAAAGACCACCTACACAGAAAAATCCCCAAATTTTCTATACCTAACCCTAACCCTAGCTCCAATGGAGTAACTGACCTGGTTGAGCCCATCGGTGGAGGTTTCGGAGTACATGTACGGGAGGCTTGAGTTGTCATCGCTGCTCTCGTCCTCCAAAACCATGGCTGCGGCGGCGTTGTGTGGCGGCCGACGGGGGTGGGCGGGGAGGCAGGCGGCGGCGAGGGAGCGAGGAGGAGGAAGAAGTCAGAGCAGGGGTCGGGGACTAGCTCGACCGCACCAGCCACCCTTCAACGGTTCGACCCGGGCCTCGTCCGAGTCAGCGCGCGGGCACGCGCTCACTGACCAGCGTGGCACCTGACGGGCGGGCCCAACCGGTCAGATTCCCTGTCAATACGTATAAAACTCAGTTTTAGCCTCTTTTGCAACGCCTCGCCCCAAAGTTGGTACTGACACGTAAAAATTACCAATCTTGATACCAATCTACTTCCAATGCCCTAATTATGATACTTGTGTGCAATTTACTCGGCGCGGCGAGATGGGGTTGTTGCTTCGAGACGTTTCTGCCTTTCACCTCTCTGGCGTCGATCGTGGTGACCCTCCCTGCCGGGGAAGCCAACAAAACCAGAGGGTTCACGGGCGGTGCATCCTTACAAATCGCCCGTCCCGGCCAGTGGGTGCCAGTGGCTGGCTAGCTGCTGCCTTTCCCTCGCTCTGACCCTGACCAGGAGCGGGCAACGTGAATTGCTGGGTGGATCCATCGGCCGGCACCAACCGTATCATGCATGCATGTTGCTTGATAGACTGCCATTTTCGTGTCCCATCATCTTTCATACATACATGCATGCATGTGATGCGTTTTCACGCTACTGTTGCACGATAAGACGTCCCTTGATGAAATTTTTCATTAGGAAAGAAGAGAGACGTACTATGTATTGTTTGTTTGCCGCACGTGGTAGTACTTGATAATGATATGCACAGGGAAGGCTCGACATGCATTCATGCATGTCCTTTTTTACCTTCTTCTTGGACCGTGACACATATATGCATGTCTTGGACGAACCCGATCGATCAGCCTCCTCCTCCATTATTTGTTCAATTCATCCGTACGTACCACCCTACTGTGCACGGCAAGTGTATGCTGTCCGTCCTGGTGACACGACACCGCACGCGGCAAACACTGTAGGTTTGATCGGGCGTACAGCGCCTGCACCGTCTGTTAGTACATGGATGCATGTATATGAACGGATGCAGCGCTAGGGATTAGCTGGTTAATCACTGTCAGCCAGGTGCTGAGGCCTAGCTGGATAGGCTGCAACTTTTGTCTGCTTTACTGTTTTGTCACACCAATGTACCAAATATATAGGAGTGGCTATAAGACAGTCGACTGAAAATATTTAAGTAGTCAGTCGATTTCCAACGCCCTATCTCAACCGTTGATCTTGATCCAACGGCCACAACTTCATCTTCAACCTCCAAGATGCACTGTTTCTGTTCAACCTCGATCTGTCCCCGAGCCGTCGGCTATCACCGGCCTAACCGCCGTGGCCTCCCCCGAACCTCTATGATGCACTGCCTCTAGCCTCGGGGATGACCGGCTTTTTTGTCCGGCGAAGCCCCACCACCGTCGTGCAGCCTCCCCCACCCCCAACCCTAAGATAGATAATGGGGTAGCTTGCCAGCGAGCTTCTCCTCCCCTCCAGCGAGCTTCTTCCTACCCTCCGGCTATTTCTCCCTTCAACCAAAATTGACTGACCCAAATTCGAAAGTCAGGCGACTGGCATTGAGCTATTGTGACAATATATTTTGCCTTCATCTGGTGAGAGCAAAACAGCAGGATTTTTTAGCACAAGGCCTCCACATGTTGTCGCAACCTTACGAGTGGAATTGGAGCTTTGGAGACCAGCTCGTGTAGATCGTGGGCATGGCTCTCAAAATCACTAAATAGTTTCTCGTGTAGCTTTGTGGGTTGCTTCGGCTATGGCTTGTGAGGCCGAGGCATGTTGTAAACTTCTTGCTTCATATCTTAATAGAAAAGACATGCAACCCTCTTGCATGTTCTTGAAAAAGCAATATATTTTGCTTAAACATTTCTTCGTAAACTAGCTGATTGACCTGTTTGGGCCATGTGGCACCAGTTACAACTGACTAGAATGACATGTGGCCCGCCTATGATATACTAACTCCCTTTAAAATAATTAAGTTCCGACTTTTCCCTAAGTCAAACTTGTTCAAGTTTGACCAAGTTTATAGAAAAATAAATTAACATGTAGAACACCAAATTAGACCCATGAGATTCTTTATGTAATATATTTTTGTACTATGTGTACTTGGTTTTGTAGATCTTAGCATATTTTCTACATAGTTGGTCAAACTTAAGCTAGTTTGACTTAGGACAAAGTTAGAACTTTAATTGTTTTAAAACCAAAGAAGTACTCTCTAGATCTAATTAGTACTATGTCATTCGTGATACAAAATCGCAACTGTAGATATATTTTTCTTTTTGCAGGTATATGTTCTAATTCAATATATTTTTTGCTGATAATATCTTGAAATAGAATACAATGACATTAATTTTGTCAAACCATTTTGTCCTCACTGGACCTTTTCTGGAACAGAGAGAAAGTATTGCTTGCACTTGGGCCTTAACCTCAATTAATTAAGAGCATCTCCAATAGAAGATGCAAATTTTGGAGATGTAAAAATTTACATCTTCAAAAAGTGTTTTTTGTATCTCCAAAATAATGCCAACTCCAACAGAAGATGTAAACAGCAAGTCCAGTAGAAGATGCAAATGGGGATGTAAAACTATACTTCAACTACTACTTCATTTGAAACCTATACTTCAAACATAGCAAATTCAATTACTACTTCATTTCAAACATAATTAAACATAGTTCTAATTAATAAGAACATAGCAAACTCAACTACTACTAGTTGAACTACTACCAGTTCGAGGTACTTCATTCATCTACTACTACTACTAGTTCGAACTTCTACTACTTGAACTACACCGAAGATAAAACTACTCCTCGTCATCGAAGCTCTCGAACTGCTCCCAGAACTCATCCTTGTCCGGGGCATCACAACCCTCATCCTCCTCCTCCGAGTCGCCTTAGTCCTTCTCCGAGGATTCGACGGGGATCACCGTCGAGGGGCGGCCTCGTCCTCCTCCTCGCGGTTCCCCACCTCGCGGTCGGACCGTCGCTCCTCTCTCACGTGAAATCGATTGACGGAATTTCTAAATTCACCTAGCTGGGGTTTAGTGAAATAATTAATTAAATCATTTTACAACTGTCAACATCTTAATTGCGTTGAGAATACTAGCTTGGCATTGTCCTTTTACGGTTGTGTGTCGAGTCTGTCGACCCTGCCTGCATATATAGGACGTACTCCTACGGAGTACATACATAAGTCATATAATAGTAATGCTCGTGTTGATGTATGTCTCCGGCGGATTGGTCTTCGATGGATTTGCTCGGATCTGATCATCGTTCATCTATGTTCATAAGTCATATATACGACGTACTCCTATAGAGTACATACATAAGTCATATATATAGTAGTAATGCTACACCTATGGATCATTTCATTTCATTGTTACGGGTTGATTCTTACAGATTGATGTGGCATCAGTTGGTTGGTTGTCACCGGGTCACCCAGACCCACGTGAAATGCTCATTCTGTTTCAGAATATAAGGTGCATCAATTTTCATGCAAGTCAAAGTTATAAAGGTTTGACCAATATTAAGGAGCACTGCTGACTGATCTTCTCAAAACTTATCCACGCACACAACGTGTCATGCTTGAACGATGTTGTCAGTCGAGCATGCTACTTCAGAGATTTGCTTTGCAAATGGAGTCGTCATTTTGATCAAGCATGTCAATACCATTCAATCAATTTAAGGAATATGAAGAAGCATAAGTTACTAGTTAAACTAAGAGTATAGATCTTTGTCTCATTAATTATCTTAGACGGTGACCGCGACGTGGTGTATATGCAGTGCATGTAGGGTCGATCGACATGCACATCTTTGTTCCTTCATCTTTGACCGTGACAGGCGCATGTCGACCACATGCTTTGCAGATATAGGAACAAAACGTATACGTCTGCGATGTTTGTAGTATGATTCATTTCTGTGCGTTACGCAGCCTTTTGTGGCACATTCCTGATCATACACATATACAGTACTCATCCTACGTGCTGAGATGTGAATTAATTAAGCACACGCGTACGACACATGCAGCAAGTGAAAATCCACAAGTCAACACATATATACGTAGCACTAGCTATATATACGGTATACTAGTCAATGACATATAATTTGAACTAAAACCACGACGAGTAATTTGGAACGGAGGGAGTATGTCGGAGATGTTGAATTGGATGGATCTTCTAGGCGGGGCACTGGAAGCCGGAGGGGACGTTCTTGCCGCAGTAGTTGACGAGGAGGCTGAGGTCGACGGGCACGTTGAGGTGGATGCCCAGGATGTTGGCCTTGAGCGCCGTGCACAGGCACACGGCCGCATCCAGGTCCGCCATCCCCTGGAGCAGCGAGCAGCACGTCTGCTTCGGCGTCGTCACCGGCCGCAGGTTGATCAGCCCGCCCAGCACGTTCGCGCACGCCCCCAGCTTCAGCATGTCGATCGGGCACTGCCCGCTGCCACCCTTGCCTCCACCGCCGCCGCCCCCTCCTCCTCCCCCTGCCGGCGGCGGCGGGCTAGGCAGCTGGCAGCCGCAGGCGTCGGCCAAGGTGAAGAAGAGCAGGTTCAGGGCCAGCAGCGTGGCTATCACCGCCGCTTTCGTCGCCATAGCTTCCTACCAAGCTCCAGCTAGCGATTCTCCTACGTACAGGTTTGTTAGAGCTAGCTCACTCTGGCTGTGTGTGTCCAGTGCAAGGGACCTCGGGGTGCTACTTATAGACCAAGAAGAAAGGATCGAAATAGCTCCTAGCTTAGTTAGCCCACTGATATTTTACTCACTCCACGAGTCCACGTATGTAATGTAATCGACCAGTCTCTCCATGAGAAGATCACCACGAGATAGCTGATCGCAACAGGTGCATGATGCATGTGAGCTGGCTCTGGCTTTGGCCTTTGGGGATGGGTGGAAGGAGACAAGGAGATATTTGGAGGGTTGCCGATAATAAAAGGTTTAAAGTAAAATTGTATAAGTGAAACAATATCCGGACCGTTGTTCTGGAAATGGACGGTTCACGGAGCGCAAAGTCAACCATAATGTAGCTCGCTGACTTAGCCGCTCAAATCTGCGAATCCCAAGCGACATGGACATATCTGCTGCAGCTTTTGTCCATTTCTCGTTGAGAGGACAATACTATTTCTTGGAGCATTTTGTTTGAAGGTTTTGTCACACTGATGACCCAATTTATATATCATCTAAAGGAAAAGGGTGTGACTAGGATTCAATCGAACCAAGTCTCAGTCAAGCGTAGTATCTAAGACGGAAAAAAAAGCTGAAAAGAAAAATTATATACGAATCTCCAAATAAGATCAAATGAATATGCATCGACCGCTTAGCAAAACTGAAAGACAATGTATCAGTTTAAAGGTGGAATTACCACAATGTTATTGGCCCAAATATTTCCTCCCAAACTAATTGACTGGTTGACCCACCTGCCAGAATCATGTGGTGCCGGTGACTAGAATGACACGTGGGCCGTCTATTGAATACTATCGTGTTACCATCATGTGGACTAAAACATTTTAAGTGCATTTTCAACGCCGACACTCAAACCGCCCCTATATGTCCGGACCGCGCCATCGGAACCACGGAAGTCATCCAACGCGAGTCTGTATCGGTCCGCATGGTGGTTCAAACGTATTTTTTCCCGCAAACCGGAGACAAATGTGGGGGGCTCTGCGGGCGTCTAGACCGCTGCCACGCCCGCATCTGACCGCCCTAGCCCACCAAACCCCCTCCCTTGCCCGCGCTTTTTCCCCTGAAACAGCCAACACCACTCCAAAGCGTCAACGCTGTATTCATGCCCGGCCAAAGCGGACGCGGCCTATCACTGGCGCCGCCTGCGCCACTTCCAGGTGTACGCGACTGCTCCGCATTCAAACGAGATGACGGCCGTCCGTCCGTCTGCTTGCCGTCCACATTAATGACATGCGGTTGCCAAAACGGCTACTCTGACGCCACCCGTCCGTCTCTCTACCCCTATAAACTGCAGCCCCGGCCATTGCCACAGTCATCCGCCTCCGATCCCTTTGTTCTCTCTGCACCACTCCCATGATGGCTTCCTTATGCGCCAAAACTCTCTAAGACGGGTTGACACCGAAGCAGAAAAAGGAGATGGCTGCCATTGTGTTGGCTGGTAGGCCAGCAGGCAGTTGTAGGACGATGATGTGAGGACGCGACCGACCACAAGCCGGCGCCATCCTCCTCGTCCGCGCCGACGACGTCCCAATGAATGGAGTATTAAAGTTCGTGGGAAGTACAAGGTGCTTCCTTTTAACCACGGTGGATTGTGTGTTAGCATTGTGTACTGACCGTGAACGCTTAATTTACACCAGTATACGTCATGGTTCCCTATTTTTTTTCGAGAAAACTTTCGATCTATTCATTAACTATCAAGGTAATAAAAAAAAACACTAGAAGTAAAACTTACATCTAGGTCCGTAAACCACCTAGCGACGACTACCAGCACTGAAACAAGCCGAAGGCGCGCCGCCGTCATCGCCCCTCCCTCGTCGGAGCCGGGCAAACATTATTGTAGTAGACAACCAAGAAGTCGTCGTGTTAAGACCTCATAGGACCAACGCACCGAAACAACAACCGCCGTCGATGAAGAGAAGCATATATCGAAAGGATCCAACCTGCTGACACATAGACGTAGACGAACGAAGACCGGATCCAGAAGGATCCACCGAAGACAAACGCCGATCGGATCCGCCGAAGACACACCTCCACACGCCCTCCAACGATGCTTGAAGCATCACCGGGACAGGGGCTAGGCGGGGAGAACCTTATTTAATCTTCAAGAAGCCACCGTCGCCTCATCTTCTTGATCATGACACAAACCCTAACAAAACACAGCAAAACACCTAAAAACGGAGCCCTCCCGCCAGCAAGGGTCGGGATCCACCGCGCCTCCATGATCCAAGGACCATAGGAGACGAGGCGAACCGGCAGCGGTGCCGACGACAGGCAGGGAAACCAACTTAAAAACAAACAATGAGAACGGACGACTGGTTCCTTACATTCTTGACTCGATTGAAAAAAATTGGCAGGCCTTACCAAAAGGACTATTCTATTCACGCGCCAAATGTATGTGTCCTAACATTAGCGAATTTAGCATGGTGGATTGACAACATAGCAAGGTCCATTGACAACATCATCATGACACGATGCGTGCGTGGACAATGTCTAGCAAAGAGACACGTTGCTGTTTGCCGTAGGTACGTACGTGGTGTAATGGGGACGAAATCACTGTTCTGACCTTATACCGAAATAATTACACAAAATGAGCTTGTCTGGAAAGTATTTCATGATCTGACCCTTTTATAAACGCCACAACCCGCGGCGTTTCTGGTGAACTAAGAAACGCTGACCAAGCTTGCGTTTCTGGCCAATTATGAAACGCCGAGCTACTCTGCGTTTCTGCCCACAGCTGAAACGCCAAGGACCCTGGCGTTTCTTCCGCCGATATTTGTAGGCCCCACCCACCCATCGGCCGGTTCTTCCTCCTCCAGTCGCTGCAATAGAGGACGAGCAGGGCCTCTCTCCTCCTCCCGACCCCCCCCCCCCCCCCCCCCCCGCCTTCGATCTTCCTCTTCCCTGAACCATTTTTGCGGATCTTTGGGGCAAATCGAAGAGGCCGGTAAGCTCCTTCAATCCCTCCAATCACTTTTTGCAATAACTTTGTATTTTTGGAGCTTTTTTTGGCACTAGGTGCAACCTAGGTTTTGAAGTAAAACAAAATTTGGTGATGATTTAGTTGTTTAGTATCATATGATTTAGTAGTAAGGATGAGTGCATTGCGAAATATGATGTAAATTTGTGTATTTTCTATAGTTGCAAGTGTGATGGTGAATGCATATTACTTGATTGTTATATTTGCTATGTGTTCATCCTAAATATTTTGGACTACATAGATGTGTGCGTGCACACTTTGTATCATTTGGTACTTGTGAATTTGACATTTATAGGTAAAAAAACGTATTATGTTGAATCCTAAAACTATTTGTTCCTATTATGTAGGATGTTTGAGCCGGATAAATATCCGGGCCTTGATGATTTCTACGAGCAGAAGCATCATGCGGTGCTAGTGGAAAGAGGGGAGGTAATTATCTGGGCCTTGATGATTATCTTTCTATATTGGTTGATTTTCATATTGTGACAAGTTGAGAGAAGTAACAAATTATGCGTTTGTTTGTTTAGGTTCCTCCACTACTTCGGTTGAGGGGGCACAACCCGAATGAATCTCTCGTATATGACCGTCGGTACGAGCCTTATTTTAGAAGAATGGATCTTCTTCAGTTTGTGCTCAACTTTAAAGGCACACCACCATGGTTGAACTCGACGGCCCTTACCGTCCTTACGGACCGTTGGAGGCCGGAGACGCACTCTTTTCACCTTCTCTTGGTGAGATGACCATAACTTTGGAGGATATTGCTATGATCACCGGGCTTCCGATCGAGGGTAGGGCTCTTACAGGGAAGGTGAGGTCTGATGGGTGGCGACAACGGGTTGCAGCATTGGTTGGTGTTGAACCTGAGACGTGGACTCATGAAACCAGGAAGGATCCTAGGCCATCCGGCGTGTTGTTCTCGTGGATACAGAAACATTTTCGCAAGTGCCCAAAGGATGCTAGTCCGGATGTTGTGGAGAGGTACGCCAGGGCTTACCTATGGAATCTTTTGACCCAAGTGGTGTTTCCGGATGGCACGGGGGACATAGCCTCGTGGATGTTCTTGGATCCTCTTCGTGACTGGGATGTTAAGTGGAGTTGGGGGTCGGCGGCACTAGCCTTCTTGTACCGTCAGGTACTGCTTACTATGATGCATTTTCATTATATTAAATAGGTATTTGCGTGTGGTCATTTAACGTGTGTGCAAATCTGCAGTTGGATGGAGCATGTATGAGGAGTAAGCCGACGTCCACTCTTGGTGGTTTCGTTTGGGCCCTACAGGTTTGGATGTGGGAGTGTATCCCTGTAGGCCGTAACGTCATTCTTCCTCCGAAAGAACCTTGGAGGTACCCTTTTGACGGGAATGAGGAGCGGTACCCCACTATCGCATACACATGGGCTAATGTCCAATGGTCGAGTATCGCAGCCATGGGGCGGTACAAGGCATACATAAGCGAGCTTGACATGCTGACTTATGAACAGGTAATTATCCAAATGCTTTGGCATCGTTTCTGAATTTTTTTCGTGCATGGGCGAGTGACTTGTTGTGATGTAGGTCAATTGGAGGCCGTACACGGTACTTAGGCAGTTCCCTCTGAGCAATATGTGCTTTCGTGACCAGCATCTTTGGCTTGTGCGGTGCCCCATGATATGCTTTTTTGCGGTCGAGTGGCATCTTCCTCATCGTGTTTCAAAGCAGTTCGGAGTCCAACAACGCAGCCCGCTGAACCACGTCGAGACAAGTGTGGCGCTACATAAGTGAGAGTTATTTGTATCACCTGTTGATCAATGTCTAACACGAGAAAATGGAACTGATGTATTCTTCTAATGCTTTGTAGGACGAACCGGCAAAACAATAAGAATGTCATCAATTGGGAGGAGCACCACATGGTGTGGGTGGACATGTGGAATGCTCAGAGGCATGCTCGAGTTGAAACTGATCAAACACCCGACACTGACGAGGCGGCATATTTAAGGCATTTGGAGTGGATTTGCAAAGAGTACAGAGTTATCCATAAGGGTGCTTGGACTCGTTCAGATTGCTTGGACGTAATGCCAAGTGAGGCTGCTGACGGTGCATTCAACAACTCTATTAGGGAGACAATTGGAGCGCATCTAGACTATGGCCCTCTCCATGACCGAGTGGTACGTCTCTCTTTTGTATTTCTTTTGAAATATGAACATGTGTCATTTCTTCGTGGGTGGTCTGTCACATATGTTTTATCCAGGGCATGGAGCTATGGAGATGTATCAACGATAGTAATGTGGTGCTTGGCCGTGCCCCTGGTCCACAAACAGACGGGCTTGTTAGGAGTACTTTGCAGGTTAGATGCCTTGTTAACCGTTACTTTCTTTTTCGTAGCTCTTTTAGCATATTAACTTGTCAATGTCTTTTCCTTGTGCAGAAGGTCGTCAATCGATGCCGCACACTAGCCGCTTTACTTTCTTGCCACGGTGGTTCATCCACCGATGTGCGGGCACGTGCTCAGTACAGAATGGATGTGCTTTCTTCCGCTCGTCCGTCTTCCAGCCGACCACGTGCTTCTTCCGCTCGTCCATCTTCTAGTGCAGCTCATGGTTCGTCGAGTCGAGCACATATTGAGGAAGATGAAGAAGAAGAGGAGACGGACAAAGAGACGGATCCGGACTACATGGAGCTTGGGGCTTCGCAGACGGAAGACGCTCCGCAGCCAACTCAACCTACTCAGTCGACAGAAGAAACACGCCGAGCTAGCTCAAGAAACATCCGACGCCCCGGGGTTTCTATAGGACATCGCGCCCAGCAACCTGGGTAGCATGTTGTATGCCTCTTCCCATCCACCGTACAACATTCTAAGAGCGACTTGCTTGGCCTTCCATGTCTTCCCGTACTTGACCTTATATCCAAACCTCTCGTAAACCCAACTCATCAACAACTTCACTTTAATGGTTGGATCCTCAGCTATATGTTTCTGGTATTTATAACCGATGAATTCCGAGGTTAGCTGACGGTGTGACGTCGGTGCTTCATCGGTCGGCGGTGTGCATTGATGAGTGGCTTTGCAACTACTTATCTTCCACCAACCATCTTTCATGAGTCTTCCATTGACTTTCCATTTGCATTTTTCTACCTCGCATTTCATATCGCTTGTTGCAGTCCGAGTGAACAACTATGAAAGGCCTGTAGTGTTTGACGGCATACTCACACAACCACATCTTGAATTCTAGCATGTGCTCGAACATCAAACCTTTCTTTAGGTAAGACATAGAAATCGCGTCGGGTGTGCAACTTGGGAACATTCTAGCCTCAATTGTCTTGCTCATGCCACCGTCGACTATAGCCTTATCTGCAAGGCTAACATCACAAAACAAGGGAACTTTGTGATCCCTACCGGTGATTTTTGTATACCACTCCGCTTCTTTCTCAGTGAAGCCATCCTCGTCCAACTCATTCACTGGGCCTTCATCATCCGAGTCATCCACACAAGCACGCTGATAGACAATGTCAGGATCCATGTCATCATGCCTTACTTGAGCCTCTACATCACCAACAATGTTGTGGTGCCTCTCATACTCTTCGTCAGAGTCATGACCATCATCTTTGATCGGTGCACTACCTCCGAACTCATATTGGGGATACTCATTGGCTTCCACTTCAACTTTATGCTCAACAATAGGTGGCACACTACTAATTGGGCTCAAATCATCTACTAAGGTTTGGTTCAAGTCAACATGAAAAAGAGGAGCCTTGGCCACCATACTTGCAAACACATCGAGTGACTTGACTACCGAGGATGCAACAACCTCCTTGTATGCAACCCAATGCAAATTGGACATGATAGGCATTGTCTTCATTCGACACTTGTGTGCCGACCCAACATCATATCTTCCTAATAATTCAACTTGGTCACTTGGATCAACCCACTTCAATCTTATCCGCGTTTCTTCCACAACCTCTTCATAAGTAGGACTCTCAAGAAATATCAACACTTCCTCATACTTGTCAACAATATCAACATTCATGAATGCCTCTTTGTCAACATAATGAATATTCACAATCTTGTCCATCTAAAAAAGGGAACAAAAGTACCAATGCTAAGTATACCACATTCCTAACAAAACAACTAAGAAACATCTATGTCCATCCAAATTAAGCATTACCCAAACCCTAACCCTAAATCTTAACAATAAGCATAACCCAACCAATACAATGCAACATTATTGGAACAACTATACTCATTACTCATTAGTATACACTAAGAAAGTCATATTTTGGAACAATGTTCAAAACTAGGGTCAGAAAACACATGAACAAAAAATCACCCAAATAGACAAATCCAACCAATAAAAATTTGTGAGATGAAGGAGATTGCCTCAAGGAACGGAAATGACACCGGATCCACGGACCAAACCAATCCTTTTGGAAGGATTTGAGAGGGGACAAGTGGGGGAGACAAAGGGGAAAAGGGGGTGGAGCTCGGGATAGTGGTGGGGGAGACAAATGAGCGGTGAGTGGTGGGTGAAACAAAAGGGGGACCACGGCCTAATAAGTATCTCAGGCAGCAACGCCAGGGACCATGGCGTTGTTGATATTATAAGAAACGCCAAGGTCCTTGGCGTTTCGGCTGTGGGCAGAAACGCAGAGTAGCTCGGTATTTCTTAGTTGACCAGAAACGCAAGATAGGTCGGCGTTTCTTAGTTTACCAGAAACGCCGCGGGATGTGGCGTTTCTAAAAGGATCAGATCGTGAAATACTTTTCAGACGAGTTCATTTTGTGCAATTCTTTCGGTATAAGGTCAGAACAGTGATTTCGTCCGTGTAATGGAGGCAGGGTCGACACGCAGATCTTTTTCCCGTCATCTTTGACCGTGACACGTGCATGCCTTGTAGGCGCGGTCCACATGCTTGCAGGCATATGAACAAACTGTTTGTTACCTAGCTCCGTCTTTGGCTTGGCACATGCATCTGCCGGCTAATCACCCTCAGCCAGGTACTTATGTTTAGCTAGCTTGCTATCATTTCTTTTTTGAAAAGAAGAGATCTGAAGGATGGTTTAGCTCTAGCTAGCGGGAGAATGTCACATGAAAGCCAAGTTTGAAAGTTTTGAAATTTTTTTTGAAAAAACTATGGGATGTTAAGATGATGCTCTATTGCCATGCAAAATTTCAAGTTCAAACACATTACCGTTTGTAAGTTACGAAAAGAACAAATTCAGCAATAAATAGTGACATTTTACTATGTGGCACCATTCAATACTGTTTTTTTTTCATACCTCATAAATGGTAATGTGTTTGAATTTGAGAATTTTGCATGCTAATAGAACATCATAATCTTAACATTCCGTATTTATTTAAAACTTTTTTAAAACTTTAAACATTATTTTCAAGTAGTTTTCACCGGTTTTCATCAAAACTTGATTTTCATATGATATTCTCTCCTAGCTAGGAGCCTATGGTTGCGTGTCCTTTTTTGTGCGTCACGTCGACCGGAAGATTGATATGTGTAGCTAGCCTGCTTCTGCTTGTAGCACATTTCAGATCACAGTACAGTGTACAGAATTGAAGCACTACACATATATACATATATGTGAATGCAAGTGGGTGATTGATACGTGTCGATCCATGCACCTCGGTCCTAATGAGACGCGACACAGATCTCATCGTGCGCATGGAGTATGCACGGAGAGAATAATTAACCAGCTGCCAACACGATAGCTGAGGGAAAAGAATTAACCAGTGCACAGAATGAATGAATTCACAGACGCTAACAAACTGCATGTACCACCCTAAGAAATCAAAGACGCACAGAATTTTAATCGAATAAATTAGCAAATGCTATAAAGATCACAAAACAGTTGACATATGATATTAAATATTTTATTACAATTGTAGGAGGAGCAACCTCTTTTTGAAGGAAATATAATACTAGTAGCAGCCAGCGGTACACGCATGAGATCATGTGTGGCTGAGAACTCGATCCATGTACCGTAACCTAGTTCGATGACAAGCAGTAGTACCACACACACAGAGACACGCAGCACACATGTAAACTTTAGCAACTAGCAAGAGGGGTGATAAATTATGAAGCAAACATTGTATAGACTAGCTATAGGGCACTAGTCAATGGATATGGATGGATTGTAGATCATGCATGCGCGCTGGTATACGCATGCACGCACGTACGTACGTATAGTGGACGCCTGCATGCAGTGGACGATGGATCTTCTCGGGTATTCTCTTCTAGGGGCACTGGAAGCCGGAGGGGACGTTCTTGCCGCAGTAGTTGACGAGGAGGCTGAGGTCGATGGGCACGTTGAGGTTGATGCCCAGGATGTTGGCCTTGAGCGCCGTGCAGAGGCACACCGCCGCCTCCAGGTCGGCGAGGCCCTGGATCAGCGTGCAGCACGGCTGCTTCGGCGGCGTGCCCAGCTGCAGGTTGATCAGCCCGTTGAGCACGTTGGCGCACACGCCCAGCTTCAGCGCGTCGATGGGGCACCGCGCGCGCCCGCCTGATCCGCCTCCTCCCGATCCGCCACCGCCAGAGCCGCCGCCGCCGCTGCCTCCTCCTCCAGAGCCGCCGCCGCTGCCGCCTCCTCCAGATCCGCCGCCGCCGCCGCTGCCGCCTCCTCCAGAACCGCCTCCACCGCTCCCTCCACTGCCCCCGCTCCCACCACCACCGCCACCGCTCCCACCTCCACCGCCACCCCCACCGCCGCCGCCTCCGCCGGGGCTAGGGCAGGATCCGCAGTGGCAGCCGCAGGCGTCGGCGAAGGTGAAGAAGAGCAGGTTCAGGGCCAGCAGCGTGGCGATCACCGCTGCCTTCTTCGCCATGGCTACCAAGCTAGCTAGCTACCTCTCTTGCTGCTGTGCGTGTACAGGGTGTTTAGACTGCCTCTGCCGTGTGTTTGTGTGTGTGCAGTGCAAGGGAGCTCGGGGCGCTATTTATAGCTCAAGAAGGAAGCTAGGTGTTTAAGTTTAGATAGCCCACCCACAGATATTTTAGTCACCCCATGTGAAGGTGAGATGAGCAAGAGCTAGCTGCCCACCACTGGTGCAAGCAAGCTAGAAGACGATGCGATCGAGCTGGCTCTGGGGAATGGGGATGGAAGCACGAGGAGATGGTAACAGACAAGGGAGCTGTTTGTGTTTGGAAGGTTGCCGATTCAAGGGCCATCACGGCCTAGTGCTGCAGGAAAGATGGCGTACGGCTCTATGCTTCTGGCTAGCTAGCATCCTTTACCACTGCAGCTTAAGCTTTCCGGTGAATGAATTTCCTGCTGCTGATTGTGCCTGCGTGTGGAGGGTGTCGCGTCGTGTCATTCCGATCGGGTGCATGGTCGAAATCTAATCACTCAGTCAGTCAGCTGGCCACAGTGCGTCCCGTGATCACCCACTCCCGTGATCGCCCACTACGTATACCCAGGATGCATGGTCTTGCACTACGCGGCACGTACGTACGTTGGTCGTAGGTACATCGAAGAACTCATGTGCCGACGAGCAGGAGTGGCCGGCCGGCCAGTATGGGTGAGCGCGCGCAGAACTAGGTAACACATTACATGATAAGAGTCATCGAAACCATCGCATTATTTGCGTATGCATGCATGTTCGTGTTCATGTTCATGGGGAAGACGCGCGCACGCATTTGGTATTCACCGATCAGCCCAACACTCACATGGTTGGTTGGTTGGTTGATTGGTTTAGGACACTATCTTTATCTTAACAATTGTTACCCACATAGCCATAGCTTATGTAGATTCGTATGTAAAGTTACCACATTTTCTATGAAGGAAAAATCACGGAACCACCATGGTTTTTGGGACGAGTTAGGGCATCTCTAGCCGATCCCTGAAACAATAGAGGAGTAAACGGACAAGTAAACCCTAATGAAGTATTTTTACTCCACTAAGTTTTGATCATTTCTAGTCGATTCCCTAAATTTAGTCGAGTAAAAAAACAAAGTCGGTGCAAACGAATACAAATTCAGTTAAAAAACAAGTCATACTAACCGAAATTCGGTGCCGATACATAATATTTTACAATGTCATCTCAACTGAAACTTAGTTTAACCTTACTAAATTAACCAAAACTAAGTCTAAACTTACTTCCTCCGTAGTGATCTACACGCTCTTACTATTTCTTTACGGAGGGAGTACTAATTTTATTCTCTATCCGTATCTTCGGCGACCTCTTTCCACTCGGCTCTGGACGGGAGATTTGATGATAACCCCCAAGGCCACTTAAACCCCATATGTCAGAGACAGCGGCGGAAGACATATGATCAAGGATTTGCCAACAAGGGGGTTATCGTCAATTGTCCCCTGTCGTCTCTTCGTCATCGTTGGACGGGACAATGACCACGGCCCCCCCTGCCGCTACCTACTCGTACAGGCGGCGCTCCGCTTCCACTTGATCCGGTCAGATGCGGTGGAGCTCTGCCATGTACGCCTCGTCGGAGGCCTCCGCCGCCAAGCGCTCCCTCGATCCCGGTTCTCCCTCCTCTCCCGCGCAGAGACCGCCCGCGGGTCGACGGCATCTCGCCGAGCTCGAAGTTTCGGTGGCCATCCGTGCCATGCAGCCGCACGGACCAAATGTTGTATTCGCGGGCTGCCTGCTTGGCGGAGCTGAAGCTCCCGAGCCACCGCTTCTTGTGGGTGTGCTGGTCCGTAATCTCGCCACCCACGTCCCCTATGCCCACTGCCGCGCGCCGATGTATGGCCTTTGTGGCTGCAACGGCGGAGGGAGCACGGGGAAGCCGGGTAGGCGGGCGTGGGAGGCAGATGGGGCGGCGCAGATTGGCGCTATGGATGGGCAGCAGGGAGCGGCGGCTGCGGGAACGGCCATGGCGGCGCGGGTGGGGAAGCGGGAGAGGTGCGGGGCTCGTGGGCGAGGTGTGGGCGGTGGAGGATTGGATGGGAAGAGGCGGAGAGACATGCACGTGTTTTACTCCGCGACCGAGCGGAGGAGTAATTTTAGGCGCTTAGGAGATATGAGGTAAACTTTTTACTTCACTAATCAATTTAGGCAATTGGTTAGGTACCAATTAGAGAAGAAAAAACAGGATTTTAGTTCTAGATCGGGTAGAGATGCCCTTGTCATGGCATCACCCAAACAATCAATGTCTTAAGAGCTGACATGTGACAGGAAATAGTGTCTAACCTTGCTAGAACCAGACATAACGATTTAGAGCATGCTACCCACCTTCTTCCTCCTACTAGGATTGACCGCGGAACAGGCGAACAATGACAGGGTGTTTAGGCCATCTCCAACGGGTAACCCGTAAAAAACCTTTCGCATCCGTCCATAAAAGGGGACTAGTCCGTGAACACGGTTGCGGGAGGCAGCCATCTAACACTAGCCTCATATATTTCACAACAACTCAAATCAACCGGATAAAATTCGTTCAAACAAGCCCAGATTTCATATAAACACGGCCTGATTTCATATAAATGTACCAAATTTCATATAAACATGATGGATTTCATTACAAATACACTAAAGCAGTCCTCGGCGGGCTCTGGAGTATAATTAATACCTAATCTAAATGATCGTCGGCGTCCGGTCCCTGTCTTCGGCCATGAACCAAGAGAATGGAAGCTTTCCCTTTTCCAGCTCCGCCTCGGCGCTCTCTAGCTCTGCCTCCGTGACCTTCACCTCCGGATGCCCCGAAACTGAAGCTGTCCGCCTCTATGTCACCGCCAAGCGACTAACCGGCCAAAGATGCTGAGCCCACCAAGCTTGGCATCGACGGGAGTGGAGGAGCGGTGGCCTTCCTGGGACACGAGCGGCGGCGACCTACCGTGCACTACTCTTCCTCGCTGCCGGCGGCGCCCACGGACGTGTCGGCTTCTTCGTGGTCGTGGCGCAGGGGTGCGGCCTCCTCCTCGTCGGTGTCACCGAACAACACCTCACCTGCGTCGTCATCGCGCTCCTTGCCGGTGGCCGCCACCTCCGCCACCCGCTGTCGGTACCCCCAGCAGGTGAGGCGGATCTCGCGGGCGGAGCGGTAGGACTCGAGCAGCGCCTCCTGCTCCACCAGGTCCGCGTTCGACGCCACAGCCCTACCGGCGGTAACCTGCTTCTCCGCCTGTAGATGCTCCTGGAGGAGGTTGTGGTTGTAGTTGGCGTCGGCCTGCGCCTCCCAAAACTGCTCGTCCCGCACCATGTCCATATAATGGGCACGAGCCTCACTGATGGTCATGGTGCAATGCACCGGCGAGGGTGGAAAGGAGGAGGAGGGTGCCGCGGAGGAAGAGGAGGGTGGCGCTGGCTCGTCGGAGGAGGCGTCCTCCATTTGCACGTCCCCCGACTGCCTGCGGGCCTGCCAGTGGGCAACAATGGCGGCCATGGCCTTCTTCTGCTCCGACGTAAGCTTGTCTCAGAGAGCTTTTGTAGCGGAGGATCTATGGCGGGGAGTGGTGTGGGGAGGGATGACTGTGGCTATGGCCGAGGCACCGGGGCACCGGTTAATATAGCACCGGTGGGCGGCAGAGGGACGGACGGGTGACGCCGGAGCAGACGCCTCGGCAACCGCGTGCCATCAATGCGGACGGCAGACGGACGGACGGGCGGCTGTCGTGTCGTTTGAACGTGCGGCAGTCGCCTGCACCGGGAAGCGGTGCGGGCGGCGCTCTCTCACCGCCCGGTGTGCGGGCGACGCTCTCTCGGCCGATGCGCCGCTTCATTGCCGGCGCCATTGAGCGGTCGCGACCGCTCTGGCCGGGCATGAATGCGGGCGCTGACGCTCTGGAGCGGCGCTGGCCGAAAACGCGCTGGAGGGGGAGGGGAGTTTTGGTGGGCCAGGACGGTCAGAAACGGACTTGGGATCAGTCCGGACTCCCGCAAACCTCTCCCATTTTTGTCTCCGCGCGAGAGAAATCGCGTCTGGACTACTCCTTGGACCGATACATGCCCTTGTTGGATGATTTCGATGGTTTGAACCATTGCGGGAGGTCTGCGAGTCGGGGTTGAAGATGCCCTCACGATAAGATTTTCTATAGGAAGTTTACCACGGTACACGCCTGTTCATGCATGGGAGACGCCCGTGTGTACCGCGTACGTGTGGTGCGTCACCTCCTGCATATGCATGCATGCATGCATGGGCCTGATCTGCCCATGGTTTGGTTAGCATGTACGTAGTCTAGCGAGTTTTTGGCCATGTTCAAGAAAATGAAAGCTGTGAGTTTTGGCGACATATGTGCGCGCACGTTCCTCTAGGTTATCCCCTTAACCGTACCATCTCTTCTGCCTGGCGCATGCGTCCAACCTGACATACATTCAACCATACGTACGTGTTGCGCATCTACGTGGTTCTCGGTCAGCCAGGGGCCAATTTTCGTGTTTCGACTCTTTTGTGCAAGTTTAGCCGGATCAGACCCAGTTGCAAAAAAAATCGGGATTTGACCCTTTTTGCTACCATCATAGTCCTCGGTGGTAGGATATATCTGCCTACCGCCAGCAGCCTTGGCGGTAGGATTTAACTGCACCGTCAAAGCCGTTTGACATGAAAAATATCCTATCACCAGGGATTTTGACGGTAGCCTGTTATAACCTATCGTCTTTGGCGGTAAGGTCTCTGCATTGCGCCGCACTACCTTGCTGTATACCCGCATTCGCTGCTGCACTGCGCTGCTGCACATGTGTGTCTTGCCTCTCCATAGCATAGCATGCAGACGAGCTCTAGAGCTAGCTAGCTACGCATCAACATGCAGCCCTAAAGCTAGCTCCTACGCATCAGCGTGCAGCCTATCTAGTAGCATGCAGCCGAGCTAGCTACGCATCAACATGCAGCCGAGCTAGCTACTGGCAACAGCATGACTGCATGCAGTCGAGTAATACATTTAGACTAGCGCACTTCACTGGCATGCAGACCCTACCGCCGAGTACTATGGTGGTAGGGTATAACTATCTACCGCCAGAGACTATTGCGATAGGGTCTTTTTCACATCAAACGGGCGTGACAGTATCGGTAACTCCTACTGGCAGAGTCCCTGGCGGTAGGTTGTGTAACTCTACCGTAAAAAACAATGACGGTAGAAAAAGAGTTAGATCTCGAAATTTTTACGAATCAGGGTCAGATCCGGCTAAACTTTTGCAAAAAGGTCAAAACACGAAAATTGTCCTCAGCCGGGCTTGTCCTCCTAGTCCTAGGCTAGCTACTGTGCAACGTGTCTCATCTCTCTTTTAGGTTGTGTCACCTCTTTTGAGTGCAGTATAGTTTTGCTTAGAGCACTCACAATGCATTATCCCACGTTGAACTAGGTAGTGAAAAAAAAATCAGAGACAACGACCCCCAACGCAGTTTACTCTCTGGAAACAAGTTTTCACCTCGTTTTATAAATAAAGTGACCAACGTATGTATACAACAAGTTCAAGTGCATCAAAGAAAATAAAAGAGTCTGCTAAGTCACAAGCACAAACACGTCCAAAAAACATAAAAGAAAAGGAAAAAAAAAACACCTAGTGGCCCGAAGCTCAGGCACCCTGTGGCAAAGCAAGTCAGCGTCCGACAGCACTCATCATGTCCATCATGCGGCCAAATAAGCCGCGATCCCTCTGTCTAAAAACCGGGTACCAGTCCTATAAAAATGCAAGGAATATGAAGATCGAGTCAGAGGCCCTCTTGAGAAAGACAAATCTAACGCCGTGAAGATAGGTCAGAAGAGGCGTATCCTCCTCCCAGTCTGGCTGGCATAGGTTTGAAGGGACCCGGCCATGTCCGGAGCCTCCCATTCAGGCCCCAAAGCCTCACGGACAAAGCACCAAAGAAATTGTGTCGTCAGGCACGAGAATAAGATGTGTGTCCTGATCTCCGGGACCACACAGAGGGGGCTCATCCTATCCACCAAGGCCGTGCTGCTTGATCATATATCTCCACTGAACGAGTGCATGGCGGTGGTGTTTTTTTTGCCACTGTGGCGGCGTCGACGGCTAACCAAGATGATGCGGATCTTTTTTCGGAATATGGGTCAGCGGTACGATGGCGGCGGCGGCTTTTCAAGCGTGTGCAGACGGTGTACGCTTTGGCTCTGCTGCGCCGGGTGTTTGCTCCTGGTACGTTATGCGGGCGGATCGGCGGTGACCCCGACTCTAGATGATGAGGCATAAGGGCATTCCCCATTGTCGAGTTTGTAGATGTGATTTATGGCTTCAGGTTGTTTGATGTATGTTCTTATCAGACCTTTGTTAAATAATTAATAACATGGTTGTATGCCGGAGTTAGCTCCCATTTTCGAAAAAAGATGAGAGACGATCCCACAGCAGTTGCCAAACAAAGATTTTGAGGTCGGGGTTTTTGCGCGGTTGTCCCTTGATAATTCACGTGGTCGGATTCCACGATTGTCCCTTAAACAATTATGTGGTGTGTGTAGGTGTGTGCGTGGGTTTTTGCCGGTTTTCCTCAATTAATTGTGCATTGTATTGGGTTTTTACCCGGTTATCCCTAATTAACCAGGTAATTCTCTTATTTTTAATGAAATGCAGGAACCCCTGCCCCTCTTTAGGTGTTCTAAAAAAAGGTAAATCGACTACATTTTAGAGAAAAGTAGGTGATTGCATTTTAGCAAAACTGTAATTTAAAATCACCCCAAAAATATAGTTGGATTAATATATGAGATTTGTTCACATGTAAAACAATGTGAATATCTTTGGCCGGCTATCACTAACTGACTTAGAGACTTAGGTATATTCACGTATCTTACTTTTTAATGCATGTTGAATGTCTTAACATGATTATAACAATGGTAGAAGTTGCGTACCTCAATGTCTTCATATTTAAGTACATGAACTCTCACTGGATGGATAATATATAATCATCACTTTGCAGCAAGTTTTTATTTGGAAACTCAAGATGTTGTTGGAAAAAAAATGTTTTTTAGTTGGTACTTGTGTCGAGGCATGTGTTAACTAAAGACAACTTGAACAAGCATCACTTAATGGAAGTAAGAAGTATGTGCTTTTTTGCGACGGCGAGGAAACAAGCGTCAACATTTGTTACTTCCATGTCTATTTAAGTGACGTGGCAGGTAGTGCTCGTGGCTTGTAACCTACCACCTCCAACTACCATTCCATCTACGTTGGGGAATTGGTAGTCAGGGGCTAGTAAAACATATTAAAGCCGGCATCCAGCGGGATTGTTTGCTTTATGTTAGACTACGTATGGAAATGTTGTAATGCTATTGTACATTTGTTAAAATGCCTGACATTTTATTAATGGTATCCAAACTTTTTCGAAATAAAAATAATAATTTCATTTACATAAATATTGTATAAATACATTTTTTAGTTTTAAAACAAAGTATGCGAAAGAAAAATAAAACTAACCTAAAACTTAAAAAGCTAGAAAACCAAAAACCAAAAAACTGAATAATCTGGAAAACTGAAAAATAAAAATTACTAAAATGGCGCCTGTAGTACTCGGTTAACCCAGTTAGTTACCTAGCACACACGGCGCAGAACTGGACTGACCCATGGACGCTCCAGCCTATGCGTTTCCTCCACACTTTGTCGCACATAGCGGCAAATATGGCCTCTCTTGTTGCCATAGTGGTAAATACGCAGAACGTCGCATTAAGGATTTGATGATGGGCCGGGCAAAAGAGAGGAGAGCCTGCTTTTATATTTGCATCTTCTATGAAATGTTCATTTTTGTTGCATTCATTTTTCCCTTTTTCTATATCATATTTTTTACTTTCTAATAATTTTTTTCACATTTTTCATTCTAGTTCTTTGGGGTGGGGGATATGTAAACTTTTTTTTTATTATATGAACATATATTGTAGCACACAAGGACATTTTTTGTCAAATGTATGAACTTTAAGAAACAATTGCATGGACATCACGGACATTTTTCTAGAAGGTAGTGAACAGTTTGTTTTCAAATATACGATTTTTTAGATAAACTTATTTTTTTATACGGACAAAATGGATTATTTAACTATAATTTTAGAAAATGTTAGTTTTAAACACGAATACTATTAAACAATTTGGTTTAAGCGGGCTGCGAACGCCCCGCGGGGGGGGGGGGGGGGGGGGGGGGGGGGGGGGGGCTACACAAACAATTTCTCAAGTGCATGGTCGTGTATGGACATTTCTAGAAATGATTTAATTTTTTTTAACATGTACAAGTTTTTTGCATGTAAGAACTTCTTAAAAATACATGACTTTTGTCAATATACACAAACTATTTTTAATACGAGATGAACATTTTTTCCTTAAAAATGGGCTTCTAATATTTATGTCCAAAACATTTCTCCAAATAAAATTTTAAGTAAATAAAATATTCGTTTGGAATTACACACACACACACACACACACACACACACACACACACACACACACACACACACATATATATATATATAGATACATACATACATACATACATACATATAAATTATTGGGCCGGCCTTTAACACTAACCCCGTAGCCTATCGAGGCTATTCATACAACTCAGACCATAATAGTATCTGGTTTTTGAGGGAAATGCTCTTTGGTTCCAGTGTGTATATACATTCGATATGACAATTTTTTGAAATAATTTCAGAACATGTCAAAAAATCTCAAAAAAAATTGGAATAAACTAGACTTTCTTTTACACTAGTTTATAAGTTTTCGCGAAGGAAAAAATCCCGTTAACTTCAGGGAATTTTTTTTATTGCTATATAGAAGGCACTATTTACACCTATTTGACCATAAATTTTGTTTTTTTTTGGCCAAAGTCAACGGGTTTTTTGTGAATTATTTTAGAGTACAATAGAAGGTCAAGTTTATTTCAAAAATATTTTCAGACTTTTTTGACTATTTATTTAATCACTATTTTTTGCATATATGGTGTATATACACCTAAAAAAAATTCCTGTCATGGTTTTCGAGAGAAATATACTTGTAGAGGTGCCAAATATAGGCCTTGTAGCATGACATGAAGTATTTGCTGCTGAGCTCAAATACTCCATTATGAACAGTAAAACTGAAAAAATGTCATAAAAAATCTGATTATTTGTGACAATAAACATTGATGAGTCGTCTATGTATGTACAAGTTTTGGTGTGAAGGAAAAAATTTCTATATTGTCTAAAAACAAAAATGATGCTCGAAAAGACTATTTTTGAAAGCATTTTAGAGCAATGATTTTGCTTGTTTGCCTAGAGCATTAGGAATGTTCGTTCTTCACAAAAATTTGCATGTATGTACAAAATTCGTCAATGTTTGTTACCAATCAATTTCAATTTTTTTCTTTTGCTTTTTTTTTTACTTTCATGAGAGATTATTTGAGCTCGAGCAGAATGGTACTTTGAGCTTTAAGCAGTGGCACACTTTATAAAAATGAAGTTGTATCTTGCAAATATAAAATTACTCAATAACTCAATGCGAAAATAGTGTGGTGTAATTTATGTACATACATAGCAGTTTATTATTGTTATGGACTGGACTAACTTCCGACCAGTCGAAAGATTGCGACATATTCGAACGCTCTCATTTTCATTCTAGCTAATCACATACCTAACTCTCCTTTTGCTACTAGCTAATTGTGTTCATGATGGAGGAACCTCACTCAACCGGCGTTGACTCATGATTCCATGCATAAATGCTAACTAAAGACAAAACGAATGATATCAGCTAAAGATTCTTCCTTTTTTGAAATGTTAAAATGTTTTGTAACTCAAAGCATCACTCCGATTCAAAATCCTTTTTCATATAAAAAAACCGCCGCGACGAGATCTTTAAAACTAGATCCCATGTTGGTATGTTTCGACACCTTTTTTTCAGTTCAAAAGTTACCACATCTGGACTACATAAATTACCACGTGTATAGTTGGTAGCTTATCATGGTGCTTACACTGAAGTTACCGGGGTATGTTTCAACTACTTTTTTTTGTCCCGGTCAAAATTTACCATGGTATTTGTAAGTAAATATCAGGTTTACAAATACCATCGGTGTCCTATCTGGGCCGCGAGGTGAGGTCCATGTGCCGACACTACATGGCCCATTTATAAAATGGAACTTTGTGGGTCGTGCCAGGCCAGACCCGTTTAGACGAGTTCCGGGCCATGCAGTGCCCAGGCCAGGCCATTGGCTACCTATGATCAGGTCTATTGTGCATAAATTACCATGATATTTACATAGAAATAACCGAGGGTAGGGTATGTTATTCAGCAACTTCTTCTGCTCGGATCAAAATTACCACGGTGTTTGTATGTAAGTTATCAGGTCTGCGGTCGAATATTATCATGTTATTTACACAAATTATCGAGATTATGTTAAAAAAAACTAGTCAAAAGTAACCATAGTGTTTCTACGTGAGTTATCAGCTATGTTCTGTGTATATATATTACCTTGCTATTTACATAGAAGTTACCGGAGTGTATTTTTCAACAACTTTTATTCTGGGGTAAAAAAATTACAGCGATGTTTGTACATGAGTTATCAGCTCTGTTATTCATATATTACCATGTCATTTGCACAGAAGTTACAGGAAGACTTTTCCCCTTCCACCATCATACTCTGGAGGCGCAGACATGCCCGTTAGTTCATTCGACGACCATCCCTACACATCATTTTCTTTATCAAAATGTTGTCTTGTTGGCGAGTAGAATAAATGGTTGCTATTTACACAAGAGTAACCAGGGTTAGGGGGTGTTTTATTTAAAAAAAATCCTGGGTAAAAGAAGTTACGACACCTGGGTGAAGTAAGTTATTAGCTTTGTTGGCGTATATTATCATGTTACTTGCACATGATTTACTGGGGATATTTTTCAATAACTTTTTACTGAATGGTGAGTTGGTTAATCTTGCATGTACTGAATGGTGAGTGTAAGAGATCGATTCCTAACCCATGCACACAATTTTTCGACTTGAGACGAAAAAACAAGCTTTAAATAGCAGTACACGATAATTAAGAGCCCATTAATCATGCCAATTAAGATATGAGGGAATTAAATTATGCTAATTAAGAGTCAAAAGAATAAATAGGGTCAATTAATAGATCCCACAATTAAAATCCCGTTAATTAAGGAGACACAGAAACTAGAATTATGGAAGGCTCGTGCGAGACCGCGCGACAAAAAATCGATGGCATCATTGTTCGGATCTATAGCAAAAATCAGAACGGTCGGAAATTAGCTTTCTACTATTTAACTCATATGGTTACTTCTCAACTATGAATCAAAAATACAGTACAACTTTAAAATCTGGTGTAAGCACTAGTGTTAGTGGTTGCCCATATGATTATTTGCCCTTACAAGTACTTATAACATGATGGTATATATTGTTGTACCCGTCATGCATTTCAGTTTATTTTTTCCCGGAAACGAGAATGAGCTCCCGACATCTAACCATGCATTTCAGCATATATTGGTGCAGTTCCATTAGGGAGAATCGATGCAGCAATGATCGCGGTCTCCACAGTAGCATTTACTCAGACCTTCTTTGTCAAAGCTTTGCATGAACCAACTGTGCAATTGATCTCGAAACATTCCGCCACCAATCTTGAAGTACCTGCGTCACGGCCAGTTGTGGTAGCCAGAACCCATATTAGTATGTATACTATGCATATATTACCTGGGTTTACCCCAGCATCCCGGAGTGTGTGTGCAGATAGTAAACATAAATAATAAAAAATATAAAGGTACAGAAATGTTTATACTCCTACCTATTATATTCCTCCCAGCAGCATGGCATGGCAAGAAAGTGGCCGATATGACAATAAGAGCAAGCAAATACATAGCCCTCTTATTGTTCTTCATAAGCGCCATCAGTAGTGCTTGGATATTGTTTTCACCTATTGTTGTGTTCTAGTCGATATGTATCTGTGCAGCTATGTTCCTTCTCTTCCTAGTGTTTATATAGCCCTATCTGCATTTATGTTTCAAATATATTGCTGGAATTGAATATACCCCTATATGTAGCTCGAATTATTTTATATTATTCCTATATATAGATATATTCATATTTCATACCATAACAAAGTGTATATCTCCGGATAACGTGTCAAGGATGAATTAGATACCAATATTTGAGATATGAAATTTAATTAGTTTGCTAAAACAGGGGAGTCTACATCGCAGGATATACAATGTGGATGGCATGGTATCCATGATTTACGGATGGCACAATATGTTTCTCTTTGACTATCTAGTTAATTAGTAGGAGTATTTAACAATATCATCTTTATGTTTGTATAATAATATATTTTTATTATTCGGGAAATAGTTAATTTCTCTCGGACCCGCTTAGTCTTATTTCGCATCTAAATGGCAAATCTCCAAGTCAAGTGAAGTCAAGTGAAGTCAACAGAAGTACAAACCATAGTTATTAGCAAGCCAAAGGAAGAGAGAAGATAAACAAACAAAGTCAATCGGAGAAATGACTTATATATTATGTGAGGAATAATGTCTATTTGCTGTCAAAAAATAGAAGGTCAATCGGACAAACTCAATGCAAAGAGGCAAGATGACGATGGGATAAATGGGCTAGTCTACGATGGACCATGCACTCATCTTTCTCCCCGGTCCACCATGAACCAATAGAATAAGATCTTGCACTCACTTCTCTCCCTTGGTAGCCTTGATCATTTGTAAGGATCCCTAACTCATATAAACCTTCCCATGACACATCTAGCCACTCAAGTCAATCTCACTTGAATCTATATTAATATTTTGGTCTGTTCACCAATATTATTATTTTTTACTTTTTGAAAAAATAATCTATCCGATGTGGAACTATATTTTTTGCGCACCTTTCTTTTTTGTCCTGGGCCATGCAGCCACGCGGGTGGGCTTTTGTGGAAACCGGAAAAACAAAAATTAGGCAACATAGTTACGCATTGCATGGCCTTATTTTATGGGCTGCAAGGAACACGAGTGGGCTTTCATAGGGCCTGTTTGTTTCAGCTTCTCTTGGATTTTAATCACCCATGGGTTCACTTCAGTGCCATCAAAGTACACTTTGAGGTGCTTCAGGTAATTGCACTAAAAATGGCCCAAATTCAGATTCAGCTTCACTGGCAAAGCTGATTCCAAATAGCTATTTGTTTCAGATTTTAGATTTGGCTTCACTGGCAAAGCTGAATCTAGTCCGAGAATCCGAAACAAACAGGGCCTTATAGTCCGCAAAAAATAAAATACAACTATAGGAATCAAACTCAGTACCTCGCCTGAGACTCTCAGCTAGAACAACCAACTGAGTTGAGCACCTTTCATGTTCAATAAACCCACCTCGCCTTTCTAAACAGATCCCAGTCGCTTAATATACCCTCCACCCCATAAAACAACAAACACAGGATAAAAAAATAGAAGAGCAACACCCTCGTGTTTGCGGTGAGCTAATTAAGCCGATGGACACTATTAATAAAGGATTTGTCGGTACGGAAGAATTTGTGGGCTCAATAGAATATTTAAACGCACGCGGGGAATGATTTATTGACAGGTTGGATATAACTAAAAGAAGGATTGTGAGCTTGACAGAATATTTTAATACAACCGCATGTAGCTAATTAAAGAATGGATAATTAAAGAAAATATTATGAGCTTGATGGGTGAGGCCGTGCACTTTTGGATAAGAAGTATTTATATGGTACTTTGGGACAGATTGTGCCTGTCAAACAAAATGTGAACGCGGCTAAAAATCCGCATTCTATTTTTTATGTTCGTGTGATTTGTATATTAATAAGTGCATTTCGTCCAGACCTTGGCATATATTTTTCTTGCCATTAGGTGTGACTATCCGGATGTTGCGTTGTTGGTTTAATTTTTACTTCCGTTGCAACGTAAGGACATACATGCCAGTAAAACTAAAGAGGAGATGTACACCACCTCCAAGGCGACCTTGTAAGGGTTGGGGATGGGTGCCCAGACCAGAGGTGCCTTGTAAGGCTCGGAGCGACGAGATAAATATAGCGTTAATGTGACGACATTGCCTTTTGAGGTTCTTGTCACTAGTCGAGAGCTTCTCTTGTCGAAGGATCTCCAAAATGGCCTTGCTTCATACTCCAGCCACTCATCTACTCATCTACAGATTCCCTCATCACCTCTCTAACATAGGAGATGGCCATGTTTCATGAGCCAATATAATCTAATTAAGGGCATCTTCAACGCTGACTCTCAAACCGCCCGCAACCGTCCGGACCGCGGCTTTTTGATATCCAACGCCGTCTTGAATAGGTCCGTTCGGTGGTTCAGACGCACTTGTCTCGTAAATCGAAGACAAACTGGGTGTGGGGACTTTGCGGGCGTCTGGACCGCTGCCACACCTGCGTCTAGCAACCATGGCCCACCCAAAAACCCTCTCTCGCCAACGTTCTTTCCCGCCCGACGCTGGTCAGTGCTGGTACAGAGCATCAACCCCGCATTCATACCGGCCCAGAGCAGACGCGACCTCTCACTGGAGCTGGCATTGAAGCAACCCGCCGGCTGATAGCGCTGCTTGTGTGCTTCCCGGTGCACGCGACGTCTCTCTGCATTCAAACGACACCAGTCCGTCTGCCTCCCTCCATTAAATGATGCGGTTGCCGAGGAACCTACTCTGGCGCCACCCGTTTGTCTGCCTGCCACCCACCGTTAAGGATCTCGCCACCTAGCCTGCCCTCTACCCGCTATTTAAACCCAGTCCGGCAATACAGCCGCATCAATCCACCTTCCTTCACACCGCACAACACCCGCCATGGCCTCCCTCGAGCTCCAAAGCCTTGTGGGACGGCCTCTCGTCCGAACATAAGGAGGAGATCGCCGCCATTGCGGCCGGCTGGCATGCCGCTTCACGAACATCTCACCAGAGGCCGGTGATGCGGATGCGCCAATGACAGAGGCGGACGACGAGCCGGCGCCACCATCCGCGCCTGCCAATGCTGGCATCACCATGGGCGAGGCCCATGCTCACTACACCGACATGGTGTTGGAGGAGCAGGAGGCCGCGTTCTGCCATTCGCAGGCCGACCAAGCCTACAATCTCCGCCTCCTCGACGAGTACCAACGCGCAGAGGAGCTAGTCGCTGCCAGCAGGGGCAACGTAGCGGACATGGAGGCGGATGAGTAGAAGGCGCTACTCCAGTCCTACCGATCCGCCCACGACATCCGGCGTGACCGTTGTCACTACCACTAGTATCAAGTCACCTACAGGGAGATGGACGAGGCGCGGATGAAGTTTTCAGGCCCGACAACGACGGCGCGAGGAGGTTGGCAGCTCCACAACGGCCGCGGCTCGACGCCACGACGACGATGCCGACATCGAGGCAGAGTACAACATGGGAAGGCACTGGCGCTTGTGTCCCAGGAAGGCCACTGCTCTTCCCTTCCCGCTAAAGCTAAGTTTGGCGGTCTCATCGTCCACCTATTGATTAGCCGCTTGCAGGTTGCATAGGCAGAGCTGTAGCTTTAGTTTTCGGGGCTCATGGCCGGCCAAACATGGAGAACGGGCATGTGCGGTCATTAAGACTACGTTTAGTTAAAAAAAGACCGAAATATAATGAATGTGCTCCGGTGACAAGCCAAGGGAAATGTTCAATTTAGACTTGTAAATGGTGCTCGCAGTTTCTTGGATTTATTTCAGTCTTTGCTACAATATTCGTTCAGTGGGAGAAAACATTGCCGTTGACTACGAAGTTCGTCAATCTTAAAATGTTGTGTCGGCTCAGTATCTTAAATGTGCTCATAGGTAAAATCAATTCTATTTCCTTTTAGTGCCCGCTGATTTTGTGTTTGCATGTGCCATATAAGTTGCTGGCACACGATTTTTTTAGCGCAGTATTGATGCAGACACTCATAAATACACACATACACTCATCCCTATAAATACAAACACGACACACTATCACTATCACTATGAGCATCTCCGAAAGACTAATCCGGCAGATCATCTTGAGATTGACGAAGTCGCCACAAACGCCTTCATAGTCGACAGGAACGTCTTCTCCTACTGAACGCACGTCACCGAAAGTGCTGAAATAAATCAGGAAAATGCGAGCACCAATGTCAAGTTTAGGACTTGACTCTGATGGGTTGGGGATCCCACTGTCCTACTAATCATCCAAGTACAGTTTTGTCTGCGACACGCGATTTTCTTGGTTTTGCGCTAGGTAGCAGTGCATTGTGTGGGGTCACGCCTGATTTTTTTTCTAATTAACTAGGAAAATGTAATGTAATGGCGGAATTTTGGCCCTGCTCTGTGTGGTTCAGAGAAAAAAATGGTCGTCGAAGAACCATGGCACAAATACACCACATGATTGTTCCATTCCTTTAAGAACTAGGGATTTTTTTCGAGAAAACTTCTGATCTATTCATTAAAGCATGGCAGTACAAAGAACACATAAATAACAACAATTATATCCATCTCCATAAATCATCTAGCGACAACTAACTCTCGTGGTTAATTACTTGTCACTTAAAAATCAAACAATATTGTTTATTTTATTTGACACATTCACTGGGTTAGTGCATGCGTAGATGATTATTCACCCTTACAAGGAATAAACATGACGGTATATATTTCTACCCATCGTTTTAACGAGGTTGCCAAATTGACGTGGCAATGCCCACGCCTCCACCGTCTTGGCAGGAGCATCTATGATGATCTGAACCTATTTTATCACATAAATGTATGCATATCAATCTCGGAAGACTTCGTTATGTTTGTGTTCCTCACGCTTTTTAGAGAAAAGGTGCGGGCCGTGTCCGAGAAAAGGCTTGAACCTTATCTAATTTTAAATTAAAAAAGCCATCAACGGGCAAGGATTAGAGCATCTATAGCCAGACCTGGCAATTCCACCCCCTATGCGTCCGCAAACGCGCCCGGGCTCACCACGGACGCAGCCGGATCGCCCCTCAGATGTCCTGTCCGGCAGCCACATACCTCAAATCTAGACTCTCAAATACATGCAAATCCATGCACAGTCATCGTAAATGCCATTGTCGCACGTAAATAACAAATGTTGGTACCGAAAATATATAGTTCTTACATAAAATTTGTATTAAGTGCACAACTCAATCATTAGCTCTTTGGTTTTCATTGTGGGTCTACATATGCTCCACAGGGTCAATGAGTAGTTGTGCGTGCACCTGATGATCTTGAAGATTCTGATGCATCTGCAGAAAGTTCATAAGCTGATTTGCATCTTGATCTTCCGGGATTTGGACCTATTCTCCAGGCGCTTCAAAATCATTGGTTTGGCCTACCCCATCAGTCCATCACCCTCGTCCTCCACGTGCAACATAACACAACATGTCATCAGCTGGCACAAAGTTTCTGATTCACACATCATTGCAGCTCCACGAACAATTCTTCAACGAGCTTGAAGCACTTCAAATGCCCTCTCTCCACATCCTTCCAAGATGCTTCCTGCATTGTTGCAAAGTGGCTTTATTTGTCGCCTTCTGGTTCGGATATGGTCTTCACAAACACCGCCCATTGAGGATAGATATCATCGGCAAAATAATACCCCATGTTGTAGTCGCGGCGGCCGTTGACAGTCTAGTTGCGCGATGGCGATTTTTTATTACAAAGGCTCCTGAACACAGGAGATCATTGAAGCACATTGATGTTGTTGTGGGAACTAGGCATTCCAAAGAAAGTATGCCAAATCCATAAGTCATGTGGTGACACTGCTTCGAGTATGATGGTGGTCTTTTTGGCGTGACCTTGGTACATTCCACGCAAATCTTTGGGGTAGTTCTTCCATTGCCAATGCATGCAATCAACTGATCCGAGCATACATGGAAAACCTCGTGCCTCTCCAATAGCCAACAACTTTTCATGTCCCGCACATTTGATTCTCTCAGATACTCTACTCCAAACACCCGCATCACAGCGCAGGCAAACCTCATAGTAGTCTTCAGGCATGTGCTCTCCCTCATCCGGACCATCTGACCAACGGCATCGACGGCAGTACCAAGTGCAAGCATCCGCAGTGCAGCCATGCATTTCTGCTTAGCAGAGAAAGAAAGTTGGCCGCAACAATCCCTAGTGAGGTTGAAGTAGTCATCGTGTGCCTCCACTCCCTCCACAACACGCAAAAATAATGGTTTGCGTATACAAAAACGGCGAGGAAACCATGGATCATCAGGAAAAGTTGGCTCCGAATCAAAGCAATCCTTGTAGAGTAGCCGTGCTCCGGAGACCCTATCCCGATTAATAACTCTTCTCCCCTTGATTGAGACCTTGAAGTTGAGAATATACTCCACCTACCGGTCCATTTCCTCTTGCATAATCATGAACATGATCATATATATCCACTTCTTTGTCTGAATTCGACTGATCAAAGAACTCATTTTTAATTATTTTATCAAGCTCTGTCGGTCCATACTCCTCATCCTATGAAGCATCAGAATCCATGGTGCCGGTGCCTACGAATAAATCACAAAAGTCTGGTCGGACAATGTGTCGAACACACAGAGGGCAAGGTGTAACCCGAAAGTTGTCGGACATACTGTGGTGGCTTCCAGGCCGGCGACGATGTCCGCGGCGGCGATCACGGATGGGAAGACTATAGTGTCGGTGCTGGCGGCGCTGAGGCTCGGAGCGAGTGGCGGCAGAGCTACGAGAAGGCCGGTGCGGAGGAAGAACAAATGAGACGAGCAAATCGAATCGGTAGTTCGGGGTGGATTTGGTGCAATTTGGGATGGAGTCGAGCTGTCGGGTCTGACATGGCGGACGTGCCCGGTTGCGACCGTGCCTCCCCATATCCACCCCAGGTTCGGGCTGGATATAGGGGTGCCGGTCAGTCCGCACGTTTGAGGCGTTTGTCTGGGTCACTTTTTTTTGACCGGTCACTGACCGGGCCGTCTTCCCGGTCGTTTGAGGAGGGTTTTAGGCGCCCGGTTGTAGATGCTCTTACAACCAACCATACCTTACAAGGAACATAAATAAAAAGGAGAACTGGTGATGCAACCCCAGTCCCCAGGCAACAGGTACATAGCGCATAAGGGAAGCTAAAGACTACCAACAAATAATGTAAAGCTACAACACCATAGACAAGACCCTCCATGCACTTGAGACAAAGGGAAAATGGAAGTTCGGAGGATAATGAAGCCACGGGAGGAAGCCATCCATAGTTCAATGGCGAGAAAGCACAGTGCCATCTGCCTCCACCACCGAAGAAGACCACAAACTTCTCGCCCTAGATCGGAGGGAGCCGCACCGTCGGCAAGGACGAGAAGTTAGCTGCAGCACGCATGGACACGGGCAATTTGCCTTGGTACGCATCATCGGGAATAGTTTCCTCACCACACAAAGAGCCCAAGAACAACTTCGATTCCCAAAGCACATGACACACCATGGACAAGCAGCAGAATGGAGATCATCACCGAAGACACGGCCAAAAAGAACAAGAGGACCGAGCCGCCTCTAGGAACCACCCGAGCTCGCCGCACCGCATACACTCCAACCACCGCCCAAGACGACGCCACCAAGGTGGGAACGAAGCCGTTGCACCGCGGCCGCCCAATCCCAAGGATATGAGGTTTTCACCCGGGCCAAGTGGAAGGAGGTAGCGGGGGAGATGTACCTCAACATCTCCTCCAAGGGGAAATCCGGCGCCCGCAACACCACCGATGTCGTGGCCCCACCGCCGGCCAAGGGTTTCCCCTAGACAGAGCTCCCAACCAAACTCCCACCACACCAATCACGAAAGGTAAACGTTTGGGCACGGTGCGCCGGCCGAACTTTCGGCCGGCTAGCACGCCACGCTGGCAAAACGCGCACCGCGCAGTGGCCCCGCGTGCCCCACCTCCTTCCCTATGCGCCTCCATCCCCTACCTCCAGCCTTACGCGCTCGCATCCCTCCCCCCTCCCCCCCTTCCCCAGGGCTGCGACTGGGCCACCACGAGCTCCATCGCCGGCGGCCAGGCGCTCCCTCGCCGGCCGCCATGGCTGCCTGCTGCCATGGCCAGATCCATCCCCTACCTACAGCCTTCACGCGCGCGCATCCCCTCCCCCTCCTCCCGGGCTGCGACTGGGCCACCACAAGCTCCATCGCCGGCGGCCAGGTGCTCCCTCGCCGGCCGCCATGGCTGCCTGCCGCCATGCCCGGATCCATCCGCGTATACAAGTGTTGCAACCGTCACCTAGAAAAGTTTCAACAGCCGTTGAAAAAAGCTTCAACCATAGACATAGAAAGCTTCAATGGCACTGCACAACAAGGGGAAGCTGCAACCGTAGTTGGATTTTGCTACTACCGGCGAAGCTGTTTGCTACATCCATCAGGCGGAGCTGCGACCTCGCGACGACGACAACGACGTTTTGCTGCAACCGTAGCAGGATTTTGCTACTACCATTGGAGATTTTTGCTACATCCATGTAAGGCGGAGCTGCGACCTCGCGAAGGCGGCGACGGCGTTTTTGCTGCACCCGTAGTTTGATTTTGCTACTACCGGTGAAGTTTTTTGCTACATCCATTCAAACGGCGTTGATTGACCGGCGGCCGTCGTCGATGCAATTCGCTGCAGCGAGCATCAATGGCGTGGGGCGGTGGCGGAGCTACAACCGTCGTCGTCAAGAGCTGCAACCGCAGGTGGAGCTGTTGCATGGGTCGAGGCGACAACGAGGCCGGGAGGGTGGGGACCGGTGACGAGAACGGCTGGCAAGGGTGGGGTCTGGCGGGCAACGAGGAAGACCGGCGAGGGTGGGGACTGATGACGGGGACGACCACCGGAGGGGACAGGAGGCGCGGCGCGACGCTCCCTGAGCGGGACATGCGGATCCAGCCCGACTGCCCGAGGAAGAAGAAGCTAGGGGCGATCTGTTTTTTTTTTGTCTGGATCCAACGGCGCGCGGCTCACATCCAACGGCCTGGGCTCGACCGGCCGAAACTTTCGGCCGGCGCGCCGGCGCCTATAAGCGCCCATCACGAAAACATCATTTGGGTCTTAGATGCACTTTCACAAGCCTAAAGCCATTCCATTATTCTTGATAAGCGTCACAAGGAGTACTTGTCTATTAGTTTTACCTGCTCTTGTACTTCAAGTCGATATGCTTCTGTGCAGCTATGTTCCATTTCCGTACCTTTATATATTGAGCGATCATTAGTATTGTACATATATAACTATCAGGAATTAATTAGTAACACCATATAATATGTCACGAATTAAGTGGATACCAATGTTTATACATGAAATCAATTATTTCAGTAAAAACACATCAAGTAAAAATGATTAGAGATGTATCAAGTTATACTCTCCCCTTGCATGCACGTCGACGGCAGAGATTGGAGACCCTTGAGATCCGATGGTTCAGAGAAAATGAGCAGTGCACTAACAGTAAAAGGAGACGTGGCAGGCGGAGGTGGATGATCGACAAAAATGCATGTAGTACACTAACTGCTGGGTCAAACATAGCGTCTCCATGCTGTGTGGCCAATGTGGACCTTTTGATTCTTCATTTCACACGATCGATAGAGATCAGCTAAGCATCGACGTACGTCCAGTTACTGACTCTCTGGATGAATCTGCTGCCTATTTCACGCGTTGATCTATCGTTGTCAAATGGATCGCTAGCTTATCGTTTACCTTCAATCCATGGAACATGCAAGTTGATCGCCCTTCATGCAAATAGTCTTGAAGTATGTGCGGTGCTGATATTCTCATATATATATTTCTGGTCAGGTTTATTCTAGCATTTCCTTCAAGTTTTGTATGGTCGATCAAGCGTTCACATGGATATATCTTTCCATGTCGGCAGGGTTGCATAGCTAGCAAGTAGCAAGACACACATATGCACGTCGATCTCCATCAATTAGGCAGAGAAGTTCTAGATATCTATTTGTACATGTGAGCGAGCGATGTACTAGGATATACTAATGTGGATGCATCCAAAACTTGCTCTCTCTGTCTTGTTGAATTTCCCATGTATGTACAAATATTGAGCCAGTTTCGACTGCTACAACAAGGGGTCATTTCAAGACTTTGGCCCTAACTAGAGAGTTGACGCTTGAGATTCAAAGAAAGGGAGAGCGTATCTGATCAGTATTCCAGTGATAGAACGGAGCGCAGATGACCTTACAAGAACTGATATTTTTCAAGATCACCAGCTAGGAAATGGGCCGTTTCTCACTGATATTGATAGATTTAGTCTTGTCCATATTTACCTTTTCTAGTTCACCAAAATGTGGTGGTTTCAACATCGACACATAATACAATTTTGGCCGCAAGTTTTTATTTCAATATAAAACAACCAGGAAAATTACTATATTCTGGAAGTACTTCTTTGAGGGAAATCTATATAGCAGTCCTTTTTGTGTGTGTACAGAGGGAGTATATATTCCCTCCGGCTCTTTTTAGTCTGCATATAAGTTTTGTTTGAAGTCACAGTATCTCTAGTTTGACCAAATTTATAGAAAAAAGTATCAACATTTACAATACCAAATCAATATAAGTTTTGTCTGAAGTAAAGTTTGACTTGATACAAATTATACACGGAGTAAAAAGGACCGGAGGGAGTATTTTGTCATGTATGCCCTTCTGTACCAAGGATGCTATCCGGAGAGGGCCAAAATCAAGGTACTATACGCAGTACTATTTTTCGTTATTTTCCTACAAGTGATTTTATCATCCTATAAGTACAAATATGTAAACCTTATAAATAAGAAACAGCGCAAGAGAACAAGTCTAATTTGCTCAAGAATTCTGTGAAATTCTTATAGGTAGCAGTTCTATTCTTGCAAAAATAACAATTTCGCATTGATCAAATAATTAAGTGATGCAACCTATTTGTAACACATCCTCATAGGAATAATATTTCATTGCTAGTTGTCGAAGAAAAATGCCCCCCCCCCCCCCCGGCCCCCATCCCCATTTCGAATTACATGTTGTTCTAGAAATGACCAAAGTCAATTTTCAACAATTTTGACTCACAATATGTATGGGAAATATTAGTATTGCTTAGATTAAAATAATATCATTATATTTGTTATAAAAATGTGATATTGCAATCTATACAATTTGACCACAGGATATTTGTCATATGAAAAGCAACGACCGAAGTTTCATGTTGGCGAGAATACCCATTTCCAAATACATGTATTTCCAAATGACTGGAGTATATGATTTAGCCAAAAGTGGCAATTTGATGCTTGCCATAAATTTTGTAGGAATTTAAATGATAGCAAACGTCCTTGTAAATTTTTACAAGGATCATAATTTCTTCTACCAAAAGCTCTGTGTAGGATATCTGACTAAATAATTTCACCAGAATTACCATGTAGGATATTTCACTACATAATTTTATTGTTTTAAACTTTCTCAAGTAACCCCCCATCTAATGGGGGCATGAAATATATGCTAATAAAACATATGATTCTCAAGATAAATTAAAATAATACCCATATGTATAATATGTTCGTATGTACAAATATATTTGAATCATATGATAAGTATCTATTCCTTATTTTAGGTATATGGTATCCCCAAGAAGTTAGGTGATTCTTCCTCTCATGATTTATCAGACAACAAGCTATGATTGTGATGACTTCATTGCAGTAGTACATTTCGATTTAAACCAGGTATTTTGATATTCATGGAGCCATATTTTACATTCAAGACTTCAAACCAGGTTTTAGCTTGACCTCTTGCATGAGACCCTATTGTGAAAACAATGGAGTCAGCCCTTAATCTAGTTCGATGTGAAATTATGAAGCTAAAATATGGTTCAAATCACTACAATAATAAATTTTAGGTGAAAGTGTTGCAATATCACAAGTGTCTGATTCAAATAGAATTTACTTATTTTAACGTGGAAATATTTGCAGTTAAGTTTATCAACCCCATCATCGCATTATCCATACCATCCTTTTGTTTCGATGGGTCCATGGTTCTTTGCCGTGCTACCTAAGCTTTCAAAATTGACATGCCGGTCGTGTTACTAGAAGTTAGGGCAGCTCCAACGTGGATCGCCACAACTCACGTCACTAAATGCCCGCAGACACGTTCAGATGTGTCTGGGACAGTTGGGCGCAGGGGCCTGAACCTAGGGTGTATTGGGCTGACCCTTTGTTGTCTATCGGTACAACAATAGTATTTGGCACCGTGCTGCACTGTAGATACAATGTTTGCCTCGGGTGTGGCATCAACCTGGCGCCGCTACCGGTCGGGCGGGTGCCTGCCATCTAACCACATTCATCAAATGTCTGCCCCATGTCCAATCAAGAGAGGAGGGAGAAGGGAGGGAAAGGAATCGCGGATTTGTGCTCGGGTTCGAGGTTGAGTTGGCTTTTCTGCAGCCTGTCTAGACTCCCCCAAGGCTCCCATAGGTTTGGTGCCGATTTGAGGAAATTCGGACGTCCGGACTGACCAGCCTATTGTTCAAGAATAGTTGGTGACCACCGTTGGGTGATAAAACATGCTCATACTATTCGGTCCGAACATTTGCGGGTGATTCAGTATCTGCGTTGGAGTTTCCCTTAGTAACTGGCAGAAAACGAAAGAAGAGAGGTCATGATTAGAAAGGAGATACAGAGGCCAGGGTTTCAACCTCCTTTTTGAAAAAAGAAAAAAGAAAGGTGATGTAGCCAATGCATGCGAGAAGGTGTGGATGTGATTATGACTGCGGACATATCACGGGTCTAGTCAGCACAACTTGAACAAACTTTTTATTCCACGTACGTGTACAAGTATGTATATAATTTTACAAATATATGGGAATCATCTAGATACCGTAACGTAGGGGATACAATGATCGATGACTAGCTTATACATAGTCAGTGCAAGAACGAAAACGTAAGCATGCATGCATGCACGAGCGACGACTACGCATGCATATATAAGTAATAACACATGCATGGTTTGTGATATTTATATCGATCGAAGTATCCATGGATTTAGCTAGGGCAGGTGAAGTCGGCGGGGCAGGTCTTGCCGCACTGGTTGAGAAGCAGCACGAGGTCGACGGGGACGTTGAGCTTGATGCCGAGGACATTGGCCTTGATGGCGGTGCAGAGGCACACAGCGGCGTCGAGGTCGGCGAGGCCGCTCAGGAGCGGGCAGCACTGCTCGCTCGCCAGCACGCCAAGGTTGAGCTTCAGCAGGTTCAGCACGTTGGCGCACGCGCCCAGCTTCAACGTGTTGATCGAGCAGGTGCCGCCGCCACCACCGGGCGTCGGCGGGGTTGGTACTGGGACGGCCGGCGGGGGCACGGAGATCGGCGGGGCTGGTACTGGGACGGCCGGCGGGGGCACGGCTATCGGTGGGGTTGGTACTGGGACTGGGACGGCCGGTGATGGTACGGCGATCGGCGGGGTTGGGACTGGCACGGTCGGCGTGTTGCCGCACGATCCGCAACCGTATGAGGCTCCCACAAGGACCAGGCTCAGGGCGACGAATAGGGCGAGCTTGGAGGGCGCCATTGCTATGTCTCTGTTGATGAAGCTTGTAGCTAGCTAGAGTGTCCTGGCCCGTGGCTGAGCTAGGTTGGCTTTGCTAGCTTGGGATGCTTTTCCTGGGTTGCTTGGGGTGGTATTTATAGGCCGGGCAAATGCAACTGCATCGTTCATGTCATGATCAATCCAAATTGACTCTTGCCGCAATTTGCAAAAAATATGCGCAACCACCACTACTAATACACAACTGTAGGATGGTACGTGTGTACCTTTACTGGAGCTTAATTCGTTTGCTAACGAACAACTTTTCCTAAAAAAATTGACACAGAAATATAGTATGGACAATAATATATACAGTTTTGCTAAGTCTCAGTCGACTGAGACTTCGTTATGTCTCAGTCGATACTATCTTCCTTTGATTTTGCATGGAGATTCGTGCAAAAATTTGTTTTCAGTTTTTCTTTTTTCTTTCTTACATGTTATATCACTTGACTGAGACTTGGTTAAGCCTCAGTCAACTGAGACCTAGACACACCCATATATATATATAGAAGACAAACATAGTATATATGACAACTGACAAATATAAGCCCTTTTAAAGATTTCAATACAAACTACATACAGATGTATATAGAACTATTATAGAGTATAAATTCATCTATTTAACTCCGTGTATAAATCCGTATGTAATTCATATTAAAATCTCTAAAAAGGTTTATATTTAGGAACGGAGAGAGTATCAGGCAGCGCGCTTCCAGCTGCCCTAACCTGATCTTCAGGTCATGAGAGACAAATAGGAGATTATTATGTCGTACGGTTTCATTCCATGTGGCCGTGCACATGCATGCCACTACCAGCGCAGGAGATGTCTACTATACGTCTATAATTTCGTGCTTTGGTTTATTAATACTTGATTGTATGAATGCATGCATGCATGGACACGTACGCTAGTACAGTTAGCTCTAATTTTTAGTCTATCCGGCCCCAGTGGGCAGTATGTTGTGCTGACAAATAATTCCAATAGCGCCAAAGGAATTATACCATTATAGCTAGCTTACAATATTCCTGTGATGGAGAGGACCTGGCCGTGTGAACAAGGGCTCGTGAAGAAATTCATAATTGTCTATTATGGACCATCTAGAATAAAATTAAATTTCAGTCGTCTTCACTAATCTTTGGATCAACACCTAATCATTATCATCCCCATCTCATTCACATAAATCATACACGCTAGATGTTATTAACTAGCATTGATAGCCTCTACGAAACATTTTTCTCCTCCCCCACGAGCGAATCCCAGGCGTCCAAGGTTCACTGCCTTCCGCCGACGCTGCACCGATCTGCCTCATCTCATTTGGCCTTAGATCTATGGTTTACTGGCATGTTTTGGAGGTTTTGGATGGCTGCTTCGTCGGGCCTAGCTGGGCTAAGCCATCGGAGAAGACGGCGTCGGCGTATGGCCCTGGACAGCGCCGAGTTCGATCTTAGACTTGGGCTTGGCGTAAAACAACGTGGGAAATTTGTCTCAGTTTATCTTTAGTGAGTCTTTGTGTTTGGTTTGGGATGGCGTGGCGCCGACACTTTTTCAGTTTAGAAATAATGTCTTCCATTCCTGTTCTATTGGTGTGCTAATCACCGGTGAAGGTCGTGTGGATTTGTGTCTCTGGTGGGTCTTACGGGATCCGGTCGGTTTAGGTTTTCGGGGGAGCCGCCTGAATTTGTCCGGATTTCATGGTCTTCAGAGTTTCTATAGGCCTATGGATTTGCCTCCCCTTTGTCTGCCGCTCTAGTGACTGGTGGCGGCGAGGGGAATCCTGGTGCCTCTACTCTGGTTAGTAGTTAAGGTTAGGGTTTTTAGTCCTCGTAGGGCGATGTTTGGGCGGATGGCGGCGCTTCTTCACCGAGTTGGTCTTCCGGGCTCTGATCCTCCCGAGTTTGTCCATCTGGACGGAATCGATAGAGCTCCGATATAGATTCCTGCCATCTCGTTGGGGCGGTGAAGTTAGGGTTTCTTATTGTGTGTGTGCGGCAGCGAGTTATGATGTTAGGCACTTTGGATCGATCCAAGGGTTCAACGACGATAATTGCGGCTCCAAGGCGCTTGTCCTTAGCTTCTCATCTGTCATCGATAAGGTCAGGCCGGCTCTGGTAGGTGAGCAGTGACAATTGTGCATCGGTGGCTCGTTATGGTGGTAGTAGTAGTCATTTGGTGGTCTAAGTATCTCGATGTAATTTTTATTATGTTTGGGATGTTTGGTACTTCTGATGAACCTTTATAAAAGATCCGGATGCTTTCTTCGCAAAAGAACTGTTTCTACAGGCCCTTTTCGGCCTTCTTTTCTTCGGGGTGACGATTTGCTTCACTGAACTCGGTCGCCAGCGTCTTCTGGTCTTCATCGACGACTTCTCCTCCGCTGCTTCTAGAAGCTCTTGGGTTTCAAAAAATTTACTCCGTCAAGGCGGAGGCCCAGAGGTGACAATGAGCTATGCTCACGACGCGACGTCGGTGGATGCAGGAGGAAGAAGACTTCGGCACCTCCAACTCTTTGAGAGTTATCTTTTTTTTTTGCTTGGTTGTGTTTGTAATGTCCGGTGAATCTTAATATATGACATTATGCTTTTTAATGTTGATAACTAGCAATCGGAGACTCTAAGGACTTTTTTCTCCTCCCCCCACGAGTGATTCCCGTGTGTCTTGGGTTTCCCTGTCTGCCGTTGGTGCCACATCTATCTGCCTCGTCCCATGTGGCCATACTGCGGAGGTGCGGTGGATCCTGGCCCATGCTGGCGGGAGGGCTCCTGCTTCGTTTTTAGGTGTTTTTTAAAGTTTGTTTACTCTTTTTGTCCTACTCAGGAAGGCGAGGCGGCGACGGCTCCTGAAAATGGAATAATGTTCTCCCTAACTAGATTTTTTCCCTCGGCTCCTGAAGGCGAGGCGGCAAGCTAACAAATTAATTTACATGAAAATATAGATACCACCATATTAATCCGCAACTATGTTTTTCGATGGCTTGGTTTCATATGCATGCATGCAAAATATTCATACAAAATTATTTTATAGCTAACTAGATGATAATGGGGGAAAATATCCTTTGCTGCCAACACTTTGGTGCTCCCAAACTCCAGTGTGTAAAACATTAATTTCAAAAGTTTCAAAAAATTCTGAATTTTTTTATGAATGTTCACAGATCATGTGTCCATAACCTCTAAATCAGATCCAAATTCGAAATACACATTGATAAACAAAAAGACAAACTCGGCATGAATAGTGTCACAAGAGGACAAAAGCTAAAATGACACTATTCACATTAGGATTTCTCTTTTTTTTAATAATGTATTTTGAGATTTGTTCATTTTTATTAGTTGTAGAAACATGTCTTGTGCACATTCACAAAAAGAATCATAATTTTCTGAAACATTTAAAATTAAATATTTAGGCATTGGAGCATGGGTATTTTCCCATGATAATGGAGGGCTAGCTGAGATAAGGTAGACCATTCGTCTCTCCTTATTTCTAGAACCCGTTTGGAAGGGCGCTCATGTCTGGAAGTTCCTATATACCGCCTTAAGTGGCAACTATGCGAGCACCATCTAAATAAAATTCATTTATATAATTATGCCAGCAAATGGCGAGTCCCATTTAACTTATTGTTTTAGAAAATGCAAAAAATGATTTAATTTCCTAACATGTTTATTTAATAATTTTATAAATATTATCAATATCAGTTTATAATACATAGAGAAATATTGATATAATAAATAGAAAATATCTACCTGTGCCTAAATATAGATGGTTCAGATATTCAATTTTTTTTTCTCCACATATGAAAGCCAATGTCATATATTCATATTTGTGAAAAAAGTTCATATATTTTAGACAGGTTGTTCATGTGTGTCAGAATATATGTTCATGTAATTTTAAAAGTGCTTTGTATGCTTTAAAAATAAATAAGACACAAAAGGAAAAAAAATGGAAAACAAAAATGAACAAGTAAAATAAAATGAAAAAACAAAACAAAAAGAACCAGAGAAAGGAAAGAGAAAACAACAAAAGTAAAAAAAACACGTCACTGGGCTGGCCACACGCGGAAACGCTTGTTACCCTCCAGTTGTGCTTTCCCTTTTTTTTTTAGGGGTTCCAGTCAGAGAGCTCCTTGTTAGCGCACGCCACAAAGACTACTGGAGCTCACGTGCTCCCTTAGTGGGCCATGGCCCATATAGCTCGCTCGACACATGTTGTTTCCTTCTCTCTCGCACAATGTTGCTCGTTGTATCCATTCCATCCTCTTTATAGGGCTGCTTGCTAGCATTTTTTTCTCTTGCGAGCATGTGCCATGAAAGGTTCATGAATTCAAAAAAAAATTCCTGGATTCAAAAAAGTTCATGAATTTCTAAAAAGTTCAAGACTTGAAAATGTTAACAAAATTGTAAATTTTGGAATTTCAAAATATGATCATGAATTTGAAAAAAAAAGATCATAAATTTTAAAAAAGTTCACGGATATTTTTAAGTTCATGAGCTTCAAATTTTTTCACTCAAATAGGATAGCAAAACTAAAAAATCTTGACGGATTTGAAAAAAAATCATAAATTTGGACAAAGGTAATGTATTTTTTAGAAGTTAGCAAAAAGTGAAAAAGATTGCCAATTTGGAAAAAGTTCACTACAGAAAGCTAGCAGGACTGAAAAAGTTTGCGGATTTGAAAAACATTTGTGAAATTTGAAACACAAATCATGAAGTTGAAAAAAAATCACAATTTGATAAAAATTTAATAAAAGTTTTTGAATTTATAAATAGTTCATCAGTTTGGAAAAGAAAGAAAGAAGATGACAATAAAAAGAAAAACGAAAAAACCCAGATAAAACTGAACTAAACCTGGTTCAGGAAAACTAGAAAAAGAAAAACCTGACTGAAAGCTTGCAGAAGCTTACCAAAACTGGGCTAGGAAGCTTCGAGAAGCTTCACAAAATCCGGACGAATTTCCCTGCTCACTGGCTTACATGGGCTGACCCATTTTGGACCTAGGGTGTGCACTGGTTTGCAAAACATACTAAAACCGGCGCTTAAGGCGCTATATAGGATTTGGCTTCCAGTCCTACGTTGCCAAGTTGTCAGTCCACCATCATCTCTTTTTTGTAGGGGAGTCCACCATCATCTAAAACCCACAATGTGCTCTCATACCAGGCGCATCTATATGACGCCTACCGCGGGTAATACTGAGGTGCCGCGCGCATCATCAATCACAAGGGCCTGCACACTAGAGCATTGACCACACCTAACTATTGTATCGTTGTCAGGTTACAGCTCGTTCGTTTGAATTCTCCAGATAAAGAAAATGTTAACATATTTAAAAAAATGTTTTATTTTTATTTTTTTAAAGGATGGTCCACTAATCAGACGTCAGTTTTTTGAGTATGAATAATCAAATGTTTGAGATGGCATGTTATGTTGTCGCGAGCATGGCAATTTCCTGTAGCCAAGCATGGCAAATCTTTCTCATGTTCAGTTTTTTGCCAGGAATTATCATGCTTGCTAAAGTAAATTGACATCCTCATTATAATATAATTTGCTATAAAAACGTTGATTTGCCATGCTTAAAAATCTGATGTCAGATTTTTAGCATTACTACTTTTAAATATTAATATAATTTACGAAGTGTTCACGTATTGGAAAACATTCATGTAATTTTACAAAATATTTTCGCTTGATAAGAAAATGTTCATATAAAAATGATTAACAATTTTTCTTTTGTGTATTATAAAACATATTCCATAGTGTATTATAAAAATTCTCATACATTTTTTAGAAATATCGATTAAAAAATGGATGCACACGCGCACAAACTTACACCAACATGCACACACACTGACACAACGCCTACTACAGTTTGGGTCAAAATTATGGAGTCGATAGATTGGCGAAGGCATGAAAAGTGTCTCGCTATCGTCGGGAATGTCGCCTCGCACTAAAAGAATAAGCCACATTAATAAGACATCACAATGTCAAACCTGGGTTTTCACCCTTCGTGGGCGAGGGCTAACACCACACTCTTAACCATCTAACCAGGTGTGCATACATTTGTCAAACATATCATATAATTAAAATTGTACTCACGTATATTTCCAAATGTTCGCATAATTTTGAAAAGTGTTCAGACATTAAAATAATATTCATCAAAATTTAATAAGTGTTCACCATTTTTTAAATGTTTATTAAATTTGTAAATATTGGTGCATTTTAATAAATAATATGTACTTAATTTTAAACTGATGTTTGTGTAATTTTACAAAATGTTGCAAACGGTTTACACAATTGCATAAATCATGCAATTTCAAGAAATATATAAAATTTTGTTTAAAGGAAGAGGAAAATGAAAGTAGAAAGAAACAAAGAAGTAAAAACCAGAAAAAGAACAACAGAAAAAACAAAAGGTAAAAGAAAAAGAAACCGGTAAACCAGAAAAAGCAATCTAGAGAAAATCGCATAAAATCCAAAATCTCGCAAAATCCTGAAGAGACCCCAACGCTACTGGTCTACGACCTAAATCAGGAACGCTAGAGGCAAGTGTGTCATATATCTCGCAAAAATCGAGATATAACCTTTGTGGCTCATACGCGAGATATAGCTTTTGTGGGTCATACTGAGGGTATGAGCCCTCTTATTCCACGCTTAATGCACGAGATAGCTGACGAAATGTGCACCACACTCGCTCCGTGCACCGGCTCATTAACCCATTTTTTTTATTTAGTCGATTTGCAGAAAAATTGTGTCAAAAGTTGTTTAAAGAAGAGGAAAATCCTACAAAAAAAGAATAATAATAATTTTTAACCGGTTCAATAAGTTTGAACAAAAGAACTTTTGTAAATTGGAAGTAATTTCAGAGAGAAATGAAAACATGTTCGTATATAAGAAATAAAATTTTCATCACATATTGAAAAAATAATGTTCCTTTACACAAAAATTATACTTATGATGTCATGTATTTGAATCAACACCTACTGAAGACGGAAACAAGGTATACATTTTGTTGTAAATTATGCCTATGTCTATAATATCCTTGCACAAAGTTGAGACATTATTCGTTATCTAGTGTCTGCATCGCACCTTGTCAAACAGATGACATTAAATATATGTTGCATAGACCAATTCTTAGTGGTAGAACTAGCAAGTGGGATTATGCTTTGATCGAGTATGATTTGGCTTATGAATATTTGAAATCTATGAAAAGCCAAAGTTGTACTTTATTGTTGAGCATCCGATTGACACATGCAGAATGTTGGTATTAACATTGTTTCTCTAGTAACATGAAGATTATATTTTTATGGTTCAGTTTGTAGCATTGTTTACGGTGTTGGTGTTTTTTATATTTGTCCTTGGTATTGTTTTTCAAGCCTCATGCCGCTTAGGATATTTTTCCACGAACAATCAGGCCTAATATAAAGCATTGTTTTATCAGTTGTGGGCTTTTGGTTATTGTAGTTGCCACACATATTACTTATTTTTGTGATCGGTATTTGTAGTGCGACAGATAGCCATAGTTTACCCATGTTTTGACGAATCAATGAATTTTTATATTTAATATAATTCCACCTTTCAGTTGCTTTAGTATTGCCCATATATCTAGATATGAAAACATGAGAGCAAATGAGTTGACACAGCAAGCATCTGGTTACCAAGTTGATCATGGTGTATTTCACATTTCTCAAGAGTCTATGCTATTCAAATCCACATCGGCCACTATTGAAAAATCTAGTGCGGGTGAGCACAATATTTGGAGGAAGGCTATAGTTGAGGTGGAGACGAGGGTTAGGCGGATGGCTTTCAAAATATGCATTTGCTGATGATCTTTATCGTTCATTGTTGATGGTATTCTGTTGAAGTGCTTGGACGAAGACCAAGCTAGAATTGCTATGGGAGAGGTACATGGGGGCATTTGTGGCACTAAGTCGAGGCACAAGATGAAGTGGTTGTTACGGTGTGTTGGATTCTTTTGACTGGTAATGATTGATGATTGCTTTAATAAATATCATAAAGGTTGTGAAGCTTGTAATTTTGCTCTGATATTCAAATAGCTCCTGCTACTACAGTAAACCATATCGTCAAGTTGTGGCAGTTCAGAGGATGGGGATTTGACTTTATTTGGAAAATTCACCCTTATTCTTTAAAGGGGCACCTGATTGTTGTTAGTATATACTGATTGTTTCACCAAGTAGTTTCACGCAGTACCTCCCAAGAATACGGCACATGAGGAGGTAATTCAATTCCTAAATGATCACATTATTCATACATTTGTTATCCCTCAGACTTAAACTACGAATCAAGGTTCATCGTGTATCTCAATAGTAAAAGTGAAAGAACTTGCTAGATCACATAGGTTAAAATTGCTCAATTATTCTTCATATAATATTGCTTAAGATAATGGAAAATTTTAATCCAGCAATAAGATACTAATCAAGCTCAATAAATAGAAGATAGAAGATAATCCGATAGATGGCATGATGTGTTGTCCGAGGCTTTGTGTGGACATAGAATCTCAGGGCATGGTGCTACAAACGTAAGTCCATATGAGCTTGTGTATGGATATGAAGCAATTTTACATAGATGTAAATTCGTATTTTTGAGATTGGCCAAACAAAATGATTTATCAATAGCGGATTTCCCCAGATGTTGCATAATATTCATGACATCGTTGATGGATATTTGGTTACTTCGAAAGCCATAGAGAGAGACAAGTTGAGGGTAGTAAGAGCATACCATAAGAAGGTCAAGTTAAAGAGCATTCAAGTTGGTTATCTCGTGCTGGCATTGTCCTTAGAATAAGATTTGGAGCATGATTATTTTTTGTAGAAGAGCCTTGCCAAAAGACAGTGCGGCATATGTTGACAATGTCTTTTGACCAGACATAGACCGGAGGCTCCAGATGCCCTTTGGGCTAGTCAATAAGTACGCGCCTTTGAGCTCATAGTCTACTCGGAGGCTGATACGTCTCCAACGTATCTATAATTTTTGCTTGTTCCATGTTGTTATATTATCATTCTTGGATGTTTTACAGTCATTTTATAGCAACTTTAAATCATTTTTTGGGACTAACCTATTGACATAGTGCCCTGTGCCAGTTGCTATTTTTCGCTTGTTTTTTACTTTGCAGAATATCAGTACCAAACGGAGTACAAACGCAGCGAAACTTTTTGGAGAATTTTTCTGGACCAGAAGACACCTGTTGGGCCAAACAAGTACCAGAGGGGGGCACCGAGGGGAGCAGAGCTCACCTGGGCGCGCCTGGGGGCCCAGGCGCGCCCTGGTGGGTTGTGCCCACTTCGGCCGCCTCCCGCACCACCTCTTTGCTCTATAAATACCCAAAAAATCCAAAAACCCTAGGGGAGTCGACGAAACACAATTCCAGCCGCCGCAAGTTCCAGAACCACCAGATCCAATCTAGACACCATCACAGAGGGGTTCATCATCCTCATTGATGCCTCTTCGATGATGCGTGAGTAGTTCATTGTAGATCTATTTGATATAACTCTTTTTTGCGGCGTGTTTGTTGGGATCCGATGAACTTTGAGTTTATGATCAGATCTATTTATCCATGAAAGTTATTTGAGTTTCTTTGATCTCTTATATGCATGATTACTTATAGTCTCGTATTTCTTCTTTGAATCTTTGGTTTAGTTAGGCCAACTAGATCGATTTTTCTTGCCATGGGAAGAGGTGCTTTGTGATGGGTTCGGTTGTGCGGTGTTCTTTCCCAGTGACAGAAGGGGCAGCAAGACACTATTGATCGTTGCTATTAAGGATAACAAGATGAGGTCTATTCCTACATGAATAGATCTTGTCTACACCATGTCATCTTTCTTATTGCATTACTCTGTATCTCTATGAACTTAATACACTAGATGAATGCTGGATAGCGGTCGATGTGTGAAGTAATAGTAGTAGATGCAGGCAGGAGTCGGTCTACTAATCTTGGACATGATGCCTATATAATGATCATTGCCTGGATATCGTCATAATTATTTGAAGTTCTATCAATTGCCCAACAATAATTTGTTTACCCGCCATATGCTATTTTTCTTGAGAGAAGCCACTAGTGAAATCTACGCCCCCCGGGTCTTTTCTTTATCATATTTGCTTTGAGATCTATTTTTTATTTGCTTTTGTTTTCAGATCTATTATTCTAAAAACCCAAAAGTACCTTGCTGCACTTTTTCTTTATTTATTTTATTTTGTTTTATCACGAGATCTATTCATCCAATCTACTACAAACCAATCTATCTTTTACCCGAGAGGGATTGACAACCCCTCTTACGCGTAGGGTTGCAGGTATTTGTTCTTTGTGTGCAGGTACCGTTTACATAGTGTTGCTTGGTTCTCCTACTGGTTCGATAACCTTGGTTTCATACTGAGGGAAATACCTACCGTAGCTGTGCTGCATCATCCCTTCCTCTTCGGGGAAATACTGACGCAGACACGAGCCATCAAGAAAGGATTTCTGGCCCCGTTGCCGGGGAGACATTATCAACATCTATCAGGTTCCTAATCACAAATCTATCTCCTTGCAATTTACATTATTTGCCATTTGCCTCTCGTTTTCATCTCCCCCACTTCACAAAAATTTGCCATTTTATTCGCCCTCTTTTTCGTTCGCCGTTTTCTCGTCAGATCTATCCTTTTGTGTGTGATCTTGTTTGCCACTTGGTCATTATGGCTAGCATGACTACCCCTCCTTTGTCACCAGATTTTGAAATTTTATACTTCAAGCAGAGACAAGGAGAAAATTTGAAAGATGCTTGGTATAGGCTTATGGAATCCTATCGCATATGCAATCTCAAAGGGGATGCAAAGATTTTGCTTCGAAACTTCTATATAGGATTAGTTTTGCATCATAGACAACTCTTGGATTTTGCCGCTAAAGGGAACTTTATTGAGCTTGATGCTAATACTGCTTATGAGATCCTAGAAGGAATTCTGGGGATTCCACCAATCAAAAAGGGGATTTCCTTTACTCAAGAAGGGGTTCAAATTTTAGACAAGTTAGGTGATTTGCATAAACATTTGGTTGAGTTGCAAAAATATAACGAACCTCTTAAACATATCAGTGGAAATCTCAATCACATGAATACTTTGATTACTCCTTGCAATAAGCGTTTGGATATTTTAGATCTCAAGATGGTCTCTGAAAGATCGTGGATGTCGCCTAGAGGGGGGGTGGGGGTGAATAGGCGCTTTAAAATAATTACGGTTTAGGCTTGAACAAATGCGGAATAAACCTAGCGGCTAATTTGTCAAGCACAAAACCTACAACAACTAGGCTCACCTATGTGCACCAGCAACTTATGCTAAGCAAGATAAACAACTATGTGATCGCAAGATATATAACATGAAACACTATGGCTATCACAAAGTAAAGTGCATAAGTAAAGGGCTTGGGTAAGAGATAACCGAGGAACGCGGAGACGACGATGTATCCCGAAGTTCACACCCTTGTGGATGCTAATCTCCGTTTGGAGCGGTGTGGAGGCACAATGCTCCCCAAGAAGCCACTAGGGCCACTGTACTCTCCTCACGCCCTCACACAATGCAAGATGCCGTGATTCCACTAAGGGACCCTTGAGGGCGGTCACCGAACCCGTACAAATGGCAACCCTTGGGGGCGGTCACCGAATCCGTACATTTTGGCAACCCTTGGGGGCAGTCACCGGAACCCGTCAAAATGCTCGAGGCGATCTCCACAACCTAATTGGAGACACCGACGCTTGCCCGGAGCTTTACACTACAATGATTGAGCTCCGAACACCACCAACCATCTAGGGCGCCCAAGCACCCAAGAGTAATAAGATTCTCAACTAGAAACTTCCACGTATCACCATGGAGAACTCAAACCGATGCACCAAATGCAATGGCAAGGGCACACAGAGTGCCCAAGTCCCTCACTCTCAAATCCCACCAAAGCAACGAATGCTATGGAGGAAAATGAGAGGAAGAACAAGAAGGAGAACACCAAGAACTCCAAGATCTAGATCCAAGGGGTTCCCCTCATATAGAGGAGAAAGTGATTGGTGGAAGTGTGGATCTAGATCTCCTCTCTTTTTTCCCTTAAAAACTAGCAAGAATTCATGGAGGGATTGAGAGAAAGCAAGCTCGAAGAAGGTCAACAATGGGGGAGAACACGAGCTCAAAGGATAGGGTCCATTGGGGAAGAAGGCCCCCTTAAATAGGCACCCCCGAATCAAACCGTTATGCCCACTGGTCGTGCACAAGCGGTACTACCACTTGGAGGAGAGGTACTACCACTTAGCACGGCCAAAACAGCCCAACGAGGCAGAAAACACGAATAGTAGATCTGCCAGAGAGGTAGTACCGCTCTGGGGAGAGGTACTACCGCTTGAGCGGTACTACCGCTCTACTACCGCATAGGGAAAACAGGCAACAGAAACAAGCACAACCATTGAAACACAAGTGGTACTACCGCTCGGGGGTGCAGCACTACCGCTTGAGCGGTACTACCGCTTAGAGAAAATAGGCAACAGAAACATGCCCAAAAGACTTTGCCCAAGCGGTAGTCCACAATGGAAGTACCTCACGCGGTGCTACCGTGGTACTAAGCGGTACTACCGCTTGGGTGCTGTAAAATAGCCCAAGCAAAACAGAAGAAACAGGTTGGACCGAAACAGTCACAACATTTGCATATGAGCTCCGAATTGAGCAAACTCAAGCTTGTTGGATAGCTGACAAAGAGTAGCATCCAACAGCGACTGGTTATAATAAGAAGAGGCGGGGGAGGTATGCCTAAGATATAGAGGAGAGAAACCTCCAAAAGAGAAGAACCGACATAACCTCGAACATTGAAAACATCATAGAAGATGCATGTGAACTCCGTTTTCGATGAACTCGAGCTTGTCATCAAGATGAACATAAGCTCTAAATCTCACAAGGAGAAGAACCAAACAAGAACCAATAAAGATGATGCATGGATGCAATGGTTTGAGCTCTCTACGAACCAAACGATCAAGCTACTCATCGAGAGCCCCCCTTGATAGTACGACAATCGATCCGATAACCCGGTCTCCCAACTACCACCATGAGACCGGTAAAATAGAAAACCTATCAAGGGCAAACCTTTGCCTTGCACATAGTCCACTTGATCTAGATGATGATGATCTTCACTCCCTCAAGTTGGACCACCTTTCTTGATTGCGTTGGCTCGATGAAGACTAGTTGATTGCTCCCCCATACTCCACTATGGGTGAGCCACTCTTTGGCACATCTTCACAAGTCCATTGACACCACAATGGACGGCGAGCTTCAAGCACTTGATCTCTTCATGATGCTCCACTTGACCTTGCACACGCAATCTTGATGACGATCACCACTTGATGTCATCCTCTCCATGGGTTGTATGATATCTTCCTCTTGACGCAAGCCCATGGAAACATACCTAACCCCACATAGAACATAGAACTCTCATGTAGACCATGGGTTAGTACACAAAAGCGTAATGGACAATACTTACCATACCGTGGGATCACATGATCCCACTCGGTACATCTTCTATGCTTTGTGTGTTGATCAACTTGAATCACTCTCTGTTCTTAGTCTTGATCAACCTTGAATCTTTCCAACTCTCTTCATTTGGATGATGTCTTGAAGGTAAACATGAATGATCACACAATCTTCTTCTTCAAGACATGCTTGCAATAAGCTCAACACTCACATGACCCATCTTTGGATAATTCCTTAATAACACCTTGGTCAACTCATAAACTCCTTGAAACCAACACATGGACTTCAAGAAATGCCTATGGACAAATCCTTCAAATATAACTCAATGCAACCATTAGTCCATAGAAAATGTCATCAATTACCAAAACCACACATGGGGGCACCGCATGTCCTTTCAGTCTCTTTTCCGGAAAATCTTGGGAAGGGCAAAGAGCCTCCTGGATTTGAAAAGGCTCTTACAAAAGTTGCAAAAATGAAAGATGACAATACTTTAATCTATGCATTATGCCTAGCTAGGGGCGTAAAACGACAGCACTTGTTGGGAGGCAACCCAATGAATAAAATTTATTTTTGCCTTTTTCTTTCTGTTCTTGAGTGTTCGCATAATTATGCCTCTGTTATGATTGTGTTTTTATGTTTTAATTAGTGTTTGTGCCAAGTAAAGCCTTTGGGATAGCTTTGGTGATAGTTGATTTGATCTTGTTGAAAAACAGAAACTTTTGTGTCCAGTAAAATAATTGTCTAGATTTACAGAAGCGACACAAAATTCTGAATGTTTTACACAAGATTGATATACAAATTGCTTCTGTTGTCCTAATTTTCATTTTTTTCGGAGTTACAGAAGTTTGAGAACAATTCACATATTTACAGACTGTTCTATTTTTGACAGATTCTGTTTTCTTTGCATTGTGTGCTTATTTTGACGATTCTATGGATTGTATCGGGGGGTATAAGCCATGGCAAAGTTAGAATACAGTAGATATAATGCAATAAAAACATTTGAATGGGTTTTGTACAGTACTTAAAGTAAAGATTGGTTTTCTTATACTAACGGATCTCACGAAGGTTTTGTTGAGTTTTGTGTGATTGAAGTTTTCAAGTTTTGGGTGAGATCATGATGGATGAAGGAATAAGGAGTAAGAAGAGCCTAAGCTTGGGGATGCCCCATGGCACTCCAAGTCAATATTCAAGGTGAAACAAGAAACTAAGCTTGGGGATGCCCCGAGTGGCATCCCCTCTTTCTTCTAACAACCATCGATATTTTACCTGGAGCTATATTTTTATTCTTCACATATCATGGGTTTTGCTTGGAGCATCTTGTATTATACGAGTCTTTGCTTGTTTTGCTTTTTAGTTTGTCACAAGTATCCTTGCTGGACACACCTATTTAAGAGAGCCAAAATTATGCTATGATTTGTTAGAATTGCTCTATATGCTTTAATATTTTTGAAGAAATGCTCTCATGCTTCACTTAGATTTATTTGAGAGTTAGTAATTTTGAAGAAATTCTCTCATGCTTCACTTATATTATTTTGAGAGATGAAAATTTTTATGCTCATGTTCTTCACTTAAATTTGTTTGAGCTTGCCAAAAGAAATAGCAACATATGAAACTAGTCCCAAAGTGATAGATATTGAAGAGGAATATAATAAAAAAATTCATGAAGATCATTGGACAAAATAAACTTGATTCTTTGTAATAGTTTTGAGATATGATGATAGTGATATGTGAGTCATGTTGGTGAGTAATTGTGCTTTATTAAGAATATTGTGATTCCCTATGCAAGCATGAAAGTCAATAGTTATGCAATGAAATTACATCCTACTTGTGGTGCATTATTCGGTGTTAGTTATGCTTAATGCTCGCTTATGAGATTTTTCGTTTCTTGGTTGGATGCTTCTCAATCTTTTTGCTAGCCTTCACTTGTACTAAGTAGAAATACTACTTGTGCATCCAAAATCCTGAAACCCAGTTTTGCCATATGAATCCACCATACCTACCTATATGCGGTATTCCCGTGCCGCTCTAAGCAAATTTGTATGTGCCATCTCTAATTTTCAGAATAATTTCCATTTTGTGTGCTCGTACCGCTCATGAAATGGTAGGGGGCTGATATTTTTCCATGCTAGATGTGTTATTCTCAAGATGAGTGTTTATTCACTTGTCATTGCACGAGAGTACGGCAAAGGTATTAGGGATGCCCAGTCCCGAAATGAAAAAAGAATTTACTTTATGTTGTCAAATAATAAATTCCTTGGAAAGTGTTGGTATGGACGACACCCGTGGATATGGAGTAGCCGTGGAATGTGAAAGTATGGTGGAAAAAGAAATAAACTTTATTTTCTGTTTGGGAACCGCCTATGATATATCTAGCATGGAAAGTATTGGGAACTACTCGATCGTTTTCGTTGATAGGAAAAGCATGCCACCCAAAATGTTTTATCTCTATTTTTTCGCTTTGAGCTCTGGCACCTCTACAAATCCCTACTTCCCTCTGCGAAGGGCCTTTCTATTTACTTTATGCAATATTTATTTTTATTTGAGTCTCCATCTTCTCTTATAAAGCACCAAATGAGGGGCACTATGATCATACTTGAGCATTGGGTGTAGCTAATATGCGAGTGTGTTTCATGAATGGATCAATGAGTGAGCATGATGGGCTAGGGATAACTTGCTTTAGTGTTGATATTTTGAAAGACATGGTTGCTTGTTGATATGCTTGAGTATTGAAATCTTCATGTCAAAACTAGACTATTGCTTTGAATCATATAAAAGTCCAAATGTCCATGCTACAAAAGAAAAGAATATGTGATGAACATGTTAGGCAGCATTCCACATCAAAAATTCTGTTTTGATCATTTACCTACTCAAGGACGAGTAGGAATTAAGCTTGGGGATGCTGATACATCTCCAACGTATCTATAATTTTTGCTTGTTCCATGCTGTTATATTATCATTCTTGGATGTTTTACAATCATTTTATACCAACTTTATATCATTTTTGGGACTAACGTATTGACATAGTGTCCAATGCCAGTTGCTGTTTTTTGCTTGTTTTTTACTTCGCAGAATATCAGTACCAAACGGAGTCCAAACGCTGCAAATTTTTTTGGAGAATTTTTCAGCACAAGAAGACACCTGTTGGGCCAAAGAAGTACTAGAGGGGGGCTCTGAGGGGAGCACAACCCACCTGGGCGCGCTTGGGGGCCCAGGCGCGCCCTGGTGGGTTGTGCCCACCTCGGCCACCTCCCGCACTGCCTCTTTGCTCTATAAATACCTCGAAAATCCAAAAACCCTAGGGGAGTCGACGAAACACAATTCCAGACATCGCAAGTTCCAGAACCACCAGATCCAATCTAGACACCATTACGGAGGGGTTCATCATCCTCATTGGTGCCTCTCCGATGATGCGTGAGTAGTTCATTGTAGACCTACGGGTCCGTAGTTAGTAGCTAGATGGCTTCCTCTCTCTCTTTTGATTCTCAATACGATGGTCTCTTGGAGATCTATTTGATGTAACTCTTTTTTGCGGTGTGTTTGTTGTGATCCGATGAACTTTGAGTCTATGATCAGATCTATTTATCCATGAAAGTTATTTGAGTTTCTTTGATCTCTTATATGCATGATTACTTATAGCCTCGTATTTCTTCTTCGAATCTTTGTGCTTAGTTAGGCCAACTAGATCGATTTTTCTTGCCATGGGAAGAGGTGCTTTGAGATGGGTTTGGTCGTGCGGTGTTCTTTCCCGGTGACAGAAGGGGCAGCAAGACACGTATTGATCGTTGCTATTATGGATAACAAGATGGGGTCTATTCCTACATGAATAGATCTTGTCTACATCATGTCATCATTCTTATTGCATTACTCTATATAATGATCATTGCCTGGATATCATCATAATTATTTGAAGTTCTATCAATTGCCCAACAGTAATTTGTTTACCTGTAGTATGCTATTTTTCTCGAGAGAAGCCACTAGTGAAATCTACGGCCCCCGGGTCTATTCTTTATCATATTTGCTTTGGGATCTATTTTTTATTTGCTTTTGTTTTCAGATCTAATATTCTAAAAACCAAAAAATACCTTGCTACACTTTTTCTTTATTTATTTTATTTTGTTTTATCGCGAGATCTATTTATCCAATCTACTACAAACCAATCTATCTTTTACCCGAGAGGGATTGACAACCCCTCTGACGCGTCGGGTTGCAAGTATTTGTTCTTTGTGTGCAGGTACCGTTTACATAGTGTTGCCTGGTTCTCCTACTGGTTCGATAACCTTGGTTTCATACTGAGGAAAATACCAACCGTAGCTATGCTGCATCATCCCTTCCTCTTCGGGGAAATACAGACGCGGACACGAGCCATCAGAGGCTCTGAGTGCTCTCGGACCATTCCAGAAATGTGCAGCCAACAACTTAGAGTCCACCCTAACGATCAAGACGCCCTTCAGGGTAGAACAATGGTGCATAGCAGCACGCCAAAAGTTCCCGACATCCTTCGGACCAAAACAGAAGCATGCGACGCCCGCTAGGAGCCTACTCGGAGGAGGCATGGAGGCTCTTAACTTATTTTTCCGAGTTAGCCCAATTTTAAGGGTTTGAGCGGAAATTTGAGTCCTTTTCTTGTATGGAGGTGATATTCTTGGTTCATATTCTTAGTCTATCATGCACTTTTACACAAAACCATCCTGATGTTTCTGGGAACCAACCCGCAGTCTCATGAGGAATTTTCATATGTTGTTGTCCGTCCGTTTCATCCCGCCTCCTGCTTCTTATGTCATGCCGTATCCAAGATCAAAATGTATGTGCCATGGACGTGAAATTCTTAGCCAGTCCAACATGCCCATAAGTAGCGGGAAGATGCACAAGGGCTGGCCGTGGCCTTCCTGAACGAGCCGACCCCAGTCAGGTGTGCGGGATCCATGGCTCCCCAACGTAAACTAAACTCATGTATCCTATCAACCTCCCCGATCGATCGTCAATACCGACGCGGATTAATATTCTCCATGGCAATGTCGTCATGTTGGGAGTCGATCACGTTGGCTCTGTCGCTGGCAAACATGAGGTCGCGAGAGGTGGCGCTATAGAGTTAGCTACTAGCGTGAGACAAGGTCGCGACATCCCAGCACTCGGACGTGCAACTTTTAGCAGAGCGACCAAAATGGGAATCATAGAAGCCAGTGCATACGGCGTCCATAGGTACAACATCGCGGGGCTCTCGCCCAGATCACCGACGCCCATCACCTAACCGACGTCCGACCTCACCACTGAGGTCATCACCGACGCATAGGGCATGCAGACATACGTCACCGACCCTCGTTCGGGTCGATGAGACCCATCCTCTAACTGACGTAGCACCTCATCACCGAAGTCGGCGCCAATGGCCGCATCCATATGTTCGGGAAACACTAGTAGAAAAACGGCCTAATGTTCAACTCATTAGTCCCGGTTTGTAATTGAATCGGCACTAATGTGACCATTAGTGCCGGTTCCAACGGCTAGGCGGGCGGCGCTCATTAGTCCCGGTTCATGGCGAGCCTTTAGTACCGGTTCGTGCCACGAACCGGGACTAAAGAGGTGGTGGCAGGCTGGTGTCAGGCTAGGGCCCCACCAAAACCTTTAGTCCCAGTTCGTGGCACGAACCGGGAATAGAGATGCACCTTTAGTCTCGGTTCGTATAACCAACCGGGACTAAAGATCATCCCATATAAACCCTTCGTCCAGCCCGAGCTCTCTGTTCTTCCCTTTCCTCTCCTCTCTGTTTTCTTCCTCTCCTCTCGAGCTCATCCTCCATTTTTGCCAAAATTTGTCAAGATTTGAAGGCACCCCATCCATCCAAGTGATCACAAAGGTTAGCAACTTTGTCCTTTCATCTCTCATCGCTAGATTAGCTCTTGCAATGCTCTATAAGTATAGTGATTTGTGGGTTATAGTTTGGGAGGAATTATATGTGGTAGTTTATTTGATTTATATGCAATTTGAGCTCAAAATAACTCTTAGTTTGCATATGTAGGTGTGGTTTACTTAGTGCCTTCCTGTCTCCGTCGTAACCACCGTCGATCGCCCGCACCATCCCGTTGTCGGCACCACCTTGTGGTGAGCCTCTTGTTCTTATCTTTTTTATATAAAAAAAAAATCATGTTTGTGTGATTTAGATATATAGTTACTTGTATAATTATCTTACCCGTACGTTGTTTGTTATACATAGTGCCATGGTTTTGATATCCGTCCCCGATGGCCCTCGTCCGGTTTATGATTCGGATGTGGTATATTTTCTTTTATAACTATTTGTTGCATTTCGTGTTTATGAAAAATTATGCCCATCAAGTTGACATAGATATTTCTATCTAGGAGGTATGTAAACCGGAAATTCCAATCGACCCTATTGTCGAGAGGTTAAATTTAGTTGAAAATGAAAACTAGTATTTGAAAGAAAAATTGAAAAGAATTGAGGAGGAGAAGATGGAATTGGAGTTGCATGTTGCCGATGTCGTCGATGATCACAAGATCAAGATGGAGAAAATGCGCTTGAAGATTAGAAAGATTAGAAAATATGCCATTGATAGTGAGGCTTGGTATCATTATGCTGTTGGATCAATTGTTACCTTAGTTGCGATCTTGATCGCATTTGTTGTTGCATTTAAATGCTTTAGCTAGAGAGTTTGTATGTTGTTTTATGAGAATAAGTGTGTATGAACTTTATGTATGAACTTGTATTAATTTGGTCTTTTCGGTGCTGTGTAATGAAGATGAGTCGGCAATGGATGTACGATGACCGATGCTCTCCCCAGTTCGTTAATGGCGTGCATACTTTTCTGCTTGCGGCTGAGGCAAACAAGCGGGCGGATGGTTTTATGTCTTGTCCATGTGCTGGCTGTAAGAATGATCGGAATTACTCTAAGTCAAAAACCATTCACGTCCACCTGTTTGAGTGCGGTTTCATGCCCCACTATAATGTTTGGACCAAGCACGGAGAAAGAGGGGTTATGATGGAAGACAATGAAGAAGAAGAGGACGACGACAGCTGGCCATGGGTTCCCTGAATACGATGGTACCACAATGGTGGAAGAAGCTGAGCCGGCAATGCGGGAAGAAGCTGAAGAAGAGGCATCAGATGAGCCCACTGATGATCTAGGTCGGGCCATTGCCGATGCAAAGAGAAAGTGCGCAACTGAAAAGGAGAGGCTGAAGTTGCAGCGCATGTTAGAGGATCACAAGAAATTGTTGTACCCAAATTGCGAAGCTGACAAGAAAAAGCTGGGCACCACACTGGAATTGCTGCAATGGAAGGCAGAGAATGGTGTATCTGACAAGGGATTTGGAAACTTGCTGATAATGTTAAAGAAGATGCTTCCAAAGGACAACGAATTGCCCGAGAGTACGTACGAAGCAAAGAAGGTTGTCTGCCCTCTAGGATTAGAGGTGCAGAAGATACATGCATGCCCTAATGATTGCATCCTCTACCGCGGTGAGTATGAGGATTTGAACGCGTGCCCGATATGCGGTGCATTGCGCTATAAGATCAGCCACGATGACCCTGGTGATGTCGAGGGCGAGCGCCCCAGGAAGAAGATTCCTACCAAGGTGATGTGGTATGCTCCTATAATACCACAGTTGAAACGTTTGTGCCAAAACAAAGCGCATGCCAAGTTGGTGCGATGGCACAAAGAGGACCGTAAGAAAGACGGGAAGTTGAGAGTGCCCGCTGACGGGTCGCAGTGGAGAAAAATCGAGAGGAAGTGGGGGGACTTTGCAGGTGACGCAAGGAACATATGGTTTGGTCTAAGCGCAGATGGCATTAATCCTTTTGGGGAGCAGAGCAGCAATCATAGCACTTGGCCTGTGACTCTATGTATGTATAACCTTCCTCCTTGGTTGTGCATGAAGCGGAAGTTCATTATGATGCCAGTGCTCATCCAAGGCCCTAAGCAACCCGGCAACGACATTGATGTGTACCTAAGGCCATTAGTTGAAGAACTCTTACAGATGTGGAATGGAAAAGGTGTACGTGCGTGGGATGAGCTCGATCAGGAAGAATTTGACCTACGTGCACTGCTGTTTGTGACCATCAATGATTGGCCTCCTCTCAGTAACCTTTCGGGACAAACAAACAAGGGATACCGCACATGCATGCACTGTTTGGATGATACCGATAGTATATATTTGGATAATTGTAAGAAGAATGTGTACCTGGGACATCGTTGATTTCTTCCGAGCAGGCATCCCGTAAGAAAGAAAGGCAAGCATTTCAAAGGTGAGGCAGATCACCGGATGAAGCCTCGCCACCGTACTGCTGATGATGTGCATGATATGGTCAAGGATTTGAAGGTAATCTTTGGAAAGGGTCCTGGCGGACAATTTGTTCCGAATGACGCTGACGGACGCGCACCCTTGTGGAAGAAGAAATCTATATTTTGGGACCTACCCTATTGGAAAGACCTAGAGGTCCGCTCTGCAATCGACGTGATGCACGTGACGAAGAATCTTTGTGTGACCCTGCTTGGCTTCTTGGGCATGTATGGGAAGACAAAAGATATAACGGAGGCACGGGAGGACCAGCAACGTATGCACGGAAAAGACGGCATACATCAGGGTCATGCCAGCTACGCTCTTACCAAAGAAGAGAAGGAAATCTTCTTTGAATGCCTGCTCAGTATGAAGGTCCCGTCTGGCTTCTCCTCGAATATAAAGGGAATAATAAATATGGCAGAGAAAAAGTTCTAGAACCTAAAGTCTCATGACTGCCACGTGATTATGAGGCAGGTGCTTCCGGTTGCATTGAGGGGGCTTCTACCGAAAAACGTTTGATTAGCCATTGTGAAGCTATGTGTATTCCTCAATGCAATCTCTCAGAAGGTAATCGATCCAGAAATCATACCAAGGTTAGAGAATGATTTGGTGCAATGTCTTGTCAGTTTTGAGTTGGTGTTCCCACCATCCTTCTTCAACATCATGACGCACGTCCTAGTTCACCTATGCGAAGAGATTAACATTCTGGGTCCACTACAAGAAAGTTGTTAATACATGACGGTCCTTGTCCGTCACAGACCAACCAAAAACTGTCATGCGTGCCCATGGATGACAGCTTTGAAATCCGTCATGTATATCGCGTCATAATTTGGTATCGTACATTCCATGATAGTTCTCTGCCGTCATGGATCAGCCCCAGGCCCGCCCGGCCCAAACTAGGCTGTGACGGAACAAACCGTCATCGATTTAGATGACGTGGAACAACACACACCTAACATGGCGTCTACGTGGATCTAACATGGCCCATGAAGAAACCAGCCCAGTTAGGATTTTGGCCCAATAATTTATTTGCTCCTGTCCATTAGCCTGTTTATTTAGTCCAACCCACTAGCCCCTTTTTCATCCAGTCTGTTTTCTCCTTTTCTCAAGGCAGCACAATTTACAACAACCAAATTGTATTCATTCAACAAATAACATTTGTTCACATAACAATACAGAGATACAACAATCTTCATCTGATTTCAGAAAAATAAAGCTTAATATCAAAACAGCACATGCAAATCTAGAAAGCGCTACAAGATGATTATTTTTCTAATTTCAAGTAACATGACTTCCATGAAAAAATGCACTAGTAGCTGATTTTAATCTCCAACACTGCAAAACTGCTTCCAGGCAGCTATTCGGACCAAAGTAATCCCTGTGAAAAAACTTCAATCTCCTTTAACATGTACTAACTGCCAAACCTGCATAGAATCCAAAACACATACAATATTATAATAAGTTAAAACAGCCAGCTTGCAAATGAATCTAGAGAGTAATAATAGTGCGTAGTTGATTTTCCAAGCAATCATCATATCGACACACCACTATTATATTAAGGTACTATGGAAATATAGACAACGCACGCTAAAAAATCAGGCTAGTTACAAGTTTAAAAATTATTCTATAAATGAGACAATTTATCATCCAAACATTGTTAGGTCAACATCATTTTAAAACAATGGCTAGACACATAATTTCATATTCATCAAGTACAACAAAAAAAATCAAGTTTGTATGCACGTGAGAGGGCTTGGTATATCAAAATGGATGATTCCATACAATACAATGTAGTTCATAGTTAACTGAACTTGAAAATAGTAATACTGGAGGCATACTTTCTCATCAATTAAAGCTAATTTCTATCAATAAACTTGCTTCTTGCATTTAAAATAAAAACACTCAAGAGGCAAGGCCATTGTAGGCAATTAAGTGATCCACTTAGTGATCTTACTATGCTAGCAGTATAATTCTTTACAAAACAGAGAACTTCAGCTAAGCCCTTTAGAACAAAGATGGAGTTAATGGTTCAAATTTAATCTAATGCTTTCAGACCATAACCTTCACATCTAGATTAACCATACCCAGGAATTGTGAAGAACAGTAACATATGATGGAAGAAAAAAAGCATGCATTCTCCCATTTATTGATTAGCCTTCATGGCATACAAGGTAAATAATCATCTCTGTCCCACACTTCAGTATGAGATGGGATACAAGGAACACAAGTATTTCTGTCCAAAAAAGTTTAGAGTTCATACTTTGAGCCTAAACTGTTTCAAATTTTTATGTTGTAGCATCGGCACTTGAAATTCTGTACATGCCACTTCCTGATTATTGTCTTTGCAATAAAATGAATATAAGAAAACGTACTCTAAAAAAGGGTACATGACAATTATTTACGCTTAAGGCTAGGGGTTTCCCATTTGACCAGCATTGAGAGACTATTATTTATAATAAGAAACAATAATGAAATGAACCAGTATATTTGTAAACAAGGTGATAGCAGTAGGAAATAAAAGCCTTCCGCATGTGTAGCAAACCTTCATCAGCTAGCAGAAGAACAACTACTGAATTTATTTCATGGATTAAGCAATTACTTAATGGTTAATGAGATACAAGCAGAATCGGAACGCATGAACAGCAGGAAATGACAACTCAAGCAGTGTATCAACGCAATGCATGATATCAGGGGCATGGTCCAACGCAGATTTTATGCACTCAAAAATAACAGTGCAGTTATAATTTTACAGGAACCACACAATAATCCACACCTTGAACAGCTCACAATAGACCACATCGTGAACAACTCAAAATCTATAGCCTGAATAATTCACATCAAGAATAAGACAATAGGAAGAATGGAAGGGTATCAAGCTCACACTGTTCTTCTCCAGAACGGTGGCGTCGGCATCCATCAGGTTGGAGATGTACTGACTGTAATGTGCAAAGCAAATATATTAGTGTGCAATTGGATGTGCAGTTTCATTTCAGTATTATTAAGTTGCAAATGTTGTCTCAACTGAGGCAAATTTTTAAAGTACTATGCCTTCCCAAATGTCTAAATTTTTAGTAACTGAATTCTTATAGAATTTATTCAAAAGCATACTAATTGAGCAAAGAAGCAACAATGTACAATGTGTAGTCGCACATTACTTTCCGTTTCTTCACGATGTACTTGAAGTTTGTCATGCATAAAGTAACAAGTATCTATTTATTATTCGAAAGTAATGAACTAACATCAGAAACCTGAAGCTGTGCAACACTGACCATCCTTTGTATAATAATAAAAGGAACATCTTTTCCATCTTTGCATTGGTACACATATATCAGACACCAAATTACTAGTCCTTGAAATGTGCAACTAAAATGAAATACCTAAGCTTCACCTGCCCAGGACTAAGCTTCACCTGCCCAGGATGTCCTTTGCTCAATCATGCAAAGTTCAAACTTGCAGAATTCATGAGATATCCATCTAGTCAACATTTGCTATGCTATCAAAGTGAAAATGCAAGCCTTAACCTATGCTGATTATTTACTGAATGTAAGCTTTGTATTTGATCTAAATAGCAACAAAGATGAGTACATGTAACTTAGACAAGTTCTGCTACAAATAAAAATGCGCACTGGTATACTATATCTTTTATGCACACATGTGTTATTTCAGTGTTATTGAACCTTAAACGACAAATATAAGTCAAAAAAATTGTACCAATAAGAAAACTCTTAACCAGATTCAGGACTTTCTTCAGTTGTTGGCTGCTTGTCTTGACTGCCGATGGCACTGCTTGTGCTGGCCAAGAGAAATGGTCGTGGTGGTTCACATGCTGGTCTCCCCTAGGGATGGATGGATGTTGGGTGCGTGTGTGAACCTACAAAAGGAAGGAAATCAATCACGCAAGCATGCAACAAAGCACCCAGCAAGCACGCACGTAGTATAGCAGCAGCAAGCACGCAAGTAGTACGGCAGCAGCAAGCATGTAGTACGGCAGCAGCAAGCATGTAGTACGGCAGCAGCAAGCACACACGTAGTATGGCAGTAGCAAGGAGCACCCAGCGGACAGGGCGACGATGACAAGCAGCAGCACGAGAGGACAGGAGGAGAGCAGGGGTTGGGAAGAAGTTACCTTGCTGGCAAGTGGCGACGGGTGGCGGTGGCGGCGGCGAGGCGACTCCACGCAGCGGCAAGGCGGAAGCTGGGGGAAGCAGCGGCTTTATGAACATTGTCTTGAGGAGACACACAATCGATGTAACTTGTGAGTTAGTAATACCTTGCTTTCAACAACAACAAAAAATGCCTGTTTATACGACAATAATACATATCAGTAAAAACAAAAGAATGTCTATGAGACAATCTTAGACCTGGTAACAGATTATCGGTACAAACTAAAACACGCCATAGCTATACACTGACGTTTTCTTTAGAGGATATTTTACATTGCCTTTTTAAAATCATAACTTTGCTTCTTTATCAGATGCATAGTGCGCTTCTGCAAAATATTTATGTGCTCTGCTTTTACAAATCAACCAGAATGAGAAAAATATTACTATTCAGTCTAGACGTATGAAGTCACAAAAAATGTCTGGTTTAGATGGATAGCTCGGGTAGATGAATCAGTGGGCTATGGAAAATGTATCCCTTAAGTGTACAGTTTGGTGGTTTCCAGATTAGTATTATTTTGTTCCAAAAAAACTATCAGGAAAAGCACAAATAAGAATGCACTCGCTGATGTCCACCCTAAGTTTTCAGAGTTTCAGCTGACTTGCTCTAAGAATATGAAACACAGAGAATTCTCCTCTGTTTGTCTAAGCTAGTTGACTTAGCTATTTCTCCTCTGCTTTAGCCTCTAAATCAGATGTTTTAAAAGCTATCTCTGAATTAACTGTATTTGACTAGCTCCACTACATCAGAATATTACCTTTGGTGAAATATTACCTTCACAACATTGCCTTGAGGAGACGCACATCACAGATGGAGAAGACGGCCTCGATGATGAGGGCACCCACGGTGGCGCGGCTGACGTACTTGGACCCAGCCACAAGGGCCGCCCATGTACTCTGGATCTGTGGTTGTGTTGCCTCCTCCTGTACCTCACGTCCTCACCTTGGCTCACCGCCGGATGGAGATGGATCCGTTCACACCACCGGCAACCTAGGGGACTTCCAAATCCGGTAGTCGGTCTTGCCGCCACCGCTGCCGCCTCAGCTCGGGGGTAGGACTGGGCTGCCGTAGGTCGAGGGGGCGATCTGAATGGGGAGGGGCATAGCGTGGCCTTGACAGGGAGGGATCTAGCGCGGGATAGATGGGCAGGGGCCCGGCGCGGGGTGGTTCAGTGCCGCCGACGCCGACATGGAGCGGAGGGAGGAGGATAGGTGGAGTGGCAGCGGCTGATGGTTGGTACGGGAGGAGATGGGAGAAGGGTACTAGGGTTAGGCTGGTGTGGACTTGCAGTTAAATGGGCTGGCTCGAAAATCTTGACTCCACGCGCCGGCAACTTAAAATTTTCCTTCTCACGCGCGCTCTCACAGTTTCGGTCTCTTTTTTTTTCATCCCACTGACATGTGGACCAAACAAAAGACACGTTCGACACATCAGCAAGAGCCATCGGTGACGGTCCAAATGATGTATGAAGAAGAAAAGGTGTAAGCCTGACTCGGCCCAATTGGTCGATCGATGACAGTTTCTGTGACGGTCACTCGATGTCTGTCATATAGGGGCTATAGTTTTGAGGCCCATTTGGATCTTGCTGATCCATGACGGTTTCTGTGACGGTTTCTTAGAACATCACCACAAATCCGTCACGGATTAACAGATTTCTTGTAGTGATCCTGTATTTCTACACAATATGTTCCCCTTTGATAGGTTCATGGGAGTCTTAAAGAAATATGTTCATAACCGTGCTAGGCCAGAAGGAAGCATCTCCAAGGGCCATGAAAATGAGGAGGTCATTGAGTTTTGTATTGACTTTATTCCTGACCTTAAGCCGATTGGTGTTCCTGAATCACGACATAAGGGCAGACTGGGTGGAAATGGCACGCTAGGACCGAAACAAATAATATGTATGGACGGGCATTCTCTCACTCAAGCACACTACACAGTTCTACAAAATTCCACCTTGGTGGCTCCGTATATGGAGGAACACAAGAATATTCTATGCTCCAAACACCCGGAGCAGTCTGACGACTGGATTACACATGAACAAACGGGGACTTTCGCCGGTTGGTTGCAGACACGTGCCATGCATGACGACGCTGTTGAAGATGACCTGTACTTGTTGTCCCAGTTACCATCTTCGAATATAATGACTTTCAAAGGGTACGAGATAAATGGGAATACATTTTACACGATCGCACAAGATAAGAAGAGCACCAACCAAAACAGTAGTGTCCGCTTTGATGCAGCAACCAAGAGGGGAAAGGACACATATTATGGTTACATAGAGGAGATATGGGAACTTGACTATGGACGTGGTTTGAAGGTCCCTTTGTTTTGGTGCAAATGGGTCAATATGACACAAGGCGGGGTAACGGAAGACCCACAGTAAAGAATGACAACAGTGGATCTCAACAATCTTGCGTACGCAGATGAACCATTCATCCTAGCCAATGATCTGGCGCAGGTTTTCTATGTGAAGGACATGTCTACCAAGCCGAGAAAAAGAAAAGATAAGGAAGCGAATACATCATACGATGAGCCAAAGCGCCACATAGTTCTTTCAGGGAAAAGAAACATCGTGGGAGTGGATGATAAGACAGACATGTCAGAAGATTATGAAAAGTTTCATGAAATTGCTACCTTCAAAGTGAATATTGACCCGAGCATCCAGTTAAATGATGAAGATTGTCCATGGTTACGGCGCAAAGGGACACACGCAAAGAAAAAGTTTCACAACCAAAGATCTCACTCTGGGATGTGACCGGCTTCACTGTCATCACTTTCTTCTCTAGTGAGTTTCCGGACTTATATATCTGGAAAGTCCCACTTTGGACAAACCGTAGGGAATCTTTGTAATAGTTAGGATGCTTATGTGTTTTCGCATTTGAAACGTGTACTTTTGTGGTTTGGACAAACGTCATCAATTTCCAACCCTTTCTGACTTCATTTGCTATTTTTCAGCTCATTTACTGTTTTTTTGAGCTAAATGACCCTGAAATTAAAAAGCACTACAAAATGAACTCTGAAAAGGTTGAAAGTTGGCATGGTATCATCATTTCACCCACATAGCATGTGCTAAAAAGTTGAGAGGGTTACGACAAAAACTGGATCCACTTCGTGTACAAAATGGACAATCTCTTTCGAAGTATCAGAGTTTCGGACGAAAACTCGTCTGTTACAAAGGGATTTCATTTTTTTGAACTTATTTCAACTCCAGACTTTTTGTGTGTTCAAAATGCACCATTCAAAGACACATCATCAATTTTCAACCCATTCTGACTTCATTTGCTATTTTTCATGCATTTACTGACTTTTTTGAGCTAAATGACCCTGAAATTGAAAAGCACTACAAATGAACTCTGAAAAGGTTGAAAGTTGGCATGGTATTATCATTTCACCCACATAGCATGTGCTAAAAAGTTGAGAGGGTTACGGCAAAAACTGGATCCACTTCGTGTACAAAATGGACAATCTCTTTCGAAGTATCAGGGTTTCGGACAAAAACTCATCCGTTACAAAGGCATTTCATTTTTTAAAATAACCTAAGTATTACCAAATTGAATATAATGATAAATCACACTAATATTAAACAGCGGAAAAAAAGAATCACTGAAAAATCTATTTTTAAAGTAAAGTTATTCACAAACTAGTGATTCACACAAAATTCAAATAATTCAAATTTAAACTATCCAAAGTTGAAAACTACTGGCACTAATAGAAAGTTTATAATTTTTTTTACCTAAAGCAAAAAGATTCACAAAGAAACTCTAAATAAAGCGAAAAACAACTCAGAAATAAAAGAAAATAAATAAAGCAGAAAACAAAAAAAAAGAAAAATAAATAAATAAAAAAAGCCCGCCTACTGGGCCACAGCGGCCTGCATACGACTAGAAACCCAACCTGTAGTTGGGCCACGATGCAGGCCCGCAAGCCCAGTAGGCCCCACAGGGCAAAGCAGGAGAGTTAGGCCCAGAAGGCCTGTAATTGAGAGGAGCTCAATGCAGTGCCCGCGCCGGGGCTTATAAACTGGTCTTGGCGCTCCTCAACTAGCGAGGTGGGACTAAACTTCTGCACTGCGCACACGGGAAGCGCGGGACTTTGGTCCCGGTTGGCGGCTCCAACCGCGACTAAAGGGGTACTAAAGGCCCGCGCTTCCCGCCGCTTGGCCTGGCCAAATTTGACCTTTAGTCCCGGTTGGTTGCTTCAACCGGGACTAAAGGCCCCTCCTATATATACAACACTTATGAAATGTTCAGTTTCTTCTTCTCTACTTCTTCGTCTCCTCTCTGCTTCGATCGACCTCGCCGCCGCCCCCCGTCCCCGCCCCCGTCGCCGCCCCCGTCGCGCGCCGTCGCCGCGCGCGTCCCCGTCGCCGCCACGGCCCGTCCCCGTCGCCGCCCCAGCCCGTCCCCGTCGCCGCCCCCCGTCGCCGCCCCCGTCGCCTCGCCTCGCCAGCCGTCGGCCCCGCTGTAAGACCCCTGCCGCGCCATGGCCGCCCTCATCCCGAGCCCGCACACACACACACACACACACCAGTACACACACACACACACACACACACTCACACACACACATTTTCTTAGTTATTTTCTGTTTTTTAGTTTTTTATACTTTTAGTTATAGAAATGTTAATTAGATGATAATTAGATATATATAAATGTTAGATTAATGTCAAAGTTTTAGATGAAGTAGATTAATGTCAAATGTTAGATGAATTAGCTAGCTAGATATATTAATGTTATGAATTAGTTTTTTATACTTTTAATTAGATGAATTAGATATATTAATGTTAGAGATGAATTAGTTTTTTATACTTTTGTCAAATGTTACATGAATTAGCTAGATATATATTAATGTTAGATGAATTAGCTAGCTAGCTAGATATCATATGTCAAAGTTTGATCATATGTCAAAAGTTTGAATTTTGACATATGCAACATTATTTGATCATATGTCAAAGTTTGAATTTTGACATATGCAACATTTAATCATATGTCAAAGTTTGATCATATGTCAAAGTTTGAATTTGACATATGCACCATTTGATCATTATCAAAGTTTGATCATATGTTCAAAGTTTGAATTTTGACATATGCAACATTTGATCATATATCAAAGTTTGAATTTTGACATATGCAACATTTAATAAGGGATTTATCAAGAATGCCCCCATTAATAAGAGATTTATCAAGAATGCCCCCATTTTGGATGTGCATAATTAAGTTGATCCATATTTTTCCTGATCTCATCTACGCTTCTATATGTGCACGTCCTCTTGTGTCAAAGTATTGAAGAAATCCTTTGACACTAGGCAACGTGACATATAGAAGGGTAGATGAGATCAGGAAAAATATGGACCATTTTCTGCACATCCAGAATGGCGCCATTTTGTTAGATCCCTTAAAGGTCAACAGAATCCGTTATGATTCTGAATCCTGTTCCTAGCCAAACATTTAAAAAAGTTACATATTTGCATAGAATTTGTTCTCGACGTCAACGATGCCCGGCCCGCATCCTCGTCGTCGACCCGTTCGCGACGACGTCCTGCTTCAGAGGCGCCATGTCCGGGACTGGGCTCCGCCGGGCTGGCACTGGGAGATGCTACCTTCAGGGGCGCGCATCTTGGTGAGGAACCCGGGTCCCGTCGTCAACCCGGAGCTTCTTTGGTGGTGGACGCATGGGCCACATTCGGTGCGGAGGCTGGCATCCCCCACGGAGGTGGTACGTCACCGTGTCAGGGAGGAGGACGAGCACATCCGTCGCATTAGCTAGTGATGTATTCGAGATATTCGAGACGATGTATTCGAGATTATATTATTCGTCAATATTCGAGACGATGTATTCGAGATTATATTCGATGATGCGCATATTATCTACTATGATTCAGTTTTATCTTTCGAGATGCATATCTAGCTATTATCTACTATTATTCGAGATGCATATCAATTATCTACTATTATTCGAGATGCGTACTAAATTGTTTTATATTTCTTCTGGATTAGTTAAATAAAGCTATGGCAGACAATACCGGCAGAGAAGGAGAAGAGGCCCTGTTCGAGATCATACGCTCCCCTCGCCCAGATGAGATTGAAGAAGATGACGGCTCACAATATCTGAACAATACCGGGGAGGGTGATATGACATTCGATGAAGACGAACGAATAGATGAAGTCCAGAACTATGATGATCTTCAAATAGCAAATACCGGCGAGGTATATTTATAGAAGCAGGCATCTGGTGATCATCACAAGTTTTAATTGATTTTGTATGTATACATATATATATATATTAACGAATCGATCTTTCTTCTTTCAGCCCTCCGGATCGAGCAAATCTTCTACAGGCAGCAGGACAGTGCGAGGCCCGGCCAAAAAGTTGAAGGATGGCGTAAAGTACAACATCGATGCCATCAAATCTAATGGCGAACCGCGCGAGCCTAAGAAGAATGCGGGCAAGTTCATTCGTCAGTGCGGAGTTTTTGTAAAGGACCAAATCCCGATCTCCATTCAAGAATGGAAGAAGCCAGCAAAGGAACGTCCAGATCTTACTTTTGTCGACCAAAGAGCAAAAGATCGGCTTTGGGAATCTCTCATGTCACATTTCACACTACCAGATCATTTCATAGATGAAGATGTTGAGAAAGTCAAGAACGCTGCTCTTAGGAAGATGACGATAGCATTCAACAACCACAAGAAAACTATATGGAACAAGTATGTCGAAGGAGGAAAGAAGATTCCAGAATTCAAGGGAACACTGGAGAAGCAAAGAGATCACTAGGACGCTTTCGTGAAATTCAAGGAATCGGAAGTAGCTAAGGAACGGTCGAGAAAAAACAAGATCAATACCGCAAAAAAGATATGGCACCATAAGCTGGGGCCAGGTGGCTACGAGGTGGCCCGGCCTAAGTGGGATCTCGCTGAGCAACACATGAGGGATGCAGGGGTCACTCCAGTTACATTGAGCTGGCCCCCCAGGGTCAGGACTTGGTTCTATGCGCATGGGGGGACGTTGCACCCAAAGACAGGCGAGGTTTTGGAGCGGGCAAGTCTTAAAGAAGCCACCGACAATTTACTTGTTGCAATAGAAGAGGCACGAACGGGGGTGTTCACGCCCAACAGAGAGAACGACGAGCTTACGCGCGCCCTGAAGAACCCTGAACACCCAGGAAGAACACGAGGCAAAGGCGTTGTTCCGTGGTTTGAGGGGTTTGCGGACTGGAACGCCGACTACAGAAGCCGTGCGAGAAAGAAGATGGAGGAGGAGAAGAAGAGGAAGCTGGAGGAGGAGCAGAGGAAGCAGGAAGCAGACCGCCTTCAAGGCCTAGAATCAGCGCACGCGAAGTTGGCACTCGCTTTCCAGCGGCAGCAGCAGCAGATCGACTCACTTAGCCAGGAAATGGGGTCTCAGCAGCGGCAGCAGCTAGCGGATCCAGCATTGGATAGCACCGTCCCATCCATGCCGAGAAGCAGCGTGGGTTCCGCCCTGGGCGATGAGGCACTGCTGGATAGATACCCTGTGGATGACATCATGGATAACACTAATTGTGAGCTACATTTTAAAATGAAGAACATATCCATGAAGGTGGCGGACGGCGTTGCTTATACAAATCCCACTGAAGCAATCTTCCATTGCAATCCGATTCCAGCTGGCTATGCTCGTGTCTCGGTTGATGAAGTGGTGGCACAATATTCGGGGCTAGAGCTTGACATTCCTGGAGGTGACGACAAGCGCACACTGGGAGAGGCCATACATCGTATCATTCTATGGAGAAAGGATTGCATCGTCTTTCCAAGGCTACCGACACCGCGTTAGCCGGCTCCTCCTCCAAGTCCGCCACCGCGTCACCAGACTCCAGCTCCTCCAAGTCAGCCACCGCCTCTGCAGACTCCTTCTCCTCCAAGTCCGCCAACGCGTCAGCCCACTCCTCCTCCTCCAAGTCCGGCACAACGTCAGCCCAGTCCTCCTCCAAGTATGGCACCGCGTCAGCCCAGTCCTCCTCCTCCAAGTCTGGCACAGCGTCAGCCCACTCCTCCTCCAAGTACGACACCGCGTCAGCACAGTCCTCCTCCTCCAAGGCAGGCACCACGTCAGCCATCTCCGCCGCCTAAGCAACAGCGGAAGAGAGCCGCCACAGCTACGGCGGCTAGCGGTACAAGTATAGGAGGCAAGAGATACCAATTTGGTCCTAGCCTCAAGCCTCTTCCGAAGAGGCCTTACGACATGACCGAAGAGGAAAACGAAGCCGAAGTGCAAGCCCAATTGAGGGCCCATTTTGGACCGAAACCGCCCCCGCCGCGAAAGGAGAAAGTACCTGAGCATGTCATTGACCACTTTATTCGTATGGCTCAAGCACCAGCTCCCCCACATGTTGACTCAGACTATGAGCGCAAAATCAAGAAGTCATATCAAGCGCAAAAAAAAGGAGTCAAGCTCGAGCTCCAGCCAAGCAGATGCCAAAAAAAGCGGGAAAATTGTTCCCCACCTGGGAGAACAGGCGGTGCAATCGACCCCCCCGCTCATTGTACCAACACATGTGAGTACCGGCGCCGATCAGCTGGTAATAACCGACGATCTTAGAAGGCAGGCTCAAGAGATAGGTGTCACTGTAGAACAACTCCTAGAGATCGAGCCCATGGAAACTTTTATCGAGGAGCAACTAAAACGGAAATATGTCCGCGGCGAACCTCTGGTCAAGCCTGAGGAGATCAAGAAGCTCTCAACGAGAATGTATGAATTGCATCAATGGTACATGAGAGAAGTAAAGACTACCGATAAAGAGTCCCTCATGGTGAAAGTCACTGAAGAGTATTACTACCATGGAAAAGATCTATGGGTTGAGTTTCAAGAAATGTTTCAGTTATTCAATCAAGACGCACTCGACAAATCTATCGTCAGTTGCTATTGTTTGTAAGTGGTTTCTTTCTGTAATTAATTTAATTCTCAAGCTAGCTAGCTGTAGTGCTCGTTCTTCATTACATGTAATTATCCTCACTATATTCTCTTCTGTGGTATTATGCAGAATGAAGATGTTTGAAATGAAAAAAGCTGGATGCTATGGCATTGGGTTCATTGACCCAAATACCATTAATGAAAAGACATGGTCACAAGAATATGATCGACCATACATAGAGAAAAGCTTGCTAGAGTTCTTGAAGTGCCTAAATACCTGTCCAGAAATACTACTTCCTTACAACTTCGGGTGAGTCACACTGTCTTGTACTATAAAAATCTGTTTTTGCTTACTAGCTATAGATGTTAATAAGTGTATAGAGGGTTTAAGGTAGTTGATGAGTTATATATGCACATGCCCGCTTAATTATACATGCAAACGTGTGCGCATGTAGTTGGCACTGGATCTTGTTAATCATCGAAGTTGACGTGGGAAAAGTTCAAGTACTGGACTCACTACTTAAAGAACAGGGAGACTACAAAATCGTGAGGGGGATGGTCGACAGGTAATTTGAATCATTATCGAACTATATGTCGGCCTCTTTAGTTCGTCATTTCCTGATATCAACTAATTAATAACTCTTTTATTCATTTTCTTTGCCGGCGGGCAGGGCGTGGGAAAAGTTCATCAAACAGGTTGATGGCCCATGGAAACAAAAGCTGATATGGCGTCGACCCAAGGTAATTAATTAAGTAGTACTATCTAGCTAGCAAACATCTCTTTTATTCTAGTTTCAATACCATTAATTATTATGCTTGATTAATTATTATCTGATTGAATTCTATTCTCGTAAAGGCCCTGAAGCAGGAGTCGGGGAATAATTTATGTGCATACTACGTTTGCGAGAACATTCGCATGATGACGTCTGAAAGGAGCAAATCTGATAGAAAACAATGGGTACGTTTGCCAGAACACTATTCATAATTTTTACATCATTATCTAATATATACACACACAACTAATACATGCATATTGATCTCCTTCTTTAAAGATGAGTGAGATGTGGGATAAGCAACTACCAGAGAAGCGCGTGCGAGCGATTCAAGAGGAAATAGCGGGATTTTTGCTCGACCAGGTCATAGATCCCAAAGGAGAATTCCATTACCACGTACCTAGCTAGATCGACCTAATGCCTCCATGTAATGATCTGCAAATTGAGAGGAGAAATTGTATATAACAAATTGTATATATACATGTGTATGTGTGAATGGTCGTGCGAGACATTCGATGATATATATATATATATATATATATATATATATATATATATATATATATATATGATTGGTTGTACGAGAAATTCTATTTATATATATGCATAACGTGTACAATATGTAGTATCGTAAAATACCAGCAAATGAAAAAGAATTAAATGGAAAACACAAAATTAAAGGAAAAATAAATCATAAAACCAAAACCCCTAAACATTTTAGTCCCGGTTGGTGATCCCCCAGCCCCCCGGCGCGTGCTCGTGCCACGTGGTGGCCCTTTAGTGCAGGTTCATGTTGAACCGGGACTAAGGGGGGGGCCTTTAGTCCCCACACTTTAGTGCCGGCCTTACGAACTGGGACTATAGCCCGTTTCTGCACTAGTGAAACTAACTCTTGAAAATGGAACAGGGGTGCTGAACAAAACCTGCTAGGCCCAGTAGGTGTCTGGCAGGAGCATCACTGCACAGGGCCATAGCCGCTGGCAACATGGGGGCTAAGGGGAAGCTCAACCTGGTGACGGGGGCAACCTCTGCACAGTTTAGTATATCTACTACTACTACGACAATACATATTTGGGTAGAGATAAGTCTATATTACAACCTCGAACTATCACCGAAGTCTAGAAGACAACCCTGACCTATGAAATCGTCTAATATACAACCCTCAACTTCCAAAACCAGACAAAACACAACCCTGGGTTGGTTTTTGACTTGTTTTGACCGGTTTTGAGTAGTCAACAGCCTAGTCAGCGCCATGTCACCATCTCAGTTTAACCTTATCCCCAAACTCTCTCTTCTAAAAAACCCGGTCAACCCTTATATTCAATCTAGGGAAATTTCAACATGTTCTGCCAAGTAGAAAAAAATTAGAACGAAAATTAAACAGTTTTGCTAGAACTCATGAGATATAATTTGGTCTCATTCACCTTTTATAGCCATTGGATGTGATGCTATAAGATGCGTGTGTGCTGACGTGGCTTGTATCTGTTCTTGTTTTTCAGGTGAATGAGACCATATTATATCTCATCTAGATGAGTTCTAGGTACTCCCAAAATTAAAAGTCAAAGCCATTTTTGGGTCAAATTTTGGGAAAAAAAAGTTTCCAGAATTGAAACAACTCTCAAAAATCCACACAACCATTATATTCAATCTGGGAAAGTCTCAACAAGTTTTGCCAAGTATAAAAAAATTAGAGCGAAAATTCAAATTAAGAGCGTTTTGGTTCAAATATTGGCCCAAGAAAATGTTTTCAGAAAAAAATTGAAAAAAATTCTCAAAATCCACACAACCCTTAGATTCAATTTGTGAAAGTTTTAAGAAGTTTTGACCACTAGATAAAAAAATAGAAGCAAATTTCAGATTCAGGAGATGGTGACATGGTGTATGACTTGGCTGTTGACTAGTCAATACCGGTGAAAACCAGTCAAAAACCAACGCAGGGTCGTCTTTTGTCCGGTTCTGAAAGTTGAGGGTTGTATATTAGACGGTTTCGTAGTTCAGGGTTGTGTTCTATACTTTGGTGGTATTTTGAGGTTGTAATATGGACTTATCTCTATTTGGTGACACATCGCCGCTCCTTGAGCCAAAAAAAGTCCTGGTGTTATAGCAACGATCTGATGAGATAGCAATAAAGCTCTTTACTAAGGATTCATAGCTAGGTTATACTTTTACCTGTTCATGTTCATGTTTTTTGTTCTTTTTATTTGCTGCCACTTCAGTTTTGCGATCGCAAGGAAACTCGAATTGTATGAAAAGAAGGCACTCTGCAGAACAAACTTAGTTCGGTCACAAATATAGGGATTAAAACTATAGGAAATATATTTCGCTGGCAAAATCATGGGCACAATTTTCACCTTTTAAATGAATATCTGAATTTATTTATTTACTTTTGAGGGAATAAATGTAGCTCTTTGTAGCATTATTGCTATGCATAAACATGATTAAACCACATGAATCAGCCTGGCTCTATGCTTCTAACAGATGCCTCATAGAAAAACCGTGTCTTTTGCCATTACAAGTGTTTGTGGATGGTGGTGTGCCAAGTGTAGATGAGATAGGAGAGTCACCCACCATCATTACAAATATGTGGAATTACAAATCGGTGCAGGGGAGAGGCTCGTGAAGGGGCATGTGCGTGTTAGAGGATGATTATCAAGCTCACCGCCTTGGTACTGATCACATTCGTCATGAATAGATGGACACTATGACCACCATGAGTCAGGTGGTAAAAGGAAAAGTGACAACATGCTAGGGGCATGTGAGGATTTGTTTTTCCGGTTGCAATCCACCATGTTGCGTTCAAGAGCCGACGTAGAGTACCGCGGTGTGGCTAACTGTGTCCCCGAGTCATGTTGACTTCGGCAGCTCCTGCATGAGTTGTGCCGCTGACCACCTACTCAAGACACAGTTGTTTACTGCGACAACATCAGTGCTACCTATCTTGCTTCAAATCGAGTTCAACATCAACGCATGAAGCATATTGAGATTGATCTACACTTCGTTCTTGATCGCGTGGCACTCGGTGAAGCTCGCGTTCTTCATGTTCCCTCGAACTCCCAGTTTAGAGATTTTTTTCACCAAAGGAATACCGTCGCCTGTATTTCTTGAGCTCCATTCCAGTCTAAACGTCCTACCAAACGGTGTTCCGGCTGAGAGAGGGTGTTAACATGTAAACACATAGTTGTACAGAAGCATGCTGAACTTCAGGATCGCCCAAGGCCTGCGCGCCTTCTCTCTTGGGCATTCTATTTCCTCCATGGATGTACTCCCTCTGTAAAGAAATATAAGATCGTTTAAATCACTAGAGAGATCAATTCCATTGTTGAGCTGTGGCAGCTCCCCACTGACCTTGCAGAAGAACTTGTCGGCTTGCAGCAGCTGTCGCGCATCCGATGGTTCAGAGCAAAATGAGCGGTGCAACAACGGCGTGGGTGTCCGTCCCTAGGGATCTACTACCGATGCATGCACGTATGTAGTACACCAGCTGTTAGGTCAAACAAAGCGTCTCCATGCTGTGGCAAATGGAGACCTTTTTATTCTCCGTTTCACACGATCAATCAAGAGCCATAGCTAGCTCCTACTGATTCTTTGGATGAATCTGCTGCCCATTTCACGCGTCAATCGGACGTTATCAGGTGGATTACTAGTTTGTCGTTTGCCTACGATCCATGGAACATGCAAGTTGATCGATCATATATTCATGCAAGTAGTCTGGTCTCGAAATCTGTGTGGTGCAGGAATTCTAACATATATTACCGGTCAGAATTATTCTCTTTCCATGTTGTTTTGTATGGTCGCTCAAGTGTTCACAGGGATATATACACTTATCTTCCCATGTCGGCAGGGTTGCCTAGCTAGTAGGATACATATATGCACGTCGATCTCCATCAGTTCGGCAGACAAGCTCTAGATATCTAGCTGTACATGTGATCGAGAGATGTACTAGGATATTAATAATGTGGATGCATCCAAAACTTGCGCTCTCTAGCTGCTTGTATTTCCCATATATGTACAAAAATTGAGTCCGACTGCTAGAAGAAAGGATCATTTCAAGACTATGACCCTAACTAGAGAGTTGACAATTTGAGATCCAAGAAAGGGAGTGCGTGCCCGTATCTGATCGATATTTAAGTTGCAGGACAGACCTAAATGGCCTTACATAAACTGATATATTTCATCAGGATCATTAGCTAGAAAACCGAGTTCATCAGCTCCGGTGGCTAATCTCGGTTGCTTGCGCTCCATCGCCTGTTTTGGCCCGAGTGGCTTGTATCAAACCTTTTCACTTTCCTTCTTTTTCGTTTTTATTTCCTGCCAATCAGAACTAGTAGCTTTAAACTTAATGGCCTCATTCTTAAGGCTGGCCAAGCGCCTACCCTCTAAAAGCACATCAGATAGAAAATGGTCCTTTTCTCCTGGATATCAATGGATTTCAGTCTTTATTTACCTATCGGGTGTACTCTTTTAATTCACAAGAAAGTGATGCTTTTCAATTGACACAAATGTAACTTTGATCGCAAATTTATATTTCATTAAATGTGTGACAACAGCAAAAAATACAATATTCTGGAGTACTTCTCCAGATAAACATGTGCATATGATTTTCAAGTTTCTAATCAAATAATTGAAAACAAAAATGGGTGGTCAAAACTTTAAAAGTTGACCCAAAACTTTGTTATTTTTTGTGTAGATAGGGAGTAGTCATGTATCCCTTTTGTACTGAAAATTTTGCAAAGAGAGGGCCACAATTATTGGACTGGGCTCAGTGTAATTTATAGTTATTTCAGCGACTTTTAATTATAGAAGTACAAACAAGAGAATCTTATAAATTTTTTTGAGGGCTAAAAAATTTAGATGATGCCCCGCGTGTTGCTACAGGAATTGTATGCAATATATTATTTTGATGAGATTTTGTTGTCTTGAATTTGAATATGAGAATGAAGACTAAAAGTACATATTATTTATTGTAATTGATTATTATATTATTGCAAATATTTAAATAATATAAGTATTATTACTCATGCATGTTGAGGGAAAAAATTTATTGAGGTTGATGAAATGGGATTTTCATATTATTCATAATTAACATTTCCCATGCATGTTGAGACAATTGAAGTGGTGATGTTGATGAGGTGACATGTGTGCATGTTAAGATAAATAAAGTATTGGCGATCAACTACTTAAGTAGTATATAGGATACATGAGAGTGCAAGAAAACAGTTCATTTTGTTCAATAATTCCATGGAATTACATAAAATAATTATAGGTAGCACTTCTATTTGTTAAAAAATGTAAATTTCCCATTGATCAAATAAGTAAATGAGGCAGACTATTTTTTAAATCATGATCATGAAATTGAGGAAGCTAGAGTGGGATTAAGACGTCATTGGTAGTTGCCGAAGAAAATTGCTGCCCCATTTGGAAATACTTGTTCTTCTAGAAATACCAAAGTCATTCCTGGACAAGTTTAACTCAGACTATGCATTGGAAAAATTATTGTTAGTTAATTGAAAATAATATCATTAGATTTGTTGTAGTTTCTTTGTTGTGTTGCAATCTGTAAAATTTGACGAAGATATTCGTAAAGTTGCATGTTGAAGACGTACCCATTCCTAAAAGACATGTGTATCCAAATAATGGGAGTACATTATTTGGCAAAAAAAATTGTTGGTACTTGACCTGATTCTCAGGAATTTAAATTATAGAGAACATCCTTGGAATTTTTTACAAGGCTAATAATTCATTCATCCAAAAGGACTATGTAGGATATTGTTCTACATAATTTCATCATTTTATATTGAAAATTTCTCAAGTCATACCCATCCAAGGAGAGCCACAAATTATATGCTAATATAAACATATGCTTATGCTTAATGCATACATTCTTATGTATCAATATATTTGGATATCATGCGATTTGTAGCTGTTGATAATTTCAGATATATGGGTACCCCAATCAGTTAAGTGCTTTGTCCTTCCTTGATTTAGCTAACAATACGTTTTGTGAAATACCTTCATTGTAGTTATACATTTATGTGTGTATATAGAATAGATCTCGATTTAAACCAGGTAATGTGATATTCTCGGAGCCAAATTTTATTTTCTGGTCACTCTGAACCAGGTTTTAGCTTGACCTGTTGCATGAGACCCTATTGTCAAAACCCGTCGAGTCTGGCATTAAATCTTGTTCATTGTGAATTATGAAGCTAAAATCTGATTCAAAGTGCCACAATGATACACATTTAGGTCAAAAGTGTGGCAATATCATGGATGTCCGGTTCAAATAAAATTTAGTAGCGTTAACACTGAAATGTTTACATTTCACTTTATTTATCCCCCTCCTCCACACACACACACACACACACACACAGTCCTTCCGTCGACAGATCCATGGTTCTTCATAGTGTGGTGTAAGCTAAAAAAAAGGATGCGCCAAACATGCATTCTATATGTAGCCGTGATGAGAAACAAAATGTAGCCGCCAACACGTGGCAAGCTTAAAAATGTTACGGCGCTTTTGTAACTGACAAAAGGAAAGAAGAGAGGCCACGATGGGAAACATGATGTAGCCGCCAACGCATGTGAAGAGCTGTGGATCTGATCATGCTTCACAATCATGTGTGCGTACTGCGTACGGTGTACGTACAATGTATACAAGCTGGCACATCACGGATCGAGTTAACACAACCTGAACACCCATGCAAAAAATAGAAACACGACCTGAACAAACTTTTTATTCCACGTACATATATCCTTTTACAAATACTTGAATTAGATACCGTAACGGGAGATGAGTAACTTAAGCATGCATGCACGAGCGTGGGAGCCCATGCATGCACGCCACTGACATATACATGAACTGGAAAAGCAGAAAATATATAGGTGCATGCATATACCAGAAAATATGGTAATTACGAGTAGGACCACGACGACGATGCAGGTCCAAAATGCATGGTTTGTGATGGATGAATCAGCTAGGGCAGGTGAAGTCGGCGGGGCAGGTCTTGCCGCACTGGTTGAGGAGGAGCACGAGGTCGACGGGCACGTTGAGCTTGATGCCGAGGACGTTCGCCTTGATGGCGGTACAGAGGCACACGGCGGCGTCTAGGTCGGCGAGGCCGCTCAGAAGCGGGCAGCACTGCTCGTTCGTCGGCACGCCGAGGTTGAGCTTCAGCAGGTTCAGCACGTTGGCGCACACCTTCAGCTTCAGTGTGTCGATCGAGCAGGTGCCCCCGCCGCCGGTCGAAGGTGGAGACGGCACGGGAACTGGCGGGGGCGGGCTTGGGACCGGGACGGATGGTGTGTGGCCGCACGACCCGCAGCCATGCGCGGCCACGAGGAGGACCAGGTTCGTGGCGAGGAGTAGGGCGAGCTTGGAGGGCGCCATTGCTATGTGGATGACTTTAGTAGCTAGCTAGAGTGTACTGGCTTGTGGCTGAGCGCTAGGTGGGCTTTGCTAGCTTGGGATGCTTTTTCTGGGTTGCTTGGGGTGGTATTTATAGGCCGGGGTGTAGCGTGCAGGTGCAAGTGCATCGTTCATGTCATGATCAATCGAGTTTGACTCTTGCCGTAATTTGCAAACATTATTTGCCACCACCACTCCACCAGTGCTACTATTATACTACTAAAATTGTAGGATATTACGTGCGATACCATTATTGGAGCTTAACACGTTAACTGATTTCCAAGTACTCCTGCATATTATGTTTGATGCGTTCACAAATTTGACAATAATCTAGACATGAGACATGATATTCTAGTCTGCACGGGATATCCTGTATATGGATCCACCGTCCACCATTGCTTTGAACTTCGTGTTATGCTTTCTGGTTTTGACAATTTGTCTTGTTTCAGCGTGTTACGTAAGGTTTTTCTCTCATTTTAAAGTGTATCATAATGTTTCATTGTGCAGACAACTCGATCTAAAATTAGTGTACCCTTATTTGTTGGTACACACCGAAACATGGTGATACACTTTGAAACAATAATAAAAATAAATGAAACATTGTGAAACAAGATAAGTTTTGACGACAACAAAAAAAAAAAAATCTCGAAGCAACACATGAACGATGGGTAGAAAATCATTATCCTAGAAGACGCACATAGTAGTATATGACAATCGAAATATATCTGTCAGCGCTACCAGCTGGCATAACCTGATCTTGAGGTTCACTAGAGACAAAGATATGAGATTATTATGTCGGTATTGATTCCATGTGGCCATGCACATGCATACTACCCCCTCCGTTCCTAAATATTTGTCTTTTTAGAGCTTTCAAATGGACTACCACATACGGATGTATATAGACATACAGGGGCGGAGCCAGGATTTGGACATGAGGGGGGCGAAAAGCTAATGTTAACACAACTCATGGAATGTCACGATACTTTAAGTCTCATGATAGTCTGATGATAAATCATAAAAACATATGTTTGGAACTACAAAAGCATGTTCCGTTTTCTATTAACTTATATTGAACTCTACGACCACTAGCATTGAACAAGTTGAGAATGCGAACTTCGCAATTTTCACCAATATAGACAATCATGTAATGTTGAAGGAAATCGTCTTTATTTTCTTTCGAAAACGTGTCATAACTAGTTTCAAGGAGAAAGGGTTTGTTCGGTTGTCGGGGTTGACACAGGAAGATGTACGACCAACCAACCGTAGTAATCTATCAATAGTTGAGTATGTAGTAGTAGTTAACTTGTTTAGAATTATCCAGCGGTCAAATCGACATGTGAGGTCAAGATTTTAAACTCTAGATGGTTGCAAACATCCAGCTAGAAATGGGCAAGCTGATACCCTAACTGAGCCATCTTAAAAAAAAAACGAGACCAACCCAGGCTAGACTAGCCTGTTGGAATTTTTTTTTATAGAAGAAAATTCCGTGAGCACCAAGCGCTCGAGATGTCTACTATACGTTTCGTACTTTGGTTACACTGGCTCGTGGGCATGTATGGACACGTACGCTACAGCTAGCCGTCTAATTATTAGTTGATCCAGCCCCAGTGGGCAGTGGTTGCGCTGACAAATAATTCCAATAATGACAAAGGAATTACACTAGCTTACATTAGTCTTGTGATGGAGCTAGACCGACGTGTGAACAAGGGCATGCAAAGAAATTGATCATTGTCTATTTTTGGTGTATAAAATTTATTTGTAGTTCAGTCTTTATCTTTTACAATCTTTGGATCAACACCTACATTTACGTACGTTCTTACAAAATTGCGCACTGTGAGTACTAAAACTTTGTGTCACTCTTCAATTTGAATGAAGCGTGTGCACTTTGAGTAGGTAATAGTGTGCAATTTTAGGTAATCAGGAATTTAAAATGTTTTAGGGCACTGAGATTTAGTAAAAGTGAAAATATATTCATTTTATCTGCGAACAAATTGTCTGCTGCTGTTGAGCTTCTCGCTGAAATAAATAAATCCAGTAACTGTTATTTGCAAAGACCCACCACACTACTACTAATCTGTATAAAACAAAGTAATTACTAGTTTGTGCAAAGATCAATCTAGCTTTATATTTTTTTATGAACTGGATTTGTATCTAACAACTTATTGCGTATGCAAGGATGGATGAGTCATCCTATTCGACATTTTTTTTGCGAAGAATAGTCCGTGTTTTTTTGCAAAGAATATTGGGCATTTTGCCTCAACAGGTCCTTAATCGGCCAGCCACAGAGACGACCCATCTACTATTATTTTCTGAAATCTAAGATTTTTTTTTATGTAATAGATTTGAGAAACAAATGTTAATGCGAGTTTAAAAGATGCAAAATCATATATTGCGGAAAAGTTGAAAATAATCATGTACCTCAGTATAAAAATTCATATATTTGAAAGAAGTGCTCATGTCATTTTTAAATTGTATATATATGAAAACGTGTTCTTTAAGGAGAGTTATTCATGCACGTCTGAATAAATATAAATATAATTTCCAAGCAAAAAATAAAAACACCAGGAAAAAAGGAAAGACATAACAGAAAATCAAGAAAGTGAACATAAATGAAAATAATAGTTGAAAATAAGCAAAACATCACACAAAAGGGAAAACTCAAAATGAGTTTGGAAAGACAACCAAGAATAATAAAAAAAAGGATTTTCTATTACCCGGGGGTTATTCTTGAAGACCCCTATCCTGTTTGTTTCGATAACCCCTTGGGGCACATTCTAATCTTCTTCCAATGATAGACTGGGTTTTTAATCATCTTTTTCTCTTCTTGCAGTTGTAAAAACTGTAGGAGATATGCCCTAGAGGCAATAATAAATGTTATTATTTATCTCCATGCTCATAATTAGGTTTATGTTCCATGCTATAACTGCTATGGTTCTCGAGTCTACAATAACCACGAGGCTTGGAGGAAGACTCATATGCACGTGTGGAATAATAAACGGAAAAATGTATTCCTAAGTCTAGCCTCTAAGACTAGCTCAAGTGTTGCATGATGGTCCTGTTTTCCTGATCATGGGCATGTCTATGCCAGCAACTTTGAGGGCACAATGTTAGAAGAACATTTGTGTTGAATCGACCCGAATTGATGTTATGCTATGAGATACATTCGTCATGAGTTAATGGTTAATAACACAGAGATAGTTAACGTTTGCATGATTCCTTAGACCATGAGAGTGTCGAGTTTCTTCATGCTTGCTTCATGAACTTTGGGGTTTGTTAAACGTCATCCGTAAATGGGTGGCTATTACGGCGGCTTACGGGTTCATGGAAAAGTATGTCAAGTAACTTGATAGCTCAAGATTGGGATTTGCTCCTCCGACGATGGAGAGATATCTCTGGGCCCTCTCGGTGTTACGGTATACATCATCGTCTGGCCAGACACTTTGTGATTTGATCACGGGGATGCCGGAACACGGTAACGAGAAAAGAGAACAATACCGGTAACGAGGTAACTGGCTTAATGGACAAGTTGTTGATCCACGGGAATGCCAACATGTCTCACCTCGGGTATTTGTAACATATCGCGAAGCAACAGGAATAGCACACGGCAACTGGAGGTTCACTCGAATATTCATTCGTGTGGGTATAGGGGTCAATATGGGTGTCCACGGCTCCCATGTTGATCATTGATCGGAAAGTGTTCCGGTCATGTCTATACTTCACCGAACCTATAGGGTCACACGCTTAAGGGTCATCTATCTGCTGAATACTAGACAGGGAGTCTGAGAGAAAGTCACCGAAAATGTTTCGGAGACAACGGAAGAGTTCCGGAGAGAGAGAACATCGAAAGAGTTTCGGTAAAACCGAAAAGGTGTTTCGGAATATATTATTAGGTCAAATAGGGTTTCGGCATCGCATGGAAATTTTCAGAGGATGTCAGAATTGGTCTGGGAACTTCTGGGAATTTTCAGAGAGAAAAAACCGGAAATGTTCCGAAACTGCCGTAACCGCTGTTGATGCTTTCCGCTGATAAAAACCACCGCACCGAAAATGTTTCGGATCATGCCCAGAATAATTTTAGAGGGTGCCAGAAATGTTCTGGGACCTTCTGGAATTTTTCAGAAAAATGTTTCGCGGAAAACATCTTGTCCCAGCGCGAGGGGACAAGATCCCACGAATCGGGGGTTGCATGTTTGGTGGCTTTTTGTCTAGGGAGCATGCATGTTTCATGGAGACATGTTGGTGGCTTGTTGGGGGGGCCCCCCATGGGGGGAGACAAGGTGTGGGCTGGCCCAAGGGCTGCCATGGTGGTGTCCCCTTGGTGCCCCCCTTGTGTTACCATTATGCCCTTTCATGTGTGACATGAAGCTTGGGTATTTTGGTATTTCAACATCCCACCCCACCCCTTGCCTTGGCCTATAAAAGGAGGAGTTGGGGCTGCCATCTCCTTCATCCCCTTGCTCTCATACTCATGCCATGCAATTATCTGGCTTCTCTCTCCCTCCCACGAAAAGAGTTTCGTAGAGCCGAAAGGCTGTCTGGGTTCCGGTGGGAACTAGTTCTGGACGGCGAAGCCCTGCCGGATAGATGACACCGTATGTGTGCAACTCTGTAGAGAGGTCGTAGTTTCGATCTTAGTGCCCGTGGGGCTGTTCGTGAGTGCCTCCCGAAGGGCTGTCCAAGTGACGGTCCGAGTTCTGTGAGTCCTCCCGAAGGGCTGTCCGCGACACCGTCCGGGGGACTATCCGACCGCCTCCCGGAGGGCTGTCCGGGTGGCGGATGAGGGTATACATCCTCGCGGTTGGGAGGTTGTAAATCCTAGCTGCGGGGATCTGCACCGACGATCGTCATCGACTCTACTTCCGCTGCGCTACGAGTCGGTAACGAAAATGATCAAACCTTGTATGCAGTCTCCATAGTGGTCCTGGGCTGGTGCGTAGGGCGGAAATTTTTTGTTTTCTGCTGCGTTCCCCTACAGTGGCATCATGAGCAGTGCTATGCGTAGATGCAGGTTGCGATCTAGAATACATGAGATGTATGGGTGTTGCACAATATAATTAGGTAGTAGATGAGTTCTATTACTGAAAATTATTTGTGCGGGTAGCAGATGAAATCTGTTACCCGATGTTCTTGTTGCTTCCCTGGAATTTGCATATTTCTGATCTTGATAACAGTATGGTGGAGTTTCAATGTTCTGGCAATCCGCGATCCTGATTGATCAACGAAGTGCTAACAGTTCATTGAATTCCACCGTAGTTAAAAAGAAAGATGAAATTTCGCAAACGAAAGGGCAATGCAGATATGATCTGCATGGGGGTCATGCGTATGACGAAGTTTAGTATGGGGCTCGAGATTTTATTATCTCGGTTTTCATACACCCTGGAAAGTTAATCTAGCGACTTGAATTATCATACTTGATGATGGACATTGGTAGCTTCGGTTTGTTTCGAAACCTTAGAAGCCACGTAAAACAAGTTTTTGCATGAACCGATTAGAGACGTCTAACTTGGTTTTGCAGGAGGGTTTGCATGTGCATATGATGTGGTATAGCAGTGCTCATAATAATTTGATTATGTATGAGATGACTATATGATGTAAATTGATTAACATGACCTGCGTGTCATGATTCGGCATGATGGCTGGAGCCATATGATTGCACTTTAATGACCTGCGTGTCAACCTTATGTAATGCACTTATTTCATTAGCTATAGAGATAGCAATATTATCTGGTGCATCGACAAGGTGGTGGCAATCTTCGCGAAGGTGAACACCGATGCGAATGCCGAAGACGAAGAAATACAAGACTTCTCCGTCGGAAAGGGCTATACCATATCATGCTATTATGAATTGCCTGAGATGTTTATCCCTTATGATGCACCCTTCTTGATTGCGTGGTAGTCGCTTTTTATTAGGGTGATCTCTCACAAAAATATCAAGTAATTAGTGTTCACCCAAGTGTAGCACCGTCACGGCACCTTTACTTTCGGGGTGCGCCAGGATCTACCTGGGTACGAACGATTGTACGGGTGTGAGGCGGGTGAGGTCAGACCTCGCAGCAAGATCACTTGGTTGTCTTGATGTCCATGGCAGGATCGTCCTGAGCTCGGAACACACGCATCGAAAGATGAACAAGAGTCACATAGAGATGTGATCGGCAAGTTTGCCTACCGATTGAAGTTGGCGCCATCAGTGTTCATCTCGAACAATGGCGTTGAATGGAAATGCGGATCTTGAATCACTCACGATCAATTATGAGAGATATTGATTTGAGTGGGAGCGCACTGTTGAATTAACTTGTTTAATTCTTAGTGCAATTAATTATGAACACTGTCTAAGTGTGGTTATGCATAATAGTTGTAGAATAATGGCTCGCGTTTCCACCTTCCCTATTAAAATTGAATAGTTGTTTAATATCTGGTTATAACTTTACGGTTGGTAACGTAATGTGAGGATTGTCCTCTAGAGTGCCGAGAAGGACTTTGTCCTATCGCATACTTTCGGTATTCTCTCGCTTATGCTATGGATCATGTGACTCTCGTCCTTCGATCCAAAAGCTAGAATTCCATTTCAGTCAAGTGCAATATGTTTGCTTCCATGAGACCCAAACTTCGAAAGTTTGGATAGTTATGTGATATTCATGGAATCTGAAAATCATTTTCAGGGACAAACAAAGGCTAAAAGATATGAGATATCCAAAGCAGTGTTTGTTTGCAAACTATTAGTAAAGGAGTTTACTATGCATTAGACTGATAAGAGAGGGATCCAGGAGAACGCCTGTCATATGATAAAAGGTGAATAAAATAACAACTTAAAGAGAAAGGAAGTGTCCGAAGGGTGTTAGTGAAACTTTCACGCCTAGGAAGTCCAGGGCTAAACGCCACTCTTAAGTTGGGTGCTTCTTCTGAGAGTAGGAGAAATACTAAAAGTTAAACTGTTAGAAGTATAAAGGCAATAAGAAAGAAGACTGGAATATCCAGCTCATGTATGAATGTCATACAAGTTTTTGATGTATAGAAGGCTGGTCAAAGATATAGTTCTTGGGAATTATGATTAAATTGGTAATCACTGATTCTTGGGTATTGTGAGTTAATCACAAAGATACCCGCTCGATTGCTTTCTGTTGCAACTCGATGTAAGAACTACTATGACCTGAAAGACTTGCCAGGAATGAGGTTTAGGTATACACAGGGAACATAGTAAATGTTACTATACCTTCCATCGGTGTATTACTGTCTGTATTTACTTTCTTAATTCATTTTAGAGTTTTACACTCTAGCCCTATGCATAAGGTATCTTGCAAGAAGGTTGTTCATAAGAGAACTTTTTATGTTCAATGTTATGAATAACATAAGGGCCATACTTTCATTATGAATGAGATGTATGTTATGAATATTGATAAAAATACATTACCTCTGGGTTTACTTTCATAATTCATTTTAGAGTTTCATACACTCTAGCCATTGCACAATGTTTGTTGCAAAAGAGTTGTTCATAAAAACAACAATTGTTGTTCAGTATTATGAATAACATGAAGGGCCATGCTTCCATCCAAAATGGGACGTATGTTATGAATATTGATGGTAATATGATACATCCGTAACACTGACGCTAAATGTCATAAGACTAAGAGAATACCACACAAGTGTGGCACTACATTTGGTCACATTGGAGAAACCCGCATGGATAAATTCCATTATGATGGATTTTTTGAAGTCCTTTGATTTTGAATCATCTGACACTTGCAACTTTCCTCCGAAAAGTGAAGTGACTGAAATACCGTTCACAGGCCATAAGGAACGGACAACAAACTTATCGGTGATCATACATTTGATGTGTGTAGTCCGATAAATGTTGTTAGTAGTGGATTTATCTATCTTCAGAAATGACTCAAGTAGATATGTGGATATTTACTTGATGAGACGTAAGTCTGGATCTTTTGAATTTATTCGAAAGGTTTTCAAAAATGAAGTAGAAGTTATTGTAACAAGAAAATTCTGTTTCTACAATTCAATTGCAGAAAGGAATAATTGAGTTACAAGTTTAGCGTATGTCTGATGAGTTGTGAAAAGAGTTTCATAACTTACACCTCCCGGAACACCACTGTGAGTGAAAAGTCCGTGAAGGTGTAATCGAACCATTTATGACATGGTAAGATCAAAGATGACATAAATAAATTTGCCATTATCCCTTTTAAAGAGTGATGCTTTAGAGACTGCGGCTTTTACACTGAAAAGAGCTCCATCGGGTCTGTTGAAATGACACCATGGTATGGTACGCCCAACCATGTTATATCTTTTCTTAACATTTGGAATATGGGGCTTGTGTAAAAGGTTACAAACCTATTCCAAATCAGACAAGTGCTACTTTGTAGGTTATCCCAAGTCATTGGGTATTCCTCCCTCACTATACCGAGGCAAATAGGTTTGCCACAAAGAACGGTATGCTTTTTGAAGAAAATGGTTCTTTCAAAAAGGTGAGTGGGAGAATAGTGCAACTCGACAAGATAAACAGTATCTTCATCATCAGATCAAAGGAAAGAGACCTTGGAAGTAATTCCAGGTTTCCTACTGCGACTGATACGGAAGTCTCTACAATAAAATGTATGGACTTCGGTCGAACTTGCAGCTGAACCACGTAGGCAAGGCTCGTGCAAACCTCTCAGGTGCGCAGACGAGATATTGTTGTTAGACAACAGTATACCTACGATACACAAGGAAGCGTTGATGGGCCCTGACTCCGGAATTGGCTAAATGCCAATACAATCCGAGATAGTTTCCATATAAATGTTTCAAGATTAAAATCTTGATACACCTTTCGGAAGACTTAGAGTCTAACGAATTTTATGGAACTTAAAACTGATACGGATAAAAATGTTTTATCCATAAAGCTCGACTTGTTGCAATAACAAGTTCAAGGAGTTGACTACGATGAGGTTGTTTCACCGTAGCGATGCTTAAAGTCGGTTTGGGTTGAACTAGCAATTAATACATATTTCAGTCATGAGATATGAAACATGGATGACAATAGGATTTCCATATGATGGAAATGAAACCAAGGACTTGCATGTGTTACAGTCCAAGGTATTTTGTCATTCCAGAGGATGCTAGTAAGTATGCAAACTTCAGAGTTCTAGCAATGGACAGAAGAGAGCAAAGTGGAGTTGGAATCTTCGTGATTTGATGAAATGGTCAAAAGGGTGTTTGACTTCATCAATGGGTAACGAAGATGCTTGTGATTCAAGAAAGTAAGTGGGAGCATAATAATATTTCTAAAAACGTTGTGTGCTTGACACATTGTTAATTGGAAATAAATTTCTTGACATGAATTAGGACTTCATTTGAAAATAGTTTTTCGATGAAGTGCTTGGGCTAAATCGCCTTTATATTAGGCATGATAATCTATGGAGATAGATTTACCTAATGGGGCTGAGCAAAGATACATATTGACAAGATGCTAAAACTTTTTAGCATTTAAAACGCCAAGGAGTGGTTCTTGCCAAAGTCACATGGAAAGAGTTTTTGCAAGACTCGGTGTCCCTAAAACACTGATGAGCAAAATACATGATGGAGATTCCACACACCTTTGTGTTTGGATTAATCATGTATTCCATGGTATGTGAAACAACCAGATATGTCCGATACTCCCAAGGTGTTGCGAGTATAGATACCAAAGTGATCAAAAGTACTGATCATAGGACAACAGTGAAAAGTGTCATTGAGTGCAAGAGTAGCTCTAATGACATGTTTTCTCGCAAGCGGAGATCATGAAGAGTTCGTTGTAAAAGGTTACATCGATACAGTCTTCATCCATGCTCCAAGCGATTTTCGATTTAAATTGAGGGTTTTTGTGTAACACACAATATGGTGGCACGGTAGTTGGAAATTGTTCCAAACAAGTTACTGTGGCGAATTCTATAACAGAGGCGAAGTATGTTGCCGCTTTTAAAAGCGACAAAGAAGATGTTGAATCATATAGTTCATTCATGAACTTAGTATGGTTCCAAGATGGCTTTTGTCAATGGGACACTACTGCAGGTAGTTGCTCCATAACTCAGTCTGAGGAATCCAGGTTCGACCTGTGATTCACATACATACAAAACCAAGTCCACACAAAATATGAATTTTGTGAAAGGGTGAAAACGCGAGGATATGCAAAGATACACACACAGCTGAAATCGTCAGATCCGTTGTACATCAGGCTATACCACAAGCGAAGCATATTAACACCGGTATGCCACAGGTGTGAAGTGCATTAGCATTAACTAGATTATTGACTCTAGTGCAAGTGGGAGTCTGTAGGAGATATGCCCTAGAGGCAATAATAAATGTTATTATTTATCTCCATGCTCATAATTAGGTTTATGTTCCATGCTATAACTGCTATGGTTCTCGAGTCTACCATAACCACGAGGCTTGGAGGAAGACTCATATGCACGTGTGGAATAATAAACGGAAAAATGTATTCCTAAGTCTAGCCTCTAAGACTAGCTCAAGTGTTGCATGATGGTCCTGTTTTCCTGATCATGGGCATGTCTATGCCAGGAACTTTGAGGGCACAATGTTAGAAGAACATTTGTGTTGAATCGACCCGAATTGATGTTATGCTATGAGATACATTCGTCATGAGTTAATGGTTAATAACACAGAGATAGTTAACGTTTGCATGATTCCTTAGACCATGAGAGTGTCGAGTTTCTTCATGCTTGCTTCACGAACTTTGGGGTTTGTTAAACGTCATCCGTAAATGGGTGGCTATTACGGCGGCTTACGGGTTCATGGAAAAGTATGTCAAGTAACTTGATAGCTCAAGATTGGGATTTGCTCCTCCGACGATGGAGAGATATCTCTGGGCCCTCTCGGTGTTACGGTATACATCATCGTCTGGCCAGACACTTTGTGATTTGATCACGGGGATGCCGGAACACGGTAACAAGAAAAGAGAACAATACCGGTAACGAGGTAACTGGCTTAATGGACAAGTTGTTGATCCACGGGAATGCCAACATGTCTCACCTCGGGTATTTGTAACATATCGCAAAGCAACAGGAATAGCACACGGCAACTGGAGGTTCACTCGAATATTCATTCGTGTGGGTATAGGGGTCAATATGGGTGTCCACGGCTCCGATGTTGATCATTGATCGGAAAGTGTTCCGGTCATGTCTATACTTCACCGAACCTATAGGGTCACACGCTTAAGGGTCATCTATCTGCTGATTACTAGACAGGGAGTCTGAGAGAAAGTCACCGAAAATGTTTCGGAGACAACGGAAGAGTTCCGGAGAGAGAGAACACCGAAAGAGTTTCGGTAAAACCGAAAAGGTGTTTCGGAATATATTATTAGGTCAAATAGGGTTTCGGCATCGCATGGAAATTTTCAGAGGATGTCAGAATTGGTCTGGGAACTTCTGGGAATTTTCAGAGAGAAAAAACCGGAAATGTTCCGAAACTGCCGTAACCGCTGTTGATGCTTTCCGCTGATAAAAACCACCGCACCGAAAATGTTTCGGATCATGCCCAGAATAATTTTAGAGGGTGCCAGAAATGTTCTGGGACCTTCTGGAATTTTTCAGAAAAATGTTTCGCGGAAAACATCTTGTCCCAGCGCGAGGGGACAAGATCCCACGAATCGGGGGTTGCATGTTTGGTGGCTTTTTGTCTAGGGAGCATGCATGTTTCATGGAGACATGTTGGTGGCTTGTTGGGGGGGCCCCCCCATGGGGGGAGACAAGGTGTGGGCCGGCCGAAGGGCTGCCATGGTGGTGTCCCCTTGGTGCCCCCCTTGTGTTACCATTATGCCCTTTCATGTGTGACATGAAGCTTGGGTATTTTGGTATTTCAACATCCCACCCCACCCCTTGCCTTGGCCTATAAAAGGAGGAGTTGGGGCTGCCATCTCCTTCATCCCCTTGCTCTCATACTCATGCCATGCAATTATCCGGCTTCTCTCTCCCTCCCACGAAAAGAGTTTCGTAGAGCCGAAAGGCTGTCTGGGTTCCGGTGGGAACTAGTTCTGGACGGCGAAGCCCTGCCGGATAGATGACACCGTATGTGTGCAACTCTGTAGAGAGGTCGTAGTTTCGATCTTAGTGCCCGTGGGGCTGTTCGTGAGTGCCTCCCGAAGGGCTGTCCAAGTGACGGTCCGAGTTCTGTGAGTCCTCCCGAAGGGCTGTCCGCGACACCGTCCGGGGGACTATCCGACCGCCTCCCGGAGGGCTGTCCGGGTGGCGGATGAGGGTATACATCCTCGCGGTTGGGAGGTTGTAAATCCTAGCTGCGGGGATCTGCACCGACGATCGTCATCGACTCTACTTCCGCTGCGCTACGAGTCGGTAACGAAAATGATCAAACCTTGTATGCAGTCTCCATAGTGGTCCTGGGCTGGTGCGTAGGGCGGAAAATTTTTGTTTTCTGCTGCGTTCCCCTACAAAAACCATATATAGTACCAAAATAACAAAGATTGTAGAGTAGGGATTACCATGATGAATTCTTGACGTGCATGCTGATACGTCTCCAACGTATCTATAATTTATGAAGTATTCATGCTATATTTACATTCTGGTGCACTTTATATTATTTTTATGGACTAACTTATTAATCTAGTGCCCAATGCCAGTTCCTATTTTTTTTTGCATGTTTTCGGTTTCGCAGAAAATCCCTATGTAGGAATGTCCAAACACGATGAAATTTTACGATGATTTTTTATGGAAAATAAGAAACCCAGGAAGCTTTGGGAGAGGACCAGAAGGTGCACGAGGGGCCCACAAGCCTGGGTAGAGGCACCCTTTGGACGTGAATCCAACGCTACAATTTCCTATAAATACTGAAACCCCCAGAAAGAAGCTGAGAAAAACTGTATCGCCGCTGCAAGCCTCTGTTCCGAAGCGATCTCATCTAGAGGCCTTTTCCGGCACCCTGTCGGAGGGGAAAACCATCCACGGAGGCCATCTTCATCAACCTTGCCGCCTCCATGGTGATGTGTGAGTAGTTCATCCTCGGGGCTGAGGGTTTGTACCAGTAACTATGTGTTTAATCTCTCTCTCTCTCTCATTGTGGTGAATTAAGTCTTGCTCTTTCAAATTTCTTCATGATTGGATTGAATACTTTGGATTTTGAGATCACTTGATGCATGTCTAGTAATTAACTTGCAGAACCCATGGTGACATTGGGGTAATCTAGACATAAAGGTCAAACATATGTATCATATGGCGTTGTTGTAGTACGATCTCTAGGACTGTTCGTGACACTTTGGGGGTGGTTTAATAGATTGATTGGAAGCACAACTTTGAGGTGGCTTACTACCTACGTGATTTCATTCTAATTTCTTCGATAGGAGTAGAAACTTTGGAGTGATTCTTTGCTGCACTTTGAGGGATTATCATGTGGTTCAATTATGTTAATGATGTTGAGAGATTGCACTAGCGAAAATATGAACCCTAGGCCTTGTTTCGAAGTATTGAGACACCATTTTTCTCGCTTTTGTTACTTGTTACCTTGCTATATTTATTTGTTCAGATTACAAAAACTTATTTCTGCCATCCATATTGCACATCTATCATCACCTCTTTGCCAAACTAGTGCACCCATACAACTGACAACTGCATCGGGTGTGTTGGGGACACAAGAGATTACTTGCTTTGATTGCAGGGTTGTTTGAGAGAGACAATCTTCATCCTACACCTCCCAAGGATTGATAAATCTTAGGTCATCGACTTCAAGGAAATTTGTTGTTGACCTGCAAAATTCTGCGCTTGGAGGCCCAACAAAGTCTACGACAATAAAGTTGTATAGTAGACATCACATGCATCCAAGTATGAGTACCACCATAAGCTCCCTTATTATCTTGTAGGTAATTAGTAATAATGAAAGCCCAACCCAAACTGGGCGGACCCAAATAAACTATCAACCCACACATCATCTAAGACCCTCCTGCCTGCTCATCTCAACCCACGCTCACTTTACTTGAAATAGGCTTTCGCCCCACTTTATAAATGACACAACCACCACATCCAGACAAGTGGTTCAAGTATAGGAAATTAAATAGGAGGTCTGGTGGGACAACATCACAAACATACCAAAATGCAAAAGAAAACATGATACATGATTCCACAAAGTCAAATGATCAAGGACTAGGGGGCTAAGCAAGTTGGCGGCCTGCTCCCGGAAGATCATAAATGATGCCACCTAGCCGGTATTTGTCCTGCTGCCTACAAAGTAGGTGCGACTGCTGCAAGAAGGCCTGAAATTTAAACATTGAGTCACAAGTGTGCCGCAGAAACACTCGCTCCATAACCATTTGTAATGTGTAGATCATAGGGTTTAGGTCATCACCGCGAACACTAACCAAAAGACATGTGTCGTCCTATTGATACAGTTGGCATGAGCCTCCATGAATTCACCCAAGTTCAGGGCCTGTCACTCAGGTCTCAAAGCCTCATAGACAAAGCTCCATAAGAAGCGCGTTGTGAGACAAGAAAAGAACATGTTGGTCCCAGACACAGGAGCACAAAGGCCATTGTCCGGTCTATGCCACTTCACCACCTCTGTATCCAAGGGGATGCTATCATAGAGAAGCTGCCAGGCATAGATTTTGATCTTAAGAGGAAGTGAAGCATTCACATAGGTGTAGTCCACGCAAGGGTCCGCTCAGCACATTAGGGTCAGTATGACGACCCAACAGATCTCTACAGGAGGCAGGTGCCAAGACACAACGTTCGGGGACCCCGAAAATGAAGGAGGAAAGGCCGCCCACAAATCGGAACATGCAAAGGTTTCCTCTGGGATAAATTTCATCAAAAGATGTTCCAATCCCATTGTGCACCACCGAGGAAAGCAAGAGCATCAGATCCGAGTAGATCGCTCAGAGGAACGGGAATTCAATGTGCAACAAGGTACTATTGAACCATGGGTTGACCCAGAAGAGGACCCAGTCGCCAATTCTTGAATTGGTTTGTGGCCAAAGCACCCACTACCACTTCCCAAGCTACTGTTCCCATTTTAGTAGGAGCCTTGGTTTGCCAAATAACTTTACAGTCCGGCCGTTCCCCATTAGTAATTGTACTACAAGACTCTGGTGCAAATTTCTCAACATGTTCCTGGTTAGCTAAACGGTATGCGCTCTTCACAGAGAACCGACCAAACTTGTCCGGAAACCAAGGTATGTAGTCATTGTTCAGATTTGAAGACATACACATTTTTATAATAGATTGGATGTCAACATAATTGAAGTGTTGGTTGAGGAGATCCATCTTCCACACCCCCATTATGATCTAAAAAGTATGACACCCAAATAAGATGGCAGCATCCGTTAGCCTAACCGGCCGGAGAGATGGCTCACCCATGGGTCTCTCCAAACTCTAATAGAAGTGTTGTCGTCGACTCTCCATATCATGCCTCTCTTCACAAACTTGAGGCCATGTTCAATTCCGTGCCATACAGCTGACGTAGTTCCCGTAAAAACTGTATCAACCAAGTTCCCATTGAGGTAGTAATTGTCCTTCAATAGTCGCGCCACAAGACTATCCAGATTCTCGATTAATCTCCAAGCTTGCTTACCTAGACAAGCCTGGTTAAAACTATCATGTCTCTAAAGCCCATGCATCCCATAGTTTTTGGATGGATCTTCTTGTCCCAAGCGAGTCAGGCCATCTTTATTTCACCCTTCTCCAATCTCCACCAGTATTTCTCATTAGATGTGATAGATCATCACGTACACAAGTAGAGGCCCTTTTTAGTAGTGCAAGCTACTCCCTTTTCCAATTAGCTCCACAATATGTGACAGAACCCTAAGAGAAGCACTATAGTACTTGCTGTGTTCATCCGGGTTCATAAGTATCCCTCGTATTTTGGTCAAATTTTTACCATAAATTTGACTAATAAAATATAAGTTACATACCATAAATATCATATCATTATATTCGTATTTGAGAGAAACTTCCGATGGCGGAAATTTGCAGAGCACACAGGTGCGGGGATACGCACCTGGCTAGCTGTGTCACGCCACACGATTGCTTCGCAACCCGCAAAGTCGTTGGACTCCCCATGAGGCACACCAAGTTTTAAGTTGTATTTTATCAAACTTAGCGATTTTGTCGTTCGTTCGTATCAAGTTTCAACAGTCAAAACTTGGTGATATTTTAAAAATGAGTCAAACCGTATTCAAAAGGGGTCTTATTTGCAAGCCCTTGTCACATGGAACACAAATATGCAATGAAACTTAATTTGAACTTTTGATTCAGAAGATATAAAGATTCAAAATTGAAAACCAAAAGAAAGGGCGGTGCCCCTGCACCTGTGTGCCACAAATCCTCTTCCCTTCCATTGGAATTATTTTTGCTACACAAAATTCATATTATATTAGCTAAATTTATGGTCAAATTTTGACCCAAAATACAGAGAATAATAAATTGAGACAGAGGATGTACCTGAGATCTCGAGTGTGCTCGCCCACCGGTCAACGTCCACGTGTTAACCATCGGCGCTGTGATCCACGGCCCAATCGTTAGCCTCCCTCTCGGTGATCACATGTGCTTACTGAGTTTGGCCATGATCGGCAACACCATAACCCCGTCATCATGCAGCCCCATGGCAGTGATGATGTTGAGATTCTGTGGGAACATCGGTCGGCGCGCCGCCGGTGGATGTAGGAGGAAGAAGATTTTGGCACCACGAGACGTAATTTTATGTTTCTGTACTGGTGCGTTTGTAAGGACCTGATTGAACTTAGTTTAGTCAAAGTAGCTCAAGACATAGGAAATGACATAAACAAATCATGTACAAGTGAATAGGGACGTAGTCTGCCGTCTCACGTACGTCGGCAGCCGAGATTAGTGACCCTTGAGATCCGATGGTCTAGAGAAAGTGAGCAGTGCAATAACAGTAAAATGAGACGTGGCAGACGGAGGTGGGTTTCTCTACCTAGGGATCTATACACATGCATGCATGGATGTAGCACGTACACTAGCTGTTAGGTCAAACATGCATGATGTGACCAACGGATCGACCTTTTATTCTTCATTTCACACATGCATGCACGTACACTAGCTGTTAGGTCAAACATGCATGATGTGACCAACGAATTTCCCATATATGTACAAACATTGAGTCAATTCGACTGCTACAAGAAGGGGTCATTTCAAGACTATGACGCTAACTAGAGAGTTGACAAATTGAGATTCAAGAAAGGGAGAGCGTATCCGATCGGTATTCCTGTGACAGGATGGAGTGCAAATGCCCTTACTAGAACTGATATTTTTCAGCATCAGCAGCTAGAAGATGGGCCATTTCTCGTGGATGGCTTTCAGTCTTCGTCCATATTTACTTACCGGGGTGTTCTTCTTAGTTCACCGGAATGTGATGTTTTAAACATTGACACAAAGTGTAACTTTGACCACAAGTTGATATTTCAACAGAGGTATAACAACAACAAAATAAATTGCACTTCTCAATACAAATCTAGGCATATGATTTTCTAGTTTCAGATCAACTAATATAAAATAGATATCTTTTAGAGGAATATAAAATAGAATTGGTGGTCCAAAATTTTAACTTTCATTTGAGACAAGTCCAAAATGTTAAAAAAAATGTGTACGGAGGGAGTATATATTTGGAGACTTTTACAGTACTCAAATTATTTTGGGCCTTTTTCTTTTCACCTAGTGGTCCAAATAAGACAATATTACAAAAAAATATATCTAGTAGTATATTTGGACATCACCGACATTTTAGGCAATTCACGGTTATAAACGACAAAGAAAAATTCCACCAAGTTCCCTCCAAAAGCGAGCTAAAGGTAGATTACGGATTTCATATTATCAACAAAAAGGTCGATTAGCATTCGCGATTCGATGAAGGTAACTGTGCTTTGTCTGGGTCCAATTCGTCTTGATCTTTTGATCGGAAGCGCTGGCAGAAATTCTTAATTGGAGGCAGCTGCTAATTGCAAATGTCCTTAATGCCTCATGTGCCAAGACAACCAAAGGTCAAGCTAGCCACATCATTTCTACTAGTACTTTTGAAACCAGCCTATAAGGTAGACTTTTTTTGTAACAATTGAGGGAACTAGAAAGCGTAGGATTAAGACGTCACTGCTAGTTTCCCAATTAAAATGCACCCCATTTGGAAATGCATGTCGTTCTAGATATACGAAAGTCAAACATGAACAACTCTAAATCACAATATGCATGTGAAATGTTAATGTTGTTTAAATGAAAAAATATACCATTAAATTTGTTGTAATTTTTTATAATGGTGTGATCTGTAAAATTTGACCAACATGTTCGTATGAAAAGCAACTATTGACATAAGTTTCGTAGGAATTTATAAGATAGAGAACGTCCTTGGAAATTGTGACATGGATAATTATTCCTTCATCCAAAAGGACTATGTATGATATTTTTCTTCATAGTTTCATTCTTTCAAACTTAATAATCCCCATCCAAAGGATCCACAATTTATATGCTAATAGAAACATATGATGCTCATGATTAATAATTATGCATATGTAATATGTTTAATACATACATTCGTATGTACTGATATATTTGGATCATAGGATTAGGTAGCTATTCATAAATTTGGATGTATGGCTACCCCAACCAGCTAAGTGCTTTTTCCTTTTGGGATTCATCTAGCTAGATAATGTTAAATGGCTTTCATAACAACACTACACACATCATCTAAAACCGGCCACGTGCTCAGCTCAACTCAGGCTCACATTTGGCCCACTTCATCTAGCATTTTGAATTACACAAACCAGTTTGACCGATACACAAGAAGGAAAACGCGCTATGCGACACAATAGAACACTCTCCTGCCTAAGAGCGCACCAAGCCATAAGCAGTTTCCACTTCTTTTGCAATGACTTGCATGCAAAGAAAATGCAACTCTAAAGATTTTAATGATACTTCGAGAAGTTGCTGGGTACGCACTGCATGTAAGGATGAGATGAACTGCCTGGCCGATACAAAGATCACTGCTGCATGGTCTCGCATTACAGCTCCCTTGCCATGTATCTGCACGTCATTGGCGATAAAGCTCTCGTCAACACTAAATTAACTCATCCTTGATCTGATTAATTTCTCTTTCTCTTCCTATGATCCATATGAAACTTTGAGTTGACTTTGATCTAGGTGCATGTACTCCCTCCCTTCCATAACGTGGTGCTTATAGATTTTTTGAAAAGTCAAAGATTGCAAACTTTGACCAAGTTTATAGAGAAAACTATTTATATCTACCATACCAAATATATAAAATATGAAACTAAATCTTATGATGAATTTAATAATATATGTTTGGCATTCCAAATGTAAATATTTTTCTCAACAAACTTGGTCAAAGTTTGTGAGGTTTGACTTGTCAAAAAGCTATATGCCTCTTTGATCTTAAACTTAAGAATGCTGGTTTTATATTATGAAACAGAGGGGTATATGTTTCAGGAGTGGACTATGACGCGGCAGAATATATATAACGCACAGCTCGAGTTAACACAACTTCAACATATTTCAGATGATACAAGCTAGGGGCATATAGCCGGTACAGTATTTCACATGATGATACAAACCCCCGATTACGTGGGTCATTTATTTGGACACCACAACATGACACACTTTCACGCACTTACACGAAGTGGTCACTGCATGCATGCATAATGCTAATGCATGACAGGGAACTTAGGCATGCACGAGACATATAGATGAACTGAAACACAAACTGGAGTAGTATATAGGAAGGTGCAATGCATGCCATGTGTACACAGCATGCCATGCTTGGACGAGCATACGTCGATCGATCAGAGCGGGCAGGTGAAGCTGGGCGGGCAGGTCTTGTGGCACTGGTTGAGGAGGAGCACGAGGTCGACGGGGACGTTGAGGTTGATGACGCCGAGGACCTTGGCCCTGATGGCGGTGCAGAGGCACACCGCGGCGTCCAGATCGGCCAGACCGGCCAGCAGCGCGCAACACGGCTCGCTGGGCGGCACGCCGAGCCCGAGCTTTAGCAGGTTCAGCACGTTGGCGCACACGCCCAGCTTCAGCGTGTCGATCGGGCACGAGCCGTTGGTCGTCGACGGTGGCGGCAGGGTCGGGCAGTGGGGTCCGCAGCTGCCGTGCACGGCGGCAACCATCAGGTTCAGGCTGAGGAGCAGGAGGACGAGTTTGGTCGATGGCGCCATTGCGAAATCTATGATCGAGAGGAAGCAAGGCTTACTATAGGTAGCAACAAGCAAGGATTTGTAGGTGTTGTGAGTTTGAGCTGGGGGGTGGGGTGGGGGGTGTATTTATAGCCCGGTTGCACATACATGTTGTTGCCATGATCGATCGTTTAAGCTTGATTCTACAGCTTAACGTAAACTATAACAAAATTCATCTACGTACGTGTACCCTTACCCTTATTGATGTTCTGAACCTCTATACGCTAGCCAACAAAATGTTTAGAGCGAGATACGGCCGGCGAGTGTCAACACTTGATGGGCGTCCGTATTTTCAAACAAGCTCCGCACACAGAATAGGGGGATACTAGTGGCTGGAATGCGCTGAAGATATGCTGTGTGATGACTTCCATGCCATGGCCATGCATGTTGTAGTTGCTTAGTTCGTTGGGTACCATGCATGGACACGTATAGCAGATGCATATTATTTGGAGAGCAGGAGAAGTCAACTATAGATGTTCCATAGGTAGCTTTGGCTTATACATGCATTGCTTTTATAGAAAAATGCTCAACATGTACTCCCTCCGTTCCAAATTACTCGTCGTGGTTTTAGTTCAAATTTAAACTAAAACCACGACGAGTAATTTGGAACGGAGGGAGTATTTGCGATTTCAAATAAATTTCAACACGTATCCAGGAACCGGTCCATAGAAGCTTCCAAATATCCCAAAACCTCTAGTTAACACAATTATTGGCCGGGTCCACCATGTCGATCTCCATAGGCGAGCACAAGTAATGTCTCAGAAGAAGCAGTTTTTAGCATTAGCGGTAGGACAGGACTAGGAGCAGATGGACCGCGTGGCCTAGCGTTGTAGTCGCCATTTCTTGGCCCAATCGGATCTACAGGCCTAGTGCCCCAGCTGGCACTAGTGCCTTTGTCTCAAAAAAAAAAAAAACAGCTGGCACTAGTGCCATACAACTGACGCATTTCTTGTAAAAACTATATCAAACAAGTTCTTATTGAGGTACTATTTCTTCATCAGTAGTCGTGCCACAAGAACTATCCAGTTGCTGGATTAATCTCCACGCTTACTTGGCTAGAAGAGCCTGATTATAAGTTGCTCATGTCTCTAAAACCTATTCCTCCCGTAGTTTTTGGAAGGATCTTCTTGTCCCAAGCAAGCTAGGCCATCTTTCTTTTGCCCTTCTCCACTCCCCACATGTAGGATCTTCGCCCGCACACAACCTTGCAAACGATGGAGACCGCTGCAGCACGTTGATGTCATTATGACTTGTGAGACCCTGGCTTGCCAAAGCAAGAGTGTCAAATCCCGAGGTCTTCTGATGCAAATGTTTCAATAATGACGGTGGGAATTTTATGATGGCCCTAGTATTTCCTTTGTTGAGTATATGGGCAGTTCTTCCATTTTTAGGCCATGCAATCTTGGTCTCCAGTGTTAAAATAGCACATCAGGGGCAAAGTAGTCCTCGTACAGATTAACATGCCCATGTGCCAAGCGTCGATTCAACGCTTGATGTCCCAACATTGAACCCTTGAAGTTGAGAACATGCTGCTCCACATACTTTGTTTCTTCAAGAATCGCCTCTATTTCATACCCATCTTCCTCATCTAACAAAGGCAAATTCATGAATTCAACCTAGAAGTATTCCTCGTCAGAATCCATTGTGTTTGTGTCAAAGAAAAAAAAACACAACGCCAAGAAATTTCGCTATGGCATTTGACCGACTAGTTGCCGTGTACGGCCTCCACAATGGATGTCGTCGACAGGGCCACAGGGTACATGGGCTATGGCCGACTCCGGCAGAGTGCAGCTGCAAGATAGGCCTAGCCGAGTAGACGCATTGGTAGAGCGGCAGAGGTCCAAAGGCATGGTCAGTGTCAGGTGGGGGTCTACTGGGGCGGCGTCGGTCTCCAGGAGAAGACGGGGAGCATAGGATTGCGAAAATACGCAGGCTCTGGGTGAGGATTGGGGTGTTGGAGTCCTCCGTGGTGGAAGTTTGGACTCCCCCAAAGCTCCCTCGATTTGGGGCCTGTCTGTGGGATTTCGGATGCCCGGATCGACCCGTTCCAATTTGGTGGTCCGTGCTTGGTGCCTAAAAGTTTCCGGATATTTAAGAGCGTTTTGGTGCCCGCATTGAAGATGCTCTTACGAGTAGAACATGCATCTTCTCAAAGAGAGAAAATCACATGAAACAAAGTTTGAAAGAAAACTTCATGGAAACCATGTTTGGATGTTTCGAAAAAATCCGAAAAACTTGGATGTTAAGAGGGTGATGTTCTGCTGCCATGTGAAATTCCAGGTTCAAACACATTATGATTTATGAGCTATAAAAAGAACAAATTCAGCTATTAATCGTGATGTTTACTGTTCGGCAATACTCAATATTGATTTTGATTTTTTTTTCGGGCCTCATAAATTGCAATGTGTTTGAACTTGGGAATTTCACATGATAATGGAACATCACACTCTTAACATCCCGTGCTTTTTGAGATTTTTTCGAGACTTTAAAACATTGTTTCCAATTGGTTTTCATCGGTTTTCACCGAAACTTGGTTTTCATGTAATATTCTATCCTTGTTCATCAAAAGAAAAAGAAATTAGAAGCTTCCATGCATGCACAGCCCGGACATCTCAGATGATACAAAGACATGAATATCCCGGATGAGACAAGCACATTGTTAGACAACTTTAACGTACTTTTATTCCACGTACTTATGCATGCACATATACATGCATGTCTGGTACAGTATTAATTCCAACAACACAACACGACACACTTTTACGATTACGCACGTACCTACCTAGTGAACACTGTTGCATGCATCCATGCACGCGACTGAGATATAAGATGAACTGGAACGCAAACTTGCAAAGAGCACATATATGTGTACGGGTGATCGATCAGCGCGGGCAGGTGTAGGTGGATTCGCAGGGAATGTTGCACTGGTTGAGGAGGAGGACGACGTCGAGGCGGAGGCCGAGGACACCGCCAAGGACGTCGCACAGGCATGCCGCAGCTTGCAGCTCGGCCAACCCGTAGAGCAGCGGGCAGCACTCATTGGCAAACAAGCCGAGACTGAGATTCGGCAGGTGCAGCACGTTGACGCACACTTGCAGATTCGGGCACGAGCCATAGCTGGTTAACGGTGGTGGTGGCGGCGGGGGGTACGCCGGTGGCGGTGGCGACGGCGGTGGTGGTGGCGGCGGGTACAACGGTGGTGGTGGCGGGGACGGAGACAGGGGCGGGCAGTTGTATCCGCAACCGCGAACGGTGGAGACCATCAGTGCCATGGCAAGGAGCAGGAGGGCGAGCTTGGACGATGGCGGCATTGCTAGAGCTTTGATCGAGGAAGCTAGTCACATGTGTATGTGATTGTACTGCTGTATGTCCTCGGGTTGTTTTGGGTGGTATTTATAGCCGAATTGTACATGATGCAAGAGGTTGTGTACGTGTTGATGATCAGGTCTGAATCAGATCGTGTACCCTCATGGATCGATGCTCTGACCCTATGTACGTAGTTTACAACAAGTCACGCGCTGCTTACAGTACAGGTGCCCTCATGGCACTAGCTGGAATTGGCTGATATTTTTGGGGAGCACGCCATGGCCATGTACTGCTTGCTCTCATTATTGTGAACGTACACTATAGGCATGCATGTGCAGAGCTCAATTAGGTAGTAGGAGGCCAAGTCAACTATATGCTCCTATATATAGCTGGGCATTGGCTCCTCTCCTTATATGTGGCATTAAATTGGTAGTTGCGTCCCTCAAGATCGGATGCTAACAATCCGGGACTACGATATGATTTAGGTTTAATTTGGATTTACCCTCATGCACACAAGTTGACTCTTAGGCCAGTGGTTCTCATAGTAGACCAATTAATATGTGAAATATCACGGCCAATGGCTCTCCTCTACTCAAGCGTGGCACACTACTATATATTTATTTATTTATTTTGGAGCAAAGGCACACTATTGTATGATCTGGTACGATTTCATTTGGATTTACCCTCATGCACAGAAGTTGACTAATTAGGTGTGCCTATACAGCTCCCAGAAGATCTTTGCACTCCCCGCAATCACAACTCATCTCTCCATTCCAACACATAAGGCTCTTACGCATCCCAAAATTAAACTTTAACCATAAATTCGATCAATCAAATGTGAATTATATATGATAAAACCATACCGTTGAATTCGTATTGAGAAGGAGTTTTCAATGGTATAATTTTTATGTCGCCATAATATATGTTATTGATCCAATTTAGAAAGCGTGCATGCTTTCTTCATTGGAATAGAGGGTGTAATCAGCTAACAAAGCTGTCCGTCTTAGGTGTTGTGCATGGTTCGGCTTCGTCAGTCCATCCATCACTTGATCGTTCGTTGATATGAACCAAATTTCCAAGGCCTTGCGAGCCACCCTTAATTTCATCTCCTTCACTAACTGGGTAGTACAAAGTATGGAATTTGGAAAATTAAGGTGCCTTTGAAGTTAAACATCTTTATGTGGTTTGTTCACAAGAAAGTGATCTTGACTGAGAATAACTTGGCAAAACATAGTTCGGAGGGTAGTAAACGGTGTTGTCTCTGTGATCAACATGAATCGATTCAATATCTTTTTCTCAAATGCCAACTAGCCAAGCTATTGTGGCGCACATTGCACGTGGCCTTTAATGTAAGTCCTCCTAATACCATTGCTACTTTATTTGAGACTTGGCTAAATGGGATAGATCCTAAAATAGCGACGCATATTCAAGTAGGATTGAGCGCAATACTTTGGGCTATATGGAACTATTGAAATTACGTGATTCTTAACGGACAAAACATCAAAAAAGAATTACAGGTTGTCTACAAGGCAACTGACGGATTCGTACGCCGTGCGGAAGTCAAGGAGCATATGACTTATGGGTGCAACCGTTGGGAGACGGTAGCACGGGATACCCACAACCGATTTGAATGGTGGTCTAATGATAGGATAGTTGTATAGTTATCAAGTCCTATTTTTGCCGGTTGTGGCAATGTTCTTTTTTTTAAACTCATTTTGAGTTATTATATCGACTGGGTAGTTAGTGGGCACTTTGTTCGATAATATGGTTGTATGAATCATTTTGATGTAGAGGCCGAGGGTAATCCTTCTTTTATTAAAAAACAGAGTATGGAATTTGTTTCTTCACACATCATTTGTCTTGGTTGAAAAGATTTTTGAGTTAAAACAGAAATAAGGGAGTATATGAAATTTCATGTCTTTCACTCCCATGACCCATTATTGGTTACTCGTTGCCAACTGAACCTCATACTAACAGTAATTGACAAAAAACCCTACTAGCAGCAGCATGCTGTATAGCTCACCCCGTAGCGCGTTGACGAGCTGAGCGCGTGCGAGGCCAAGCAGGAAGGTGTCGCCGTCAGCTTGCCATACATGCCCGCTCGGGCGAGGCCGAGCTCCCTAGACGCCCATGCGCACCTGCGACCCAGCCCGCTCCGGCGAGGCCAAGCACTAGCATGACGACGTCCGACGATGGCAGGGATGGCCGCCTCAATAAATGTTGCAGGCGCCGTCTGGGGCCATCAGTTCAGAAGGACAATAGATGAGCTGGACTGTTATGTTCAACGTCACAAATCTCTTCTTCCCCAACTGATTGCATCTACTTCTCTTTGTTACTCCATCTCAAAGCCGGTTTCTGGTCTTCAGCCTGCTGATCCACTTAGGACTTAGACAGCGCATATCCTTTTCTCTCATCCATGCATGGTTTACTTTTGCAACAAAACCATTTTCTTACTTGAACTGAACCATGTTTTGACTGAACAGAATTTTCAGTCATACATTCAGAAGTACATCTGTGTCCTGGGTTGACGCCATGGCCGGAGCTTGGAGAATCCACACCATCGACGCTCGCCATCCCGCTCCTAGGAGGCACCCGACCCGACGCCTGGACGACTGTCATGGTCAGCAGTGTGAAACAGCCAACAGGCGGAGGGTGGAGGCGCTCACCGGGTCGCCGTCAAGCTATGCGGCAGACCTGCCATGTCGCCACTGTGGACGACGAAGGGGCGTCGGCATTACCGGCACAATACTTCGCTCACCCGTTTGCTGCACACCTTCACCTACCACCGGATATGGCTGCTCCACGTTGTCACGCATGGGAACCGGAAGATAATTCAAACGACAAACGCAGCAATAGCTCGAGCCATTATATATTTCCTGACCGGGACTAACATTATGAACCACGGCTCGCATCATCCTCGCGATCGATCCAGTGCCACTGACCAGAATTACTGGCAGACGGAGCCGTCCCCGCGAATTTGAAATCTAGCTGCGCTTCACTCGAAGGCCCCACACGGTACTGCACTGTTCTGTACGGTATTCCAACATTACGAACACTTTCCACGCCACGAACCTCCTCAATCAATATGTATTTCACAAATCCCCAAACCTGAGCCAATGGACAAGATTACGAGCGCATATGAGCTCGGTCACCAAGACGCCATGTCCGAATGTACTGTCTATACAAAGTCATCACATTTTTATTATTAATTATAATAAATTGTTTTGATCGTTCATTACACACATACACATGCTTATATGTTTGCATCGGCGTTATCTTTTGTGCGAAAAGGCCTAATGCCATATGTTAAGTATTGTAGGTCCTTACAACCGCATCATTATGGAAAATAAAATTATATTCAAGAATCTCTTTGGGGTGACGAAGTCTTCTTCAACCGACTCAACATTTGACTTTCCTAATCATCATATAGTGTTCCAATAGGCGGAAATTGCTTTTGGAGGCTAAGCTCCTTGGAGGCCTCCAAATGCAAAATTCAAAATTCCTGAAAATTCTTCCTTTTACATTTCAAAAAAATCTAAAAAATATAGATATAGATGAAGACATAATGTACATGTGTGTAAATTTTCAGGACGAAATACGTTGAAATGAGGGTTGTGCAAAAAAGATAAATCTGCGGCTTTTTAACACATGATACTATTCAGCCTCCCAAACCATGTTTTTATCTTTTTTGTATAGGTCGCATTTCAACGTATTTCATCCTAAAGTTTTACACACATACGCCTCACATCCTTGTTTACTTGTACCAAAATTTCAGATTTTTTTGAAACCAATTTTTTTGAATTTTGATAGTTTCAAAAATTCGGCCTCCATGGAGGCCGAGATCCAAATCGCAATTCTCCCCAATAGGGGATTGTCATCAATTAGAACATATATGTCCTAGTGACACCAAAACTACTTTTTTCTGGTGGAATGACACCAAAACTACTAACGTGGATTTGGGTGTGCCTCACGTTACAACACTTCTGTCCCTAGTGAATCAGAGTTGAACATCAACATATATCCATTTTTTGTTAAATGAAACCAACACAAGTTCACACTATATGAGGAAGACCAAAGTACCTTAATAAAAAAAACAAATGAGTACAACTTTTCTCGTCTATTCTTTTTTCTTTTGCTTTCTTCTTCTTAATTTGCTGATGGCACCATATAGTACACTTGACAGGGTGTGCTTGAATAGGTGTCTGTATTTTTCTTTGTCTTCGTCATCTTGGCAAGGCGGTAACGCAAAGGTGAGAGGCGAGAGCAGGGTGGGACGATAACCCCCACGGATGATAAAGTGGCATTTCAAAATTTCTCCTAATATTCGAAACACCGGGATTTGGAGCCTTTGGTCCCACCGCAGCTGTTGACCATGGTCAGGAATCAGCGGTGAGCATGTTCTCGTGTCATACTTGTACAAGGTGTCGTCGTTCATAAGTGGTGGTGGAAGCTAGACACCCAGAAAGGAATCTGGCAAGATATTGTTCGGGCTAGGTATCTTCGTAACCAAACTGTTGCGACTGTGGGTCCTCGTTTCTCTAATTCACCTTGTTGGAAAAACTTGTTGAAAATCAAAAACCTGTACATGATAGGCAGGAAGATTCACGTGGGGACAGGCAATCTGACCAGGTTATGGAAAGATTCTATCAATGGGTTAATTCCTTTCCAGGAACAATTCCCATGCCTGTTTGATATTTGTGTTGATCAAGATTGTACCCTGGATAAGCTAAACTCCATAACTTGTTCTAGTTTCTTTTGCAGAAGATTGAATGCTGGCCTGACGGAACAGTGGTCTAATCTTCGAGGTCAGGTTCGCAATTTGAACCTGTCGGATGCCCCTGACTCGGTGTACTGGAACCTGAACAAATCTGGCAAATATACTACTAAATCCATGTATAAATGGCTCGAAAAACCCCTTAGTGGGTGCAACTATAGGTGGATTTGGAAAGCCAAAATCCCTCTCAAGATCCAAATTTTTCTTTGGCAACTTTCACAAGATGCTGTTCTAACTAGGCAGGTGATGCGGCATCGAAAGTGGCCTGGGAATCCTGTGTGTTCCTTCTGCCAACAAATTGAAACTTCCCAGCATTTGTTCTTTGAATGTCCTGTTGCCAGAGTGGTTTGGAGATCTATTGGAGTAACTCTGGGGACTGATCTTTGCCCCAGGAACTGCTGGCAGTTCTTTGTTTGGTGCTACTCTTTTATTCCTGGATATGAGCACTTCTATACTGTGGCTTTGGGCGCAGTTACTTGGTCTATCTGGCTGGCACGGAACAGTGCTACCTTTGAGAAGAGGATGATTAAATCTCCTTTCGAGATTGTTTTTACGGTGGTTTCCTTTCTTCTTTATTGGGCAGGGCTTCAGGTGGGAGACGACGTCAAGCAGCTTCGAGCAGGGGCGGAGATGATTCGCGACGGGACGATGATGCTGATGCGAGCCTGTGATGCGACTATCAAGATTGGAGACTGAACAAAAAGCACAGCAGATCCTCCCCCATCACCCCATGCTTTTGCTGTTCCTCTTATGCCTGCTCGACTGATAGATGACTGCTATTCGAGCTACGGCTCCTGGTGTTTTGCTGTCTTACAAACTTGTGGTTTTTTGGCTGTCAGTTGTAATAGGTCTAGATGAATGGTGCTACTAGGTTTTCGCCCCATAGGGCCCGTTTCGACGGCGGGCGGGTGCCGTGGGTTTCCTAGTAGTGCGTTGAACTCGCTCTCCCCTTCTCCCTGTTCTTAGACTCATCTATGTTTCGGACTGTTGTATTTCCGTTCTAAGTAATGGAAAGGGGGTTAGCCTGGTTCAAAAAAATAAGGTGTCGTCGTTCATGTAGCAGAGCATCTTGTCGCCATCGTCAACCCAGGCGCTCCAAGTCCTGAAAATGTAGAAAGGTTCCTTGATGTGAAAGTTATACCGCAGCTCCCATTGTGGTGGTTTGTCGTCCTCCGGCGGCGACATGGCCCAAAAGTGGAGGCCCACATGACAGACATGTTTGACGAAGCACAACTGGCCGTCGAGCTCAAAGGCACCCACTAGCCGCTTGGCATCGTCGAGAGTCTCATGCTCTGGGAGACGGTACGTGCGGTATGTCTCAGTAAGCACATCGACTACCAACACTCGCTTCCAACCTATCGTCACCACGTACAGCTTGCCGTCGATCAGCAGTGGCGGCCAAGTCGGGATTTCAGCCGGATGAGACGGTGAGTGGAACGAGTGCTGCCGCCAGCGGCGAGTGTCACCTAAGGTGTACACGGCCGTGTGCACCTTAGAGAACCTGAACAGCTTATACTCATTGGTGGGCGGACTGAATCCCAAGGCGAAGAGATGTGTCTTGTCCTTGGTTCCTGTCAGCGGCGGCGCCCTGGGAAGCGCCAGCGTCTCGCCGGTGACAGGGTTACATACCATCGCCGGCGGCAGCTTCTGCAGTGCCACCTACAATGGCAGAGACGTCCTAAGGCCCTGTACAACGGAGGGGGGGATGGACGGGGCGACTAGGGACGGGTCTCGCGACCACGGCGCCGGCGGCGACCGGCGAGTCGGGGGAAGATTCTGGGCGCTCGTGGAAAGTGACGAAGAGGAGGACGAAGACGACGGCCGGCCTCTTGACGCTTGCTCACCGGAGACGGCGTCACCTACGCCTTCAGATCACATCTGCGAGGCTTTCAAGATAGGATATTCTGAGGAAGAGGTTGCGCTGTTGGTAGATGAGGCGATTCCACAGGACGATCCGGCAAGGAATGGATTGGGGAAGACGGAGAGGATCGAGATCGTTAGGCGCGTTGTGCACCGGAGGACGGCGGTGACGGCGAGCCGGCCATGGCGTGGCCCTCTACCAAAGGTACGTCTTCCGGCCCTTACGTTCGGTGATTTTCTCGGTTCGGAATGGAAGGTTGTGCCCAGTCGCCGGAAGAAGGGCCGGCGGTCGGAGCCGACGGTGATGCAGCCGTCCGGTGAGATCCCGATCGGGGTAGCGCGGCTGCGTTTGAATTCGTTGCTGGGCTCGGTTGGACCAGGAGATAATGCCGCGGTTGTGGGCCTCGAAGCTTCTGGGTATTCGGCCCAGAAGGAGTGCCAGACCGATGGGCCAAGTATTATTTCGTCGATCGCTGCCTGCGTGATCGATCGTCAACAAGAACCGGGACTTGCACGACCGAGCGGTTCTAGGGTTCGTCGCGTCGCTACACCAGGCTTCCCGTCGCTGGGGTCCGGACGCGCCTCGAGAGTCTGTACGGGCGCGCCGGCTTCTGCTATGGCTGGGCGCGGAGGACCGCCGCCCGCCAAGCAAACGCCGCCTCCCGCCGCTGGAGCCGGTCGAGGTGCTCCGCCTCCTGCGAGGCAGGAGCCGCCGCCGGCCGCTTCGGGTCCGCAAGCATCAGGACCGCCGGCGCGAGCTGCTTGTAACCGGCCGAACGCGCGTCAGCCGGAGGAGCCGGCACACCCGCCGGCGGCAAAAGCGCAGGCCGTGGGTCGTGGGCGCGGTGCACACCAGGGCTGGGATGGCCATGGCCAAGGCGGATACGGCAGAGAAGGTCCTCGTTTCAACCAATACGGACAGTGGGGCGACGATGGTTACGACGTGTATGGCGAGGGTCAGCACCGTGGGTCATCATCTGGTGGCGGCCGAGGCAACTGTTACAATGGCGGGGGCACTGGACGTGGCTTCCAGGGCCCGCCCGGCAAGTTTGTTGAAGGTGTCGCCGGCCATAATGACCGCCTCCGGGGTGGCTATCGTCGTGGCAGTAGAGGGGGTGGGAGGCGCCCACCTCCACCGCGTCCACCTCCACCACCACCTTCGCCGGCTGTTAACACGACGCACACGCCCACGGGGGCGGTGGTGGACACCACAGCAGCTTCGACGGCGGCTATGCCTGTTCTGCCCACGGCGGCTGTAGACACAGTCAAGACCTTGGCAGCGGTCACCATTCCGGCGGTCTCTGGAGCTGCTAAGAAAAATGATGGTGAGGCGGATAAAGGATCGGACAAAGCGGATGGAGAAAAGCTTTCGAAGTGGGCCATTAAGAAGAAGAAACTGCCTTGCTATAGATGTGGCGAGCCGGGACACTTTGTCGCAGAGTGTACTAATGAACTTTGTGACTACTGCCTCAGATCGCAGCATGTGACCGGTGACTGCCCTCTCTTGTCCGGTCCTAAGCCAGGGTTAACATTTTCGGAGTATGCTGCAAAGAGTTGATGTTTTTTGAGTCCCCTGATGTGGCACCTATGACCCAGGTGGTGGAGTGCTCTTTCCCTGCAGTGGTCAAGGTTACCAATGGACATATGACAGAGGCTCAGATTGTGAGGCAGCTGCGAGAGTTGGTACCGGGCAATTATCAGTGGCATCTTGACAAGTTGGAGGACCAGACTTACAAGATGGATTTTCCCACTAAGGAGGATCAATTGCATATTCTTAAGTGGGGTATGTGCAGAGTTCCGTGTACCAACATTGTCATGGCTTTCGATGAGTGGAAGGAGCAACAACCAGAGGGTACACCTTTAGAGAAGGTATGGGTCCGGTTCTATGGCGCACCACCCAAACCGATTAAGCACTTTCTGGTTGCCTGGAGCTTGGGATCTTTGATTGGCAAGACGGAACAGGTGGACATGCCGTTCACTCGTGCACAGGGAGCTGCCAGATTACTTGTCAGTGTGGTTAGCGTTGAGCTTGTGCCGGATATTGTCAAGTGGACACATGACGGAGTCACATACGTTCTAGAGATAGAGATTGAGGACACACCGATTGCTCAGGAGGGGGATGAGCATCAGGATATGGACACAACTGAGGGGGACGGAGGCCCCGGGAATCACGATAAGGGGCCCGAGAAAACGCCGCGGGAGATGGCTAAGGGGCCGAATTCGCAACCAGATAAGACGAATATGACTGCCATGGAGGCGCCACCGTCCTCTACTCCGATGAACACACTTCATTTTGGTACTTTTGGAGCGAGGTCAGCACCTAGTCGGTTGTGGAGCAACCGAGTAGAGGCGGATGATCCGACGGAGCTTGAGTTACCACCGGTGATGCTCCCTGTCTGCGAGTCGCCGACGGTTATCTCTTCTCAGCGGGCGGACTCCGGGCTGTTGGTCACGCCGAGAGAGGCGATGGTTACCACAGAGACGGCTGCACAGGAGGCGCGGCACACTGACCCTGGCCTGGTCACGGTGGGGACGAGCACCCCGATGGTCTCCACGACCGTTGGTGCGGATGGTACTGGTTTGCAGACCGCGAGTGGGGGGTGCCGTGGGCAGGAGGTCCGCGGCGCTAGCACTCCCGCGGCGACTTCGAGCGTATCTGGGGAGGGGCCCGGACAGGAGGTCCGTAGGGCCTTTTCTCCTCCTGTGGTTCCGAGCGAGCTCAGGGAGGGGCGCAGGCAGGAGTCCCGCAGCCACTCCTCTTCGCGGGTCTTCGCCGAGTAGCACGGACGGGGGCCTTGCCGCTTTGGTGGTGAGGGGGGGAGTGGGACATCCGAGCAGGTGGCTCCACGGTCTCCTTCCCCCATCACTACCGTCGGCGATACCCGCTCGACCGCACCCTACCCTTCTTCACCGGCACTAAGGTAAGGGTGTGGGAGTCGGGTGTATATGCCTTGAGAGAGGACGGCGGAGGAGCTTATCGCCTTCGGTGGGATCACAGATCCAGTGACGGCTGGCAGGCGTGTCAGCAACCGGATCCAGAGACAACCGGATGCTGATGACCTGCAGCTAGCGTGCGCCAAGAGGGCGGCCATGCTTCGAGATGTCGAGGCAATTACAAGTATGTCGTTCGATAAGAGTAATTCAATTATGCATTTCACCGAGCATGAAATTGTTGATAAGGCAAACGACCTAGGTATATCTTTGGGTTCAAATGATAAAGACGTTGCGAAATCCGTAAATGATCTTTTAGACTTAGAAGCGGAGCGGGCTTCAGAAATTATTCGAAATCTTGCATCGGTCAAACCTATGAATGACGATGACATGAAAAATTTAGGAATGGTTGCTCTTGAAAATATATGCAATAATCTCTTACCTAGTGCGGAGGCCGAAGATGAGGAGGGGTCAGAGAATACGGACACTGTAGATCCTCTAATGATGGAGGGCACTGTCTCGTCTTCTGCCGATCCTACGTTCCCGAAGGATGATGGGGAGAAGCCCAAACGTATGTGGAAACGGAAAATCTATCCTACTTCGGCGGTTCGTAGAAGTGCTAGGGTTAAGCTTAAGAAAAAAATCCACAATGAATTATGAAAGGAATCTTTTGGAATAGCAGAGGTCTAGCTGACTTGGCTAAACAAAGGTTCTTGGCGGAGACAACGATAGAGCAACATTTAGATTTTATTGCATTATTGGAAACACGACGAGATAACTTTACCTCACAATTCCTTGGAAATTTAACCGGAGGAATTGATTTTGATTGGCACATCTTACCTCCTAGAGGAAGATCCGGTGGGATTTTACTAGGGGTTCGGTGTGAAACACTTGAGGTGCTTAACGTGGTTCGGGGTGATTTTGCGGTCAAGTTTTGGGTGAGATCAAAATTGGATGGTTTCCGATGGTCTCTCGTGGCTGTATATGGGGCGGCATAACCTGAACTCAAACCAGATTTTTTAGCCGACTTGGTACGGATCTGTGGAGATGAAACTCTGCCAATCCTAGTCGGTGGAGACTTTAATATAATTCGGAGGAGAGATGAAAAGAATAACGACAATTTTGATGGTCGTTGGTCTATGATGTTTAATATGATTATCAAGAGTCTTAATTTGAGAGAAATTGAGCTCACCGGTAGACAATTTACTTGGCCAATTCTTTGCCCACTCCGACTTATGAGAAGTTGGATAGGGTTCTCGCTAGTGTGGAATGGGAACAAAAATACCCACTGGTGTTGGTCCATGCGATGCAGAGAGCGATCTCAGACCACACACCACTTCTCGTAGACTCGGGAGAGGCTACCCATGTTGCGAACAAGAATGCTTTCTCTTTCGAACTAGGTTGGTTCGGGAAAGAAAACTTTTTGGAGATCATTGCACGCGAATGGGCAAAGCCTGTTAGTGGAAGAACTAGTATTGAGAGATGGCAAAATAAAATCAGACACCTGAGACAATTTTTACGAGGTTGGGCCAGAAACGAGAGTGGGATTTACAAACAGGAAAAAGAGCGACTCACTCAACTAATTGAAGCGCTAGATTTAAAAGCAGAAAGTAACCTTCTTACGGTTGATGAGCAAAGCTCCAAGTCCGAAGCTGAACAAGGCTTACGAGCTCATCTTAGAGAAGAAGAGCTCAAGTGGGCATTGCGTGCTAAAGTACTTAAAGTTGTCCGAGGGGATGACAATACACAATTCTTCCATATGATTGTGAATGGTAAATATAGGAAGAAGAAAGTCATACTGTAGGGTAACGCAGCAGAAAACAAAAAATTTCCGACCTACGCACCAGCCCAGGACCACTATGGAGACTGCATACAAGGTTTGATCATTTTCGTTACCGACTCGTAGCGCAGCGGAAGTAGAGTCGATGACGATCGGTGGTGCAGATCCCCGCAGCTAGGATTTACAACCTCCCAACTGCGAGGATGTACTCCCTCATCTGTCCCTCGGACAGCCCTCCGGGAGGCGGTCGAACAGTCCCCCGGACGGTGTCGCGGACAGCCCTTCGGGAGGACTCACAGAATTCGGACCGTCACTTGGACAGCCCTTCGGGAGGCACTCTCGAACAGCCCCTCGGGCACTAAGATCGAAACTACGACCTGTCTACAGAGTTGCACACATACGGTGTCATCTATCCGGCAGGGCTTCGCCGTCCAGAACTAGTTCCCACCGGAACCCAGACAGCCTTTCGGCTCTATGAAACTCTTTTCGTGGGAGGGGGAGAGAAGCCAGATTATTTCATGGCACTTGTATGTGAGAAGGGATGAGTGTGGAGGGCTGCCCCTCCACCTCTATTTATAGGAAATCCCAAGGGGTAGGGTGGTTTTACAATAAAACCCAAAAGCACATGAATGAAGTCCTTCCACCAAGGGTATAAGGGTGAAACCAAGGAACAAGAGGGGCTCCATGGTGGAGCCCCAAGTGTGGCCCGCCACACCCCTTGGGGGGCCCCCAAGAGGGCCTCCCAATCCATCCATGTCATCCCTAGATCTTTTGGGATAAAGCCCAAACAAGTGGCTTTCCAAAAAGTAACTCAAAAAGCATTTTCACTATTCACGACGACATTTTTCAGCGTCCGTTCGAACTGAAAATATTTATGTGGGCTTAGAACATTTCCAGTACCCACCATAATAATTTTCAACGCGTTCTGGAATAATTCCAGTTTAGTCATTTCATCTGCGAAAAGCATCTGAAGCGGTTCCGGCAGCTCCGGAACATTTCCGGTTTTCATCTCGGAAAATTCCCAGAAGTTTCCAGAATGATTCTGGCACCCTCCAAGAATTATCAGGCATGTGCCGAAACCAATTTGACTTAATGGAATACCCCGAAACAACTTTTCAGTTTCACCGGAACTCATCCGGTGACCTCTCTCTGCGGAACTTTTTCGCTGTCCGAAACTTTTTCGGTGTCCAAAACTTTTTCGGTGATTCTCTCAGACTCCCTGTCTAGTATTCAGCAGATAGATGACCCTTAAGCGTGTGACCCTATAGGTTCGATGAAGTATAGACATGACACGGAACCCTTTCTGATCAATGATCAACATCGGAGCCGTGGACACCCATATTGACCCCTATACCCACACGAATGAATATTCGAGTGAACCTCCAGTTGCCGTGTGCTATTCCTGTTGCTTCGCGATATGTTACAAATACCCAAGGTGAGACATGATGGCATCCCCGTGGGTCAACAACTTGTCCACTATGCCAGTTACCTCGTTACCGGTATTTGTTCTCTTTTCTCGTTACCGTGTTCCGGCATCCCCGTGATCAAATCACAAAGTATCTGGCCAGACGATGATGGATACCGTAACAACGAGAGGGCCCAGAGATATCTCTCCATCGTCGGAGGAGCAAATCCCAATCTCGAGCTATCAAGTTACTTGACACACTTTTCCATGAACCCGTAAGCCGCCGTAATAGCCACCCATTTACGGATGACGTTTAACAAACCCCAAAGTTCATGAATCAAGCATGAAGAAACTCGATACTCTCATGGTCTGAGGAATCATGCAAACATTAACCATCTCTGTGTTATTAACCATTAACTTGTGACGAAAGTATCCCATAGCATAACATCAATTCGGGTCGATTCAACACAAATGTTCTTCTAACATTGTGCCCTCAAAATTGTCGGCATAGTCATGCCCATGATCAGGAAAACAGAACCATCATGCAACACTTGAGCTAGTCTCAGAGGCCAGACTAGGAATACATTTTACCGTTTATTATTCCACACGTGCATATGAGTCTTCCTCCGAGCCTCGTGGTTATTGTAGACTCGAGAACCATAGCAGTTATAGCATGGAACATAAACCTAATTATGAACAGGGAGATAATCAATAACATTTATTATTGCCTCTAGGGCATATCTCCTACACATACAGCTTGAGCAGGACGAGGGGACAATAGTGGGGCATGAGAACCTGAAAGCCTATATCTCTAATTACTATAAACAACTTTTTGGGCATCCGGAAGCAAGCACGGTGACCCTAGATGAATCTGTTATTAGAGATATACCTCAGCTCCAGGTGAAGGAGAATGATATTCTTTCTGCACCCTTTACTGAGAAGGAGGTTCTGGATGCAATCTCGCAAATGAAACCGAATAAAGCACCGGGACCAGACGGGTTTCCAGCTGAATTCTATAAGAAATGTTGACATATTATTAAGGATGATCTTATGCCTATGTTTCATGATTTCTTTTGCGGTCATTTAGAGCTGTTTCATCTTAACTTTGGCATGATTACGCTGTTGCCAAAGAAAGAAGAGGCAGTTCGGATCGAGCAATTTAGGCCCATATGTCTTCTCAATGTGAGTTTCAAAATTTTCACAAAGGTGGGTACCAATAGATTGACACAGATTGCTCATTCAGTGGTACAACCGAGTCAGACAGCGTTCATGCCAGGGTGACACATACTTGAAGGGGTGGTCGTCTTGCATGAAACGCTTCATGAAATTCATTCGAAGAAGCTAGATGGGGTTATCTTCAAAGTGGATTTTGAGAAGGCATATGATAAAGTTAAGTGGCCTTTTCTTCAGCAGGCAATGCGCATGAAAGGATTTAGTGACGCCTGGCGGAACCAAGTGGGGTCTCAAGTCCAGAAGGGTAGTGTCGGCATCAAGGTTAACGATGATATCGGTCACTATTTTCAGACACACAAGGGTTTGAGACAAGGGGATTCCATGTCTCCTCTCTTGTTTAATATAGTGGCTGATATGCTGGCCATTCTCATTGGTAGGGCCAAGAAGCATGGTCAGGTGGAGGGGTTAGTCCCTCATCTGGTTGATGGAGGAGTATCCATATTACAGTACGCTGACGACACTATCTTATTCATGGAACATGACATTGCTAAGGCGCGCAATATGAAACTCATTTTATGTCTCTTCGAACAACTGTCAGGTTTAAAGATAAACTTTCGCAAGAGCGAGTTGTTCTGCTTTGGGAAGGCCAAAGACGAGCAAGACACGTATAGACAATTGTTCGGGTGTGAATTAGGTTCTTTACCATTTAGTTATTTGGGCATACCGATTCATCACCGTAAGTTATCCAACAAAGAATGGAAGTGTATCGAAGATCGAATTGAAAAAAAGCTTAGCTGCTGGAAAGGCAAGCTTATGTCTTATGGAGGTCGGCTAGTACTGATTAACTCGGTACTGACTAGTATGCCGATGTTTCTTTTATCGTTCTTTGAAATTCCGAAAGGGGTTCGGAAGCGACTTGATTTCTTCAGATCTCGGTTCTTCTGGCAGTCAGATGAGGCCAAGAGGAAATACCGTCTTGCGCGATGGGATATCCTTTGCCGACCTAAAGACCAGGGGGTTCTCGGTATTGAGAACTTAGAAATCAAGAATAAATGCCTTATGAGCAAATGGCTCTACATGTTAGAGACAGAGCCGGAGGGCATGTGGGCACAGATTCTACGCAATAAGTATTTACAGTCGAAAACGCTCGCCCAGGTTACCATAAGACCAACTGACTCGCCATTCTGGAAGGGGCTTATGAGAACGAAGGACTTGTTCTTTCGTAGGGTCAAATTCTTGGTTGGCAATGGGATGTCAACAAGATTTTGGGAGGATACGTGGTTAGGAGAGACACCCCTGGCCGTACAATATCCCACCCTTTATAATATTGTGCAACGTAAAGAGGATTACGTTGGCACAGTGTTCCAAACGATTCCCTTGAATATTCAGTTCAGACGTGCGTTAGTTGGTGAGCGATGGACTGCCTGGATGCACTTGGTTTGGAGATTGATAGATGTTCAACTCTCCGACCAACCGGATTCGACGCAATGGAAATTAACTAAAAATGGGGGTTTTACGGTGAAATCCTTCTATTTGGATTTAATTAACTCTGGCCCAATCTCAAGATCGTTGCATATTTGGAGGGTTAAGGTGCCCTTGCGTATCAAAAAATTTATGTGGTTCGTCCACAAGCAAGTAATACTCACCAAGGACAACTTAATCAAGAGGCGATGGGTAGGTAGTTCACGTTGTTGTTTCTGTGATCATGATGAAACAATACAACATTTATTCCTTGATTGCCCACTCGCCAAATTGCTTTGGAGAACGATTCATATAGCCTTCAACATCAATCCTCCAGTTGACATTGAGTCGTTGTTTGGAACGTGGTTAGCTGGGGTTGAGCATACTACTGCGACTCGTATTTGGATTGGAATATGTGCGCTTTTATGGGCTATATGGAACTGTAGGAATGATTTGATATTTAACAGACAACACACTTTAACTTTTTTGTAGGTCATCTTCAGAGCTACCGCTTGGATCCGTACGTGGTCCTTACTCACTCCTATGGACTCCAGGGAGCCTTTGGTTACTGGGTGCAACCAGTGGGAGATGGTAGCACGGGCTATATTCAACCGGTTCGGATGGCGGTCGTATAACAGGATAGGAGTCTAGGGAGCTTATCCTTCGTATTGCCGTACCGGTTGTCATTGTCAGCATGTTTTTTTCTTTTTTTCGCTCCACTTGCGAGCTGCAATACTTTTATGACTTTGTGATACTTCGTGGATCTTTTAATAAGATGGTTGCATGCATCATTATGATGCAGAGGCTGGGGGTACGTCTTCTGGCACCACGGGGCGCTGCCTTGCACGTAGCAGAGGAGGCCGTTGCAGACGTTGGCGAGGTCGTAGCCGCTGGGGATGTCGAAGGAGAACATGGCCTTGCCCGAAGACATGCTGAAGATGCTGGCCTCGTCGCTCCGGCCCGGCTCACACGTCGTCAAGACGAACAAGACCTCTGCGTCCGCCGACAAGGCGGTGGCGTAGTTGGCGGCGTGGAGACGGCGAAAGGAGACGCGGCAGCACCGGGCCACGTCCTTTGTGGGCAGCTTCACCAGGATCTCTTGGAGCATCTCCCTAGGGATCTCCCTGCTGTGGCTGCTGCTCTGAGCCTCAACGCGACGAAGATGACGACGACGACGCGTTGTCATGGATAGACGAAGACGACATCCCATCGTTATGGATAGATGGGCGACGGCAATCCGGCAATGTGGAATCGACCAGCTTGTGATTGCAGAGTGTCTATTTTAGAGCACGAGTTGCCGAGTTGGAGTTGAAGCAGGTATCATCAAGTCGTTCAGACTCCTAGTTAAACACGCAGATTGGTGACTTGAACCGGCCTTCTGGGCACACGTAATTACTTCCTGATGGTAGTAGTACAGTAGTATTCACTAAATTTAATACAAAGTTGAGACACTTATTTTGGGATGGGGGAAGTACCATGCGTGTATTGACCGATTGATACTTCGGCGCAGCCATGAAGTGCGGGAAGGCAACCAAGCTGGGGACCAAGATATCGTACGTGCCGGACGAGCTGGTGTCACAGATCCTCCTCCGGCTCGCCATCGGACCGCTGCTGCGTCCAATTTAGCAGAGCTCCATGGTGAGTTGAGTGTGTGCGCGTTCCTCGCTCGATATGTGGGTGTGTAGGGACCTGGGAGATGGTGTCAATCCCCCCACAATGGAACTCTCGCCTCTCACCTTTGAGTTGCCGCCGTCCCGTGGTCATGGAGTATCATTGTTTTCCCGGGCTTACTTTTTTTTCTTTACATCATTTTCCGGGGCTTACTTTATCACCTGATGGATGCATCTAGTGAGAACATAGTGTTCTATGTCGGATATTTCTACCTGTATCACAGCGATTTCTAAAATCAACAAGCTAGTTGCACGAACCCTTTCTCTATGCATGGTTGCATGCTGAGGTGCTTTTCCATACATGATTGTATGATGAGGTGACAAATTTGCATGTTAAGATAAATATGTTAGTGGGGATAGTATAAGTGACAACAGCATGGTTAGATACAAATTACATATCAAAATAGAAAAATTTGTATGGATCTCCACGTAAGATCTGACGAATAAAGCATTGCTTAAGACATAACTAGGACTTAGAGATTTAGCCAAGCCGATTAATTAATTAACTAAAAGAAAAACAAAATTACTAACCCAAGAGGTATATAACCCATATTTCAAGGTTCCTGCTATGTACTATATACAATATTGGGATCGCCTGGAACTCAGCCGGGTGAGATATAGTTATGTCTCAGTCAACTGACATCACCTGCCATCTTTTCTAATTTAAACAGGATTTTTTTTTAGTCGCTCAGCAATCCGCTCGTTTCCTTTGACCTGGGATGTTTTTTTTGGCTGGGCAATGTTCGTTGTCTTGCCTCCTGGGTTCTCTAGTTAAGGGCCTCGTCGTAGCTTTTTTTTCTTACTAGGTCCATCTTTCTTTCGTTTGCTCACACTCTGATGCAAAAAAAAAACACTAAAAAGAAACTCTAATGCAAAAAAACATTATGGTGTTTTCCCGTGGGAAAACACTGGAGTTGGGACGTGTGTGTGTGTGTGTGTGTGGAGAGAGTACTTAGAGCGCACCTGTGAATTCATATTGAAATTTCACCACATGAAATTGAATTTTTTTGAAATAAAAATATTTGAATTGTGCTCTTTTTTAATCAGAATCTTTAGAAAAAGATGATCATGAATTTATTCATAAAGATATATTCATGAATTAAAAAAATTGAGATTTTAAAAATGATTTTTTAATACTCATGAGATTAAAAATTGTCACAAATTTGAAAAAAAAAAGATTGCGAGTTTGAAAAAATATTCACAAATTTAAGAAAATGTTCATCGCTATCGCAGTTGGCTAAAACATAACTTACGGTTGCAACCCCACCGCCTTAAATCATATAGTCGACTTCCAATGCTTGGAGTTGCATGTCTACTCGTGGACATGCAACTGGTCCGACAACCCGCATCCCGAACCCAGTTGCAGTCTCTTTGCACCCAGTGCAATTGCAGCTAACTTGCAATGTTTGCAGTTGCATGTCTAGTGTTGGACATGCAACTGGCCCGACAAACCCCATCCCGACCCCAGTTGCAGTCCCTTTGCACCCAATGCAATTGCAGTCGGGTTCCAATGCTTGCAGTTGCATGTCTACTGGTGGACATGCAATTGGCATGACAACCCCCGTCCTGAACCCAATTGCAATCTCTTTGCACCCAGTGCAATTGCAGCTGACTTACAATATTCGCAGTTGCATGTCTAGTGTTGGACATGCAACTAGCTTGATAAACCCCTGTCCCGACCCTAGTTGCAGTCTCTTTGCAAACAATGCAATTGCAGTCAGGTTCCAATGCTTGAAGTTGCATGTCTACTGGTGCACATGCAACTAGCCCGACAACCCCTGTCCCGACCCTAGTTGCAGTCTCTTTGCACCCATTGCAATTGCAGCCGAGATACAATGTTTGCAGTTCCATGTCTAGTGTTGGACATGTAACTGGCCCGGCAACCCTTGTCCGAACCCCAGTTGCAGTCTCGTTGCACCCAGTGCAATTGCAGCCGAGTTGAGTTACAATGTTTGCAGTTGCATGTCTAGTGTTGGACATGCAACTGGCCTGACAACCTTCACTCGACGTCAGTTGTAGTCTCTTTGTGGCCATGCAGTTGCAGCCATGTTACAACACTTGCAGTTGCATGTCTAGTGATGGACATGCAACTAGCCCCGACAACTTCTCTCTCGACCCCAGTTGCATTAGCTTTGTGCCCGTGCAGTTGCAATCAAGTTATAACGCTTGCGGTTACATGTCTCGTGATAAAAGAAAGAATTCCTCACAGTTATACAAGTGTGACAACGCTTGCAGTTGCATGCATGTTTTGAAGCTTGCAGTTGCGCTCTAAGAGTGACGCTTGCAACTACGTGCATGTTTTCAAGCTTGTTATTGCGGTGTGGTGTTGTATGCATGTTACTTACATATAGTACTCCCTCTGTTCCTAAATGTAGTGCGCATAGGAAAGTTCAAAAGTCAAACTCCCCCTACTTTGACTACATTTATAGAGGACAAATATCTACATCTACAGTATTAAGTAAATATCATTAGATACATCATTACGCATATATTTATATTATATTTGTTTGGTATTATTTTTGTTGATACTTTTCTCACTAAACTTGGTCAAACTAAACAATGTTTGACTTCTAGGAAATTTTATGCGCACTATATTTAGGAATAGAGGGAGTAGGAAACAAAATAACTTTTCGAAAGTCCTCTTTTGATCCCGAGCTCATATGCTCCCGCATGAACAGTAAAATCGAAAAAAATAGTAAAAAAATTCAAAAAAATCTGAAATTTTTTTATGACGAACATTGATGAATGTTCTAAGTGCGTGCAAAATTTCAGATTGAAATGACATTCGTGGAGGTCTGGGCAAAAATAACAAAATCGATGCTCCAAAATGCTTCCAACAATAGTCTTTTTGGCCCATCGATTTTATTTTTTTCGCCCAGACCTCCATGAATGTCATTTCGACCTGAAATTTTGCACGCAGTTAGAAAATTTATCAATATTCATCACAAAAAAAATTCAGATTTTTTTGAATTTTTTTACTATTTTTTTCGATTTTACTGTTCATGCGAGAGCATATGAGCTCGGGATCAAATACTCCATGTCCATAACTTTTTAATAAATGAAGAAGAAACAACAGCAAGAAGAAAAATGAGAAATAAAAAAAATGAGAAAGGGAAACATGAGTAAAAATATGAACTTGCAAAAAATTAGAACAACAACACAAAGCAAAATTTTCAATGAAAAACAGATTTTTTTTTCCAGAACCACTACTTTCCCCTTGGACTGCAGTCGAAGGAGATAAAGCAAATAGAGGGAAGCGCTACTTTCTTTCAATCTCTCTTTGATTCTAGGATGCATCTAGCTGTCATCTTCTTTGTGAGTCAAAAACATGAATAATGTTAAAAAAGAAAACACAAATGAGAGAAAAAAACCGGGAACACAAAATAAATGTATAAAAAATATCTTCTAGTATATTTAAAAAATTAACCAAATTTCATTTGAGTAGAAATTAGTTAAAAACATCTTTACATGTTCTCTCCCAACCAAAACATGAAAACAAAAAAAAGTGAAAAAATATACAAAATAGAAGGTAAAGTAGAAAGTTAAATAGGAATAATGGATAAAAAATAAAACAGCGAAGAAAAATGAAATGCAAAAAAAAGTCACTTGTTCCCTTATTATCTCTTGTGCACCCCTGTAGCCTAGGACAAAAAGAAAAAAAGAACGGACCCAAGTCACAAGCCCAGCAGCCAAAAGCCCATCACGGGTTCCTCTCCCTCAGCGTGAGACAAGAAAAAAGGTGCGACAAAAAAACGGCGCACGAGCCGAGCAACAGATGGGCCACGCCTTGTTGCTACGCAGCTCCCCACTTCCACAAAACACTAATCACGGTGTGATTGGATCCTACGGTTGAAAAAATGAATGAGACCAAAAGATTTCTCAGCTGAATGAGTTTTAGCAAAACCGTACAATATTAGCAAATCACATGGTATATTGACCTGCTGTTGAGCAACATCCACTTGGCAGCTTACTTGCTTCGCTTGCATGATCGATCGGCTAAGAGCTATGTTGATTTACTGATAGCATCATCGTAGTAGACTTAGCATTGCATGCTCGAACTGGTACTTGTTTCGATCATCGTCCTGAGACGGCCGTAACTCAAAGATGAGAGGCGAGAGTAGGGTGGGGCGGTAACCCCCGTAGAAGTTCCATCGGCATTTGGACGGCAAGGGAGCAACCGAGAGATCTACTTCCTCGCTCCATCGTAGAAAGCCCCCGTAGGAAGTCGACGGGCCTTTTCTCGTGTCATACTTGTGTAATACACCAGCACAGGCGTACCACAACATCCCATCATCATCAATCCAGCATGACCATGGTCTGTTGAACACAAAGCCTGGTCGTCCCGGTGCTATGGGAAAGCTGCAGCGCAGATCCCAGCTTGGCTGCTCGTCATTGTCGCCCTCCGGCGGCGACATGACCCAGAGTGGATGGCCTCAGCATCAGGGCGTTTCCAGTTGAGGGCATGCGTGGCAAAGCACAGCCGGCCGCTAGGGTGTACACGTCCACCTCCACGCGCTGCTTGGAGGAAAGAGAGTGCGTCGACAGCCGAAAGAGCTTCTACTCCTTGGTAGGAGGGCTGAAACCCAAGGCGAATTGGTGCATGCACGTATGAGCCCTTGGGGGTGACCATCAGCGGAGGCGCCCTGGGGAGCGCCAGGGATCGCCGGTGACGGGGTTGCACACCACCACCGGCGCCCCGGGGTCGGGGTCGTCGCGGCCGTAGCGGTGGACGAAGCAGAGGAGGCCGTTGCAGATGTTGGCTAGGCTGTAGCCGCCGGGGATGGGAACGCAGTAGATGGTCTTGCCCATGGGTGGCCATGGCGTGGAGGTTGAGGAAGGTGGGGTTGCTGGCGACCCGGCGCCACAGCTTGGAAACGCAGCAGCACCGTGCGACGTCCTTGGTCGGCAACTTCAGCAGGATCTCCTGTAGCATATCCCTACGGATCTCCATGCTGCTCGTGGCCTCCGCCGCCGGACGACGAGATCCCATCGCGTTCGATCTAATATTTGTACCGCCCGAGTTGGATATTTAGGGATTAATAACTGCGTGGATCCGACGGTGCAGTTGCTAATTAATTGAGGAATATCTCAATCGAGAAATAACGTACGTGTACGTGTACACCAAGGATTCACTTGCATAAACTTGTACGTGTACGAGTCAGTGACGTGTTGTTGCGTGGTGATAAAACCGGAAGACGTTGGATTCAGCTGCGAACCAACCTGTGGTTGGATGGTTAGATGGACTGTGGTATCCCCAGCCCACCAGGGTGCTCATAGGGGTAGGGTGAGTGTATGCGCGTGTATATGAGCGCTTGCGTCTGTACTGTGTTAAAAAAAAGACGTTGGATTCAGCACCAATCGGAGAGTCAGGGGTAGGGTGAGTATATGCGCGTGTATATGAGCGCTTGCGTCTGTACTGTGTTAAAAAAAAGACGTTGGATTCAGCACCAATCGAAGAGTCAGAGTACGTACGTGAAGCATCGTTCTTTCCCTCTCAGGGCTCGCGACTAGAAACCCTAGCCGCCGCCAGGAGAGTCCCTCCGCCTCGTTCTTCCGGCGGCCCCCCTCGATGGTGAGGGGGGTCGCCGGATCTACGCGTGTGGATCGTGTAACTTTAGGTTAGGCCCTAGTAGCTTTGGTTTCTCGGTCGTTCATCGTCTTCACTTCGAAGGCAGCGATGGCGGAACTGAATATAGAAGGTTCAGATTTGTCCCCAACGAGGCAATTGGTCCTATGGTTGGGGATGGATTTGGAAATCAGTCTGTTCAAGCAAGCAAGGATGGTGTGGCGGCGGCATCATCCTCGTGGTGGACCAGTGTCCTCGGGTTTCGTCGTTGCGACGGCGTTTGCTCCAACGCCGGTGTGGAGCTTGGGAGGTAGTTCAGGAGCGGATGCAGATTGTGGTCTGCATCGACGACATCTGAAAGACGGAACGTGTGCTGGATTCGTGGTTGATGGATGGCAGGTATGGTTTCCTCCTTCGACGTCTTAGTCGTGGTGGGGTTCCAGATCTGCAGTTCGACGACGTGTCCGGGGTGTTGCCCCGGTCTGATTCGTTCAACGGTAATGGCTTTACTTTTGGTGCAGCTTCTGGGTCCAAAGAGGTGATTGTCGCCGGCCTATACCGGTGGAATCACGAGAGCCAGCCAGGCGCCGCCGCCACCCTCATACACACCATGGCCAACTCGTCCTACTTCTTCCCCCGCAAGAGAGAGGCGCACGACCTCACGCACTGCGACGGCCTCGTGCTGGTGCCTGCCGACGATGTGGTGCGCGTGCTCAACCCGGCCACACGCCGCGTCCTCCCACTTCCTTCAAGCCCGCACGTTGTCGAGCCACGTCGACCCCCGCCCGACTTCCTATCAGGCGTTCGGACTAGGCCATGACCCTCGCTCCAACGCCTACAAGGTTGCTCGTTTCTTCTACCGCTTCTTGGAGTCTGCGTCCGATGAGGATGATTTCTACTATGCCCTCTGGATGGAGGTGTTCACCATCGGAAAGGACAAGCAGTGGCGTGAGACGGCGGTGCCACCGCCATACCCTATATCATGCCAGGACGAACGGCGACCTTCTTCAAGGGCTCCTTGCTCTGGACAATCAAGCAGTCGCTTCTTGCCAATGACGCTCCAGGTTTCATTCGCTTTAACTTGGAGGACGAGTCCTTCAGCAGTACGGCGCCACCACCTCCTTGCAGCGTAGGGCTAGACTACGTACGCAGCATCCAGCTTGGCCGAGCTGCGCGGAGAGTTGTGCCTCTGTGTGCCTCACCAAGGAATACGCTACACGTCGCTTGAGATGTGGATGTGCAGTGATCTCAGCCACAACGATGACCCACCACGATGGGACCGACATTATATCATCGACTCCGCCCCCACGTTCCACGAGCAAAGGTATTTTCGTCTGATCGGCGTGGTTGATGAGGAGATAGTGTTCGAAGCCGGATCTGACCATCTCATGCACTATGACTGCCGGAGTGAAGAAGTTGTATTGAAGGGTAGGGTTCTCATGAAGAACATGAAGTATCGCAACCCCAACGACAACGATAAACAAACACGCATGACCGTCGAATACATTGATACGATCCCTTATGTTGTAAGTCTGGTTCCACTATAGACTTGCATCTAATTAGTACTTATTATTCCTTTCCCGCGTTCATGATGCAACACACACCACTATAGAACCTAGTCGGTTCGTTTTTTTAGAAAGAAGGTTGAATCGATTGATGCACACGTCCATTTTATTGCAAAGCTATTGAGTATAGTACAAGAATGTAAAAGGACATGCACATTCTCAAACAATAGAGACTGCATAAAGCACTTATGCATTACTAATCACATTGCTAAGCAGCCACCCAAATAGGCTCAATATTGCTCGTGCGATCTATCTCCAAATGGGTGCACCTAGAATCTCGACACTCCCGAGCACTGATTCAAAATAGCGCGCTATACCATTCTGAGCAATGTCTCGCTACATAAAATAAGTTTACAATCGTTCGCTAACAGCGTGATATAGCTTCGCTATAGCGGATCGTAAGAGCTGCGCTATTTTATCATAGCATGCTATTTTTCTCTTGCTCCTGAGCCAAGGGCTAAAGATACGACAGAAATCATTCTTCAGAATAGTTAGAAATATCAAGGAAATCTGGATATCTAGGAATAACAAAAAGTTTAGGCAAGAAGCTCCAGGATTTGCTAATTGGAAGCATATTTATCTGCGGGGACTCACTTTGGTTCGATATAGAATCTGCAAGAAAATGGCCCCTCGGTTCAAATTATGGTCTAGTACCTTGTAATTCTGCAGTTTGTTGATTCTCAAAAAAATTTAAAAAATAGGCAGTTTGTTTTCTTTTTGTGTATATATGTCTTTTCTTCTGCTTGAAGCTAGATTTGGCTTGCCCTAAGCCACCGTGTACAAATTGGTTTTATATAATCATTTTAATGTGTGAACATTTATATTAATTCGTTGTACTTTGAAAAATGATTTTTGTAAAGAATGTGATTCTTTTTTAGTTACACTAACATTTTTCAATATAATCTTACTGATTACCATGTCATAATCACACAAAAAAACTAGTATTGCCTATCCCTAAATAACTTCCAGTCATTCGATTATAAATAAATGATCATATTGTAACAATAAACAAAAAAATTGACTTCAAAATGATGACAACAAATCTTAGGAAACATGGCCAAAGAAAAATCATATGATTGAAGTGCTCAAACAAAAAAAAAGTGAGAAAATGATGCACAAAAACCATTATTTACATTGGACCAAGCGTTAATTACTCAAGTCGGACCTTCCTATGCAAAAACTAAGATCAACCAATGTCCTCCAAAAGATTACTACTACTAGTGCATCGTTAGGCACCCCGAACATAATATTCCAGCTAGGCATCTGAAGACATAAGTTGCAGTCTTACCTTCCATTAGTCGGACAGGCACCGCGAGCATGAAGTTCAATCACGCAGCGGCACCCTCGACTCTAGACCAAAGCTTTTGTCAGCCTACCTTCGCAGACGAAACAACAGCAACAGCGTAACACATCAACAACACCAACAGCAACAACAACAACACCAACAGCAACAACAACGGCTTTTTGTCCCTCGTTTACTATACAACTAGCGGCATCAAGGTTCAAAGTGTCCCAAGGAGCGTGATGGAAAACAAATAGCAGCTCCACATGAAATCATAGATTTAGTACTATCCTACATGGACGAGTGGAAGGTTGTTCATGCGAACAAGGTCCGTGTGCCAGTACCAACAGTGATGCAAAAGTGTCAGCCGCCTGAGGAGGGGTGGATCAAGATAAACTCTGATGGGGTTGTATCAAAATTTAGTGACAAGGGTGGAGGAGGAGCAATACTTTTTTTTAGCAAAAACAATAGGGTAAAAACCCTACTGTTACTCTATTTTTCATTAATATGGTTGGTCATTTACAAATGGTTTACATCAGGGGAATACAAAGAAGAACAAAGTTGTTCACAAGTAGTCTAGCCAATTCTGCATGTCCTCTTTAAGTCTACGGTTCGCTCTTTTGATAACATTGCCATAGTGTTCCTTGAAACATGTAATGCAATAGTCCAGATTCTTGCTCCTGTTGTCAAAGATAATGCCATTTCTTTGCTTCCATATGCTCCAGCAGTCAGCTGCTATTAGGCATTCTTTAAAGGGCTGGATTTGTGTCTTGTCTTTAGCCTCAATCAGCATGTTATTGCAGTCCAAATCTGTGTTCCATTCTATTCCAAGTGATAGCCAGAAATTCTGACTAAAATCACATGAAAAGAATAGATGTTTCAGATACTCTACTGGCTCATCATCATAAATGACACATCTGGGTGTCTCTACATAGAAATTTTTCCTGGTTAATAGGTCTCTGGTGTTGAGTCTGTCCAACAACAACAGCCAAAAGAAAAATTTCTGCTTTGGCAAGCAGCTTGATTTCCATATCCATTGGAATGGCTTTGGTGCCTTCTCAGGGCATCCAATCATTTCTACTCCCTCCTTCCACTTATATAGGGCCTAATACGTTTTTCAAGGTTACCTTTGACCACAGTTTAGCACAATGATATATGACATGCATGTTACACAAAGCATACGATCGAATTCGTATGTGAAAGAAGTTTCTAATGATATGATTTTTATATCATACATCTCATATACTAATAATTTTATCATTGGTCAAAGGCTACCTCGAAAGACGTATTAGGCCCTATATATATGGAAGGAGGGAGTATATATACTTTCTTGGTAATGTATTTTCCTGAAGGCCAATTGAACTTCCATATATCAGGTGAGCTGCTACCAACTATTCCATTGAGTATCTGCATTAGTGTATTGCTCTGTTGGACAGCAATAGATGACATGGGAAGATGAAACATGTTGTAGAAGTCTGTCTCAGCTTCAGAGCATGCATTTGCAAAGTGATTTGTCTGTTTTTTGCATAAGAGAACAGTTGTGGAAAGATATCTTTGAGTATGTCATCATTCCATTTGTCATACCATAGTAAAATGGTCTCTCCAGTGCCAGCCTTGCATGTAGTTAATTCTTTGAATTTTTCAAGAATTGAGCAGCAATCTCTCCACCAGAAGGAACCAACTCTGGTTGGGAATTGTGGGACATCACCATTGCAATAATATGTGTTCCAAATCAACTGGACCCATGGGATGTCCATCTTGTTGAAAAACTTATAAAGGAATTTAGTTATCAGAGCTTTATTGTGAATTCAAAGATCTAGAACACCAAGCCCTCCAGCTGATTTGGGCAAACACACCTGTTCCCATTTCACTAAACATTTCCCATATTTGTTGATTCCATTACCATACCATAAAAAAGCTCTACCAGATTTCTCAAAGTGGTCCAGGACAGTGAGTGGTACTCTAATACAACACATAGCAAATATAGGTAGTGCAGTTATAATTGCTTTTAGGTGTGTAAGTCTACCAGCATATGACATCATGGTAGCAATCCCAGATAGTCTTTTGTTCAGCCTGGAAACCATTGGCATGAGGTCATCCACTCTTGGTCTGGTGGATCCCATAGGCAGGCCTAGGTATGCGAAAGGCATGCTTTCTCTTTGCCGAACATTGGCATGGAGCAATCCTTAGGGATCACAATGGTGGGTTTAAGGCCGGTGTGTGCCATCATTTGTTGAACATTGTGGACCCGGTGGCGGTAGTAAATCCTAGCTTGCAAGCGGGCTCTCCAAGTGGCGCACGAGGTCAACACTGTGAGGGTGCATGTGGAGCTCGATAGTCAAGAGTGGTACAAATATTGAATCAACCACTGGAAAATCTTTCCGCCGTACGGCCATGGGTGCAGGATATCAAGACGATGCTTAGTTCATTTTTAGGTTTTTAAGTTTCGTGGGGGTGCGGCGTTCTTCTAATGTTGCCGCGCATAACTTAGCTAAGGTAGGGGTCGTTGAAGAACTTTGTGAGGTTTGGTTGGGGGTTCCCCAAGACTGCATTCTAGATGTAATTTTGGATGAGGTTCCGAACTTTGAAATTTAAATAAAGCGGCAGCATTAACCCTAAAAAAAAGACTAGCTTACGTGCCATATGTATTATTACCATGGCTCTCTCAGTTGCGCAAGGGAGGCTACTTTCCAAGCGAAGGTAGGGTTGTAGGCATCAAGAGTGTGGGGGTAAATTACCTCGGAGCTGTGACGTCCCCAGCTTAATCGTGCACTAATCATACACGCAAATGCACATGATCAAGCCTAAGGACTCACTTGAAGATATCATAACACAACTCTAAAACATAAATAAAGTCTTACAGGCTTTATATTACAAGCCAGGGGCCTCGAGGGCTCGAATACATAAGCTCGCATACAAGGGTTAGCGGAAGCATCAGATATCTGAGTACAGATATAAAACAGAAACAGATAAGCCTTTAGAAAGGCGGGGCAAAACAAAAGCTACGATCGAAAAGGCGCAGGCCTCCTGCCTGGGACCCTCCGATCCTACTCCTGGTCATCAGCCAACTCGAAGTAGTAACCACCCTCGGGGTGGTAGTAGTAGTCGTCGACGGGGGCAGCTGGCTCCGGGACTCCATCATCTGGTTGCATCATTCGGGTATGGGGAAAAAGAGGAAGCAAAGCAACCGTGAGTACTCATCCGAAGTACTCAGCAAGCAAGGATCTACACTACATATGCAACATTATCAAAGAAAGGCTGTATATGTGGACTGGGCTGCAGAAATGCCAGAATAGAGAGAAGTCCTAGTCCTATAGAAGACTAGCATCTTCAGCGGTCTTGCAGCATTAGAAGAGTGTAGATTAGCACAGTATATAGTAGTAGCAGTATTAAGTATCAACCTCGGCCAGAGATCCTTTCTCGGCTCCCTGCGAGAAAGCAATCCCAGAGCCCTAGTATCCATTTCTATCCAGTTCTAGTTGTATCGATCGGGATACAACTCCGAGCGTCCGTTACCGAGGATCCGGCTATGCATAGATTAGTTCTTCCCTGCAGGGGTGCACCAACTTACCCACCACGCTCGATTAACTACGGCCAGACACACTTTTCTGGGTCATGCCCGGCCTCGGCCAAACGATACGCCGCAACCCGACCAAAAACTTAACAGAGAGGTCAGCACGCCGGACTAAACCTATGCCCTCAGGGATCTTGGGCCATCGCCCGGGAACTCCTACACGTTACGAGGGCGGCCGGTGAGCAGACCTAGCAACCCACACTATCAAGGCGGTTGCGTTACGCGGTCCAACCCGGCGCACGCTGCTTAGTCGCTGACGTCTATTAAGCTTCGGCTGATGCATACGATGCAGAGTGCCCATAACTGTTCCCACGTGATGGTTAGTGCTATCGGGCCAGAGGCCCACTCGGATCAAATATCCAAACCGTTAATTTATTGGGGTTGTGCGGTAACGAGCAGAGACTCACGATCGATGTGACCCCATCGCCCCATCTCGAGGACTTGCGGCAAGGGCTAAGAATGCCCGGCCATGCCTCGTAATTAAAATTCAGGCACCCTCCAGGTCAACCCGTCTCCACATCACTCGCGGGTACCCCTCAGGGTCGACCTGCCTTTCCAAGTAATAGTTGTAAAGTCCAAGTATCCGTGTGTCCATAACATCAGGGAATCCGAGGTATCACCCTCGTTGGATTCCTACTCGATGTATCCGTCAAGGTGAACTTAGGAGGAATCACCCTCGAGGTTCACACTTGAGGTGTTGCACGACAGCGTCGTTATCGGGTGTGGTGAAGGAGGAATCACCCTCGATGACCACGACCAAATAGCTTCTCTACAGAGTTAACATCAGAAGTGTTATAAGAGGTATCACCCTCGGCACTCGATGGTAACGCTGCAGTGTCGTACAACGAAGGGGGTGATGTGCGGTGCTGGGGTCTGGTTGTCGATCACGTTGATCGAGTCATCTGATAATCCAGCGGGGGCAACTGGGTCAAAGTGGGATCTCTGGTGGGTCTCTATCCAGCCTATACTAAGCAGTTTAGGATAAACAGGTAGGTATCAACAGCAGTTACAAAAACAGGCTATGCATCAGAGATAGGATAAACAGTAGCAGCAGCAATTTCTAATGCAAGCATAAGAGAGAAGGAATAGGCGATATAGGCATGCTCAAGGGGGGTGCTTGCCTGGTTGCTCTGCGGCAAAGGCAAGGTCGTCAACGGTGTCGTCGGACTCCTGAGCTGCGTCGGTCTCGGGGTCTACCGAGAGAGAAGAGGGGGAGAAAACAAATAAATACATAGCAAACATATGCAATACAGAGCATGCTATGCTAACGTGCAGTGCAGGGTTGCCTAAAGACATGTCTAAATCATATTAGTTATTTTAGGATTAAAGTTGGATTTATTAACCGGTATGTATGCACTATTCATCTACCGGAATCAGGCTAAAAGTTGCGGGTTCACCTCCATAGAGGGTCCCGACACGAAAACAGATGGCACGGTTGGGTTCGTCTCATCGTTCTGAGCAACTTTCATATATAAAAAATTTCATTCTGAACTACAGTTTAATTTCTACGAATTTTCAAAGATTAAAGCATTTCCTTGAATTAATTAAATTAACAGAAATTTTCAAAATGAATTATGATGTCATGCTGCTGTCAACACTACATCAGCAGTCAACTGGGCTGCTGACTGGTCAAACTGCCAGGTGGGACCCATCTGTCAGCCTCTGTGGGTTAATAGTGGTTAAACTAAATTAAGAGAAATAATTAGTGGAGTGGGCCCCAGGTGTCAGTGACTAGTTAGGTTAAACTAATTAGGTTTCATTTAAAAACTGTTTAGTTAATCTAATTACAGAAGGGGGACCCACATGTCAGCTACAAGGGGTGAACAGCAACCCTCGTTGACCGTGGTCAACCGAGGCGCTGGGGCCCACTGGCAGCCTCTTTGGGGTGAGCCCCACGCGCTGCCAGGTCAGCGGGGCCGGCGACTCGCCGGAATCTCACCGGCGAGCGCATTTTGCGGTGGCGCGGCTCGGGCGGCGGTCGGGTTTCGCGCACAAGGCACCATTTTGGTCGCCGTTGGGCGCGTTCGAACGGCAAGACGACGACGCGTCAGATGGCGGTGGTCAGAGCGGCTGGGGCGGTCGGAGGCGAGCGCTACGACGATGCCGGCGGCGAGGTCCTCGGGCGAGCTATGGGAACGGCAAAATGGTGCGCGCGCGGGCGATCTAATTAGCTAGGGATGATCTACATGCGCGCGCGAACACAACAAGCACGAGCCCGAGACCATTTGGTCATCGGAGCCTCGCCGGCGATGAGTTAAGCAGTTGCCGGAGTTCGGCCGTCGAACAAAACGCATAGTGGGGCTCGGGTTCGACAAGGGAAAGGGTCAGGCGGCTTCGTGGAGAAGCCCTAAGCACACCCATGTGTTCAGGTGGCCCTGGGACGGCCAGTTGCCATGGTGGTGTTGGCTCGAGCGGCGGCCAGAGCACGGTGAACGCGGGGCGGCAGCTACGGGGGCGAAAAAGCTCCGGGGAGAGGGGGAAGACGCGCGGTCGCTCACCTTGCAGGCACAAGGGGGCCCGGCGACAGTTTTGTAGCAGCAGAGCAGCGGGGTTCGTCGGAGCAGACGCGGTGGCCGGAGATGGGGAAGACGGCGATGGCAGCGATTGGTGCCGTCCCGGCTCGAATCACTTGTTGTAGTCGACGTAGAGGAACTGGACGGAACTCCTGGATGCTCTGGTTCGTCGAGGGAGGGCCGGGGACCACGAGGACGAGCGGTGCACGGCGGCGAGTGCTCGGGCTCCTCTCCAGATCGATGGGGGAGGATGGAGGAGGAGGGGTAAGTGAGCGACGAGAAGCCAGGGGGAGTGAACGAGGGGGGTCCTTATCCCCTCGGCTGTCGGTGGCAGTCGTCATGTCGCCGTCTCGTCGGTGCTCGCCGGCGCAACCAAGCACGCGGTGACACGCACAGGAGAGAGAGCGGGAGGAGGGTGAGAAGGCCTGGTGGGCTGGGCCGGTGCACTGTGCACTTAGGCCCAGTCCTCAGCAGTAGTTAGGCCTTTCTATATTTTTTCTTTTTTCTTTTTCTGTTTTCTTTTTTTACAGAAGAATTTTGCAGATAAATGAGCTGCCAAATGTATTTATTAAAATGTGAAACTTGTCCAGAAAATACAATGGAATATTAAGCTCTGCCACAAAAAGTTTGAGCAAGATTGGAATTCATTTGAATTTTTCAAAAATGGAAAAGACATTTTAAAATGTTGTTTTGCACTGTAATAATTGCTACTGTCCATCTTAGCATTCTGGTGATGTTATTTTCCTTAACAATAAATTGTTTTGGAATATTTGCTAAATGATGAACATTTTTCCAGCAACTATTGTGCAACTTGAAACTTCACTTTGAATTTGAATAGAATTCAGAGAAGGATTTGAAATGAGATATTTATCAAACATGATTAAGCTTTGTAAATCAAAATGACTTGGCACTGATCATAAGGGATTACTGTAGTGTGATGCTGGGGATGTTACAAATCTCCTCCACTACAAGAAATCTCGTCCCGAGATTTAAGTGAGGGAGAAAAGGGTAACTTCGGGAGAACTCACCCTTATAGGGTTAATTATCTGGAGAAGAGTTCAGGGAATGTGGCAGAAGTATCTCTCGAGTTGAAACTTAAGAAAACATCGAGTGCAAAGTATGAAGGTACAGTAGGAAGTTTCAAGCGAATGGACAAATTGTCGATACCTGAACAGAGTGTGAGAAGGGGGTTCAGAGCATCGGGAATAGATCATCTCTCGGAGGGTGGCTCACGATAACACACAAGACCAAGGGCATAGGATACTTCGGAATCAAGGATGTATAGGAGAGTCAGGTTCCGATCCTGTGAAACTGTGGTGAGTGTCGATCGAGAGTAGGGGGACGGTGTCATCTTACCGGTCACGACAACAAGGTATGTCAGAGGATAGTCTGTCAGTTATGTCGGTAACAACACCGGTACCAAGGGCGAGGGACGAAGAGAACCATTTTCCTGCTCGTGGATCGAGGCGGACCAATAGGCAAAGTTCTCATCCATCGGTGGTTACCGGAATGTCATCAACAATAATAACAGGGTCTCACTGACAAGGTTGTACATTGAGGTGTTTCCATAAGCAGGGAATTATTACTGCTTAGAGCATATAGATCACAAGAAAGATCAAACAAACCAATGGAAAGGAAAATGTGGTTATCAGGATTAATCAGACCAAAGGAAAAGAAAATGTGTTTGCACACAAGAATTGAGGGTATATCCTTCCCAAGGAAAAGCGGATCATGATATACATGATAGGACAGCAAGTTCAAAAGTATTTAGTTAAAAGGGCGAGGGAAGAATCATGATATTACCCACACCACGGTGTTTGGATAATTTATCAAGAAACATTTAGCAATGTGCTTCCAATGTTCTGGTTGATATTCGGAATACCAGTCAGGCTTTGAGATAGCATTACCCCAGATACATAAAAGTAAGGGTTGGTTCTGAAGATCTCAAGAGATACAAAGGAACAATTACAAGAATAGCAGGGAACTCAATGTCAGAGCAAAACATGATCAAGTCTGTGTTGGTAGGAAGTCAAGGATGGTGTCGATGACAACACAAATCATCGAGGGGCAAGGATGGTATTTTGCATCATGAATTCGATTGATATCCTAGAACAAGTCGGTATATTGATCGTGATCACGACTAATTTTGTTGAGAGGCTCTATGAAGATGCAATTGAACAACGACGGCATCCGGCAAAAGGAATGATGAAGCGAAAGGTTATTGAAACCATGGATACGACACAAGCTCGAAATCAAGCTTGTTGTTTGAGGTGAAATGATAGGATGAGGAAGATCGGCGTAAGCTTCGCTCATTGTCGAAAAGTTGTGCTCCGGGAATAAGAACCAGGTAGCATGGGTAAAAATTTTCACGATGATGATATAGCCGACCAGGCTAGGAATGATGTGATGGAGTATTAAACTTCTCACTAACAAGTACTAGGGATAATACCCGAAGGTAAATCAGAGTAGAGGTTGGACGGGTGAAATGATCTGCAGAGGACAAGTATTTTAACTTGTCCGGGAAATGGAATCAAGGAGAAAATATGGTCAGAACCACGATTGCAAAGGATCAATTCACAGATACAAGATGAACTTATACTAAGGGAACAATTATTTTTACGAGCAGCTTCCATGATGAGTTCTACATCGGGTCCATGGGCATGAACACAAAGGTTCAAGGTCGACTCCCACTTCTTCAATGCATAACCTTTCATTCACTCCTCGTTTTCGAAGAATTTGTAGTGCGCAAGTTTTATCTGGTGAAGCACCAGAAGAGTATGACTCGCATATCTTTCGAGTTCACACGGATTAGGGAAGGCATAGGTTCCACCCGTAGGGGTATCTTAGGAACATATACCACTAACTTCTAGAGCATATAACCTCAGCTCAATAGCAGAGCATGGTTGACAATAAGCAGAGGATACAATTGCGAGGGCGGCCGGTGAGCAGACCTAGCAACCCACACTATCAAGGCGGTTGCGTTACGCGGTCCAACCCGGCGCGCGCCGCTCAGTCGCTGACGTCTATTAAGCTTCGGCTGATGCATACGACGCAGAGTGCCCATAACTGTTCCCATGTGATTGTTAGTGCTATCGGGCCAGAGGCTCACTCGGATCAAATATCCAAACCGTTAATGTATTGGGGTTGTGCAGTAATGAGCAGAGACTCACGATCGATGTGACCCCATCGCCCCATCTCAAGGACTTGCGGCAAGGGCTAAGAATTCCCGGCCACGCCTCGTAATTATATCTCGGGCACCCTCCAGGTCAACCCGTCTCCACATCACTCGCGGGTACCCCTCAGGGTCGACCCGCCTTTCCAAGTAACAGTTGTAAAGTCCAAGTATCCGTGTGTCCATAACATCAGGGAATCCGAGGTATCACCCTCGTTGGATTCCTACTCGATGTATCCGTCAAGGTGAACTTAGGAGGAATCACCCTCGAGGTTCACACTTGAGGTGTTGCACGACATCGTCGTTATCGGGTGTGGTGAAGGAGGAATCACCCTCGATGACCATGAACAAATAGCTTCTCTACAGAGTTAACATCAGAAGTGCTATACGAGGTATCACCCTCGGCACTCGATGGTATCGCTGCAGTGTCGTACAACGAAGGGGGTGATGTGCGGTGCTGGGGTCTGGCTGTCGATCATGTTTATTGAGTCATCTGATAATCCAGCGGGGGCAACTGGGTCAAAGTGGGGTCTCTGGTGGGTCTCTATCCAGCCTATACTAAGCAGTTTAGGATAAACAGGTAGGTATCAACAGCAGTTACAAAAACAGGCTATGTATCAGAGATAGGATAAACAGTAGCAGCAGCAATTTCTAATGCAAGCATAAGAGAGAAGGAATAGGCGATATAGGCATGCTCAAGGGGGGGTGCTTGCCTGGTTGCTCTGCGGCAAAGGCAAGGTCGTCAACGGTGTCGTCGGGCTCCTGAGCTGCGTCGGTCTCGGGGTCTACCGAGAGAGAAGAGGGGGAGAAACCAAATAAATACGCAGCAAACATATGCAACACAGAGCATGCTATGCTAACGTGCAGTGCAGGGTTGCCTAAAGACATGTCTAAATCATATTAGTTATTTTAGGATTAAAGTTGGATTTATTAACAGGCATGTATGCACTATTCATCTACCGGAATCAGGCTAAAAGTTGCGTGTTCACCTCCGTAGAAGGTCCCAACACGAAAACAGATGGCACGGTTGGGTTCGTCTCGTCGTTCTGAGCAACTTTCATGTATAAAAATTTTCATTCTGAACTACGGTTTAATTTCTACGAATTTTCAAATATTAAAGCATTTCCTGGAATTAATTAAATTAACAAAAATTGTCAAAATGAATTATGATGTCATGCTGATGTCAACACTGCGTCAGCAGTCAACTGGGCTGCTGACTGGTCAAACTGCCAGGTGGGACCCACCTATCAGCCTCTGTGGGTTAATAGTGGTTAAACTAAACTAAAAGAAATAATCAGTAGAGTGGGCCCCAGGTGTCAGTGACTAGTTAGGTTAAACTAATTAGGTTTTATTTAAAAACTGTTTAGTTAATCTAATTACAGAAGGGGGACCCACATGTCAGCTACAGCGGGGTGAACAGTAACCCTCGTTGACCGTGGTCAACGGGGTCAACCGAGGCGCTGGGGCCCACTGGCAGCCTCTCTGGGGTGAGCCCGAGGCGCTGCCAGGTCAGCGGGGCCGGCGACTCGCCGGAATCTCGCCGGCGAGCGCGTTTTGCGGCGGTGCGGCTCGGGCGGCGGTCGGGTTTCGCGCACAAGGCACCATTTTGGTCGCCGTTGGGCGCGTTCGAACGGCAAGACGACGGCGCGTCGGATGGCGGTGGTCGGAGCGGCTGGGGCGGTCGGAGGCGAGTGCTACGATGACGCCGGCGGCGAGGTCCTCGGGCGAGCTACGGGAACGGCAAAACAGTGCGCGCGCGGGCGATCTAATTAGCTAGGGATGATCTACATGCGCGCGCGAACACAACGAGCATGAGCCTGAGACCATTTGGTCATCGGAGCCTCGCCGGCGATGAGTTAAGCAGTTGCCGGAGTTCGTCCGTCGAACAAAACGCATAGTGGGGCTCGGGTTCGACAAGGGAAAGGGTCAGGCGGCTTCGTGGAGATTCCCTAAGCACACCCATGTGTTCAGGTGGCCCTGGGACGGCCAGTTGCCATGGTGGTGTTGGCTCGAGCGGCGGCCGGAGCACGATGAACGCGGGGCGGCAGCTACGGGGGTGAAAAAGCTCTGGGGAGAGGGGGAAGACGCGCGGTGGCTCACCTTGCAGGCACAAGGGGGCCCGGCGACAGTTTTGTAGCAGCAGAATAGCGGGGTTCGTCGGAGAAGACGCGGCGGCCGGAGATGGGGAAGACGGCGATGGCAGCGATTGATGCCGTCCCGGCTCGAATCACTGGTTGTAGTCGACGTAGAGGAACTGGACGGAACTTCTGGATGCTCTGGTTCGTCGAGGGAGGGCCGGGGACCGCGAGGACGAGCGGTGCACGGCGGCGAGTGCTCGGGCTCCTCTCCAGATCGATGGGCGAGGATGGAGGAGGAGGGGAAAGTGAGCGAGGAGGAGCCAAGGGGAGTGAACGAGGGGGGTCCTTATCCCCTCGGCTGTCGGTGGCAGTCGTCGTGTCGCCATCTCGTCGGTGCTCGCCGGCGCAGCCAAGCGCGCGGTGACACGCACAGGAGAGAGAGCGGGAGGATGGCGAGAAGGCCTGGTGGGCTGGGCCGGTGCACTGTGCACTTAGGCCCAGTCCTCAGCAGTAGTTAGGCCTTTCTATATTTTTTATTTTTTATTTTTCTATTTTCTTTTTTTACAGAAGAATTTTGCAGATAAATGAGCTGCCAAATGTATTTATTAAAATGTGAAACTTGTCCAGAAAATACAATGGAATATTAAGCTCTGCCACAAAAAGTTTGAGCAATATTGGAATTCATTTGAATTTTTCAAAAATGGAAAAGACATTTTAAAATGTTGTTTTGCACTGTAATAATTGCTACTGTCCATCCTAGCATTCTGGTGATGTTGTTTTCCTTAACAATAAATTGTTTTGGAATATTTGCTAAATGATGAATATTTTTCTAGCAACTTTTGTGCAACTTCAAATTTCACTTTGAATTTGAATAGAATTCAGAGAAGGATTTGAAATGAGATATTTATCCAACATGATTAGGCTTTGTAAATCAAGATGACTTGGCACTGATCATAAGGGATTACTGTAGTGTGATGCTGGGGATGTTACAAATCTCCTCCGCTACAAGAAATCTCGTCTCGAGATTTAAGTGAGGGAGAAAAGGGTAACTTCGGGAGAACTCACCCTTATAGGGTTAATTATCTGGAGAATAGTTCAGGGAATGTGGCAGAAGTATCTCTCGAGTTGAAACTTAAGAAAACATCGAGTGCAAAGTATGAAGGTACAGTAGGAAGTTTCAAGCAAATGGACAAATTATCGATACCTGAACAGAGTGTGAGAAGGGGGTTCAGAGCATCGGGAATAGATCATCTCTCGGAGGGTGGCTCGCGATAACACACAAGACCAAGGGCATAGGATACTTCGGAATCAAGGATGTATAGGAGAGTCAGGTTCCGATCCTGTGGAACTGTGGTGAGTGTCGATTGAGAGTAGGGAGGACGGTGTCATCTTAGCGGTCACGACAACAAGGTATGTTAGAGGATAGTCTGTCAATTATGTCGGTAACAACATCGGTACCAAGGGCGAGGGACGAAGAGAACCATTTTCCTGCTCGTGGATCGAGGCGGACCAATAGGCAAAGTTCTCGTCCATCGGTGGTTACCGGAATGTCATCAACAATAGTAACAGGGTCTCACTGACAAGGTTGTACATTGAGGTGTTTCCATAAGCAGGGAATTATTACTGCTTAGAGCATATAGATCACAAGAAAGATCAAACAAACCAATGGAAAGGAAAATGTGGTTATCAGGATTAATCAGACCAAAGGAAAGGAAAATGTGTTTGCACACAAGAATTGAGGGTATATCCTTCCCAAGGAAAAGCGGAGCATGATATACATGATAGGACAGCAAGTTCAAAAGTATTTAGACAAAGGGGCGAGGGAAGAATCATGATATTACCCACACCACGGTGTTTGGATAATTTATCAAGAAACATTTAGCAATGTGCTTCCAATGTTCTGGTTGATATTCGGAATACCACAATCATGCTTCGAGATAGCATTACCCCAGATACATAAAAGTAAGGGTTGGTTCTGAAGATCTCAAGAGATACAAAGGAACAATTACAAGAATAGCACGGAACTCAATGTCAGAGCAAAACATGATCAAGTCTGTGTTGGTAGGAAGTCAAGGATGGTGTCGATGACAACACAAATCATCGAGGGGCAAGGATGGTATTTTGCATCATGAATTTGATTGATATCCTAAAACAAGTCGGTATATTGATGGTGATCACGACTAATTTTGTTGAGAGGCTCTATGAAGATGCAATTGAACAACGACGACATCCGGCAAAAGGAATGATGAAGCGAAAGGTTATTGAAACCACGGATACGACACAAGCTCAAAATCAAGCTTGTTGTTCAAGGTGAAATGATAGGATGAGGAATATCGGCGTAAGCTTCGCTCATTGTCGAAAAGTTGTGCTCCGGGAATAAGAACCAGGTAGCACGGGTAAAATTTTGCACGATGATGATATAGCCGACCAGGCTAGGAATGATGTGATGGAGTATTAAACTTCCGAGTAACAAGTACTAGGGATAATACCCGAAGGTAAATCAGAGTAGAGGTTGGACGGGTGAAATGATCTACAGAGGACAAGTATTTTAACTTGTCCGGGAAATGGAATCAAGGAGAAAATATGGTCGGAACCACGATTGCAAAGGATCAATTCACAGATACAAGATGAACTTATACTAAGGGAACAATTATTTTTACGAGCAGCTTCCATGATGAGTTCTACATCGGGTCCATGGGCACGAACACAAAGGTTCAAGGTCGACTCCCACTTCTTCAATGCATAACCTTTCATTCACTCCTCGTTTTCGAAGAATTTGTAGTGCGCAAGATTTATCTGGTGAAGCACCAGAAGAGTATGACTCGCATATCTTTCAAGTTCACACGGATTAGGGAAGGCATAGGTTCAACCCGTACGGGTATCTTAGGAACATATACCACTAACTTCTAGAGCATATAACATCAGCTCAATAGCAGAGCATGGTCGACAATAAGCAGAGGATACAATTTACCGAAGGCAATATGTATCAGGGGAAGAGCGCACAAGATTTTGAATATGAAGGACATTGCTGGATAATAATCCAACAAAGGATTCAGCGGTCCTCAATGGATCTGATGTGAGTATCAGTACTCGATCAGAAGAAGGAAAGAATGCAAAGGCATCAGATTATAGAAACAGCTGAATAATTCAGCGTTCAAGTTGAAGGGAACTAGGTGGACAATCAATTGCAACATGATTGGCTGAGATCCAACTCCTGTCTAGAATGACGTCTGAGCAGGAAGGTCAAATTTCAGGGTTCGACTGATGATTGCGAACATTCGCAACATAATGAATCAATAGGCTCAGGATGACAATGACAAAGGATGTTAATGAATATTGCCGGACATATGGATTTAATCATAATGCAGGCAGACAAGACTTTCGGGAGCACTAGGCTGCAGAGGATCTTCGGGAGATCGAGTTGTATTCAAAGAATTTTGTGAGACATATGAACAACTGGGGATGAACGAATCCCCGATAAGTGTGAGGAATCATTCGTAGGGGTATTCAGGCGGAAAAGAGCTGCAAGGCAGTCGGAAAAAGGATTCTCGAAAGTCGGAGAATACTTTCAGGTATCTTGTAATAACAAGAACAACTAGGGATGGAAGTATGAACGGCGAGGGTGCGCAGTTATCCATAAGGATTCAACGGTGTTAAGGGATTGCAAAAGGAATGAACACAAGTTCTCGGGAGAAGATCGGAGAGTATCTTCGAAGTCTTCTGGTGAAGCAGGCAACCATCCGGAATGAAGGGGCTCTCCGGGGAAAGTCGTTACGAGAACCTAATGTAGTTAGTAAATTCATACAACCCGAATAGAAGATAGATCAGAGTCCCAGAGTATAGACGAGGAATAAAAGATCCTAATACCACCCAATGGCGACGTGGGCCCATAAGCCACACAGCCAAGTTAGTAAAACCGTTTTGGACGACTAGACTCAACTTAGGCCGAGGAGTTGGAAAGGGGGATTCCTACTGGCAGTCGTCTCTGATACCAACCTGTGACGCCCCCAGCTTAATCGTGCAATAATCATACACGCAAATGCACACGATCAAGCCTAAGGACTCACTTGAAGATATCACAACACAACTCTAAAACATAAATAAAATCTTACAAGCTTTATATTACAAGCCAGGGACCTCGAGGGCTCGAATACATAAGCTCGCATACAAGTGTCGGCGGAAGCATCAGATATCTGAGTACAGACATAAAACAGAAACAGATAAGCCTTTAGAAAGGCGGGGCAAAACAAAAGCTACGATCGAAAAGGCGCAGGCCTCCTGCCTGGGACCCTCCGATCCTACTCCTAGTCGTCAGCCAACTCGAAGTAGTAACCACCCTCGGGGCTCCGTCATCTGGTTGCATCATTCGGGTATGGGGAAAAAGAGGAAGCAAAGCAACCGTGAGTACTCATCCGAAGTACTCAGCAAGCAAGGATCTACACTACATATGCAACATTATCAAAGAAAGGCTGTATATGTGGACTGGGCTGCAGAAATGCCAGAATAGAGAGAATGCCTAGTCCTATCGAAGACTAGCATCTTCAGCGGTCTTGCAGCATTAGAAGAGTGTAGATTAGCACAGTATATAGTGGTAGCAGTATTAAGTATCAACCTCGGCCAGAGATCCTTTCTCGGCTCCCTGCGAGAAAGCAATCCCAGAGCCCTAGTATCCATTTCTATCCAGTTCTAGTTGTATCGATCGGGATACAACTCCGAGCGTCCGTTACCGAGGATCCGGCTATGCATAAATTAGTTATTCCCTGCATGGGTGCACACTACAAGAGGAACCCCCCTTCAGCAACGCATCGATGCGTTGTTGTATGTCCATATATATGTTGCTAGGGTCTATACCAACGGATTTAGATGCGTTGTCGTAGGTGGCGTTGCAAGGGTCTACAACAACGTATATTCATGCGTTGATAAACAACATGAAGAACCGTTGCAAGCTGGCAACGTATATAGTTAGTACTAAACAACACTTGCTATGTGTTGGTGGATACCCTGACAAAAGGATTTCCAAATTTACATAATATAATTTTTACATAGCATCATTCAATAGTTTTTTGTATCTTGACATCCAGAATTATTGGGTCGATGCCGATAGTGCATATGAGCCACAATTTAATAAAAAAATGTATCATATATTGAATTGACACTGTTTCATTACAAAGAACATGATCCAAAGATTACAAGATGTGAAACTATCTAGTAGCCTAATTCTAAACCTCGGAATCAACATCCAAGCCATTCTAAAGCATAATAATGTTTCAAAAATTGATCCTAAAAATGGCATTCCAAAACAAAATGTGAAACTTCTAGTAGCCCCATTCTCGACCTTGCAATCAACATTTGTCATGCGTCACCAATTTATCTTCGCAATCTATAACAACAACAAAATGAGGAAAAAATCTGGTTAATAGAGCAATAAATTTAAAAGAGGAGCGACATACAAAGGTTGAATAATACAGCGATAAATTGAAAGGAGGAGCATAACACAAAGGTTGAAGGCCCTTGTTGCATCTACTGAGCTGGCATGTTCATGCATGCGCGTGCATTGCGTTAGTTTGTAACCAAATATCATAAGGTTTAATTACATTATAGTATGTCTCTTTTTTTGTAAGATGGTATAAGAAAGACAAAAAATGAAGAAATTCAAGAGCAAGACCCAAATATATTACATGTTTACAGGCAAAAAGCTTAGCATCTTACTTTATAAGAGTGCATCCAGCTATCATTATGTTGTCCTCGAATGAAAAAAGTTAGTGCCCCAGTACTCGCAAAAGCTGGCATTAAAATTGATTCTACCTAAAACTGATTTGCCTCCATCATAAAGTAATGGTATAATAAAATATCCCCTGCCTAGTTGAAGTTCAGAATTTTCCCAGGTTTATATATGGCCAAAAGAGATATGCATAGACAACATAATAGAGTAATTGATGTATGAATGCATTGCCTGCTCTGAATGCTGCCGCTGCCACTGCTTGTCTAAGGATTCAAGGTCAGCTTTCTACAAAGAAGGTGGAAAATTGATTTTTGTCAGCTTGGTTCTTTTAAATAATGCACTTCAGATTCTAAATATTTATGAACATAACAGGGTAGATAACATATACTCTCAAAAGAATAATGTAATATCAATCTCACTTAGACATTACAATTAATGTGTGGTGAGCAGGTACATTACAGAAGTATGCAATGCCCTGGACCAAGATATCGTGTTGCAACTCTCCACCCCGGCTTTATCATTCTTACAGAAGAGAAAAGGCTAACAAAAGGTATGCAAAAAAAAATCCCTAATTAACATGCTGTCAATTAAGACATAAAGAGAAGATAGCTCATAACTGAAGGAAATATGCCCTAGAGGCAATAATAAAGTTATTATTTATTTCCTTATTTCATGATAAATGTTTATTATTCATGCTAGAATTGTATTAACCGGAAACATAATACATGTGTGAATACATAGACAAACAGAGTGTCACTAGTATGCCTCTACTTGACTAGCTCGTTGATCAAAGATGGTTATGTTTCCTAACCATAGACATGATTTGTCATTTGATTAACGGGATCACATCATTAGGAGAATGATGTGATTGACTTGACCCATTCCGTTAGCTTAGCACTTGATCGTTTAGTATGTTGCTATTGCTTTCTTCATGACTTATACATGTTCCTATGACTATGAGATTATGCAACTCCCGTTTACCGGAGGAACACTTTGTGTGCTGCCAAACGTCACAACGTAACTGGGTGATTATAAAGGTGCTATATAGGTGTCTCCGAAGGTACTTGTTGAGTTGGCGTATTTCGAGATTAGGATTTGTCACTCCGATTGTCGGAGAGGTATCTCTGGGCCCACTCGGTAATGCACATCACTATAAGCCTTACAAGCATTGTAACTAATGAGTTAGTTGCAGGATGATGTATTACGGAACGAGTAAAGAGACTTGCTGGTAACGAGATTGAACTAGGTATTGACATACCGACGATCGAATCTCGGGCAAGTAACATACCGATGACAAAGGGAACAACGTATGTTGTTATGCGGTTTGACCGATAAAGATCTTCGTAGAATATGTGGGAGCCAATATGAGCATCCAGGTTCCGCTATTGGTTATTGACCGGAGACGTGTCTCGGTCATGTCTACATAGTTCTCGAACCCGTAGGGTCCGCACGCTTAAAGTTCTGTGACGATTTGTATTATGAGTTTATGTGTTTTGATGTACCGAAGGTAGTTCGGAGTCCCGGATGAGATCGGGGACATGACGAGGAGTCTCGAAATGGTTGAGACGTAAAGATCGATATATTTGACGACTATATTCAGACATCGGAAAGGTTCCGAGTGGCCCGGGTATTTTTCGGAGTACCGGGGAGTTACGGGAATACGGGGAAGAAGTATATGGGCCTTATTGGGCTTTAGGGGAGAGAGAGAAGTAGGCCGCGCGCCCCCCCAAGGCCTAGTCCGAATTGGACTAGGGGGAGGGGCTGTGCCCCCTCCTTCCTTCTCTTCTCTCTTCCCCTTCCTTCTCTCCTACTCCTACTGCTTGGAAGGGGGGGAATCCTACTCCCGGTGGGAGTAGGACTCCTCCAAGGCGCGCCATAGCTAGGCCGGCCCTCCCCCCTCCTCCACTCCTTTATATACGTGGCCAGGGGGCACCCCATAGACACAACAATTGATCATTGATCTCTTAGCCGTGTGCGGTGCCCCCCTCCACCATAATCCACCTCGATCATATCGCAGCAGTGCTTAGGCGAAGCCCTGCGTCGGTAGCATCATCATCACCGTCACCACGCCGTCGTGCTGACGAAACTCTCCTGTGAAGCTTTGCTGGATCGGAGCTCGCGGGACATCATCGAGTTGAACGTGTGCTGAACTCGGAGGTGCCGTGCGTTCGGTACTTGGATCGGTCGGATCGTGAAGACGTACGACTACATCAACCGTGTTGTGCTAACGCTTCCGCTTTCGGTCTACGAGGGTACGTGGACACACTCTCCCCTCTCGTTGCTATGCATCACCATGATCCTGTGTGTGCGTAGGATTTTTTTTTTTGAAATTACTACGTTTCCAACAGTGGCATCCGAGCCTGGTTTTATGCGTAGATGTTATATACACGAGTAGAACACAAGTGAGTTATGGGCGATACAAGTCATACTGCTTACCAGCATGTCACACTTTGGTTCGGCGGTATTGTTGGATGAAGCGGCCCGGACCGACATTACGCGTACGCTTACGCGAGACTAGTTTTACCGCCGTGCTTTGCACACAGGTGACTAGCGGGTGTCAGTTTCTCCAACTTTAGTTGAACCGAGTGTGGCTACGCCCGGTCCTTGTGAAGGTTAAAACAACACTAACTTGACGAACTATCGTTGTGGTTTTGATGCGTAGGTAAGAACGGTTCTTGCTCAGCCCGTAGCAGCCACGTAAAACTTGCAACAACAAAGTAGAGGACGTCTAACTTGTTTTTGCAGGGCATGTTGTGATGTGATATGGTCAAGACATGATGCTATATTTTATTGTATGAGATGATCATGTTTTGTAACTGAGTTATCGGCAACTGGCAGGAGCCATATGGTTGTCGCTTTATTGTATGCAATGCAATCGCCCTGTAATTGCTTTACTTTATCACTAAGCGGTAGCGATAGTCGTAGAAGCAATAGTTGGCGAGACGACAACGATGCTACGATGGAGATCAAGGTGTCGCGCCAGTAACGATGATGATCATGACGGTGCTTCGGAGATGGAGATCACAAGCACAAAGATGATGATGGCCATATCATATCACTTATATTGATTGCATGTGATGTTTATCCTTTATGCATCTTATTTTGCTTTGTTTGACGGTAACATTATAAGATGATCTCTCACTAAATTTCAAGGTAAAAGTGTTCTCCCTGAGTATGCACCGTTGCCAAAGTTCATCGTGCCGAGACACCACGTGATGATCGGGTGTGATAAGCTCAACGTTCATCTACAACGGGTGCAAGCCAGTTTTGCATACGCAGAATACTCGGGTTAAACTTGACGAGCCTAGCATATGCAGATATGGCCTCGGAACACTGAGACCGAAAGGTCGAGCGTGAATCATATAGTAGATATGATCAACATAGTGATGTTCACCATTGAAAACTACTCCATTTCACATGATGATCGGTTATGGTTTAGTTGATTTGAATCACGTGATCACTTAGATGATTAGAGAGATGTCTATCTAAGTGGGAGTTCTTGAGTAATATGATTAATTGAACTTTAATTTATCATGAACTTAGTCCTGGTAGTATTTGCAAATTATGTTGTAGATCAATAGCTCGCGTATAGCTCCATTGTTTTATTTTTGATATGTTCCTGGAGAAAACTAAGTTGAAAGATGATAGTAGCAATGATGCGGACTGGTTCCGTGATCTGAGGATTATCCTCATTGCTGCACAGAAGAATTATGTCCTTGATGCACCGCTAGGTGACAGACCTATTGCAGGAGTAGATGCAAACGTTATGAACGTTTAGCAAGCTCGATGTGATGACTACTTGATAGTTTAGTGCGCCATGATTTACGGCTTAGAATCGGGACTTCAAAAAACGTTTTGAACACCACGGAGCATATGAGATATTCCAAAGAGATGAAATTGGTATTTCACACTCATGCCCGTGTCGAGAGGTATGAGACCTCTGACAAGTACTTTGCCTACAAGATGGAGGAGAATAGCTCAATCAGTGAGCATGTGCTCAGAATGTCTGAGTACTACAGTTGCTTGAATCAAGTGGGAGTTGATCTTCCGGATAAGATAGTAATTGATAGAATTCTCTAGTCACTATCACAAAGTTACTGGAACTTCGTGATGAACTATAATATGCAAGGGATGACAAAAATGATTCCCGAGCTCTTCGTGATGCTGAAATCAACGAAGGTAGAAATCAAGAAAGAGCATCAAGTGTTGATGGTTAACAAGACCACTAGTTTCAAGAAAAGGGCAATGGAAAGAAGGGGAACTTCAAGAAGAATAGCAAGCAAGTTGCTACTCCCGGGAAGAAGTCCAAGTCTGGACCTAAGCCTGAAACTGAGTGCTTCTACTGCAAAGGGACTGGTCACTGTAAGCGGAACTGCCCCAAGTATTTGGCGGATAAGAAAGATGGCAAAGTGAACAAAAGTATATTTGATATACATGTTATTGATGTGTATTTTACTAGTGTTCATAGTAGCCCCTGGGTATTTGATACTGGTTCAGTTGCTAACATTAGTAACTCGAAACAGGAGTTGCAAAATGAACAGAGACTAGTTAATGACGAGGTGACGATGTGTGTTGGAAGTGATTCCAAGGTTGATAAGATCACCATCGCACACTCCCTCTACCTTCGGGATTAGTGTTGGACCTAAATAAATGTTACTTGGTATTTGCGTTGAGCATGAATATGATTGGATCATGTTTATTGTGATACGGTTATTCATTTAAAGTCAGAGAATAATTGTTGTTCTGTTTAAATGAATAAAACCTTCTATGGTCATACACTCAATATAAATGGTTTATTGAATCTCCATCGTAGTGATACACATATTCATAATGTTGAAGCCAAAAGATGCAGAGTTGATAATGATAGTGCAACTTATTTGTGGCACTGCCGTTTAGGTCATATTGGTGTAAAGCACATGAAGAAACTCCATTCCGATGGACTTTTGGAATCACTTGGTACTTGCGAACCATGCCTCATGGGCAAGATGACTAAAACGCCGTTCTCCGGAACTATGGAGCGAGCAACAGATTTGTTGGAAATCATACATACTGATGTATGTGGTCCAATGAATGTTGAGGCTCGCAGCGGGTATCGTTATTTTCTCACCTTCACAGATGATTTGAGCAGATATGGGTATATCTACTTAATGAAACATAAGTCTGAAACATTTGAAAAGTTCAAAGAATTTCAGAGTGAAGTGGAAAATCATCGTAACAAGAAAATAAAGTTTCTACGATCTGATCGTGGAGAAGAATATTTGAGTTACGAGTTTGGTGTACATTTGAAACAAAGCGGAATAGTTTCGCAACTCACGCCACCCGGAACACCACAGCGTAATGGTGTGTCCGAACGTCGTAATCGTACTTTACTAGATATGGTGCGATCTATGATGTCTCTTACTGATTTACCGCTATCGTTTTGGGGTTATGCTTTAGAGACGGCTGCATTCACGTTAAATAGGGCACCATCTAAATCCGTTGAGACGACTCCTTATGAACTGTGGTTTGGCAAGAAATCAAAGTTGTCGCTTCTTAAAATTTGGGGCTGCGATGCTTATGTGAAAAAACTTCAACCTGATAAGCTTGAACCCAAGTCGGAGAAATGTGTCTTCATAGGATACCCAAAAGAGACAGTTGGGTACACCTTCTATCACAGATCCGAAGGCAAGACTTTTGTTGCTAAGAATGGATCCTTTCTAGAGAAGGAGTTTCTCTCGAAAGAAGTGAGTGGGAGGAAAGTAGAACTTGATGAGGTAACTGTACCTGCTCCCTTATTGGAAAGTAGTTCATCACAGAAACCGGTTCCTGTGACTTCTACACCAATTAGTGAGGAAGCTAATGATGATGATCATGAAACTTCAGATCAAGTTACTACCGAACCTCGTAGGTCAACCAGAGTAAGATCCGCACCAGAGTGGTACGGTAATCCTGTTCTGGAGGTCATGTTACTAGACCATGACGAACCTACGAACTATGAGGAAGCGATGATGAGCCCAGATTCCGCGAAATGGCTTGAGGCCATGAAATCTGAGATGGGATCCATGTATGAGAACAAAGTATGGACTTTGGTTGACTTGCCCGATGATCGGCAAGCCATAGAAAATAAATGGATCTTCAAGAGGAAGACGGACGCTGATAGTAGTGTTACTATCTACAAAGCTAGACTTGTCGAAAAAGGTTGTTGACAAAGTTCAAGGAGTTGACTACGATGAGACTTTCTCACCCATAGCGATGCTTAAGTCCGTCCGAATCATGTTAGCAATTGCCGCATTTTATGATTATGAAATTTGGCAAATGGATGTAAAGACTGCATTCCTGAATGGATTTCTGGAAGAAGAGTTGTATATGATGCAACCTGAAGGTTTTATCGATCCAAAGGATGCTAACAAAGTGTGCAAGCTCCAGCGAACCATCTATGGTCTGGTGCAAGCATCTCGGAGTTGGAATATACGCTTTGATGAGTTGATCAAAGCATATAGTTTTATACAGACTTGCGGTGAAGCCTGTATTTACAAGAAAGTGAGTGGGAGCACTACAGCATTTCTGATAAGTATATGTGAATGACATATTGTTGATCAGAAATAATGTAGAATTTTCTGGAAAGCATAAAGGAGTATTTGAAAGGAGTTTTTCAAAGAAAGACCTCGATGAAGCTGCTTACATATTGAGCATCAAGATCTATAGAGATAGATCAAGACGCTTGATAAGATTTTTCAGTGAGTACATACCTTGACAAAGATTTTGAAGTAGTTCAAAATGGAATAGTCAAAGAAGGAGTTCTTGCCTGTGTTTTAAGGTGTGAAGTTGAGTGAAGACTCAAAACCCGACCACGGCAGAAAATAGAAAGAGAATGAAAAGTCATTCCCTATGCCTCAGTCATAGGTTCTATAAAGTATGCTATGCTGTGTAACAGATCTATTGTATACCCTACATTGAGTTTGGCAAGGGAGTACAATAGTGATCTAGGAGTAGATCACTGGACAGCGGTCAAAATTATCCTTAGTGGAATAAGGATATGTTTCTCGATTATGGAGGTGCCAAAAGGTTCGTCGTAAAGGGTCACGTCGATACAAATTTTGACACTGATCCAGATGACTCTAAGTCTCAATCTGGATACATATTGAAAGTGGGAGCAATTAGCTAGAGTAGCTCCGTGCGGAGCATTGTTGACATAGAAATTTGCAAAATACATACGGATCTGAATTTGGCAGACCCATTGACTAAACTACTCTCACAAGCAAAACATGATCACACCTTAGTACTCTTTGGGTGTTAATCACATGGCGATGTGAACTAGATTATTGACTGTAGTAAACCCTTTGGGTGTTGGTCACATGACAATGTGAACTATGGATATTAATCACATGGTGATGTGAACTGTTGGTGTTAAATCACATGGCGATGTGAACTGGATTATTGACTCTAGTGCAAGTGGGAGACTGAAGGAAATATGCCCTAGAGGCAATAATAAAGTTATTATTTATTTCCTTATTTCATGATAAATGTTTATTATTCATGCTAGAATTGTATTAACCGGAAACATAATACATGTGTGAATACATAGACAAACAGAGTGTCACTAGTATGCCTCTACTTGACTAGCTCGTTGATCAAAGATGGTTATGTTTCCTAACCATAGACATGAGTTGTCATTTGATTAACGGGATCACATCATTAGGAGAATGATGTGATTGACTTGACCCATTCCGTTAGCTTAGCACTTGATCGTTTAGTATGTTGCTATTGCTTTCTTCATGACTTATACATGTTCCTATGACTATGAGATTATGCAACTCCCGTTTACCGGAGGAACACTTTGTGTGCTGCCAAACGTCACAACGTAACTGGTGATTATAAAGGTGCTTACAGGTGTCTCCGAAGGTACTTGTTGTTGGCGTATTTCGAGATTAGGATTTGTCACTCCGATTGTCGGAGAGGTATCTCTGGGCCCACTCGGTAATGCACATCACTATAAGCCTTCAAGCATTGTAACTAATGAGTTAGTTGGGGATGATGTATTCGGAACGAGTAAAGAGACTTGCCGGAACGAGATTGAACTAGTATTGAATACCGACGATCGAATCCGGCAGTAACATACCGATGACAAAGGGAACAACGTATGTTGTTATGCGGTTTGACCGATAAGATCTTCGTAGAATATGTGGGAGCCAATATGGCATCCAGGTTCCGCTATTGGTTATTGACCGGAGACGTGTCTCGGTCATGTCTACATAGTTCTCGAACCCGTAGGGTCCGCACGCTTAAAGTTCTATGATATTTGTATTATGAGTTTATGTGTTTTGATGTACCGAAGGTAGTTCGGAGTCCCGGATGAGATCGGGGACATGACGAGGAGTCTCGAAATGGTCGAGACGTAAAGATCGATATATTGGACGACTATATTCGAACTCGGAAAGGTTCGAGTGGCCGGGTATTTTTCGGAGTACCGGGGAGTTACGGGAATACGGGGAAGAAGTATATGGGCCTTATTGGGCTTTAGGGGAGAGAGAAGTAGGCGCGCCCCTCCCCCCCCCCCCCCCCAAGGCCTAGTCCAATGTGGACTAGGGGGAGGGGCTGCGCCCCCTCCTTCTTCTCTTCTCTCTTCTCTTCCCTTCCTTCTCTCCTACTCCTACACTGCTTGAAGGGGGGGAATCATACTCCCGGTAGGAGTAGGACTCCTCCAGGGCGCGCCATAGCTAGGCCGGCCCTCCCCCCTCCTCCACTCCTTTATATACGTGGCAGGGGGCACCCCATAGACACAACAATTGATCATTGATCTCTTAGCCGTGTGCGGTGCCCCCCTCCACCATAATCCACCTCGATCATATCGCAGCGGTGCTTAGGCGAAGCCCTGCGTCGGTAGCATCATCATCACCGTCACCACGCCGTCGTGCTGACGAAACTCTCCTGTGAAGCTTTGCTGGATCGAAGCTCGCGGGACGTCATCGAGTTGAACGTGTGCTGAACTCGGAGGTGCCGTGCGTTCGGTACTTGGATCGGTCGGATCGTGAAGACGTACGACTACATCAACCGCGTTGTGCTAACGCTTCCGCTTTCGGTCTACGAGGGTACGTGGACACACTCTCCCCTCTCGTTGCTATGCATCACCATGATCCTCTGTGTGCGTAGGAATTTTTTGTTGAAATTACTACGTTTCCAACAATAACAGCTAGGGGAGAGTCCATGCAGCCAGGAAATATCGCAATGCTGCCAGCTTACCTCTATCCTGTTACAATGGGGTTGTCGTGCCATGAAACGCCACTACCAGCGCATGTACGCGCACACAGGAATGGCCGTCAACATGCCCTACCACAGACGCTGCTGCTGCCATGCCACACCACTTCAATATATATTGAAAGTTTGTGTCTATTTAGCTTTACACGATATAAACATGTGAACAAATGTAGGTAACCAATGTTAAATTGTTAATTGAGTCTATATTACCTGTAAATATCATACAGTGAATGCGACTGAAACATATTTAACCGATCTTTTCATGTATCAATTACAAACTGAATCAGTCAACCAAACAGTATGCCAAGTCCGTTAGTATCCTTGTCCATATAGGGTCAAAATATATACATAGAAAAATGCCTTCTAGTTACCTTGGAGCTTATCTTTTCAATCTGTACAACTTCCGAAAGGCAATTCCCATGTACAAACAGACCAAGTCGTACAACCAATCATACTTGAAGCATCTGCATCAATGGTTGAGGTTTTGAGAGAGAAACATAGTTTCATAGAACGTAATGTGGAAAATAAATTAAATTAAATATGGAAATAATGGTAGCTCTGTCCTTTAGAAAGATTGTGACAATCGAAAGTATGATGACGAGCTGCACAAAGGTTCATTGCAGAAACACGAATCCCAACTTCTAGGGTTTCTCTAGTTGCATTCTAAAATCTGAAAATTTCGAGTGAACTTGTCTATTTTTAGCTATCAGTTTGCACAAGAAAACCACGTTGGCATTTGAGCGAACACCTCTTGCACATAAAAATCCAAAATTACTGCAGAGACACACATATTCACTTTTATTAGTCAAAGATACGTACAATCCCATCTGCAATAATACATAGTCTAGCATCTCACCAATGAGTATCAACAAACAGACGTCAACAATGTATACACCTGCAAATAGAAAGAGAGGCCAATCCAAATTAACGTAATCAGATCAAGCAAAATTCAGGGTGAGAGGGGGAGGGGGAGGGGGGAGGTAGTTGACTTCCATAGATACGTCTTTCACCATCAAGCGGCGAGCCGCCACCGCCAACGCTGCTATAATCTGCCGCGACGAGCCACCACACATGCCGTAACATGTCACGAGCAATCACCACTATCATGGTGGTCCATTAGGAGAGAGGGGAGGGGAGGTGATAGACTGACGATGGGGAGGGAAGGGAGGTGATAGACTGAGGACGGGGAGGGAGGGGTGACTGGAGAGGAGACGACAGCGCCACCAAGAAAAGGGGATCGAGAGGAGTCTAGAGACGAAGAGATTCCGGAGAGGAAGGAGATGGATCTTTTTTTAAGGGGATGCGAGGTGGGGGTTATGTTGATATTATCGGTTCGTGGGTAGCAATTTTTCTGGAGGGAGTTCGTGGGTAACAGTTAGGCATGGTAAGGTGGGCTTGACCGTGGATCCACCAACGCATAATTATTTCGTTGCCACGCATACATTGCTATATGTAGGTTGTTGTTGTAGTGGCACCAACTTACCCACCACGCTCGATTAACTCCGGCCGGACACACTTTTCTGGGTCATGCCTGACCTCGGTCAAATGATACGCCGCAACCCGACCAAAAACTTAACAGAGAGGTCAGCACACCGGACTAAACCTATGCCCCCAGGGGTCTTGGGCCATCGCCCCGGGAACTCCTGCACGTTGCGAGGGCGGCCGATGAGCACACCTAGCAACCCACACTATGAAGGCGGTTGCGTTACGCGGTCCAACCCGGCGCGCGCCGCTCAGTCGCTGACGTCTATTAAGTTTCGGCTGATTCATACGACGCAGAGTGCCCATAACTGTTCCCACGTGATGGTTAGTCTTATCGGGCCAGAGGCCCACTCGGATCAAATATCCAAACCGTTAATGTATTGGGGTTGTGCGGTAACGAGCAGAGACTCACGATCGATGTGACCCCGTCGCCCCGTCTCGAGGACTTGCGGCAAGGGCTAAGAATGCCCGGCCACGCCTCGTAATTATATCTCGGGCACCCTCCAGGTCAACCCGTCTCCACATCACTCGCGGGTACCCCTCAGGGTCGACCCGCCTTTTCAAGTAACAGTTGTAAAGTCCAAGTATCCGTGTGTCCATAACATCAGGGAATCCGAGGTATCGCCCTCGTTGGATTCCTACTCGATGTATCCGTCAAGGTGAACTTAGGAGGAATCACCCTCGAGGTTCACACTTGAGGTGTTGCACGACAGCGTCGTTATCGGGTTTGGTGAAGGAGGAATCATCCTCGATGACCACGACCAAATAGCTTCTCTACAGAGTTAACATCAGAAGTGCTATACGAGGTATCACCCTCGGCACTCGATGGTAACGCTGCAGTGTCGTACAATGAAGGGGGTGATGTGCGGTGCTGGGGTCTGGTTGTCGATCACGTTGATCGAGTCATCTGATAATCCAGCGGGGGCAACTGGGTCAAAGTGGGGTCTCTGGTGGGTCTCTATCCAGCCTATACTAAGCAGTTTAGGATAAACAGATCGGTATCAACAGCAGTTACAAAAATAGGCTATGCATCAGAGATAGGATAAACAGTAGCAGCAGCAATTTCTAATGCAAGCATAAGAGAGAAGGAATAGGCGATATAGGCATGCTCAAGGGGGGGTGCTTGCCTGGTTGCTCTGCGGCAAAGGCAAGGTCGTCAACGGTGTCGTCGGGCTCCTGAGCTGCGTCGGTCCCGGGGTCTACCGAGAGAAGAGGGGGAGGAAACTGATAAATACACACCAAACATATGCAACACAGAGTATGCTATGCTAACGTGCAGTGCAGGGTTGCCTAAAGGCATGTCTAAATCATATTAGTTATTTTAGGATTAAAGTTGGATTAATTAACTGGTATGTATGCACTATTCATCTACCGAAATCAGGCTAAAAGTTGCGGGTTCACCTCGTCGTTCTGAGCAACTTTCATATATAAAGTTTTTCATTCTGAACTACGGTTTAATTTTTACGAATTTTCAAAGATTAAAGCATTTTCTGGAATTAATTAAATTAACAGAAATTGTCAAAATAAATTATGATGTCATGCTGATGTCAACACTGCGTCAGCAGTCAACTGGGCTGCTGACTGGTCAAACTGCCAGGTGGGACGCACCTGTCAGCCTCTGTGGGTTAACAGTGGTTAAACTAAACAAACAGAAATAATTAGTGGAGTGGGCCCCAGTTGTCAGTGACTAGTTAGGTTAAACTAATTAGGTTTTATTAAAAAACTGTTTAGTTAATCTAATTACAGAAGGGGGACCCACATGTCAGCTAAGGGGGTGAACAGTAACCCCTCGTTGATCGTGGTCAACGGGGTCAACCGAGGCGCTGGGACCCACTGGCAGCCTCTCTGGGGTGGGCCCCATGTGCTGCCAGGTCAGCGGGGCCGGCGACTCACCGGCGAGCGCGTTTTGCGGCGGCGCGGCTCGGGCGGTGGTCGGGTTTCGCGCACAAGGCACCATTTTGGTCGCCGTTGGGCGCGTTCGAACGGCAAGACGACGGCGCGTCGGATGGCGGTGGTCAGAGCGGCTGGGGCGGTCGGAGGCGAGCGCTACGACGACGCCGGCGGCGAGGTCCTCGGGCGAGCTACGGGAACAACAAAACGGTGCGCGCGGGGGCGATCTAATTAGCTAGGGATGATCTACATGCGCGCGCGAACACAACGAGCACGAGCCCGAGACCATTTGGTCATCGGAGCCTCGCCGACGAGATGTTAATCGGTCGTCGGAGTTCGGCCGTCGAACAAAACGCATAGTGGGGCTCGGGTTCGACAAGGGAAAGGGTCAGGCGGCTTCGCGGAGAAGCCCTGAGCACACCCATGTGTTCAGCTGGCCCTAGGACGGCCAGTTGCCACGGCGGTGTTGGCTCGAGCGGCGGCCGGAGCACGGTGAACGCGGGGCGGCAGCTACGGGGGCGGAAAAGCTCCGGGGAGAGGGGGAAGACGCGCGGTGGCTCACCTTGCAGGCACAAGGGGGCCCGGCAACAGTTTTGTAGCAGCAGAGCAGCGGGGTTCGTCGGAGCAGACGCGGCGGCCGGAGATGGGGAAGACGGCAATGGCAGCGATTGATGCCGTCCCGGCTCGAATCACTGGTTGTAGTCGACGTAGAGGAACTGGACGGAACTCCTGGATGCTCTGGTTCGTCGAGGGAGGGCCGGGGACCGCGAGGACGAGCGGTGCACGGCGGCGAGCGCTCGGGCTCCTCTCCAGATCGATGGGAAGGACGGAGGAGGAGGGGAAAGTGAGCGAGGAGGAGCCAGGGGGAGTAAACGAGGGAGGTCCTTATCTCCTCAGCTGTTGGTGGCAGTCGTCGTGTCGCCGTCTCGTCGGTGCTCGCCGGCGCAGCCAAGCACGCGGTGACACGCACAGGAGAGAGGGCGGGAGGAGGGCGAGAAGGCCTGGTGGGCTGGGCCGGTGCACTGTGCACTTAGGCCCAGTCCTCAGCAGTAGTTAGGCCTTTCTATATTTTTTTTATTTTTCTGTTTTCTTTTTTTACAGAAGAATTTTGCAGATAAATGAGCTGCCAAATATATTTATTAAAATGTGAAACTTGTCTAGAAAATACAATGGAATATTATGCTCTGCCACAAAAAGTTTGAGCAAGATTGGAATTCATTTGAATTTTTCAAAAATGGAAAAGGCATTTTAAAATGCTGTTTTGCACTGTAATAATTGCTACTGTCCATCTTAGCATTGTGCTGATGTTGTTTTCCTTAATAATAAATTGTTTTGGAATATTTGCTAAATGATGAACATTTTTCCAGCAATTTTTGTGCAACTTGAAATTTCACTTTGAATTTAAATAGAATTCAGAGAAGGATTTGAAATGAGATATTTATCCAACATGATTAAGCTTTGTAAATCAAGATAACTTGACACTGATCATAAGGGATTATTGTAGTGTGATGCTGGGGATGTTACAGAAGCGCCATCGCTCCTCCCTTGAATCATGCCCAATGTCGGAGCCAGAGCATCAGTAGCGTTCTGGGAACTTCTTATCATGGCTTACCCTGATGCTTCCAGACACTTAAAATGGCCATGAGAAAAAGAAAGACCGAGTTTTGTGGAAGCTACGGGAGTCTCGAATGGGCTGTCTTGGTTGTCATGTCCAAATCTAAGCATCACGCGAGCCCTCTTGTTTGTCTAAAAAAAAAACGCGAGCCCTCTTGTGTTCGCTAAACTCTCCTGGGTGTCCATTTACCCGAGTCATGTCCTTCTCCTTTTATGAATAAGTGTGAATATTTTGTTATCATACAAAACGACATTCCTCTTTTTTATTGATTGAACTAATTGTTATATAAAATTAATAACTCATAATTAAGTTTTCATAAATAAAAAAAACGTACTGTACTAGTTTTAATGGGCCGCACTGATGGGGCACCTTTATAGCTCGGCAACACGTTGAACCAGTGCGCGTGGGCTGTTGGGTCTTCGGTCCAAAACACGGCGTGATGCGGGATGGGGCGAGCGGCTCCCTCCATATATATATAGCAGCGCCCCTCCGACAAACCCTAACCAGGCTAACCCGATTGGCAGCGGCGGAGGGCGGCGGCGACGACGGGGAGCAGCGGTCGAGGTTTGTGCGCCCTCTCGCTTCTTCTCCGACCACCCCTTCCCAGGTGTTTGTACGGTCTCCTACAACATGGTTATGTATGATGTCTTTCATGTTCTGTTTGCTGTGTCAAATTCTGCCTAGAATTTGTTGCAGAGAACTTGTGGCTATCTCGGATGTAAACTCATTGCAGAGCTAATTCCTTCAGATGTAAGGTCGTGTTTCTGAAGTTTGGAGCATTTTATACTCTTATGCATGTTTGGCATTAAAAGGAGCTTGGCATTCACTGTTTTCAATTTTCAGTGATGGCCTTCAAAATTAGCACAGAAAAGGAACACTATATTCTTGTTACTTGCCAGTTACTGTAATTTTGTCAAAAGATGTAACATATAGTCGATGTTCAGTTCTGTTGTTGTTTGTCAAATGATGCATCTCGGAGAGGTTCATCTTGGTTCCAATCCAAGGGCACAGCAGGTACAATTCTCAGTTTCTTCTGTGCATGTTATTTTCTATTGCTGTTTGTTCAATTGCTTTCAATTTTTAATTGAGTGAACAAAATCGGTTAGCAAAAATGCCCTACATGTTGTGAAAAGTATCATATATCTTCTCCATACAAATTATTGGCATATACTGCTATTTGCCCGAAAACATTTACCCCACAAATCAGTGTCTCTATCTTCTCCATACAAAAGGATTGCGTTCTCGGACATGCCTCTAGGATCCTAGTAACGCTTGCTGCTCTTCCATCTTCGGCAGCTTAGTTCCTGGGCCATGATGTTGCGCCCATGTGCCGTATGCTGTAACGGATCCTTTTACTTCATTGTTATGACATCTGTTTTGATATGTATGGCTGCGCTGCCATTTTTGCATTATTAATAAAGTCGGGATTTAGCCTTTTCCATACTAGAGAAATGAAAGAAAGTTGTACTATTATGGTCTGTTTGCCCATAACAGATTTTCTCCGAATTAGCTCTTCTTCTGTCTTCCTGACATGTTGGCTTCTTTCCTTCGTCTAGAAGTTGTATACGTAGATCCAACATTGTACTACGTCTGAAAGCCTAGTTGGTACTAACCAAAATAATTGAACATATAAAGCCTCCTATGCTACCCGCCCATCTGAGGCCATTGAGCTCTGTTTTGAATCTGGTCCGATCGTTCTACCCTGCGTTGTACCTGCTTGCTGGTTTTTACCCTGCTGTCAAACATCTGAGCGTTCATTTTTCTGTACGTTCGCCACTCGGGTTAGAGCATATGACAGCTGGGCCACCCTTGTGCGCGGGGCCACCGTTTCAGCGGCTGCAGCGGGTGTCACGTGTGTGCGTGCCGATCATCCAAAAGGGGGGCCGCACTGGCGAACGTGGGTGGCAGGGCGTACAGCGTGGGGTGGGAGCGCGTGATTGGGGTGGACTGGAGCGATCAGGATTTGCCCGAAAACATTTACCCCACAAATCAGTGTCTCTATCTTCTCCATACAAAAGGATTGCGTTCTCGGACATGCCTCTAGGATCCTAGTAACGCTTGCTGCTCTTCCATCTTCGGCAACTTAGTTCCTGGGCCATGATGTTGCGCCCATGTGCCGTATGCTGTAACGGATCCTTTTACTTCATTGTTACGACATCTGTTTTGATATGTATGGCTGCGCTGCCATTTTTGCATCTACACTACTATTAAAAAAGCAAACTTAAATTCCCCTAAAACCACACAACAAAATGTACACGGAAGAACCAGAGACACTAGATCAGTCAAAGTAAATCGCATCTAACAGTCTATATTACATCTAGAGTTTGTGGCACAAACTAACGCTCCAGATTAATTGTTCTGCCAGGCAGACGCCCACGTCCTGCCCCTCTCACGATCCACCTCGTCAGGCAAAGAGGCCGCCGCACATCACGCCCCTAAACGCATGTGAGCCCCCCAACAAATCATCCCCTGCCGCGATTGCGGCCCTGCCTCCCTCCCCACTACCGTGCTTCCCTTCTCCCCACGGACGCCATCCCCGCCTTCGCCGCCGCCTCGCGCGACGGACGCCATATCTCCCCTATTTCCCTCTCTTCTCCACGGCCACGCCGCGTCGCCGGCCGAGCCCCGTAGCCCGCCCCACACCCTAAGCTGCAGCAGAGATGCCCGAGCGAGGCGGAGGGGATCGAGGCGTGCGGTTCGCGGTGACTGGCGGGCAGGGCTTCCTTGGCGCCGCCCAATGTCTGGAGCTGATCCACCGCGGCGCCCTGGAGGTTTGCTCCCTCGACCTGCAGGATTCCTCCTCCTGGTCCCAGCAGCTCCTCGACGCCGGCATCCGCTTCTTCCAAGTTTCGTATTGGTTCGTCTTGGTTCGAGCCATATAAGCCCGTGGATCGACCCGGCGGTGCTGGATCTGAAGCACCGGATAGGGAGATGCCCCTTCGTGTATGCCTGGATACCAAAGGCAGAGTATTATGACCTCTACCACGAGTTCGACGTGAAGATGCTGCACCCGGTCAGGGACGACCAGCTGCAGGTGTTCTCGGCGAGGCTCAACGAGGTCTTCCGCAAATGCCAGTGCCTGGGCAATATCTGCTTCCTACATGGCATCTCGACGCATAATGGGAGGGTATATATTTTCTGGTGGAGACTTGCTGTTGGGTTGCCTGTGAATGAATCAATGAAGATGGAGTTTTGTTTTGTGTATTTCAGCTTTGTGTAGCGATGAGGTTTTCCGAAGGATCCATTGGGGATAGGATGGTTCGGCTTAACGGTGGAAGGCTCCCTTTGTCAGATGTTTTAAGGTATGGTGGAAGGCTCCACATTTTTGTACATATTTGATGTTCTGAATACTGAATGTTGGTCGTATTATCATAAGAATGCATTTTTCTTATGAGGCAAATATACCCATTTTTAGATGAAGAGTCACCTAAGCATGCAGTTTGGAACTTTGTACCAGTTATGTGTTGAACGTGTTGTTTGATTAACTGGCATGTATCCTTTCTCACCTTAGTGCAGACACATTATCCTGTTGACTTTTGAGAATGCTTATGATGCTCTATTTAGAAGATGTTTTCTTGAGTAGTACTACATATTTTTATGGTTTCCTGTAACTTGCAGATATGGCGCCGATTTGCCGCTTGGTGTACTAGAACTACACTCCACGGGAATATTTGTTCAGAATCTCCAGTCTTGTAATTTTCTCCTTGATTACAATGACCAGGAAGCATGGTTTCGTTTTATCCCATATATCAGTACATAAGTATGTTTAGCTTATATATAGTTGGTGATTTGTCCATGGAAATTGGTGTTTTTTATCTACTGCATCTGTTTTGATCTTTTTAAAGCACATCCCTTAAATTGGTGAATTTTTCTGGTAATGTAGAACCAATTTTAGCAAATGATTTTCTTTGTTACGAGTTAGCGGCAGTCTGCGATATATCCAGAAAGATGCTATGCATGTTTCTCTATGTCTTATATCCTAACCTTCATTCTTTGATGACCAGTACAGCTGAACTTGTTAAGAACCTTTACAATGATCACATTTGTGATTTAACTTCCCTTTTTTTTTTAGCCTTTAGACAAGCTGAAACTGAGCATCAAAGTTTGGAATATTTTTACTGACAGCAACCAAGAGATGCCCAGGTCCCAGGACCTGATCAGGTGCAGGTTGCGTTGGCAAAAAGGACACCATCTTTGGCCTTTTCATCCTCTTGTTTTTTATATTTCCATGGAGAAGTCGAGTGTTAGAGTTAACAGAAGTCAAGAACAAGCTCACCATCCATGATTTTTGAGGGTAAATATTTTGTAAGTAGTGACATCCTGGTTCTGCATTCAATCTACAATCATCAGTTCATTAAGTTCAGTTATGCGAGATTTGAATCAAGCCTTACATGATTTGCTCTTTTACTGATGGACTGAGGAGGTCAGAGATGTATAACAGCCGTATTGATCCAAATGACAAGTACGGCAGTGCTAACCTGCTTACCTAGAATTTTACCACATCCTAAGACTTGCAAATCTGTACAATAGGAATGGCTATCTGTTTACCGTGACATGTAGTGGCATCTCTCACCATGTGTGCACATAGTGTTTAGGCATGATTATTGCATACTGTCGACAAGGGCGCGACGTTTTTCCTTAACTGATTTTTTTTTTTTTTTTGCTTACTGGTTGAGCTCGGTTTCAACTCTTACCTGAGTAGTTGATCGGCAAGCCTGATGCAGGTGTATGGAAATTATGCAGTTCCATTAGCTCTGGAGTTTGTCCAGTATACTACCAAGGCCTACATATTTTGCTGATGCAAGTTGGAGGTGAACATGAACTCTGGCAATCCAAAATAGCAGATACAAAATAACTGCAGCTCAGGCCATGTAGTTCTACAACAACCAAGGAAGAAGTCCCTTTTTTAAGCCAACCTCGGCCAAGGAATTTAAGCTTATATGGGTGCTCTCTGTTTTTCAGAGGTGCGTGTACTGAGAGCGCCCACGATTCAGGCCAAAAAATCTAGACAAAGTGATAGCCCGTTGAAGGATGCTGATTGTGGCATACAACTTCAACAACGTGCTTGCTACTCATGAGTGGCAAAGTATAACATGCCACCTTTTTTTAAAGAAGCCCCTTCAAATTATGTATGCAGTATGCTGGGAAGAACTCATGACAAAGCCTTGTTTGTATGCTTGTCTTAATGTATTTTCATACTGGCTCGAGTAATGTACTCTTGGCCCCTGCATGACACCGCCTTTGCAGTGTATTCTTGGTCGTGTGTTGCTCAATTAGGTTATTCTATTTTCTTTTTCTTTTTTATTCACTGTTGTTGGCATGAATTTGCCCGTGCATTTGGTCCTATCACTGACAACAATTTAAACCTGTTAATCCAGGAAGGATATGCACATCATCAGTGCACCTTTATTTATTTTGAGTATAAATGAGTAGTTAATTTGCTAATTAAATTTGTTTTCTTGCGGGTATATTCATCTCATTAGAAACGTCTTTTGTGTGGCTTGGTCTTCCTAAATATTGTGTGGGTTTTTTCCTTTCCTGGTTTAGCTTTGCGAAACAATGATTATTTGAGCGCGTGATCTACTCATGCCTATTTACCTTATTGTATAGTTTGCCATTCTAGAACACTAGATCTTTCTCCACAGCTGAGATGTTGATATGACAAGTTTAATTCGTGTTTAATCTTCGCAGAACTAATTTTGCTTCCCATGTATGTCATACAAAAATGTTAAATTCCCTTCATTTTTGTTCACAGATGTCGCACCACAGGTGATGAGAGACTCAGGATGGGGGCAAAATGGTCTTGACCACCGCGGACTCTTCTATCGTCTCAACATCACTCCCACGGGCAGCGTTGTAGTTGAGTCCAGCAATTCAGTTCTGAAGATAACATGTAGGCTGAACCGAAGAGGAACGGATTACAACTTCTTTTTTTTATATTTTTTATTCAAAGTTGCATCTCTGTCATGTTCACGTGGACAATGACTATGCCTATTATAAGTCCTTCCAAGTTCACACGAGAAATTAGACATCCTGCATTCTTGACTATACGACTGTGATTTTTTGGATTAGGATTTCCTTGTCCTCTTGAACTTCACATGACATCATCAAAAGATAAGTGATGGGGTTTGTATTAAGCTTGACCATGAGAGATGTGGGGATCATCAGGCACTACATATATTTCTACCCACCCCCCCCCCCCCCCCCCCCACACACACACACACACACACACACACATCAAATTTTTAGAATTCAATACTCACATGAATTTCATAGGCTGCTTTGATCAAGATGACACAAGTACACGCTTAGTATTCCCTCCATTCACAAATATAAGATGTTCTACCTTTTATATGAATCGGATGTAGATAGACACGTTTTAGTGTGCTTGTTCACTCATTTGAGTCCGTATGTAGTTCATATTGAAATATCCAAATTATAGTATTTGTGAACAGAGGGAATAGTATACAATGAGCTTCATTTCACCCAGGAGAGCTTCCGTTACATGAAAAATAATTATTTTTCATAAGAATTTGGATATTCAATACCCACATGAATTGTATATGTTGTTTTGCTCAAGACGTGCGTTTCACGTGCACGCTTACTAGTTATTAATAAAATCGGGATTTAGCCTTTTCCATACAAGAGAAATGAAAGAAAGTTGTATTATGGTCTGTTTGCCCATAACAGATTTTCTCCGAATTAGCTCTTCTGAGTTTACCACTTTCTGTCTTCCTGACATGTTGGTTTCTTTCCTTCGTCTACAAGTTGTATACGTAGATCCAACATTGTACTACGTCTGAAAGCCTAGTTGGTCAATACTGAAATACGTACATGTTACTGTCTTATTTTCAGTGGACGGAATGCTAAGACTGAAATTGGTAGGTTATCCAAAGAAAGTGCAAAACAAGAGCACCAGTGGTCTAGTGGTAGAATAGTACCGTGCCACGGTACAGACCCGGGTTCGATTCCCGGCTGGTGCATTTCAATTTTTTTTATTTCCCTTCGGCCTTGTCATTTTTTTTCCGGGGAAACCCACAGTGGGCACATGGGGATACCCTTAATCACCGTTTTCACAACTAGAATATGAGGAGGAACGATGGTGGCGTGTGTGATATGGAGCTAGGAATGAATACTTATATTTGGTCTCCATAGGCATCTTTGTTCCAACCCAGGGGCACAACAGGTACAATTCTCATTTCCTCCTATGCATGCATGCTATTTTCTATTTTTATTTGTTCAATTGCTTTTCATTTTTATGGAGTAAACAATATCCGGTTAGTAATATGTACCTATATGTTGCGAAAATTTTCATACAAATTATTGGTATATACAATATTGCACTTTTGTTTTGTATATAGTCCATTTAACTAACCAAAATAATAAGAAGAAAAGGCGATAACCTACCAACGAAAGCAAAAAACTACCAGCAAAGGCATAAATGGATGATTTCCTTCGGCAGGGGAAGCCTCTGAATGCTGCAGAGATCAGGATCCGAGCCTCCCTTGCTGCTCTTTGATATTCGACCGTTCCATTCCATCGTTTGGACTTCTCTGTTTCAATGTGTACGGCTAATCTGCCGTTTGGCTTTACTTATATAAAGCCAGGATTCAGCCTATCCTATAGAAGAGAAGTGATTGATAAAAAAAGTTATTATAATTCAAAGAAATTGTCCGTTCCTTTTGTGCATGTTATTTTCTATATTCCTGTATGTTCAATCGACTTCAGTTTTGAATGGACTAAACAAGATCGGTTAGCAAATATGTCCTAAATATTGCAGAAAGTATCATATATCTTTTTCATACAAATTATTGGCATACACAAGATTGCACTTTTATTTTGTAATAGTTGCCTTCACTTCTATTTAACTAACCCAAAGAAGGAAAACGTGATAAACTACCAATAAAAGCGAAAGAAACTTATTGCACTGCCAAGCATCCCACCCACAGAGATGTTTTTAAGATCATCCTCAAAAACAGATACTGCAGGGATAGTATCACGTCCTTGTTTCGGTGATCCGTCGGTTGAAAGGCATCTTCAACCGCTACCTGTTGAATTCACGGCCTCCATCCACGGACATTACAAGGGCAGGCTTCATTTGCTACTCGCTCGAAAAAATTGACCACCCACATCAGTGCATCTTTCATGTTCTGTCTGCAGGATGGACCAAGAATTCAACCAGCAAGCTACCATGTGTAAGAATACAGAAGGATCTGCAACTTTAGCTACCATGTTATGTTTTGACTGCATGCATTGTTCTCCGACATGCCTCTAGGATCTGAGCCTGATCATCGACAGTTCCATCATTTGGACCTCTGTGTTTTAATGTCATTTGGCTAAAAAAAAATGTATTGCTGTCTGTTTGCCCGTCACAGATTTTCTTGCTCACCTCAAGATCGAGTTGTATTTAATTTGGCTTAGGATCTTAATTTTTATTGCTTTGCAGCGGAATGTGTTGAAGGATGTACAAATGGACATAGATGGATGTTATCATCATGCAACCTGCCAATAGACTCGGATACTCCTTTTGCAGAAATTGTAGGATGGATGTTTCTGTTGATGAATTCCACTGGATGATTCATACTCGTGTACACCCAGCCATAGTAGTTCATGTGTATACTGGTCGTCTTTTGGGTTCAGTATGTGGTGGAGAGTTGTGCTAGAATTTGTTGTAGCTAACCTGGGGTCATCTGCGCTTGTTAGTTCTGCAAGTGTGCATAGTTCAGGAGGTCAGAAAGCTCGGCCATGTATGGGATTTGTATGATACAAGGAAGCTGCTACGGCGGGCAAAAGCCGGCCTGAACCATTTTCATTTTCATAAACCAGAACAAGATACAACACAACTATACGCACACAAAAAAAAGATACAACACAACGGCTACATGATGTAGCACACCACACCCACCAGAAGGAACAAGGAAACAAGAGAGAACCGAAACGAGCTATGCCTAGCAGTACAAGCCTTGAACCCAGCACCCAACAGAACTGGAACAGACCGAGAAGAGAAGGGAGGAGTCTTGTTGGATCAGTCGAACGGATACCCTAGGTCGAGATGATGGAGAGGAAAAAGTCCCCGGCCTGCCCAGCGATCACTCTTCACCTTGAAGACCTAGGAGAGTCGCAGCACCGTCGAAGGGCATCCCATCGTCGAGGTGACATCGCGACAACGAAAACCGCTGACGCCACCGAAGGGCAATGTTCCACCGAGACGAGCACTGCACCTCCTCTTGGTGTCACATCGAGCACCCTCACAAAATGAGCAAACCTGGGCACCATGCAAAGCAACGAGAACCTGCAAACATCTTCGAAGGACGTCGAACACCGAGACCTTGCCGCCGCCACGAACATCCCTGAGAGGAGGCCAACCAGAGCTAGAGAAGGAACCAAAAACTTAGCATGTCCTGAATCAGCAAAGCACTTCCACCACCACCACCTACTGAACACATGCCCCCGCCGGCCAACCACGAACCCAACCTCCCCCTTCAGCCAGCCGCGACGTGACAGCCATCCATAGGAACTCCACAAATGACATCTCCAAGGAGAAAGTGATGGAAGCCATCGTTCAATTGAGCTGTAAGATCATGTTTCTGAAGTCTGGTCCATTTTAACCTCCTCTGCATGTTTGGCATGAAAAGGAGCTTGACATCCACCCTTTTAAATTCCTTGTTACAATTTCTTTTGTCAAAAGTTATATCTAGAAGAGGGTATGCTTTTCAGTTGAACAATTTGATATACCGTATAGGTGTACAGAGATGTTAATTTCCATGAACATCTTCGTTCCAATCCAGGGCACAACAGGTACAACTCTCAGTTCCTTCTGTGTATTGCTGTTTGTTCAATTGCTTTCAGTTTTGAATGGAGTAACCAAGATAGGTTAGCAAATATGCCCAACATATCGTGAAAAGTATCATATATCTTCTTCATGCAAATTATTGGCATATACCACAGGATTGCACTTGCATATAGTTGCCTTGCATTTCCATTTATATTTATAACTAACCAAAAGAAGGAAAAGGCAATAAACTAACAACAAAATGGAGCACCTTCAATAAACTAACTCAAAGAAGGAACTATCATATATCCTCTTTGGTTTCCTCTTTTGTCTCCAGGATCGACCTACAACTTCTGCTGCCATGTCTATGTTTTGACTCCATTTCTACAATGATTGATTTAGGGAATGCTGCTAGAGGCTGGGATGCGTTCTCCGGCATATGCCTCACTTGCTGCTCTTGGATCTTCGATCATTTTTTACTTTATCGTTTGGAACTCTGTTTCAGTGTGTATGCCTACTCTGCCATTCGGCTTTATTTATGAAGTACGACTTGAGCCTTTTGTCCAGAAGAGAAGCCAAAGAAAATTGTACTGTGTTATGTTGATATAATTTTGATTTACATACTAATGTCACTTGTCGATACAATGTTTTTTTATAGGGTGTCGATACAGTGTTGATATTCATTTCCCTTTGGGACATGTCACCTGCGTTGATATAATTTTGATTTACATACTAATGTCACTTGTCGATACAATTTTTTTTTGAAAGGGTGTTGATACAGTGTTCACATAACTTCATAGTACTATCTTTGTTATGGAAACAAATATTAAAGGGAAGAGAGTTGAAGATTAATCATCTAGGCTTTGGCGGATGTTTTGCACTTGATTGTGTTTTTTTTGGAACAACTCTGAGAGTCTGAGCCGACATATTATTTTGAGATTGATGAAGTCACCACAGGCGTCTCGTAGTCGACATGAACGTCTCCTCCCACAGAACTCGCATCTCACGGAAATCCTGATAAATTCAAGAAAATGTGAGCACCAGGACTTGAACCCTGATGGGCTGAGGATATCACTGTCACTGTTGGCTCTCTCACCTTTATCACGGATGGGACGGGCCAGGTCGATGCCAACCCATCGGCCTCCCATGATCGCACCATCCTTTTTGGGTCGCTGGCGTTCGTCATCGGCCGCTACGGCGACCTTTGCTTATACATCCCACCGCCTCGACAGTTATCAAGCGTGGCCTCCTTGGAGTCTGCATAGTCTACACTGCCAACCTCCGACTCGGGGGACAATGATCCCACAGCAGCCAACCTAGCGGCTGAGGCCCGCATCCTAGCCACGAGATTGGACTTTGAAGGAACCCACCAGCCCGCCCCAGTATCATCTGGTCATCATATGGTGTGCAAAGATATCTTCAACGACCACATCCCCGAGGAATGCATCTAGGATGGTTGACTGCAGCCTCAATTCACGGATTGTCTCGGATAAATTCTCGCGCCTGGGAAGTATAACCTAGTAGCGAGAATCGTCACGCTTCATCGACAAACTATATTGCTTCTGCTACTCTCGTTGTTAGTGAGATTATGGTTACCTGCCATCTTCATAGTGTTCCTTCGTGAGATCATGTAGCATAAATTTTTGTTGCATAACATGTCCCCCTATATTTTTGTTCTGCAGATGAAATAGAGGGTTGTATGCTTAACCAAATGAATCATGAGCTTACCAAGAAATCCATACATCTAGAACAATATTTGTAAGCATTATGATTATTTTGCACATGGAACAATTTATTAGAAAAATATGCCTTCTCCCTTTACAAAAGTTGGTTAAAGAAAGTACACATAATAAAATCACACCTACATATTTGGTTTGTCCCACAAATTTAACTAAGAAAGGCAACGGGTGGAGGAAGCTAAAACTGCAATCTTACCAAAATTACTATGCAACTTAATAGACTGGAAGTACAAGATCAATAGATTGCCCTCCACTGTGAGCAACTATGAGGAGAAGGAGGAGGTTGAGGACAATATAAAACCAAGCTAAGCAAAAGGTGAGCAGAAAGCAACTTTACCTCATACTTCAAGTGACATCAATGAGTGTATGGAAGGTAACATAAAAAAAATAGGATTCCTCAGTGTAAGAACTCGCCTTTAATTTTTTGGTGCACGTCATATATCTAGAATGAAAAACTGTGAGCTACATGATACATCTTTTTGGAAATATGACCTAGAGGCAATAATTATTCCGCAAAAAAAGAGGCAATAATAATTGTGTCATTATTTATTTCCAAGTTTATAATTAATATTTATGTTCTATTCTATAACTGTTATGGTTCTCAAACCTGCTCATGCGCACGTGTAGAATTATAAACGGCAAAATAAGATTTATAGTCTTGCCTCTAGGACTAGCTCAAGTGTTGCATGATGGTATTGTTTCCCTGATCATGGGCATAGTTAAGTGTAACGATGATGCCGACAATATTGAGGGCACGATTTTGGAAGAACACTCGTGTTGAATTGACCCAAGTTGTATGTTATACTAAGAGATGGTTTCATCACAAGTCTATAGTCCATAACACGAGAAAGTTAATGCATGCACACTTCCTTAGACCATGAGAGTATCGATTCACTCCATACTGGACGATGCACTTTGGGGTTGTTTTAATGTCAACCATAATAGAGTGATCATAATGACAACTTACATGTTCATCAGAAATGTATGATGAGAGACTGGATAGCTCAAGACTGGGATTGGCTGCTCCAACGATGGGGAGATATTCTTAGGACCCTCTTGGTGTGATGACATCCATCATTGTCCGGCCAGAGAAATGTGACTGGCATAGTGACAATCTGTTTGACTAGGATGCCAGAACACGAGAACGAGAAAGGAGAACAAGATTGGTGATGAATAACAATATGGCTAAGTTTTTTTGGTATTTATTTGGTATAGTAAATATAAATTTGATAGAAATTTACTAAGTATAACTTAAGAAAAATAACAATAGGTGATTTATATTGAGACAGAGCGAGTAGTACTCAGCCCTCACCATGACTGAAAATATTTATCTGTAGTTGACTAACAAATTTGTGCATGCCTTCTAATCAATTGTTTCCTGTTATAGCTACACAATCTTTTGATCTTTTTCATTTTTATGTTTTTCAGTCATGACTTATCTTGCATAAGTATTGAATTTTTAAGAAATGAAAACCTTTAATTAGAACAATTAGAAAAATATGCAAGGTGTGGAAGAGAACACATGGTTCTTTACTTAGTTTGTTCTTTTATTTTGGAGGCAACTATAGTTGCAACCAATCGATCATTTATTTGCATTCACACGCTTTTCAACTTGAGCATAACATGAGGAGATTGTGGATAACAGGTTTTTAATTACCACTTTTGCTCTTAGTACACCGTCATTCGTGGCCGCTACATACTGATTATAAGAATGAGAAAGTCTGGGGGGAGGGGGTAGAATGGAGACCTTGCCATTTTAGAAACAATACAGATACATGGGAGGACCATAATTCTTGGTCGGAAACCAGTCAGAAATACTTGGTGAATTCCTGGTGCGCTTGTGGCAGCAAGTGGCCGTCGTCCCATTCGTTCCGGTAGCTCCCCGGGCGATACACCATATTCTTCCTCGCCGCAATGTACATTGCTTTCCTCCACCCGCCTATGCCCTCTTGCCCGCATTGCTCCGCGAGCCAATCATCATACTCATACTAAATGCACAAAACAAAATAAGAATAGGAGTAATTGGCCATCGACCATGGCCTATTTATCTTTGAGTATAATATGTATTGAATGAATGAATGAATGCTTGTACATATACGTATGACATATACATACATACATACCGTAGTGCCTCCTCCAAGGTCATGAGTGTATCTTTTGGGGCATCCACGAGCTTCCAACTCCGAGTAAAATGCAGCCACATCCCGCATCATCTCCTCTTGCGATGGCAGCTCGATCCTTCCCGACAGAACTCCGGCAACCCAGTTGCTTTGGAGTTGGAACACAGAGAAAAGGATACCCTGGAGAAAGATCTCGATATGCATCAATGGAATTATCTTTTGCATATATGTAAAAGTGTTGTTATATAGCGGTGTCATCTGCTGACTTTGAAGGGCAATCCGATGAATGAGATGTGAGGAGCCAAGTGCGGCGGGAAGACATGCTTGTATAGCGGGCCCACGCGATTGTCGTCAACAGAGACAACAGAGTCGATGTCACTGAGGAATGGATAGTTGTACTTGTATCTACCACAGTAAACCAACATAGTTAAGATTTAAGACGACCAGAGGAGGTGACTTAATTCACATGAGATGTTTCAACGAGCAACTTAACTATAATTTGAAAATATGTGTATAGGCCTGTATGTAGGTACATACCCTGTGCAGTGGATGATGACATCCGCCTTCACCCGAGTGCCGTCCTGGAACACCACACCGCCATCTTCCTCGGCACGCTCAATCTGCAGACAGTTCATGCATTTCAATTTTCAAGCATCAATCGATCATGGTAATTTGTTTCTTTGCAATTATGTACTCTATATATTATGGGGAGTGAAGTGCATTGTAGGACCTCGAACTATTTTAGAGGTGTCACGTAGGTCCTCGAACTATGAAAATAATCATCCAGGTCCTCAAAGTGCAGTAAGTGTGTCATCCAAGTCCAAAATCTGCCTGACCATATCTGACTGGCCATCTGGCGTCATTAACCGTGAACAGTAAAACTCCACCCAGGGCCACTACCGTTTCTGCACCCGATGAACATGCGTCGATGAACAGTAAAACGCCACCTAGGGACAATACAGTAAAAAATCAAAAAAAAATCGCGGATATGGGAATAATATTCGCGATTTTTTTTTTAAAATATCCGCAAACAGTATTTGAAAATATTCGCGGATATGGAAATAATGTTCGCGGATTTTTCAAACAATATTTGCGAACATTTTTCTAAATTCGGGAACATTTTTTTAAAATCTCGAATATTTTTTCCATACCCGCGAACAATATTTGTGGTTCGCGAACAATATTCAAATTTATCGTTCGCGAATATTTTTTCACGCATATTTTTTTAAAGTCTTGAACCTGTTTTAAAGTGACGAATATTTTTTCCATAATCGCGAACAATATTTGTGGTTCGCGAACAATATTCAAATTTCTCGTTCACGAACATTTTTTTAAAGTCACGAATATTTTTTCGCGAACATTTTTTTAAAGTCGCGAATATTTTTTCCATACCCGCGAACAATATTCAAATTTATCGTTCGCGAACATTTTTTTAAAGTCGCGAACATTTTTGTAAAGTCGTGAATATTTTTTCCATACCCTCGAAGGCTCGAACAATATTTGTGGTCCGCGAATATTTTCAAATATTGTTTGCGAACATTTAAAAAAAATATTCGTGACTTTAAAAAAATGTTCGCGAACATTATTTCAATATCCGTGGATTTCTTATTTTTTATATATATTACTGTTCATCGAGTACAGAAACGATGCTGCCCCTTGGCGTCATTTTACTGTTCACAGTTAACGACGCCAGCTGGCCAGTCAGATGGGGTCAGGCAGATTTTGGACCTGGATGACACACTTACTACACTTCGAGGACCTGGATGACGATTTTCATAGTTCGAGGACCTACGTGACACCCCTGAAATAGTTCAAGGACCTACAGTGCACTTCACTCTATTATGGGTGTGGACGTGTGGCTAGGCCTCAGCTGAGTGAGATATAACAGTGGCATCATCCTATGACATTCATTGTTTCTTTTTTATATTTTATTCTTCTTTCACTTTTACTTCCTCCGTCCCAAAATAAGTGACTCAACTTTGTACTAGCTTTAGTACAAAGTTAGTATAAAGTCGAGTCACTTATTTTGGGACGGAGGGAGTATTATACTATTTCGGAGAGTGATTTTTCTACACCCACCCTTCGTGCACCCACGCAAAAAAACATACCAATTTTTTTTTAACTGAAACTTTGTTGGAATGATCATCAACAAATGTTAGAGAGTCTTGCAAATTTTGGTGGTCAAATGATATCCGAGGAGCTCTATAAAAAAAGACAAAAATACTCAAAATGTATGTGCACTGTTTGACCAAAATTTGTATTTTTGTTTTTTTTGTACAGTTCTCCTCGGATGTCATTTGACCACCAAACTTGGCAAGCCTCTCTAACATTTGTTGATGATCATTTTCACAAAGTTTCACATTTTTTTAAATGTTTTTTTTTTGCGTGGGTGTGGAGTTCAGCCACTACTTTCCCTTAGTATTTGGTTCCTTTCCTGTTTTTCTCAAAATGAAAACTACAAAAAAATCAAACAGAAGAATAAGACAAAATAAAAAACAAAAGGGGGAATCTGCATGAATATCTGTGTAAAATAATAATATAGTGGAAACATATGTTCAGTGAGATTTAGTTAATTCTCATCTGAGTGAGAATTCACATTAGCTAAATGACAGTCGACTGAATTTAAAATTGGGGTCTGTTGATTTTTGAGAATTCGCCGAAGGGAAGGAAGGAGAAGGAAGGGGCTCGCCGGAGGTCTACCCCATCATCTATCTGAGGGTTTATGGTGGGGGCGGTGGTGGGGCTTCATCGGAGAAAAAACCCAACGCCGGGGGCCTAGAGGGATGGACGGGGGCGGCGGAAGACCGGTGGTGGGGGCGGTTCAGGCGGGGCGGCGAGGTGGTTGCAGGAGTGCCGCTGGCCATGGGTGGCGGGGTCCGGCGGTTCGGCTGGCGGCCCGTGCGGCGGTTTACTGAGGAAGAAGAAGGATTAGGCGTCGTAGGATCTTCATCCAACGGCCTGAAACAGTTGACTGACCCAAATATTAAAGTCTGGCGACTTGCATGTAACCATTCCAGTGCGAATTAGCAAAATCGATATATTATTGGCTGCAAAGATCAATATGTGTGCAAAGGCCAGAGTGCTTTACCACTGGATGAAACCACAGGTTGTCACAGCGGGCAGTCTCACACGTGGAATCAGCTGAAGGTAGCGAGCGATGGGCAACATGGACCTCTCTGGCGACGCCAGCAATTTCCCTCGAAATGTCAAATCCGCTGCTCCGGTATCCTACTACCACCACAACCTAATTAAGTCACCAATATTAGTAGCCGATGTGAATTGAAGGTGGGTCGATGATGTTGACAATGGCGCACCTGCCCGTGAAATGGGTCTGGGACACGGTAGCTGTGGCTGTGCATCTGCTTCCCAGGCCAGCCATCTATGCCTGCAACAAGTGATCGTTGAGCTCAGCTCACTCTATCCATGACCATGCCAAATAACTACACACCCTTTTCTTCTAGAGTATAAGACGTTTTGGCAGTTTAATTGGATGGTTAAATACCGGCGATGTCGGCGAGGCGGGGCTCGGTGAAGTGGCCGTTGCAGACAACCACGGCGTCGAACACCTCCTCCTCTACCTCGTTGCCGACGCCGGCGAGCTTTCTCGAGCAGTACGAGACACTCCATCCCGCCGCGCCCGCGTCATGGACCCTGCGGCGGACGCTGACCACCTCCGTCTGGAGCCGGACCAGCCCATGGAGATCGAACCGCCGCGCGAACGCTTCGAGGTACCGGAGCACCTCCCTGTGCCCCGGGAACCTGCGCAGGTCGCCCTCGGTGCCAGCAACGAAGGGGAAGTCGAGAAAGCCCATGCATTCGCGGGAGCTGTTGACGCGGAGGGAGGCGTAGACGCTGGAGTGGGGGTCAGCGCCAGCGTCGTAGCGCCAGGTGCCGCCGATGGCCGCGGCGCGCTCTAAGACGACGGGAACGTGGCCTTCGCGCCGCCACCAGGCCGGCCGCTCCTGCGCCTATCACGGCGACACGGCGCGATGGCATCGGAGGAGGACGAGCTAGCATCGAGGAAAGTCTCCAAGCTAGTTTCTCATCGTTGCGTTGCGTGTGTTGTTTTCTTTGTGTGGAGCAGTTGCTCGAGCTGGCCATTTTTCTAGTCGTGAAAGTACTAGTCGCTGTCGGAACGCAGCCGCCTCACATGACTATAACCAAAGCGTCAAAAACTACTCAATCCCGCACTGCTCCCCTCTACCTGCGCCGTGCGCCACTCCGGCGTCGGCGGCCACCCTCCCCGCCAGCCACCGCACCCCCCCACGCTCTCCGCGCCCTGGCTGAACGAGTCTTCCACTCTGGGTCGGGTGGATCCAGCACGCGCTCCCCTCCCCCGCCCTCCCCTGCGCTAGTTGCTGGTCCCTGTGGTGGGCTCGGCGCTTGGTCCTCTGGCTCCCTCCGGCCCGTCGGTGCCCGCACCAGGCGACGCGCCATGGCGGACCAAGCGAGGTCGCCAGGACCGCAAGCGCCCCCCACCCCCACCCCGCACCACGGACGGACGGCCACGCCGGCACGGTTCATCGGCTGCTGCTACAACTGTGCCGAGGATGACCACATTTCCTGCGAGTGCACAAATCCCACTAAGTGTGTCCGTTGCAACGGCGTCGGGTACACCTTCTGGCACGGATGGCAGCAACGGCCTCATGTTCATCGGCAGCCTACCGGCTACGTCGGAACAGAGAAACAGCGTCATGTTCATCGGGAGGCAATTAACTGGGTCGGAATGTGTCATGTTCACCGAGAACCAATCGACTTGAACGGAACAGCCAAAGGGGGTCCTGTTCATCGACCCCTCACCGGCTCGGGGTCTGGTGTACCACAAAACGGAGAAAAAAATCCTTCTATTCAACCGTCTACGATTGAAACGGGGTCCTGTTCATCGGGAGGGGTCAGGCGTACCGCAAAACGGAGAAAACGGACTTCTTCCCAATTGCCTACGGTCGAAAGGGTCCTGTTCATCGGAAGGGGTGTGACGTACCGCAAAACGAGACTCCACAGGCTACTGTTCATCCACCATCGACTTCCAGCAGCCTCCACCAGCTATTGTTCATCAACATCGACTTCTTCTAGCCTCCACGGGCTCCTGTTTATCCACCCCCATCGGATGGGGTGTGGCGTACCGTGGCACGGCCTCCTCGGGGTCATGTTCATCCAGCAACAACCACCTACTACCACGGGGTCCTGTTCATGCAAGGGCGTACGAGTGGGCGGCAGCAACGGGAACCGTTCATGGCCAACCAACCGACTCGATCGATGCGTCTCAACTCATGTCTACGTGTATCGCGCACGAGGTAGCAACGGGCACTGTTCATCGAGTAGCAACCCAACCAGCTACATCTCGCAGGGGGGCTCGATGCAACGCATCGATCGATCGGCTTCATTTAGCAGCAGCAGCGAAGGAATCGCTCGGGTTCAGTTAGCAGCGAAGGAATCGATCGACTTCAATACGTAGTGGGATCAATTGCTCGTGTACAGTACATAGCTAGTGCGATCACTCGGGTTCAGTAAGCGAATGCCTCGCTCGGGTTTAGTTAGCGAATATCTTGCACACACGCGCTTATGAGAGAAATGTGCAAACCATACCGCATCGCTCAACCTCGACCACCCACCGTAACCGGTAACTCCCTAAAAAAATTCTCGTCCTCACTTCTACCACGATTTTTTATGTTATGGACGACCCAAAGAATGTCATGCAGGTGCGTCTCCGGCCCGCCCAGGACGAAAATCCCATTTTCTGACATAATTTTTTGTCATAGAAGTAGGAACCCACCACATCTATGATGATATATGTTTTTGTCCAAATTATCATCATGGAAGTATCATATGTATGACAAAAAGTTTTTTTGGGCCATAATGTCATAGATATGTCTTTTTTTTAATGCATGCACACCAGAATGGAGTTCATGAACAATTAAATTTGGAATCCGAAGGGTGCATTTTTTTAAGATAAAAGCTTTTAAAATAAATCATTCATCAAAGCACCAGTGGTCTAGTGGTAGAATAGTACCCTGCCACGGTACAGACCCGGGTTCGATTCCCGGCTGGTGCATTCTTTTTTTTGTGTGCAAAAAAATAGTACTTATCCTTCATATCCATTTCGCAATCATTCCATTTCCCGATAGGCCAGAGCCAAATCGCAAGCTGCCGTCGATAATGAGAGATCAGAGGAACTTAGGGAGATCACGGCGCGCTTGGTCCAGCAGCTGGTGGTCGTCGCGGTAGCTCTCCGGTCGGTCCCTCACCCTGCCTCTCGCCGCGACGTAGATCGCCTTCCTCCACTCCTCGATGCTCTCCAGCCCGCACCGCTCCACGTCCACCATCGTCTCCTCCGGTGACGGCAGCTCGATACTCCCCGACAGAACCCCGGCCACCTAGCAGCTCTGGAGCTCGAACACCAGGAAAGGGATCGCCTTGAATGGCAGTCCGGCGAAGGAGATGCGAGGAGCCAGCCGCGGTGGGAACACGTGCTTGTACAGCGGGCCCACACGGTTGTCGTCCACCGTGATAACAGAGGCGCCGTCGTCACCGAGGAATAGGAAGCTGTACTTGTACCTGTTAGACTACTTGTGTTGGTCTCCGGCGCTACCGACTTGAGCTGGTCAAGTGTGCCTTATCCCGCCGACGTTGCATGGCGCATGCAGCGCAACTGCCCATCGATCTAGGATCGATTGTTGTATTCAGTTAGAGAGTGCGTGTGTATCTGCTTCTCCTCTCACTGATGTACTCTATATATTATTACCCCTTGTGGATGAATACAAGCGTGATGCATCCCAACCTCATCTCAAATCTTAACATGGTATCAGTTTGATCCAACCCACGCTTCCGCCATGGCCACCGAGGTCGACGCCGCCGCCGCGGCCTCCTCTCCGGCTACCTCCTCTCCTCTCTCTCCTCCCGCTACATCTCCCCTGCCAAACCCCACCCTTCCTCCCGCAACCCCATCTCTGAGCGTCACTCCCGCGCCCCTCCCTCTCCAGACGGCGCCGCCACCCACCTTCTACCCGACGCCCGCGTATGTGCACGCCATGCGTGTCGAGGGCGCTCACATCAATCTCCCCGTCCGCCTCGCCATGAACGGCGCCAACTACACTGTCTGGCGGGGGATGATGCTGGACGTCATCGATCAGTATGACGTCGCCTCTTGGATCGCGCCGGACTTCGCCGACCACACCGGCGACGCGAGCTGGAACATCGTCAACAAGGCGGTGAAGCGGTGGTTCCTCGGCGCGATGGTGACGGAGCTCGCCGCCTTCATGCTAGACCGGGAGGCCACCGCCACCCAGACCTGGGCCTCCGTCAAGGCTCTCTTCGTCAACAACCGTCGGGCGCGGCGGTTCCAGCTCCAGACGGAGCTCTCCGAAACTCGTCAAGGGGACTCTTCCATCTCCACCTTCTGCGCTCGCCTCAAGTCCATCTCCGACGCGCTGCGCGACGCCGGCAAGATCCTGGATGATGACGAGTTGGTCATCCAACTTCTGCGCGGCGTCAACAAGGATCGTCATCAGACCACCGCCAAGATTATAGGGAAGTCCCCAACTCCCGTCCCTTTTGACGTCGCTGTCGGCATGCTTCTGCACGACGAGATCGGCAACAACTTCGCCGGCTCCACCCATCACAGCGCCCTCGCTGTCCAGCAGAGGGGTCCGTCGCCCGCGCCCTCTGTTGGGGCCTCCGGCGGCCAGGCTCGGCCGCCCGCTCCTAGCCTCGGCGGCGGCAAACCCTCCTCTCCCTCACCCAACCAGGGGCACAACAAACGCCGCCGCTACACCAACAACGGCGGGTATCAGGGGGCCGCGGCTACGCCGCCGTGGACAGGGCACGTCTACGCCTACCCAATGGCGCTCCCACCTCAACCTCGTCCGGCGCCCGGGATCCTCGGTCCGCGGCCGCCGCACGCCTACGCCGCCTTCGGCGGCCACCTCCAGCAGCCGTCCCCGATGGGCTACCCTCCACCGCAGCAGTACCTGCCGGCGCCTCCTCATCAGCAGCAGTTCCTGCCGGCGCCACCCCTTCCGCAGCAGTACCAGGCGCAGCCGTACTTCCACCCGCTGACGGCCGCCGCCTCCAACGCCGTCGACCACTCTGCCCAGATGAGCGCTCTGCACAACCTGTCGATCCAGTCGCCCAGCGATGGCTGGGTTGCGGACTCCGGCGCCTCCTCTCATCTAGCGGCTGATCCCGGTATGCTTTCCTCCGTCGCCACTTTATCAAATTATCCCCCTGTTTTTGTCAGAAACGGTAGTGCTATGCCTATTAGTCACGTTGGTTCCTCCTGTCTTCCTAACCCTAATCGACCCCTATACCTCAACAACGTGCTAGTTGCTCCTAATCTCATTAAAAATTTGCTTTCCGTTCGTCGCTTAACCACTGATAATAACTGCTCCGTTGAATTTGATCCTTATGGTCTCTCTGTGAAGGACTATCCAACCAAGGTGGAGCTTCTTTGATGCAACAGTAACGGCGAACTGTATGACATCTTCCCTCCGGTTGCACCCACCGCCCTTGCCGTCACCGTCTCCCGCCTCAACGACCTTTGGCACCGGCGTTTGGGCCACCCCGGCGATGCTACTTTTCGTTTAAATAAAACTTTAGAACATTGTAATAAACCTATTTCGGATGGACGCTTGTGTGATTCTTGTCAGACTGGAAAGCACGTCCGCCTCCCTTTCACTTCCTCCACTTGTCGAACTACTGCCCCGTTTGATCTTATACATTATGATGTTTGGACTGCTCCTTTGTCTAGCGCCTCTGGGAGCAAGTATTATCTCGTGCTTATTGATGATTTTTCATGCTACCACTGGACATTTCCTCTAACACTCAAGTCTGACGTTCCTGCCATTTTTCGTTTCTTTCATTCTTATGTTCGCACTCATTTTGGGCAGACCATACGGACTCTCCAATGCGACAACGGGCGTGAGTTTGATAGCGCACAAAATCACGACTTCTTTCTTCCCTTCGGTACGGTGATGCGTTTTTCTTGCCCATACACATCTTCCCAGAACGGTAAAGCTGAACGTGCTATTCGCTCGACCAATGACATGATACGCACCCTTCTGCTCCAAGCCTCCATGCCCATTACCGGCATAATTTGATACCTCGGTGGAGCCTTAATTTGGCAAGATGTACGCACGTACCTAGTGCAGTGGACGATGGCGTCCGCCTTCACCCGGCTGCCGTCCTCCTCGGCACGATCGATCTGCATCCAACCATTTGAAGAAGTAGCTCGATGTGATGAGGGGATTGGATCTGGGCGTCATGGGATGATATATATTACTACCATGGGATGTAGCCACGGGTTGGCATGGGCAGTGGTGCTCTGCATCTCAGCAGGAGCCGCTCGAATGGCGACATGGACCTCCTTGGCCACGCCGGCGATGTCCCTCGAGATGTCCATCCCGCTGGGGTTGTACCCAATTATCACCACAACCTAGCAATAAGATAAATGCATGTTGCAAAGTTCATCAGCCTAGCCAAATAAATTAGGGACAAGTGTTGCCGGTCAGACACTCAGAAGAAAGTAAGGCGATGGATGATACTACTCACTTGGCCATGGAACTGGTCGGGCACACGGTAGCTGTGGCTGTGCAGCTGCTTCCCCGGCCAACCGTTTATGCCTGCACATCGTTCATGGATCGACCGCCATGAAAATTGTACTAGTAACTTCACTGACCACTGGGCAGTACCACGTGCATACTAGCTTACCGGCGATCTCGGCGAGGCGGGGCTCGGCGAAGTGGCCGTTGCAGACGACGACGGCGTCGAACACCTCCGACTGCACCTCCTCTAGTTCTCCGGCGAGCTTCGTCCGGCAGTACGACACCCTCCATCTCCCGTTCGTGTCCCTCCGGACGCTGACCACCTCCATCTCCAGCAGCATCAGCCCGAGGAGATCGAAGCGTCACAAGAAATATTTTCTGCAAAACTCCCGTCACATGTGCAATAATCAGGCCGTCTGTAGTGCCGATAAAAATACGGAAATCATAGCTGGTGACCGAAAACTATGGAGGATTTCGCACCGACCCCGCTTTCCACTGTTTTTTTTCTCGAATACGCACGAGTGTGCGTATCATCCATTAAAGAATGAGAGGGGGAAAGAGACCCACTGCAGTTTTACAGGGTATGGCCTTTCCACTGTTGCATGAATCTCTGCGTAAGGCAATTGGCACGTTAAATTTTGAACTAGGTTGATACAAGACAAAAGGCAGCGAACGGTTTCACTTCTTCAAAACAAATCTCACCACTGCATTGGCTAGCTAGCGGTGTGGTCCTTCGCATGGGAGACCTGGGTTTGAATTCCATGGCCTCCTTTTTTTGCTTCTTTTCAGGTACATGACATTTCTTTCTATAAAAGTTAACATGGCAGTTTTATTTTTCTGAAGTATGTCACATGACATTTTCATATTAAGAGATGACATTTTAATATTTTAAATAGATGACAGTTTTGTATTAAGAGATGACATTTTTTATTAAAAGATGACATTTTAAATTATTAAGAGATGGCATTTTTACATTAAGAGATTGCATATTTTATATTTAAAGAGATGGCAATTTTGCATTAAGAGAAGGAATTTTTTCTATTATTAAGAGATAGCATTTTAAATTATTAAGAGATGACATTTCTATATTTAAAGAGATGGCAGTTTTGAATTAAAAGATGGCATTTTTTATTATTAAGAGATGGCAATTTTTAGTTTTAAGAGATGACATTTTTTTATTAATAGATGGCATTTTAAGTTATTAACAGATGGCATTTTTATATTAAGAGATGGCATTTTTTATTGAAAGAGGTGGCCTTTTTTATTTTAAAATGGTGGCATTTTTATATTAAGAGGTGACCTTTTTATTATTAAGAGATGCCTTCTTTTAGGTACATGGCTTTTTTTCTAATATCATGGCATTTTATACTCTGTTTTCACAAGAAAAGTATGTATTTTTCCGTCCATGGCATTTAATATAAAAAACAGTAAAGTGGGCCTATGGGCCAATGGTGGTTCACCCTAGCACCCGACAGATTCAGTCATTGGGCCTCCCTCCCTGGTGATCGATCGGCAGATATTGGTGTCCTAAAAATATGTTCTGCTACGTTATTATCTAAAAAGATTCCATTTTTCTTTGCTAAATATATCTTTTAATGCTTCAGATCTGGATTAATCATTGCAAACCGTACATTTTGATATTATAATCTAGTGTCAAAAACCTATAAATTAACCAAAAATGTTTCATAAATTTTTAGTCCACAATGGAGCACGTTAAGGCGTGGATGATTATATATTATCCATATCTTGGTGGTGACTTTGATTTCAGAAATATCATATATTTATAAATTGTTATCTTGTATATGCTTGTCCTTTTTTCCAAAAAAAAATAACACTATAGAATAGAACCAATCTACGTGTCCTCACATTTAATCTACAAACTAACATGCCCATCGTATTCAAAATATTCAATAGCAGACTAACCCTTTCGCGGCAGTCTGCTCCGGTCACTGACCGTAATAGAGATGCTCTAGTTATGATATTTGACTTATAAGTTTACCTTAAAACATGAAAATAACATGTTCAAAACAATAAAACATGAAAATATGCATCATAGAACGGTTGATGGGGGTCCATAGCTCGTGGGGCACCTGGGGCATGTGCCGTGTGCGGCGCTGTTTGCCTACGAACAACGCTTGATGACCAGGCGATGTGCTTTCCCTATTTGGTCGCACGGGAGGTTTTGCAGACAAGGATTTTCCTAATAATGAGTCTTCTGGATAATGTTTGCTTGCAAAAGGTGTGAGTTTTTAAGACTCGTACTAATATGTACTCCCTCCATAAACGAAAATATGACATTTCAGATCACTAAAGTAGTGACCTAAAATGTCTTATATTTGCTTACAGAGGAAGTACTTTTTACACACCCACTCCGTGCCTTTTGTCATATTGTAGTGGATTAAGTATTTTTAAACGGTGTTGGGTGTTGGCTCATCATGAATACTGAAAAGGAATCAAGTGTTTATGAATTTGGTTGGGTGCAAACCAAATGAAGGTCTAGCAATTTTGCTAGGTACAATAGCTGTAATCCTACTAACAATGACTTGCCAAATTTTGTTCATGATTTTGCTTTGGTGATGTCAAAATTTCGGGTGGGCTAGTTATTTTTTTTTTGTGGGGCGTAAACAAACAGATAATTTGTTCCTAATATGACATTTTTGTCAATTTGGTCTACTAACTGTGCAGGAGTATCCTTGCAAAACAATAGTGTTAGGAGTAAAAATATTCTTAGAATCATGTATTGTTTTCAAATCAACTGCTCTTTGAAGCACCAGTAGTCTAGTGGTAGAATATTACTTTGCCACGGCTAGTGCACTATTTTGAGTCCTTTCTTTAGATTTTAGTTATTTCTTCACCAGTTCATCTAATCTCTTTTATCGCATGTTCCCGAAGGTACGAGAAGCCGACAGAAGCTAAATCATAAGTAGCCGTCGATGAGGTGACACTACAGATACTTAGATAAATCATGGTGTGCTTGGGCCAGCACTTGGTCGTCGTCCCACTCCTCGCGGTAGCTCTCTGGCCGAACCGACACCCTCGCTCTCCCCGCGGCGTATATCACCCTCCTCCACTCCATCTTCTCCAGACCGCACTGCTCCGCCATCCAGTCCTAATACTCAAACTGCAACAGGTTCTGTATATAAGTTCACTATATGTATAAAGTATAAACATCAACAGTATGGACGACGTGTATAAGTAGCATAGGTACACTGCACGGACCGTCCATGTTTCCACTCCCAGGTTGTGGGTGAATTTTTTGGGCCATCCGCGGGCTTCCATGTCGGTGTAAAATGTCGTGACATCTAGCATCATCTCCTCCGAGGACGGGAGCTCGATCCTTCCTGATAGTGCCCCCGCCACCCAGTTGCTCTGGAGCCGGAACACCGGAAAAAGAATCGACTAGACGGACACATTGAGATCCACATCAAACATTTAAGGTATGGAATACCAGTTCCAATAGTATGCATAATATTGAGCTACTGATCGGCCGACCGACCTTGAATGGCTATCCGATGAAGGAGATGTGAGGGGCCAGGTGTGGCGGGTACACGTGCTTGTAAAGCGGACCCACACGAGCGTCGTCCACGCTCACTATACCATCCTCCTCCTCCAGGAATGGGAACCTATACTTGTACCTATGATCGTTTGTAGATAAAATGTACATCCATCAACATACGCAATCACCAGCCATGTAACTATGTTAGAAAACGATTGCATCCGGAATTAGTTTGTGATGACATATATACAGATAGATATACTTACCCAGTGCAGTGTACGATTGCGTCTGCCTTGACTCGACTGCCATCCCGGAACACCACGCTGCCATCTTCCTCAACACATTCAATCTGCAATAAACAGTAGATCTCTAGCTCGAGGTGGTGTGGTAATTGGGTTTGGGCGTAATGATGATATTACATAGTTTTTTTTTTCTGAAATGGTCGGGATGTGGTCACACAAAGCGTGAAAAGAGGTAATCAGGCCATTGGCGTGACCCTTAAGCACAAGCACGTCAGTTTTAAACCTATATGGCCATAGAGCATAAAGTAAGTGTGACGACCCCGGCTTAATCGTGCACTAATCATACACGCAAATGCATACGATCAAGCTTAAGGACTCACTTGAAGATATCACAACATAACTCTAAAACATAAATAAAGTCATACAAGCTTTATATTACAAACCAGGGCCTCGAGGGCTCGAATACATAGCTCGATGGCATGCAAGCGTCAGCGGAAGCATCAGATATCTGGATACAGATATAACAGAGTTACAGATAGGCCTTTAGAAAGACGGGGCAAAATAAAACACTACGATCAAAAGGCGTAGGCCTCCTGCCTAGGACCCTCCGAACCTACTCCTGGTCGTCGGACGGCTCCTCGTAGTAGCACTCGCCGGGAGGGTAGTAGTAGTAGTAGCCGTCGGCAGGGGCAGCTGGCTCCGGGGCTCCGTCATCTGGTTGCGACAAATGGATATGGGGAGAAAAAGAAAGCAAAGCAAACGTGAGCACTCATCCGAAGTACTCAGCAAGCAAGGATCTACACTACATATGCAACATTATCAAATGAGGCTGTATATGTGGACTGGGCTGCAGAAATGTCAAAATAGAGGGGAAAGCCTAGTCCTATCGAAGACTAGCATCTTCAGCATCTTCATCGGTCTTGCAGCATTAGAAGAGTGCAGAATAACATAATGTAAAGTAACAATAGTATCATCAACCTCGCCCAGAGATTCTTCCTTGACTCCCTGGGAGAAAGCAATCCCAGAGCCATAATATCCAGTTATCATCTCAAGTGTCCAGTTTTAGTTGTACCGATCGGGATACAACTCCGAGTGTCCGTTACCGTAGGACAGGCTATCGATAGATTGTTTCTTCCCTGCAGGGGTGCACCAACTTACCCATCACGCTCGATTAACTCCGGCCGGACGCACTTTACTGGGTCATGCCCGGCCTCGGCCAAACGATATGCCGCAACCCGACCGAATACTTAACAGAGAGGTCAGCACGCCGGACAAAACCTATGCACCCGGGGGTCTTGGGCCTTCGCCCCAGGAATTCCTGCACGTTGCGTGCGCGGCTGGTGAGCAGACCTAGCCCCCCTTATACAAGCGCAGGGCGTTACCAGTCCAACCCAGCGTGCGCCGCTCAGTCGCTGACGTCTATTAAGCTCCGGCTGAAGTATACGACTCAGAACGCCCATACTATGCCCACGTGATGGTTAGTGCTATCAGGCCAGTGGCCCCTCGGATCAAATATCCAAACCGTTAGTGTGTTGGTAGTGCGGTAACGAGCAGAGACTCACGAAAGATGTGACCCCGTCGCCCCGTCTCGAGGACTTGCGGCAAGGGCTAAGAATGCCCGGCCATGCCTTGTATTCACTGCTCGGGCACCGTCCTGGTCCACCCGACTCTCGCAAGACCGTCGGGAACTCAGGTCCACCTCTACGGGGTGGTACCGCCTGTCCCTCCAGTCCTGCAGTACATGTAACTCTCACGGGTACCCCTTAGGACCGACCCGTCCTTATACAGTTTAATTAGTATCAACAGTAATGTAAAGGCATTCGTGTGGCCACCACATCAAGAAGGAACCCGAGGCATCACCCTCGTTGGATACCTACCTGATGTAAACATCCAGTTGAACTAAAGAGGCATCACCCTCGAGGTCCACGCTTGAGGTGTTGCACGACAGTGTCGTTATCGGGAGTGGTGTAGGAAGAATCACCCTGGCTGACCACGACCGATTAACTAACCTACAAGGTTATCATCAGAAGTGCTAACGAGGTATCACCCTCGGCACTTGATAGTAACCCAGTAGTGCGAGCAACTAAGGGGGAAGTGATGTGCGGTGCCAGGGCCTGGTCTTCGATTCCGTTGATCGGGTCTTCTGTTAATCCAGCGGGGCAGTCGGGATAAGTGGGGTCTCTGATGGGTCTCTACCCAACCTATACTAAACAGTTTAGGATAAGCAGGTAGGTAGCAACAGCAGGTTACAATAAACAGGCTATGCAGCAGAAATAGGATAACAGCAGCAGCAGTAACTTCTAATGCAAGCATAAGAGAGAAAAGAATAGACGATATCGATATGCTCAAAAGGGAGGTGCTTGCCTGGAAGCTCTGCGGCAAGTGTCTGGTCGTCAGGGGCATAGTCGACCTCCGGAGCTGCATCGGCCTCGGGGACTACGTCGGTGTCGGGGTCTAACGAGAGGGAAGAGGGGGAGGAAACAAATAAATACACAGCAATAATGATAAACAGAGCATGCGGTGCCTAGGATGCAGTGCAGGGTTGCCTAAAAGTATGTCTAAGTAATTTTAGTTATTTTAGGGTTAAAGTTGGATTTATTAACCGGTGTATATGCACTATTCATCTACCGGAAACGGCTAAAAGTTACGAGTTCTCCTACGTAGGGGGTTCCGACATAGAAACAGATGACACGATCAGATTCGTCTCGTCGTTCTGAGCAACTTTCATGTAAAAAGTTTTTCGATCTGAGCTACGGTTTTTTTTCTACGAATTTTAAAAGATTATAGCAATTTCTGGAATTTGTTTAAATTAGCAGAGAACAATTATGATGTCAGCATGATGCATTGATGACATCAGCAGTCAACTGGTCGGTTGACCAGGATCAAACCTGACATGTGGGTCCAGTGGGGCCCACATGTCAGCCTCTGTGGAGTTAACAGTGGATTAAATTAAACTAACTGGGCTAATTAGGGGTGTGGGCCCCATATGTTAGTGAGTGATTAGGCTAACTAATTACTTTTATTTATTTATTCATTTATTAGACTGATTAATCGGAAGGGGGCCCACATGTCAGTGGCTGGAGCTGCCCATTCAGCACGTTGACTGGGTCAACCCAGTCAACGGGGCCCCCCGGACCCACTGGTCAGCGACCCAGGGGTGGGTCCCACCAAGCCACGTCGGCGTCGGCGCCGGAGAGAGCTCCGGTGAGCGCGTTCATGGCGGTTTCTCACCGGAGACGATCGGAATCACGCTATAGTGGCCCGTTTCGAGTGCGGCCACTTGCGTTCGAACGGGCATTTGATGTCGCGTCGTTTGGTGGCGGCGCCGGACCAAATGGTCGCCGGAATCGTGAACGGCGACTGTTGGAAATATGCCCAAGAGGCAATAATAAAGTGGTTATTGTTATATTTCCTTGTTCATGATAATTGTCTATTGTTCATGCTATAATTGTATTAACCGGATACCATAATACATGTGTGAATACATAGATCACAGAATGTCCCTAGTAAGCCTCTAGTTGACTAGCTTGTTGATCAATAGATGGTTATGGTTTCCTGACCATGGACATTAGATGTCGTTGATAACAGGATCACATCATTAGGAGAATGATGTGATGGACAAGACCCAATCCTAAGCATAGCACAAGATCGTGTAGTTCGTTTGCTAGAGCTTTTCTAATGTCAAGTATCATTTCCTTAGACCATGAGATTGTGCAACTCCCGGATACCGTAGGAATACTTTGGGTGTGCCAAACGTCACAACGTAACTGGGTGGCTATAAAGGCACACTACGGGTATCTCCGAAAGTGTTTATTGGGTTGGCACGAATCGAGACTGGGATTTGTCACTCCGTGTGACGGAGAGGTATCTCTGGGCCCACTCGGTAGGACATCATCATAATGAGCTCAATGTGACCAAGGAGTTGATCACGGGATGATGTGTTACGAACGAGTAAAGAGACTTGCTGGTAACGAGATTGAACGAGGTATATGTATACCGACAATCGAATCTCGGGCAAGTATCATACCGGTAGACAAAGGGAATTGTGTACGAGATTGATTGAATCCCCGACATCGTGGTTCATCCGATGAGATCATCGTGGAACATGTGGGAGCCAACATGGGTATCCAGATCTCGCTGTTGGTTATTGACCGGAGAGATGTCTCGGTCATGTCTACATGCCTCCCGAACCCGTAGGGTCTACACACTTAAGGTTCGATGACGCTAGGGTTATAGGGAAAGTTTGTACGTGGTTACCAAATGTTGTTCGGAGTCCCGGATGAGATCCCGGACGTCACGAGGAGTTCCAGAGGTAAAGAATAATATATAGGAAGTGAGGTTTTGGTCACCGGAAGTGTTTCGGGCGTCACCGGTAATGTACCGGGACCACCGGAAGGGTTCCGGGGGTCCACCGGGTGGGGCCACCAGCCCCGGAGGCTTGCATGGGCCAAGAGTGGGATGGGACCAGCCCCTGAGTGGGCTGGTGCGCCTCCCACCAAGGCCCAAGGTGCAACAAAGAGGAGAAAGGGGAAACCCTAGGCGCAGATGGGCCTAAGGCCCACCCTAGGGCGCGCCCCCCCTCTCTCCCCCTCTTGGCCGCCCCCCTCCATCCCATCTAGGGCTGCCGCCCCCCTAGGGTGGGAACCCTAGAGGGGGCGCACCCCCCTCCCCTCCTCCTATATATAGTGGGGGTTTTGGGGCTGCCAAGGACACGAATCTCTCTCCCTCTTGGCGCAGCCCTACCTCTCCACCTCCTCGTCTTTCGTAGTGCTTGGCGAAGCCCTGCTAGAGAACCACGCTGCTCCAACACCACCACGCCGTCGTGCTGCTGCTGGAGTTGTCTTCCCCAACCTCTCCCTCCTCCTTGCTGGATCAAGGCGCGGGAGACGTCACCGGGCTGCACGTGTGTTGAACGCGGAGGCGCCGTTGTTCGGCTCTTAGATCGGAATCGACCGCGATCTGAATCGCTGCGTGTACGACACCTCCAACCGCGTTCTTGCAACGCTTCCGCATCGCGATCTTCAAGGGTATGAAGATGCACTCCTCTCTTTCTCGTTGCTAGTCTCTCCATAGATTGATCTTGGTGATGCGTAGGAATTTTTTTTGATTTACTACTACGTTCCCCAACAGTGGCATCATGAGCTAGGTCTATGCGTAGTTTCTATGCACGAGTAGAACACAAGTTGTTGTGGGCGTCGATATTGTCACTTTACTTGCCGTTACTAGTCTTATCTTGATTCGGCGGCATCGTGGGATGAAGCGGCCCGGACCGACCTTACACGTATGCTTACGTGAGACAGGTTCCACCAACTGACATGCACTAGTTGCATAAGGTGGCTAGCGGGTGTCTGTCTCTCCCACTTTAGTCGGATCGGATTCGATGAAAAGGGTTCTTATGAAGGGTAAATAGAAATTGGCATATCACGTTGTGGTTTTGGCGTAGGTAAGAAACGTTCTTGCTAGAAACCTATAGCAGCCACGTAATTTTTTTTTGCAACAACAATTAGAGGACGTCTAACTTGTTCTTGCAGCATATGCCATGTGATGTGATATGGCCAAAAGGATGTGATGAATGATATATGTGATGTATGAGATTGATCATGTTCTTGTAATAGGAATCACGACTTGCATGTCCATGAGTATGACAACCGGCAGGAGCCATAGGAGTTGTCTTAATTTATTGTATGACCTGCGTGTCAATGAAAACGCCATGTAATTACTTTACTTTATTGCTAACCGTTAGCCATAGTAGTAGAAGTAATAGTTGGCGAGACAACTTCATGAAGACACGATGATGGAGATCATGATGATGGAGATCATGGTGTCATGCCGGTGACGATGATGATCATGGTGCCCCGAAGATGGAGATCAAAAGAAGCAAAATGATATTGGCCATATCATGTCACTTTATGATTTGCATGTGATGTTTATCATGTTTACATCTTATTTGCTTAGAACGACGGTAGCATAAATAAGATGATCCCTTGCTAAAATTTCAAGAACGTGTTTCCCCTAACTGTGCACCGTTGCGAAAGTTCGTTGTTTCGAAGCACCACGTGATGATCGGGTGTGATAGATTCTAACGTTCGAATACAACGGGTGTAAGCCAGATTTACACATGCAAAACACTTAGGTTGACTTGACGAGCCTAGCATGTACAGACATGGCCTCGGAACACGGAAGACCGAAAGGTCGAACATGAGTCGTATTGAAGATACGATCAACATAGAGATGTTCACCGTTGATGACTAGTCCGTCTCACATGATGATCGGACACGGCCTAGTCGATTCGGATCATGTATCACTTAGATGACTAGAGGGATGTCTATCTGAGTGGGAGTTCATTGAATAATTTGATTAGATGAACTTAATTATCATGAACTTAGTCTAAAATCTTTACAATATGTCTTGTAGATCAAATGGCCCACGCTAATGTTGCCCTCAACTTCAACGCGTTCCTAGAGAAAACCAAGCTGAAAGACGATGGTAGCAACTACACGGACTGGGTCCGTAACCTGAGGATTATCCTCATAGCTGCCAAGAAAGCATATGTCCTTGAAGCACCGCTAGGTGACGCACCTGTTTTCCCAGCAACTCAAGACGTTATGAACGCCTGGCAGTCCCGTAGTGATGATTACTCCCTGGTTCAGTGCGGCATGCTTTACAGCTTAGAACCGGGGCTCCAAAAGCGTTTTGAGCAACACGGAGCATATGAGATGTTCCAAGAGCTGAAAATGGTTTTCCAAGCTCATGCCCGGGTCGAGAGATATGAAGTCTCCGACAAGTTCTATAGTTGTAAGATGGAGGAAAATAGTTCTGTCAGCGAGCACATACTCAAAATGTCTGGGTTGCACAACCGCTTGTCTCAGCTGGGAGTTAATCTCCCGGATGACGCGGTCATAGACAGAATCCTTCAGTGGCTTCCACCTAGCTACAAGAGCTTTGTAATGAACTTCAATATGCAGGGGATGGAAAAAACCATTCCTGAGGTATATTCAATGCTGAAATCAGCGGAGGTGGAGATCAAAAAGGAACATCAAGTGTTGATGGTGAATAAAACCACTAAGTTCAAGAAAGGCAAGGGTAAAAAGAACTTCAAGAAGGACAGCAAGGGAGTTGCCACGCCCGGTAAGCAAGCTGCCGGGAAGAAGCCAAAGAATGGACCCAAGCCTGAGACTGAATGCTTTTATTGTAAGGGAAACGGTCACTGGAAGCGGAACTGCCCCAAGTACTTAGCGGATAAGAAGGCCGGCAATACCAAAGGTATATGTGATATACATGTTATTGATGTGTACCTTACCAGCGCTCGTAGTAGCTCCTGGGTATTTGATACCGGTACGGTTGCTCATATTTGTAACTCAAAACAGGAGCTGCGGAATAAGCGGAGACTGGCGAAGGATGAGGTGACGATGCGCGTCGGGAATGGTTCCAAGGTCGATGTGATCGCCGTCGGCACGCTACCTCTACATCTACCTTTGGGATTAGTTTTAAACCTCAATAATTGTTATTTAGTACCAGCTTTAAGCATGAACATTGTATCAGGATCTCGTTTGATGCGAGATGGCTACTCATTTAAATCCGAGAATAATGGTTGTTCTATTTATATGAGAGATATGTTTTATGGTCATGCCCCGCTGGTCAATGGTTTATTCTTATTGAATCTCGAACGTGATGTTACACATATTCATAGTGTGAATGCCAAAAGATGTAAGGCTGATAATGATAGTCCCACATACTTGTGGCACTGTCGCCTTGGTCACATTGGTGTCAAACGCATGAAGAAACTCCATGCAGATGGACTTTTGGAGTCTCTTGATTATGAATCATTTGACACGTGCGAACCATGTCTCATGGGCAAAATGACCAAGACTCCGTTCTCCGGAACAATGGAGCGAGCAACCAACTTATTGGAAATCATACATACTAATGTGTGCGGTCCAATGAGTGTTGAGGCTCGCGGTGGTTATCGTTATGTTCTCAGCCTCACTGATGACTTAAGTAGATATGGGTATGTCTACTTAATGAAACACAAGTCTGAGACCTTCGAAAAGTTCAAGGAATTTCAGAGTGAGGTTGAGAATCAACGTGACAGGAAAATAAAGTTCTTACGATCAGATCGTGGAGGGGAATATTTGAGTCACGAATTTGGCAAGCACTTAAGGAAATGTGGAATTGTTTCACAACTCACGCCACCTGGAACACCTCAGCGTAATGGTGTGTCCGAACGTCGTAATCGCACTCTATTAGATATGGTGCGATCTATGATGTCTCTTACCGATCTACCGCTATCATTTTGGGGTTATCCTTTAGAGACTGCCGCATTCACTTTAAATAGGGCTCCGTCGAAATCCGTTGAGACGACACCGTATGAATTATGGTTTGGGAAGAAACCTAAGCTGTCGTTTCTGAAAGTTTGGGGATGCGATGCTTATGTCAAGAAACTTCAACCTGAAAAGCTCGAACCCAAATTGGAAAAATGCGTCTTCATAGGATACCCTAAGGAAACTATTGGGTATACCTGCTACCTTAGATCCGAAGGCAAGATCTTTGTTGCCAAGAATGGATCCTTTCTGGAGAAAGAGTTTCTCTCGAAAGAAGTAAGTGGGAGGAAAGTAGAACTTGATGAGGTACCCCCTCTTGAACCGGAGAGTAGCGCAGCTCAGGAAGATGTTTCTGTGGTACCTGCACCGACTAGAGAGAAAGTTAATGATGAAGATCATGAAACTTCGGATCAAGTTGCTACTGAACTTCGTAGGTCCACGAGGACACGTTCCGCACCAGAGTGGTACGGCAACCCTGTCCTGGAAGTCATGTTGTTAGACAACGGTGAACCTTCGAACTATGAAGAAGCGATGGCGGGCCCGGATTCCAACAAATGGCTTGAAGCCATGAAATCCGAGATAGGATCCATGTATGAAAACGAAGTATGGACTTTGACAGACTTGCCCGATGATCAGCAAGCCATAGAGAACAAATGGATCTTTAAGAAGAAGACAGACGCGGATGGTAATGTGACCATCTATAAGGCTCGACTTGTCGCTAAGGGTTATCGACAAGTTCAAGGGGTTGACTACGATGAGACCTTCTCACCCGTAGCGAAGCTGAAGTCCGTCCGAATCATGTTAGCAATTGCCGCATTCTATGATTATGAGATATGGCAAATGGAAGCCAAAACGGCATTCCTTAATGGTTTCCTTAAGGAAGAATTGTATATGATGCAGCCGGAAGGTTTTGTCGATCCTAATAATGCTGACAAGGTATGCAAGCTCCAGCGCTCAATCTATGGGCTGGTGCAAGCATCTCGGAGTTGGAACATTCGCTTTGATGAGATGATCAAAGCGTTTTGGTTTACACAGACTTATGGAGAAGCCTGTGTTTACAAGAAAGTGAGTGGGAGCTCTGTAGCATTTCTCATATTATATGTGGATGACATACTATTAATGGGAAATGATATAGAATTCTTGGAAAGCATAAAGGCCTACTTGAATAAGTGTTTTTCTATGAAGGACCTTGGAGAAGCTGCTTACATATTAGGCATCAAGATCTATAGAGTTAGATCGAGACGCCTCATTGGTCTTTCGCAAAGCACATACCTTGACAAGATATTGAAGAAGTTCAATATGGATCAGTCCAAGAAGGGGTTCTTGCCTGTATTGCAAGGTGTGAGATTGAGCACGGCTCAATGCCCGACCTCGGCAGAAGATAGAGAAAAGATGAGTGTCATCCCCTATGCCTCAGCCATAGGGTCTATTATGTATGCCATGCTGTGTACCAGACCTGATGTGAACCTCGCCGTAAGTTTGGTAGGGAGGTACCAAAGTAATCCCGGCATGGAACACTGGACAGCGGTCAAGAACATCCTGAAGTACCTAAAAAGGACTAAGGATATGTTTCTCGTTTATGGAGGTGCCGAAGAGCTCGTCGTAAAGGGTTAGGTCGACGCTAGCTTCGACACAGATCTGGATGACTCCAAGTCACAAACCGGATACGTGTATATTTTGAATGGTGGGGCAGTCAGCTGGTGCAGTTGCAAGCAAAGCGTCGTGGCGGGATCTACATGTGAAGCGGAGTACGTAGCAGCCTCGGAGGCAGCACAGGAAGCAGTCTGGATGAAGGAGTTCATCACCGACCTAGGAGTTATTCCCAATGCGTCGGGCCCAATGACTCTCTTCTGTGACAACACTGGAGCTATTGCCCTTGCCAAGGAGCCCAAATTTCACAAGAAGACCAGGCATATCAAGCGTCACTTCAACTCCATTCGTGAACATGTTCAAGATGGAGACATAGATATTTGTAAAGTGCATACGGATCTGAATGTCGCAGATCCGTTGACTAAACCTCTTCCACAAGCAAAACATGATCAACACCAGAACTCTATGGGTGTTCGATTCATCACAATGTAAATAGATTGTTGACTCTAGTGCAAGTGGGAGACTGTTGGAAATATGCCCTAGAGGCAATAATAAAGTGGTTATTGTTATATTTCCTTGTTCATGATAATTGTCTATTGTTCATGCTATAATTGTATTAACCGGATACCGTAATACATGTGTGAATACATAGATCACAAAATGTCCCTAGTAAGCCTCTAGTTGACTAGCTCGTTGATCAATAGATGGTTATGGTTTCCTGACCATGGACATTAGATGTCGTTGATAACGGGATCACATCATTAGGAGAATGATGTGATGGACAAGACCCAATCCTAAGCATAGCACAAGATCGTGTAGTCCGTTTGCTAGAGCTTTTCTAATGTCAAGTATCATTTCCTTAGACCATGAGATTGTGCAACTCCCGGATACCGTAGGAATGCTTTGGGTGTGCCAAACGTCACAACGTAACTGGGTGGCTATAAAGGCACACTACGAGTATCTTCGAAAGTGTCTGTTGGGTTGGCACGAATCGAGACTGGGATTTGTCACTCCGTGTGACGGAGAGGTATCTCTAGGCCCACTCGGTAGGACATCATCATAATGAGCTCAATGTGACCAAGGAGTTGATCACGAGATGATGTGTTACGAACGAGTAAAGAGACTTGTCGGTAATGAGATTGAACGAGGTATAGGTATACCGACGATCGAATCTCGGGCAAGTATCATACCGGTAGACAAAGGGAATTGTGTACGGGATTGATTGAATCCCCGACATCGTGGTTCATCCGATGAGATCATCGTGGAACATGTGGGAGCCAACATGGGTATCCAGATCCCGCTGTTGGTTATTGATCGAAGAGATGTCTCGGTCATGTCTACATGCCTCCCGAACCCGTAGGGTCTACACACTTAAGGTTCGATGACGCTAGGGTTATAGGGAAAGTTTGTACGTGGTTACCGAATGTTGTTCGGAGTCCCGGATGAGATCCCGGACATCACGAGGAGTTCCGGAATGGTCCGGAGGTAAAGAATAATATATAGGAAGTGAGGTTTTGGTCACCGGAAGTGTTTCGGGCGTCACCGGTAATGTACCGGGACCACCGGAAGGGTTCCGGGGGTCCACCGGGTGGGGCCACCAGCCCCGGAGGCTTGCATGGGCCAAGAGTGGGAAGGGAACAGCCCCTGAGTGGGCTGGTGCGCCTCCCACCAAGGCCCAAGGTGCAGCAAAGAGGAGAAAAGGGAAACCCTAGGCGCAGATGGGCCTAAGGCCCACCCTAGGGCGCGCCCCCCCTCTCTCCCCCTCTTGGCCGCCCCCCTCCATCCCATCTAGGGCTGCCGCCCCCCTCCATCCCATCTAGGGCTGCCGCCCCCCCTAGGGTGGGAACCCTAGAGGGGGCGCACCCCCCTCCCCTCCTCCTATATATAGTGGGGGTTTTGGGGCTGCCAAGGACACGAATCTCTCTCCCTCTTGGCGCAGCCCTACCTCTCCACCTCCTCATCTTTCATAGTGCTTGGCGAAGCCCTGCTGGAGAACCACGCTGCTCCAACACCACCACGCCGTCGTGCTGCTGCTGGAGTTGTCTTCCCCATCCTCTCCCTCCTCCTTGCTGGATCAAGGCGCGTGAGACGTCACCGGGCTGCACGTGTGTTGAACTTGGAGGCGCCGTTGTTCGGCGCTTAGATCGGAATCGACCGCGATCTGAATCGCTGCGTGTACGACTCCTCCAACCGCGTTCTTGCAATGCTTCCGCATCGTGATCTTCAAGGGTATGAAGATGCACTCCTCTCTTTCTCATTGCTAGTCTCTCCATAGATTGATCTTGGTGATGCGTAGGAAATTTTTTAGATTTACTACTACGTTCCCCAACAGCGACGAGGTCAGCGGTGGCGACGTTCGGTTCACGGCGGAAACAACGGCTCCGGGCACGTCGAGCAGCGGCAGGTGATGCGTTCAAATCCTATGGCTGCTACGAGCACGATTGCGAGCTCAGACGAGCTCGACAGCGGCCACTGCGATGGCAAATCCAACAGCGGCGGAGCTCCGTTCGGGCATCCATGGCACGGCGGCTACGGACGGCGCAAGGCGTCGCAGAGAGAGAGAGAGAGGAGCGAAGGTGAGGCTCACCGAGCGGTTACGGAAACCCTCGACAGATTAGTAGCAGTAGAGGAGCTCGAATCCGTCGGCGAGCACCAAAGTCGGAGAAGAAAGGGGTGGTGGCGTCCGACAGCTACAGGACCTCCCCGCTCCAGCTGGGTGCACCGATCGACGAGGCGGTCGCTGGCGGACCGTCTAGACTCCTCGGAGGGAGGAGCAGGCGCTGGTGGCCGCGGCTGATAACGAAGCGCGGTGGTGATGGTGCTCGGACGATGAATCTGAGGGGGAGAAAGGGGAGGAGCTAGTGAGGGAGGGGGGGAAGAAGTTATGGAGAGGCCAGGGGAGATGGATGGGGCTTCGGCCTTATCCCCTCGTCGGTGGCCGTCGGTGGGGTGCCGCAGTGTCGACGCGCGCTCGACCACGGCGGCGGTGACACGCAGGGGAGAGAGAAGGGGAGTCGGGCCTGGTGGGCTGGATTGGGGCACTGTGCACTTAGGCCCAGTGCACAGTGCCTCTTTTCTTTTTATTTTTCTGTTTTCTTTTATTCTTTTCTGTTACATTTTATTTTTAAGTCCATTTGACTTTTGTAAAATATGTGACTCAGCCACATAATGCAATACAATAATTTGCACTGCCATGAAAAGTTAGGAGGCCAAATGATTTTATTTGAATTTTTCATAATTAAGATAGCATTTAAAAATGCTGAATTGGTGCTGTTATATTTGCTAATGCTCATCTTACACATAAGTGATGTTGTGTTCCTTAACAGCAAATAGTTTTAGATTATTTGCTAAAAGGTGAACATTTTTCCATCAGGATTTGAGCAACTTTATTTTGCACTTTTGAATTTGAGTTGATTTTCAGAGAAGTATTTGAATTGTTTTGATTAACCACTATGACTAGGCACTGCAAAAGAAGATGACTTGGCATACTTAGCAGAGTGTCACACTGCTTATTACATGGGGGTGTTACAAATTCTCCTCATCTAAAAGAAATTCTCGTCTCGAGAATTTAGGAGGTAGAAGGAAAGAGGTCGGGATATTCTTCCCGAAGATGATCCTCGCGTTCCCAAGTGGCTTCATCTTCAGTGTGATTCGACCACTGCACTTTAAGGAACTTGGTCGTCTTCTGACGGGTTCGACATTCAGCTTCATCGAGAATGCGGATTGGATGCTCCTTATAAGAAAGATCATCTTGTAGTTTGAGCATCTCGTGATCCACTGCGTGGTGCGGAGATTCCTTGAAGCATTTACGAAGTTGCGACACATGGAAGACGTCATGGATATGAGAGAATTGCGGTGGCAACTCCAATTTATATGCCACATGTCCACGTCTAGCAACAATGCGGAAAGGACCAATATAGCGAGGAGCTAGCTTGCCCTTGATTCCGAAACGACGAGTGCCCTTCATAGGAGTGACATGAAGATAAGCATGATCACCTGGTTGATAGGTCAAGCCCCATCGTTTGCGATCATAGTTGCTCTTCTGGCGGTTCTAAGTCGCCTTGAGATTTTCTCGGACAATGCGGACTTATTCTTCGGCGTGTTGAATTATGTCCGGTCCCACAAGAGGTCGTTCCCAGTTTCTGACCAATTCAGAGGGGTTCGACACTTACGTCCGTAAAGCACTTCGAAGGGGGCCATTTTCAAGCTGGCTTGATAACTGTTGTTATAAGAGAATTCGGCAAACGGGAGAGATTCTTCCCACTTCTTACCGAACGATATAACACAAGCTCGAAGCATGTCTTCAAGTACTTGGTTAACTCGCTCAACTTGGCCTTGGGATTGTGGATGATATGCTGAACTCCAGGTGATATGGGTTCCCATAGCTTCTTGGAAACTTTCCCAGAACTTGGAGGTGAAAAGACCACCACGGTCCAAACTGATCTCCTTTGGAATACCGTGGAGTGATACAATTGTGGAGATGTAAAGCTCTGCTAACTGACTAGCAGTGATAGTCTCCTTGACAGGCAGAAAGTGTGCAACCTTAGAAAGTTGGTCGATGACGACAAGAATAGCATCGTGACCCTTCTGAGACTTGGGAAGACCAGTTATGAAATCCTTTTGAACCTTATCCCATTTCCACAAAGGAATAGGAAGTGGTTGAAGAATTCCAGTAGGCTTCTGATGTTCTGCTTTCATGCGACGGCAAACATCACATTCAGCAACATATCAAGCAATGTCCTGCTTCATTCTGGACCACCAGTACCTCTGTCGAAGATCGCGATACATCTTGGTGCTACCCGGATGGATAGACAGCGGTGTATCATGTGCCTCCTTCATGACTTTGTCAGTCATAAGTTCGAAGCGAGGTACCACAATGCGGTCTCTGAAATACAAGGTTCCGTCTTCAGCAATTGAGAAATCCCTGTACTTCTCGAGGTGAAGCTCTTTCTTCATCAGATCTACTTCAGCATCTTTGGCTTGTGCAATCTTTACAGCTTTCTCAAGATCTGGCGGTACCACAAGGTTATTAAGAGAACCCTGCGGAACGATACGGAGGTTCAACTTGCGCAGTTCTTCATAAAGATGGGGTTGAGCTTGCTTAACCATGAGGTTGTTGCAATAGGACTTGCGGCTCAAGGCATCAGCCATCACATTAGCCTTGCCAGGGGTATAAGAAATACCACAGTCATAGTCCGTAATTGTTTCCAACCATCGTTGTTGACGGAGATTGAGTTCCGGCTGAGTGAACAAATACTTCAAGCTTTGATGATCAGTATATATCTCACACCAGTTACCAAGAAGGTAATGTCGCCACTGCTTCAAAGCATAGATCACAGCAGCGAGTTCGAGATCATGCACTGGATAGTTTTCTTCATGTGGACGCAATTGTCGCGAGGCATATGCAATTACCTTTCGCTCTTGCATTAGGACACAGCCTAATCCTTGACAAGAGGGGTCGCAATATATCACAAAGTCCTTGCGAGAATCTGGAGGAGCAAGCACTGGAGTAGAAGTAAGCTTGTCCTTGAGGGTCTGGAAACTCTCCTGACATTTGTCTGTCCACTCAAATTTAACGCCTTTGTGGAGCAGATTAGTCAGGGGCTTAGCAATCTTGGAAAAGTTCTCGACGAATCGGCGGCAATAGCTTGCAAGGCCAAGAAAACTTCTGACTTGGCATTCTTTGGAGGAGTCCAGTCAAGAATAGCCTGAACACGCTCCGGGTTAATGGCAATACCGTCCTTGGAAATCACATGTCCAAGGTAGGTTACTTCAGAAAGCCAGAATTCACATTTGGAGTACTTGGCATACAACTTGTGTTCACGAAGCCTTTCCAGAACAAGGCGAAGGTGTTCAGCGTGTTCTTCCTTATTCTTCGAATAAACTAGAATATCATCCAGATATACCACGACAAACTTGTCGAGGTAATCCATGAATATATAATTCATCAGACGGGAGAACGTAGCTGGAGCATTTGTTAGGCCAAATGACATGACGGTGTATTCATAGGAGCCATAGCGAGTAACAAAAGCGGTCTTCGGAATATCCTCTTCACGGACACGGATCTGGTGATAACCCAACCTCAAGTCGAGTTTAGAGAACACCGAAGATCCAGCAAGTTGATCATATAAATCATTAATCCGAGGAAGCGGATATTTATTCTGAATGGTTGCCTGGTTGATAGGACGGTAATCTTGAACCAGCCTATTCGTACCATCTTTCTTCTTGACAAAGAGAGACGGTGCTCCCCAGGCAGAGGAACTGGGACGGATGAAACCCTTCTTAAGTGACTTATCGATTTCTTCCTTAAGCTCGAGAAGGTGGTGCGGAGGCATCTTATAAGGACGCTTCGCAATAGGAGTGGTGCCATGCTTCAAGTCGATAACAAACTCGGCAGCTCTAGCAGGGGATATTCCTGGAAGTTCTTCTGGAAAAACATCCTGAAAGTCTCGAACGACTAGAATGTTTTCAATTCCCTCAAGCGGAGAAGCGTTTAACGCATTCAAGGCATAAATTTGGGCCTCGGCGTTCTGAGTGATATGAGCATGATAATTCACTAACTCATCTGATGGGTGTAGGAGGTGTACAACCTTAGTGGCACAATTGATTGAGACATAGTGAGCCTTCAACCAATCCATTCCCAGAATAAGATCAATCTTGGAATATTTCAGAATAATGGGAAATGCCTGGAACTTCAACTTGTGAATCTCGATTGTGACTTCGGGACTGAATAGGGAGGCTTGGCACTGGCCCGCGGGAGTATTAACTGCTAACGGTTGGTGCTTCGTTTCACATTTAACGTCATGCATGAGTGCAAAATGTTCTGACATGAATGAATGCGATGCTCCTGAATCAAATAAAACAAATGCGGGTACTAAATTAACAGGAAGTGTACCCATCACAGTAGCTGGTTGGTCTGGGTCTTCACTCATGTTGACATGATAGGCCTGCCCACGACCATAAGAAGGCCTGGCATTGTTGTTACGCTACTGAGGAATTCCACGGCCATTACCATGGCCAGCAGGAAGAGGCACTAGCTAATTCTGACTCTGAGAATAGTCTCTGGCACGGTGACCTGGCTGGCCACACTTGTAGCAGAGTCCACTGTCTGGACGTGGTGCAGGAGCTCGAGGTGGTGGAGCTCGAAGAGGCTGCCTCGATGGTGGAGGAGGCAGATGAGGTGCAGCATAAGCAGGCTTGTACACTGGAGCTGTTGGACGGTACATGCTGTGAGGAATCCAGATACGGCGCTTCTGAGAAGACGAGCCCGAAGATGAGCCCGCTTCACGGGTGCGTCTGGTCGCTTCCTTATGCTTCTTCAGACCAGTCTCGACCATAATAGCCTTGTTCACCAAGGTGGCAAAGTCAGGAAAGTCTTGCATGAGCAGGGCTAGCTGAATGTCATGGTGTAGCCCATCACGGAACTTCTCCTGTCTACGAGCATCAGTGGGGATGTCTTCTTCAGCATAGCGAGACAAATCAAGGAACTCTCGCTGATAGACTTCTACAGTCTTGTTGCCTTGAACGAGGCTGCGGAACTCGGCTTTCTTCCGATCTATAACTCCTTGCGGAATATACCGGGCACGAAAAGCAGTCTTGAATTCCACCCAGGTGACGACAGTTCCAGGAGGTAGGGTCTGTCTGTGAGTGGCCCACCATTGTGCTGCGGGTCCCTTCAGGAAGTAAGTCACGAATGTGACATAGCTGACAGGAGGAACATCAGCTGACTCCATCTCATAGAAGATGTCACGCAGCCAGTCATCAGCATCCAGCGGATTAACTGTATTGCGGAATACCAATGGGTTGAGACGCACAAACTCTGGCAGCGTAATTGAAGCTGGCTGCTGGTTGGTATTGGAACGGGTGAATTGATCCATAATCCCCGTCATGAACTGACGGTTAAGTTCAAATTGTTGCATCATAGCGGCCATATAGTCAGGCGGTGGCGGCGGTGGTGGGTTGTTATCACCCATCCTGCTAAATTCAACAGGGGTAGTTTAGCAGAGGCTATTGCGAGTGTTTAGCAACAAGCATGATGTAACACGATGGAATTTAAGTAGTGCAACAGATGCTTAACAGTAGTCATTTAAGACATACAGATCCATTCAGAGTCGGTTACAATTGGACAGCATAACGGCGCAAATTCAAAAGCTAGACATGCTAGGCGGCGCACAGGCACGCGGTAAGGAAGTACACAACGAGACATAGCAAAGGCTACATCAACATCGGAGAAAACCACTGAAACGGGGTAGCTGCAAGTGCGGACGACGAATGTTCATCGCAGAAGGATCCTGTGCTCCATGCGCACTCTGATGCAGAACCCGGTCTCGAACTGAAAGAAGAGGTCCACGTGCAAGTGTGTGACCTCCCATAGCAGGCCAATCAATCCCTGGTGGCATCTCGGTCCTGCGCGGGTAAAGGATGTGCTCCGGATGTATCCCTGCACGAACAGCTGGTAGCAACTGCGTCATAGCATCATAGAGTCGTGCTTGAGTGGCAAACAACTCGACGGCAAGAGCCCGAACAGTGCGATCTAGAGCCTGAGTGCACTGAATCAGAACCTGTGGGTCGTAGCGACGAGGCTCATACGGGGCACAAATAGCTGTGTAGTATCCAATAGCATCTCCAGCAGGGGCATACGGAATGTATCAAAACTCAGAGGCATCCAAGCTAACGCTGAGCTCTCCTCGGAGACGTGCGATAGCAGAGTAAGCGGCATCATGGACTGCCATCTCAATCGTCACGCCGATACCGTGGAAAAGGTACAGCTCAGTGTCTGAGTCATCCTGCTGATCGTAGATACGAACATCAGCATAGTACTGCTCCTGGTTGATCTCGCAGTAAACCTCGTAGACCATGTACTCGGGGTACCAGCGGTAACCCAGTCTAGTCAGGAGGGCGATCAGGACAGCTGAAAAACCAGGGGCATCATGAGCCCAAGTACGAAGCACAAGCTGCGTCGTAGGACGTGGTGGAAACAGACGATCCATCTGAAATAAACAAAATTCAGGATTGTCATGCGACGATGAGAAGTATAAGAAATCTCGGAGAGAAAGGTTAAACAAAACAATGGAAAGGAGAATGATTATCAGACTAATCAGATCAATGACAGGGAAATCGCACAGATATCCAGCTCTCCGGGTGGACGGAATTTACGAGATCCTAAGTGTCGGCGTTAGTAAATTTATTAAACCCGAATAGAAGAGAGATTAGAGTCCCAGAGTAAAGACGAGGAATAAAAGATCCTAATACCACCCAGTTGGCGACGTGGGCCCGTAAGCCACACAACCAAGTTAGTAAAACAGCTTTCGGTTACCAGACTCAACTTCGGCCAAGGAGTTCGAAAGGGGGATTCCTAGAGGCAGTCGGCTCTGATACCAACATGTGACGACCCCGGCTTAATCGTGCACTAACCATACACGCAAATGCACACGATCAAGCCTAAGGACTCACTTGAAGATATCACAACACAACTCTAAAACATAAATAAAGTCGTACAACCTTTATATTATAAGCCAGGGCCTCGAGGGCTCGAATACATAGTTCGATGGCTTGCAAGCGTCAGCGGAAGCATCAGATATCTGGGTACAGATATAACAGAGTTACAGATAGGCCTTTAGAAAGGCGGGGCAAAATAAAACACTACGATCGAAAGGCGTTGGCCTCCTGCCTAGGACCCTCCGAACCTACTCCTGGTCGTCGGACGGCTCCTCGTAGTAGTACTCGCCGGGAGGGTAGTAGTAGTAGTAGCCATCGGCGGGGGCAGCTGGCTCCGGGGCTCCGTCATCTGGTTGCGACGAATGGATATGGGGAGAAAAAGAAAGCAAAGCAAACACGAGTACTCATCCGAAGTACTCAGCAACCAAGGATCTACACTACATATGCAACATTATCAAAGGAGGCAGTATATGTGGACTGGGCTGCAGAAATGCCAGAATAGAGGGGAAAGCCTAGTCCTATCGAAGACTAGCATCTTCAGCATCTTCATCGGTCTTGTAGCATTAGAAGAGTGCAGAATAACATAATGTAAAGTAACAGTAGTATCATCAACCTCGCCCAGAGATTCTTCCTCGACTCCCTGCGAGAAAGCAATCCCAGAGCCATAATATCCAGTTATCATCTCAAGTGTCCAGTTTTAGTTGTACCGATCGGGATACAACTCCGAGTGTCCGTTACCGTAGGACAGGCTATCGATAGATTGTTTCTTCCCTACAGGGGTGCACCAACTTACCCACCACGCTCGATTAACTCCGGCCGGACACACTTTACTGGGTCATGCCCGGCCTCGGCCAAACGATACGCCGCAACCCGACCGAATACTTAACAGAGAGGTCAGCACGCCGGACAAAACCTATGCACCCGGGGGTCTTGGGCCTTCGCCCCGGGAACTCCTGCACGTTGCATACGCGGCTGGTGAGCAGACCTAGCCCCCCTTATTCAAGCGCAGGGCGTTACCAGTCCAACCCAGCGTGCGCCGCTCAGTCGCTGACGTCTATTAAGCTCCGGTTGAAGTATACGACTCAGAACGCCCATACTATGCCCACGTGATGGTTAGTGCTATCAGGCCAGAGGCCCCTCGGATCAAATATCCAAACCGTTAGTGTGTTGGTAGTGCGGTAACGAGTAGAGACCCACGAAAGATGTGACCCCGTTGCCCCGTCTCAAGGACTTGCGGCAAGGGCTAAGATTGCCTGGCCACGCCTCGTATTCACTGCTCGGGTACCGTCGAGGTCCACCCGACTCTCGCAAGACCGTCGGAAACTCAGGTCCACCTCTACGGGGTGGTACCTCCTGTCCCTCCAGTCCTGCAGTACATGTAACTCTCACGGGTACCCCTTAGGGCCGACCCGTCCTTATCCAGTTTAATTAGTATCAACAGTAATGTAAAGGCATCCGTGTGGCCACCACATCAAGAAGGAACCCGAGGCATCACCCTCGTTGGATTCCTACCTGATGTAAACATCCAGGTGAACTAAAGAGGCATCACCCTCGAGGTCCATGCTTGAGGTGTTGCACGACAGTGTCGTCATCGAGAGTGGTGTAGGAGGAATCACCCTCGCTGACCACAACCGATTAACTAACCTACAAGGTTATCATCAGAAGTGCTGACGAGATATCACCCTCGGCACTCGATAGGAACCCAGTAGTGTCGAGCAACTAAGGGGGAAGTGATGTGCGGTGCCGGGGCCTGGTCTTCGATCCCGTTGATCGGGTCTTCTGTTAATCCAGCGGGGCAGTCGGGATAAGAGGGGTCTCTGATGGGTCTCTACCCAACCTATACTAAACAGTTTAGGATAAGCAGGTAGGTAGCAACAGCAGGTTACAATAAACAGGCTATGCAGCAGAAATAAGATAACAGCAGCAGCAGTAACTTCTAATGCAAGCATAAGAGAGAAAAGAATAGGCGATATCGATATGCTCAAAAGGGGGGTGCTTGCCTAGAAGCTCTGCGGCAAGTGTCTGGTCGTCAGGGGCGTAGTCGACCTCCGGAGCTGTGTCGGCCTCGGGGACTACGTCGGTGTCAGGGTCTAACGAGAGGGAAGAGGGGCAGGAAACAAATAAATACACATCAATAATTTAACACAGAGCATGCGGTGCCAAGGATGTAGTGCAGGGTTGCCTAAAAGTATGTCTAAGTCATTTTAGTTATTTTAGGGTTAAAGTTGAATTTATTAACCGGTGTATATGCACTATTCATCTACCGAAAATGGCTAAAAGTTACGGATTCTCCTACGTAGGGGGTTCCCACATAAAAACAGACGACACGATCAGATTCGTCTCGTCGTTCTGAGCAACTTTCATGTAAAAAAAAAATCGATCTGAGCTACGGTTTATTTTCTATGAATTTTAAAAGATTATAGCAATTTCTGGAATTTATTTAACTCAGCAGAAAACAATTATGATGTCAACATGATGCATTGATGACATCAGCAGTCAACTGGTTGGTTAACCAGGGTCAAACCTGACATGTGGGTCCAGTGGGGCCCACATGTCAGCCTCTGTGGAGTTAACAGTGGATTAAATTAAACTAACTGAGCTAATTAGGGGTGTGGACCCCATATGTCAGTGAGTGATTAGGCTAACTAATTACTTTTATTTATTAATTCATTTATTAGACTGATTAATCGGAAGGGGGCCCACATGTCAGTGGCTGGAGCTGCCCATTCAGCACGTTGACTGGGTCAACCCAGTCAACTGGGCCCCCCGGACCCACTGGTCAGCGACCCAGGGGTGGGTCCCACCGAGCCACGTCGGCGTCGGCGCCGAAGAGAGCTCCGGCGAGCGCGTTCGCGGCGGTTTCTTGCCGGAGTCGGTCGGAATCACGCTATAGTGGCCCGTTTCGAGTGCGGCCACTTGCGTTCGAACGGGCATTTGATGCCGCGTCGTTTGGTGGTGGCGCCGGACCAAATGGTCGCCGGAATCGTGAACGGCGACGAGGTCAGCGGCGGCGACGTTCGGTTCGCGACGGAAACAACGGCTCCGGGCACGGCGAGCAGCGACAGGTGACGCGTTCGAATCCTACGGCTGCTACGAGCACGACTACGAGCTCAGACGAGCTCGACAGCGGCCACTGCGATGGCAAATCCAACAGCGGCGGAGCTCCGTTTGGGCATCCATGGCACGGCGGCTACGGACGGCGCAAGGCGTCGCAGAGAGAGAGAGAGGAGCGAAGGTGAGGCTCACCGAGCGGTTACGGAAACCCTCGACGGATTAGTAGCAGCAGAGGAGCTCGAATCCGTCGGCGAGCACCGGAGTCGGAGAAGAAAGGGGCGGTGGCGTCCGGCAGCTACAGGACCTCCCCGCTCCAGCTGGGTGCACCGATCGACGAGGCGGTCGCTGGCGGACCGTCTGGACACCTCGGAGGGAGGAGCAGGCGCCGGTGGCCGCGGCTGATAACGAAGCACAGCGGTGATGGCGCTCGGACGATGAATCTGAGGGGGAGAAAGGGGAGGAGCTAGCGAGGGAGAGGGGGAAGAAGTGACGGAGAGGCCAGGGGAGATGGATGGGGCTTCGGCCTTATCCCCTCGTCGGTGGGGTGCCGCGGTGTCGACGCCGCACCGGCGCGCGCGCGCTCGACCACGGCGGTGGTGACACGCATGGGAGAGAGAAGGGGAGTCGGGCCTGGTGGGCTGGATTGGGGCACTGTGCACTTAGGCCCAGTGCCTCTTTTCTTTTTATTTTTCTGTTTTCTTTTATTCTTTTCTGTTACATTTTATTTTTAAGTCCATTTGACTTTTGTAAAATATGTGACTCAGCCACATAATGCAATACAATAATTTGCACTGCCATGAAAAGTTAGGAGGCCAAATGATTTTATTTGAATTTTTTATAATAAAGATAGCATTTAAAAATGCTGAATTGGTGTTGTTATATTTGCTAATGCTCATCTTACACATAAGTGATGTTGTGTTCCTTCACAGCAAATAGTTTTAGATTATTTGCTAAAAGGTGAACATTTTTCCATCAGGATTTGAGCAACTTTATTTTGCACTTTTGAATTTGAGTTGATTTTCAGAGAAGTATTTGAATTGTTTTGATTAACCACTATAACTAGGCACTGCAAAAGAAGATGACTTGGCATACTTAGCAGAGTGTCACAGTGCTTATTACATGGGGGTGTTACAGTAAGATCTCCGATAATGTCCCTGATTGTGGTTTATGTATCGGCCTCTATGTCTTGGAAGACCTTTTTGTTTCTTCCATCTCAGATTTTCCACATAGTAAGAAGCAAAATGAAGTTGATGATTGTGTCTCACAGGAAATTTAGCATTGTAATTGAGAATAATGAAGTTGTTGATGCTAGATTGTAGTGCCAACTACTCCCTCTTCTCATAATATAAAACATTTTTGCAAGTTATGTTAACTTAGAAAAAAAGTTCTTATATTATGAGACGGAGGGAGTAATTACCATGGGATGTAGCCACAAGTTGGCATGGGCAGTAGCACTCTGCATCTCAGCAGGTGCTGATCGAATGGCGACGTGGACCTCTTTGGCGACGCCAGCAATGTCCCGTGAGATGTCCATCCCGCTGGGGTTGTACCCTATGATCACCACAACCTAAGCTAGCCACCAGTAACATACGATTAACATGCAGTATCTCCTTCCATATGTGCTGCCGGCCGGTCAGAAATTAACAAGCAATTCAGGTGATGCAAGGATTATACTCCCTTCGTTTTTACTTACTGTGTATATTAGATTTGTCTTAAGTTAAACTTTATAAACATTGTTCAAACTTATAAAAAATATTAACATTTACAGTACGAAATGTCGAAATCAATACCATTAGATTCGTCGTTAAATATATTTCCACATTATGCACGCTTATTTAATGTAAATAGCCACATTATGCGGCGACCTTCCTCGAGCAGTACGACACCCTCCAGCTCGCGCACCCGCTGCGGCGGACGCTGACCACCTCCGTCTCGAGCCGGACCAGCCCGAGGAGATCGAAGCGCCGCGCGAACGCCTCGAGGTACCGGAGCACCTCCTGGTGCCCGGGGAACCTGCGCGGGTCAACGGAGCCCTCGGCGGCGACGAAGGGGAAGTCGAGGAAGGCCATGCACTAGCGGGGCAGGTTGGTGCGGAGGGACGCGTAGAGGCTCCCGTGGACGCCCCCTGCGCCGAACAGGTCCGCCGACGCCTCGTCGTCGTAGCGCCAGGTGCCGCCCACGCCGGCGGTGCGCTCGAAGACGACGGGCGCGTGGCCCTCGCGCCGCAGCTCCCGCGCCGCCACCAGGCCCGCGGCCCCCGCGCCGATCATGGCGACGCGCGACGATGGCATCAGAGGTGGAAAAGTCTCCAAGTCTCGGCTGGCCTGCTCTCTCGTCGTCGCGTGTGTCGTCTTTTTCATGTGGCCGGAGCAGTTGATCGAGCTGGCCATTTTCCTCCATTCGCGCGTCAATCTTTAGTTTCTTTAAGACTACCAGTTGCTTCTCCTATTTTCACAGCCGCCTCTCTCTCTATATTTTGGACCAGCTAGACCGCTAGAGGTCAGTCGACTCAAAACAAAATTTGGACAGTTGACTGACCACAAACTTGTTTTAGTCGTCTTCACCGTTTTGAAAGCATTGAGATCCGAGCGCGTACAGGACTACATCAGCTGCTTGGCAGGTGCATTAGCTAGGAATGTGTGTAACATGTCTGTTAGAGCATCTACAATCATGAGAGTCAAATTTGGCTCCCTATAGTCCGCCGACAGTGACCAATCACCCATTATTTGTCCGCGTAGGCAGCCACCCCCCTCACATATCCGCCTCCCAAATCCATACGATTTTTTGTCGAAAGAGACCACCTGCCCAACAGAATTGCCAGAAAAGACCCCCTCCGGATGAAATTATCAAAAAAGACCCCCTCGGCCGTGGCGGCAGGAGCGTCAGGCGACACGTGGCACCTACCGCCACACCCGGTGACGGCAACACTGTTCACACGGGGGGACGATTTCCGCACGGCAGAACGGAAACGGTCGCGAGTGAACAGTGCTGCCGCCTACGGGTGTGGCGACAGCACTGTTCATCACTGATGAACAGTAATTTCGAAAAAGTAAAAAAAAATTTCAAAAAAATCTAAAATTTTGATTTTTTTGAATTTTTCTGCTATTTTTTTTACTTTTTCGAATACTGTTCACCATTGATGAACAGTGCTGCCGCCACACCCGTAGGCGCCAGCACTGTTCACTCGCGCCCGTTTCCGTTCTGCCGTGCGAAAATCGTCCCCCCGTGTGAACAGTACGTGAAACAGTGTTGCCGCCATCGGGTGTGGCGGCAGGTGCCACGTGTCGCCTGCCGCGCCTGCCGTCACGGCCGAGGGGGTCTTTTTTGACAATTTCATCCGGAGGGGGTCTTTTCTGGCAATTCTGTTGGGCAGGTGGTCTCTTTCGACAAAATCAATCCATACAACACATGCAATGCGAGATGAACACTACATATATCACATTTGAACATAACATAGCATAGATCCGGGATGAAGTTTTACAATCGGACTTAAAATGTACAGGTTCATCACCACACCTAGAAACAAACGATAGATAAACGGAGGGGGAGGGCGCCAGACTTCACCATTTCCTCATAGGTCCCTTCCTCTTGGGGTCACTGCCTCACTGGAGTGCCGGTTGTGCTCCTTGGCGTAGGCGTCGGCCGCTGGAGGGGAGCCATTGTCGTCGTCTCTCGGCATGCCACAATTAGACGAGGAGGAGGAGGAGGAGGAAGAGATGATCCCGACTAGATGTCGGGCAACGCAAGCCTGCTCCTTGGCGAGTCTGGCTGGCCTCCCGGGGCGCTTGGACTCCTCGATGTTGAGCCGGAGCACCTTCTAAAAAGTGATCCGCCCTGCATCATCGCGTCAATCACCAACTGGCTATCAGAGTTAACAACAACTCTATTGCAACCTAAATGAATTGCCAACATGAGCCCATTCTTCAAAGCTTACGATTTTGCACATTCAACATTGTAACATTGTATACGTCACTAGTAGAAAATAGGGCATCAGTCCCGGTTCCAGAGGGCCTTTAGTCCCGGTTCTGCAATCGGGACTAAAGGGGCTCCACGTGACCGCTGTGGGGCACCCAGGCAGGAGGACCTTTAGTCCCGGTTGGTAACACCGACCGGGACTAAATGACAGCCACGCGTCAGCAGCTGCCAGGCATTGGGGTTTTTGTTTTTTTTAAAGGAGGGGTTTAGGGGTTTGGGACGGTTTAGGGGTTTCATATTGTGTTAGCTAGCTACTACATATAGAGAGAAGTGACCTTTCTTTCTCCGTGCTTGGTCGACGCTAGCTACTACATATCAAGAGAACTCGACGCTAGCTAGTAAGCAATGAAGGAACCATTAATTACACAACATCGTCATGATCAACATATAGAGAGAAGTGACCTCTCTTTCTCCGTGCTTGTTGGTCGAACAACAAGTTTTCGTATATCTATTCGACGCTACTAGATATAGTACACATTGATGCATATATACAATATAACATCTCTTACAATCCCTTACATCATCTACCAAAATCGCATTGCAAATCCCGATAGTATTCTCCGTCTTCAAGTATGACGTGGTCAACAAAGAATCCTGCCAATTCCTCTTGAATTGCTCTTATGCGATCATTTGGTAAGAGTTCGTTCCGCTTCTCCCAGATCTAATTTAAAGAAGGGGGTCAATACATATATATGAATGAAACTCAACACAATTGAGGGTAATAAAATAAAATTGTGAATATTGTTTACGTACTTCAAATTGTTGGTCAGAGAAGCCCTGCTCAGAGGTCGAGTGACAAATGAACTCGTAGACATAGTATCCACATAAATTATTTTCGGGTGCCTGCCACAAGCACTTTACGAGAATAAAGTTCAATCAAAATGATAATCAAGCATGATAATGGTATTGAAACTAGAATCAATGAGAGATGCGTGGAACTAGCTAGTACTATTTACTTTCGAGTGTGAAAATTGCAGCTCCTTTTTTCATTCACCCAGTACCTCGCTGGTGAACTTTTTCCAAACCCTGCCCGGCAAAGAAAATGATTACTTGATATCAGAAAATGAACGAAAGTTGCCGATATGGTGCGGTAGTGATTGACCTTACTTCTGGAGCATTTCACTCATGTCCGCCCACTCCTTTTGCTCTATATGTCTCGAGTCCAAGACAGTTACTAGTCCCGTGTCAAGCTTAATGGATAGCAGAATAAAGTGGAACCTGCACACGCATAACTTATCAATTACACTTAACCTTGAGTAAGTGAAACAGAATGTGCACAAGGCAGTAATTAATACTCACTTGAAGTTGTAAGGAAAGAGTATTTCCCTTCTGTTTTGAAGTCGAAGTAACACCTTTAGCAAGTTTTTCTCATTTTCGTCGGTGTTTTTTTGTACCGTATATTCATTTACGGTATTTGGGTTAATGAACCCAATGTCATAGATTTGTCCTCTATTGCATTCGACGATCTTCAATCTGCATAATATAGCGAGGATAATTAATTATACATGCAATGAACGAGCTGAGCTAGAGACTTGATTACAGAAATAATAATTACAGACAATAGCAAGTCATGAGAGTTTTGTCGAGGGCGTCTTGATTGTAGAACTGAAATAATTCTTCAAATTCAACGTACAACAAGTCGACTCCAATGAAGTCGTGCTCATCTTTAATTCTTAGCAAGATACTGTCGGTCCCATCCTTGCAGGTGTTCAAGTACCAGTCATGCAAGCTTCGCATCATCGTTGATAGATGCAGGAGCTGCTCAGGTTTGACGAGAGGCTTCCCGTGCTCGTATCTAAAGGGCGCTACTACCTCAGCCATTTCGAACTGTACATTATCGTCTAAGTAATCACCCAAGAGTGGTACCGGTCGCTACCCCCGGATGATTAGCGATATCGCTAAACACCTTGAGTGGGGGGGCACGATTGCTTTTCCTGTTCGCCGAGCTGGGGAATTGTTTTCCCACTTCGTCTTGCAGCACTGCTAGTACTTCCCGACCGCTGCGCTTCATCAAATGTCTTTTCAATACATCGGTCATAATGTGATAGCGGCGGAGGCGGTGGTGGTCGCCTAAGGGCATCCAGAGAGCACTTCGCTTTTACCGGATCTATTTTATCCTTCGGAGGTGGATGTTTCCGTGCAAAACGGGCCTTCACTTCGGAAGCCACGATGTCCTTGTTTTCCTCCTTAGTCATCTCATATGGTAACTTGGCAGGAGCCTTGAGGCTTGGACCAGCTTTGAATTTCTTTCTTGTTGTACTACTAGCCGCCGGAGCGGCGGCGCCTCTCTTCCGCCGTTGCTGAGGCAGCGGAGTCCGCTGACGCGCCAAAGGAGGCGGAGTTTGCCGACGCGCCGGAGGAGGATTCTGCTGAGGGGCCTCCTCCGCCGGAGTCTGCTGACGGGGCGGAGACGGCTGAGGCGGCGGAGACGGCTGACGCACCGGAGACAACTAAGGCAGCGGAGATAGCAGAGCTGGACTGTGAGGAGTCTGCTGAGGGGCCTCCTCCGGCTGAGTCTGCTGAGACGGCGTCCAGTTTGGAAGCAAGATGTTTTCCTTTCTCCATAGACAGGTAGTCCTTAAGGCATTTTTCAGACGAATCCCCCCTCACCTATAGGGTAGTCAAGCTCCAGCCCCTCAATACCGTTCATTATTTCATCCATCCCGACAATAAAAAAACCATCTAGAATCGGAGCGAAATGAAAAGTTCCATCAGGTCGAGGAGGTAAGACATAGCCGACGGCCACCTTCTGTAACACCCCTGTGTAATAGTCACTGTGACACTCTGCTAAGTATGCCAAGTCATCTCAATTTGCAGTGCCTAATCACTTTGGTTAAGAATTCAATTCAAATTCTATTCTGAAAATCAACTCAAATTAAAAAGTGCAAAATAAATTTGCTCAAACACTATTGGAAAAATGTTCACTAAATAGAAAATATTCCAGAAGCATTTATAAAAATATAATCAATGATACTTGGATTAGCTAAATGACCCAAACTACATGAAATAGCACCAAAACAACACTATTTAAATCATTTATAATTAAATCAAATGCAAATAAAATCTTACTTTATCCAAACAAGTTTCTGGTGAGAGGTAATAATGCGCTGTAATATTTGGGCCAAGTCCCACATTTTACAAAATAGCAGAAGTGGTCTAACAATTACAAAACAGAAAATAAATAAAGAAAAGGCAACACAGAAAATAAGAAAAATAAAACGAGGCACTGTGCACTGGGCCTAAGTGCACTGGGCCCCAAAAACCAGCCCACCTGGCCCAAATCCCTCTCTCTCCTTCGTCGTGTCGGCCGCGCCTTGGCCGAGCGCGCGCGCCGGCGCAGCGTCGACACGCCGACGCCACCGACAGCCACTGACGCCCGCGAGGATAAGGACGCACCCCATCCACCTCCCCTGGTCCTCCTCGACCATTCTCCCCTCTCTCCCCTCGCTAGCACGCTCTCTCTCTCCCTCTGCTCGCGTTGCCCGAGCGCAACCATCGCCGCCCCTCCGCCATTTCGTAGCCACCGCCGTCGCCTCACCTCGTCACCAAGCCCATCAGCTCCCCCGTCGTCGATTGCATCGTCTCCGACCACGAACGGGAGCCGGGGAGCCCCGCAACGCGCGGATCGAGCCGCCCCCTTTGCTGCTGCCGCCGGCGATCCACTTCTTCCCCGGCGACGTCCTGCTGCTACTAACATTTCGAGGGCCTTCGACGTGCCGCTCGGTGAGCTCCGATACCCACTCCTTCTTCTCCCTTGTCCTGCCGCGTCCGTAGCTCGCCGCACCGCGAATGCCCGAACCCGCGGCCGCCGACGAGCTCGTTGTCGTGGCCAGCGTCGCCGTCACGCGCAACCGGACCCAGCATCGAGCTCCTGGAGCTCGTGCGAGTCCAGCGAGACCCCTAGCACCCCTCCCCGCGCCGTGTATCGTCGAACCCGACGAGGCCCGAACTCCGGCGCCATTTTGGCTCATCGTCGGCGCCATTTCTGGCCATCTCCGGTCGGTCCAAGGTCACCACTCAACGCGGCGCTCCTCCAGCATTCGAACGCAGCAAACCGCACGTGAAACGGTGCCCCGCAGCGCAATTCCGACGCGCTCCGGCGATAGGCCGCCGCGATTTCGGACGCCGGAGCAACTCCGGCGATGTCGCCGACGTGGCATGGGTGGGTCCCACCCCTGAGCCAGTGACCGTGGGCCCTGGGGGCCCCAGTTAACTGGTTGACCCAGTCAACTGTGTTGACTGGGCAGCCCAGTCACTGACATACGGGCCCCACCGTATAATTAAATTAATTAAAGCATTTTTATAAATAAAAGTTAATTAGTTAGTTAATGAGGCACTGACATGTGGGACCCAGTGGATAATTAACCTCTGATTAGTTTTAATCAAATTCTATTAGGCTAACAGAGGCTGACATGTGGGTCCCACTGGACCCACATGTCAGGTTTGACCCTGGTCAGCGAGGCTGTTGACTGCTGATGTCATCACCTAGTCATGCTGACATCATAAATCATTTCTGTTAATAAAAATAATTCTAGAAAATCATTCAAACTTCGAAAATTAATAACTTTTAAACCTTAGCTCGGATTGAAAAACTTAAAATATGAAAGTTGCTCAGAACGACGAGACGAATCTGATCGTGTCGCCTGTTTTGATGCCGGAACCCCCTACGTAGGTGAAACCGCAACTTCGAGGCCATATCCGGCAGATGAATAGTGCTTATACACCGGATAATAAATCCCGCGTTAATCCTAGAATAACTATAATGACTTAGGTGCATCTGTAGGCAACCCTGCACTGCATCTTAGCATAGCATGCCCTGTATTGCATCGTTGCTGTGCATTTATATGTTCTTTCCCCCTCTTCTCTCTCGATAGACCCCTACGTCGACGTAGCTCCCGAGACTGACGCAGCTCTGGAGGTCGACTACGCTCCAGACGATCAGTCCCTTGCCGCCGAGCTTCCAGGCAAGCACCCCCCTTTGAGCATTCCGATATCGCCTACTCTTCTCTCTCTTATGCTTGCATTAGAAGTTGCTGCTGCTACTGTTATCCTATATCTGCTGCATAGCCTGTTTAATTGTAACCTGTTGTTGATACTTACCTGTTATCCTAAACTGTTTAGTATAGGCTGGGTAGAGACCTATCAGAGACCCCACTTTATCCCGACTGCCCCGCTGGATTCTCAGAAGACCCGATCAACGGGATCGAAGACCAGGCCCCGACATTGCTCGTCACTTCCCCCTTAACTGCTCGACACTACTGGGTTAATATCGAGTGCCGAGGGTGATACCTCGTCAGCACTTCTGATGATAACCTTGTAGGTTAGTTATTCGGTCGTGGTAAGCGAGGGTGATTCCCCCTACACCACCCCCGATAACGACATCGTCGTGCAACGGCTCAAGAGTGGACCTCGAGGGTGATACCTCTTTAGTTCACCTTGAAGTTTATGTTAGGTGGGAATCCAACGAGGGTGATGCCTCGGATTCCTTCTTGATGTGGTAGCCACACGGATGCCTTTAGATTACTGCTGATATTGATTATTCTGGATAAAGACGGGTCGGCCCTGAGGGGTACCCGCACGAGATTATGATGAGAGTGATGTGGAGTCGGGAGGACCTGAACGGTGCCCGAGTACTGAATACGAGGCGTGACCGGGCATTCCTAGCCCTTGCCGCAAGTCCTCGAGACGGGGCGACGGGGTCACATCTTTCGTGAGTCTCTGCTCGTTACCGCACTACCAACACACTAGCGGTTTGGATATTTGATCCGAGGAGCCTCTGGCCTGATAGCACAAACCATCACGTGGGCATAGTATGGGCGTTCTGCGTCGTATACATCAGCCGAAGCTTATTTGACGTTAGTAAGGAGCGGCGTACGCCGAGTTGGACTGGGAACGCAACCGCGCTTGTATAAGGGCTTGCTAGGTCTGCTCTCAGTGGCCCCGTAACGTGCAGGAGTTCCCGGGGTGATGGCCCAAGACCCCTGGGGGCACAGGTTTAGTACAGCGTGCTGACCTCTCTTTTAAGCCTTGGTCGGGTTGCGGCATGTCGTTTGGCCGAGGCCGGGCATGACCCAGAAAAGTGTGTCCGGCCGAAGTTAATCGAGCGTGGTGGGTAAGTTGGTGCACCCCTGCAGGGAAGAACTAATCTATCGATAGCCTGTCCTACGGTAACAGACACTCAGAGTTGTATCCCAATCGATACAACTAGAACTGGAGACTTGAGATGTAATGGATAGTATGGCTCTGGGATTGCTTTCTTGCAGGGAGTCGAGGAAGGATCTCTGGCCGAGGTTGATGACATTACTACTACTTTACTTTATGTTAATCTGCACTCTTCTAATGCTGCAAGACCGCTGAAGATGCTTGAAGATGCTAGTCTTCGGTAGGACTAGGCTCTCCCCTCTATTCTGGCATTTCTGCAGCCCAGTCCACATATACAGCCACCCTTTGAAAATGTTGCATATGTAGTGTAGATCCTTGCTTGCTGAGTACTTCGGATGAGTACTCACGTTTGCTTTATTTTCATTTTCTCCCCATATCCACTTGTCGCATCCAGATGACGGAGCCCCTGAGATAGCTGCCCCCATTGACGACTACGGCTACTACTACTACCCTCCCGGCGAGTACTACTACGAGGAGCCGACCGACGACCAAGAGTAGGATTCGAAGGGTCCTAGGCAGGAGGCCTACGCCTTTCGATCCTAGAGTTTTATTTTGCCCCGCCTTCTTAAAGGCCTATTTGTTTCTCTGTAATATCTGTACCCAGATATCTGATGCTTCCGATGACACTTGTATGCCATCGAGCTATGTATTTGAGCCCTCGAGGCCCTGGCTTGTAATATAAAGCTTGTATGATTTTATTTCTGTTTTAGAGTTGTGTTGTGATATCTTCAAGTGAGTCCTTAGGCTTGATCGTGTGCATTTACGTGTATGGTTAGTGCACGATTAAGCCGGGGTCGTCACAGGTTGGTATCAGAGCCGACTGCCTCTAGGAATCCCCCTTTCTAATTCATTGGCCGAAGTTGAGTCTAGTGGTCCGAAACTGTTTTACTAACTTGGCTGTGTGGCTTACGGGCCCACGTTGCCAACTGGGTGGTATTAGAATCTTTTATTCCTTGTCTTTACTCTGGGACTCTAATCACTCTTCTATTCGGGTTTATTAAATTTACTAACACCGACACTTAGGATCTCGTAAATTCTGTCCACCCGGAGAGCTGGATATCTGTGCGATTTCCCTTTCTTTGATCTGATTAGTCTGATAATCATTTTCCTTTCCATTGTTTTGTTTAACCTTTCTCTCCGAGATTTCTTATATTACTCGCCGTCGTATGACAACTCTGAATTTCCTCTGTTTCAGATGGATCGTCTGTTTCCACCGCGCCCCACGACGCATCTTGTGCTTCGCACTTGGACTCGAGATGCCCCTGGGTTTCCAGCTGTCCTGATCGCTCTCTTGACCAGACTGGGTTACCGCTGGTATCCTGAGTACATGGTCTACGAGGTTTACCGTGAGTTCAACCAGGAGCAGTACTATGCTGATGTTCGCATCTATGATCAGCAGGATGACTCAGACACTGAGCTGTATCTTTTCCACGGTATCGGCGTGACGATTGAGATGTCAGTCCATGATGCCGCTTACTCTGCTATCACACGTCTTCGAGGAGAGCACAGCGCTAGCTTGGATGCCTCTGAGTACAGATGCATTCAGTATGCCCCTGCTGGAGATGCTACTGGATACTACACAGCTATCTCTGCCCCGTACGAGCCCCGTCGCTACGATCCGCGAGTTTTGATTCAGTGTACTCAGGCTCTGGATCGCACTGTTCGGGCTCTGGCCGTCGAGTTGTTTGCCACTCGAGTACGACTCTACGAGGCTATGACGCAGTTGCTACCAGCTGTTTGTGCAGGGATACATCCGGAGCATATCCTTTACCGGCGCAGGACAGAGATGCCACCAGGTATTGATTGGCCTGCTGTGGGAGGTCACACGCCTGCACGTGGACCTCTTCTTTCAGCTCGAGACCGGGTTCTGCATCAGAGTGCACATGGAGCACAGGATCCTTCTGCGACGAACATCCGTCGTCCGCACTTGCAGCTACCCCGTTTCAGTGGTTTTCTCCGATGTTGATGTAGACTTTGCTATGTCCTATTGTGTGCTTCCTTACCGCGTGCCTGCGTGCCGCCTAGCATGTCTAGCCTTTAAATTTGCGCCGTTATGCTGCCCGTATGTAACCGACTCTGTATGGTTATGTATGTCTTAATGACTAATGTTCAGTATCTGGTGCACTACTTAAATTCCATCGCGTTACATCATGCTTGTTGCTAAACGCTCGCATTGGCTTCTCCTAAACTACCCCTGTTGAATTTAGCAGGATGGGTGATAACAATCCACCTCCGCCGCCACCGCCTGACTGTATGGCTGCTATGATGCAATAGTTTGAACTCAATCATCAGTTCATGATGGGAATTATGGAGCAGTTTCCCCGTCCCAATGCCAACCATCAGCCAGCCTCAATCACACTGCCAGAGTTTGTGCGACTCAATCTATCGGTATTCCGCAACACAGTTAATCCCCTAGATGCCGATGACTGGCTGCGTGATATCTTCTATGAGATGGAGTCAGCTGATGTTCCCCCTGTCAGCTATGTCACCTTCGTGACATACTTCTTGAAGGGACCCGCAGCACAATGGTGGGCAACTCACAGACAGACTCTACCTCCGGGAACTGTTGTCACTTGGGTGGAGCTCAAGACTGCTTTTCGCGCCCGCTATATTCCTCAAGCAGTTATAGCACGCAAGAAGGCCGAGTTCCGCAACCTTGTTCAAGGCAACAAGACTGTGGAGGTCTACCAGCGAGAGTTCCTTGATTTATCTCGCTATGCTGAAGAAGACATCCCCAATGATGCTCGTAGGCAGGAGAAGTTCCGTGAAGGGCTACATCATGACATTTGGCTAGCCCTGCTTGTCCAAGATTATCCCGACTTCACCACCTTGGTGAATAAGGCTATCATGGTCGAGACTGGTCTGAAGAAGCACAAGGAAGCGACCAGACGCACTCGTGAAGCGGGCTCATCTTCGGGCTCGTCTTCCCAGAAGTGCCATATTTGGATTCCACAGAGTATGTATCGTCCAGCAGCTCCAGTGTACAGGCCTGCTTATGCTGCACCCCGTCTGCCTCCTCCACCACCGAGGCAGCCTCTTCGAGCGCCACCGCCTCGAGCTCCTGCACCACGTCCAGACAGTGGACTCTGCTTCAAGTGTGGCCAGCCAGGTCACCGTGCCAGAGATTGCTCTCAGAGTCAGAATCAGCTAGCTCTTCCTCCTGCTGGCCGTGGTAATGGCCATGGTATTCCTCAGCAGCGTAACAACAATGCCAGACCTTCTTATGGTCGTGGGCAGGCCTATCATGTCAACATGAGTGAAGACCCAGACCAACCAGCTACAGTCATGGGTACACTACTTGTTAATTCAGCACCAGCTTCTGTTTTATTTGATTCAGGAGCATCTCATTCATTCATGTCAGAGCATTTTGCACGCATGCATAACATTAAGTGTGAGTACATGAACACACTTTTAGTGGTACATACTCCTGCGGGTGGATGTCGAACCTCCGTGGTTAGTTATAATGTTCCCATTGAAATCGAAGGATTGGAGTTCCGCGCGTCCCCATTATCCTGAAGTCTTCCAAAATTGATCTTATTTTGGGTATGGATTGGTTGAAGGCTCACTATGCCTCAATCAATTGCGCTACTAAAGTTGTACACCTCCTGCACCCATCAAATGAGCTAGTGAATTATCATGCTCATATCACTCAGAACGCCGAGGCCCAAATTTATGCCTTGAATGCGTTAAACGTTTCTCCGCTTGAGGGGATCGAAAACATTCCGGTTGTTTGCGACTTCCAGGATGTATTTCCAGAAGAACTTCCAGGAATACCCCCTGCTAGAGCTGTCGAGTTTGTTATCGACTTGTAGCCTGGCACCAGTCCTATTGCGAAGCGTCCTTACAAGATGCCTCCGCACCACCTTCTCGAGCTTAAGGAAGAAATCGATAAATCACTTAAGAAGGGCTTCATCCGTCCTAGTTCCTCTGCCTGGGGAGCACCGTCTCTCTTTGTCAAGAAGAAAGATGGTACGAATAGGTTGGTCCAAGATTACCGCCCTATCAACCAGGTAACCATTCAGAATAAATATCCGCTTCCCCGGATCAATGACTTATATGATCAACTTGCTAGATCTTCGGTGTTCTCTAAACTCGACTTGAGGTTGGGTTATCACCAGATCCGCGTCCGTGAAGAGGATATTCCGAATACCGCCTTTGTTACTCGATATGGTTCCTACGAGTACACCGTCATGTCATTTGGCCTAACGAATGCTCCCGCTACGTTCTCCCGCCTGATGAATTATATATTCATGGATTACCTCAACAAATTCGTCATGGTATATCTGGATGATATTCTGGTCTATTCGAAGAATAAGGAAGAACATGCCGAGCATCTTCGCCTTGTTTTGGAGAGGCTTCGAGAGCACAAGTTGTATGCCAAGTACTCCAAATGCGAATTCTGGCTTTATGAAGTGACCTACCTTGGACATGTGATTTCCAAGGACGGTATTGCCGTTAACCCGAAGCGTGTTCAGGCTATTCTTGACTAGACTCCTCCGAAGAATGCCAAGCAAGTCCGAAGTTTTCTTGGTCTAGCAAGTTATTGTCGACGATTCATCGAAAACTTTTCCAAGATTGCCAAGCCCCTGACTAATCTGCTCCACAAAGGCGTTAAGTTTGAGTGGACAGAAAAATGTCAGGAGAGTTTCCAGACCCTCAAGGACAAGCTTACTTCTGCTCCAGTGCTTGCTCCTCCCGATTCTCACAAGGACTTTGTGATATATTGTGACGCTTCTCGTCAGGGATTAGGCTATGTCCTAATGCAAGAATGGAAGGTAATTGCATATGCCTCGCGTCAATTGCGTCCACATGAAGAAAACTATCTAGTGCATGATCTCAAACTTGCTGTTGTAATCTATGCGTCGAAGCAGTGGCGTCACTACCTCCTTGGTAATCGGTGTGAGATCTATACCGATCATCAGAGTCTGAAGTATTTGTTCACTCAACCGGATCTTAACCTCCGTCAACAGCGATGGTTGGAAACAATTACGGACTATGACTGTAGTATTTATTATACCCACTGTTCAAGATATCTTTCGATATTCCGATAAATCGGCCGATTTATCGCTTATCGCTATCTGACCGATAAGATAAATGGGTCGATAAATCAGCCGATATGGCGATAAATCGGCCGATATGCCGATAAACTGGCTGATTTACCCCTTATCATTGGTCGACCGATAAGTTCCCGATAAGCGATATCCCCAACATTGATTATACCCCTGGCAAGGCTAATGTGATGGCTGATGCCTTGAGCCGCAAGTCCTATTGCAACAACCTCATGGTTAAGCAAGCTCAACCCCAGCTATATGAAGAACTACGCAAGCTGAACGTCTGTATCGTTCCGCAGGGTTCTCTTAATAACCTTGTGGTACATCCAGACCTTGAGAAAGTTGTAAAGATTGCGCAAGCCAAAGATGCCGAGATAGATCTGATGAAGAAAGAACTTCACCTTGAGAAATACATGGATTTCTCGATTGCTGAAGATGGAACCTTATATTTCAGAGACCGCATTGTAGTACCTCGCTTCGAGCTTATGACTGACAAGGTCATGAAGGAGGCTCATGATACACCGCTGTCTATCCATCCGGGAAGCACCAAGATGTATCGTGATCTTCGTCAAAGGTACTGGTGGTCCAAAATGAAGCAGGACATTGCTCGATATGTTGCTGAATGTGATGTATGTCGTCGCGTGAAAGCAGAACATCAGAAGCCCGTTGGAATTCTTCAACCACTCCCTATTCCTCTGTGGAAATGGGATAAAGTGCAAATGGATTTCATTACTGGTCTTCCCAAGTCTCAGAAAGGTCACGATGCTATTCTTGTCGTCGTCGATCAACTTTCCAAGGTTGCACATTTTCTGCCTGTCAAGGAGACTATCACTGCTAGCCAGTTAGCAGAATTGTATATCTCCAGAATCGTTTCACTCCACGGTATTTCGAAGGAGATCAGTTTTGACCGTGGCGGTCTTTTCACGTCCAAGTTCTGGGAAAGTTTTCAAGAAGCTATGGGAACTCACATTACCTGGAGTTCGGCTTATCATCCTCAATCCCAAGGCCAAGTCGAGCGAGTAAATCAAGTGCTTGAAGATATGCTTCGGGCTTGTGTTATATCGTTCGGTAAGAAGTGGGAAGAATCTCTCCCGTATGCCGAATTCTCTTATAACAACAGCTATCAAGCCAGCTTGAAGATGGCTCCATTCGAAGTGCTATACGGGCGTAAGTGTCGAACCCCTCTGAATTGGTCAGAAACTAGGGAACGACCTCTAGTGGGACCGGACATTATTCAACACACCGAAGAACAAGTCAGAATTGTCCGAGAAAATCTCAAGGCGGCTCAGGACCGCCAGAAGAGCAACTATGATCACAAACGATGGGGTCTGACTTATCAACCAGGAGATCAAGCTTATCTCCGTGTCACTCCTATGAAGGGCACCCGTCGTTTTGGAATCAAGGGCAAGCTAGCTCCACGCTATATCGGCCCCTTTCGCATTGTTGCCAGACGTGGACAGGTGGCATCCGATCCGCATCCTTGATGAAGCCGAACGTAGAACTCGTCAGAAGACGACCAAGTTCCTGAAAGTACAGTGGTTGAATCACACTGAAGATGAAGCCACTTGGGAACGCGAGGATCATCTTCGGGAAGAATATCCCGACCTCTTTCCTTCTACCTCCTAAATTCTCGGGACGAGAATTTCTTTTAGAGGAGGAGAATTTGTAACACCCCTGTGTAATAGTCACTGTGACACTCTGCTAAGTATGCCAATTCATCTCAATTTGCAGTGCCTAATCACTTTGGTTAAGAATTCAATTCAAATTCTATTCTGAAAATCAACTCAAATTAAAAAGTGCAAAATAAATTTTCTCAAACACTATTGAAAAAATGTTCACTAAATAGCAAATATTCCAGACGCATTTATAAAAATATAATCAATGATACTTGGATTAGCTAAATGACCCAAACTACATGAAACAGCACCAAAACAGCACTATTTAAATCATTTATAATTAAATCAAATGCAAATAAAATCTTACTTTATCCAAACAAGTTTCTGGTGAGAGGTAATAATGCGCAGTAATATTTGGGCCAAGTCCCACATTTTGCAAAATAGCAGAAGTGGTCTAACAATTACAAAACAGAAAATAAATAAAGAAAAGGCAAAACAGAAAATAAGAAAAATAAAACGAGGCACTGTGCACTGGGCCTAAGTGCACAGTGCCTCGAAAACCAGCCCACCTGGCCCAAATCCCTCTCTCTCCTTCGTCGTGTCGGCCGCGCCTTGGCCGAGCGCGCGCGCGCCGGCGCAGCGTCGACACGCCGACGCCACCGACAGCCACCGACACCCGCGAGGAAAAGGACGCACCCCATCCACCTCCCCTGGTCCTCCCCGACCATTCTCCACTCTCTCCCCTCGCTAGCACGCTCTCTCTCTCTCTCCCTCTGCTTGCATTGCCCGAGCGCAACCATCGCCGCGCCTCCGCCATTTGCGTAGCCACCGCCGTCGCCTCGCCTCGTCACCAAGCCCATCAGCTCCGCCGTCATCGATTGCATCGTCTCCGACCACGAACGAGAGCCGGGGAGCCCCGCAAAGCGCGGATCAAGCCGCCCCCTTTGCTGCTGCCGCCGGCGATCCCCTTCTTCCCCGGTGACGTCCTGCTGCTACTAACCTTTCGAGGGCCTTCGGCGTGCCGCTCGGTGAGCTCCGACACCCACTCCCTCTTCTCCCTTGTCCTGCCGCGTCCGTAGCTCGCCGCACCGCGAATGCCCGAACCCGCGGCAGCTGACGAGCTCGTTGCCGTGGCCAGCATCGCCGTCACGCGCAACCGGACCCAGCATCGAGCTCCTGGAGCTCGTGCGAGTCCAGCGAGACCCCTAGCACCCCTCCCCACGCCGTGTAGCGTCGAACCCGATGAGGCCCGAACTCCGGCGCCGTTTTGGCTCATCGCCGGCGCCATTTCCGGCCATCTCCGGTCGGTCCAAGGTCACCACTCAACGCGGCGCTCCTCCAGCATTCGAACGCAGCAAACCGCACGTGAAACGGTGCCCCGCAAAGCAATTCCGACGCGCTTCGGCGATCGGCCGCCGCGATTTCGGACGCCGGAGCAACTCCGGCGACGTCGCCGACGTGGCATGGGTGGGTCCCACCCCTGAGCCAGTGACCGTGGGCCCTGGGGGCCCCAGTTGACTGGTTGACCCTGTCAACTGTGCTGACTGGGCAGCCCAGTCACTGACATACGGGCCCCACCGTATAATTAAATTAATTAAAACATTTTTATAAATAAAAGTTAATTAGTTAGTTAATGAGGCACTCACATGTGGGACCCAGTGGATAATTAACCTCTGATTAATTTTAATCAAATTCTATTAGGCTAACAGAGGCTGACATGTGGGTCCCACTGGACCCACATGTTAGGTTTGACCCTGGTCAGCGAGGCTGTTGACTGCTGACGTCATCACCTAGTCATGCTGACATCATAAATCATTTCTGTTAATAAAAATAATTCCAGAAAATCATTTAAACTTCAAAATTAATAACTTTTAAACCATAGCTCGGATTGAAAAACTTAAAACATGAAAGTTGCTCAGAACGACGAGACGAATCTGATCGTGTCGCCTGTTTTGATGCCGGAACCCCCTACGTAGGTGAAACCACAACTTCGAGGCCATATCCGGTAGATGAATAGTGCTTATACACCGGATAATAAATCCCGCGTTAATCCTAGAATAACTATAATGACTTAGGTGCATCTGTAGGCAACCCTGCACTGCATCTTAGCATAGCATGCCATGTATTGCATCGTTGCTGTGCATTTATATGTTCTTTCCCCCTCTTCTCTCTCGATAGACCCCGACGTCGACATAGCTCCCGAGACTGACGCAGCTCCGGAGGTCGACTACGCTCCAGACGATCAGTCCCTTGCCGCCGAGCTTCCAGGCAAGCACCCCCCTTTGAGCATTCCGATATTGCCTACTCTTCTCTCTCTTATGCTTGCATTAGAAGTTGCTGCTGCTACTGTTATCCTATATCTGCTGCATAGCCTGTTTAATTGTAACCTGCTGTTGATACTTACCTGTTATCCTAAACTGTTTAGTATAGGCTGGGTAGAGACCTATCAGAGACCCCACTTTATCCCGACTGCCCCGCTGGATTCTTAGAAGACCCGATCAACGGGATCGAAGACCAGGCCCCGACATTGCACGTCACTTCCCCCTTAACTGCTCGACACTACTGGGTTAATATCGAGTGCCGAGGGTGATACCTCGTCAGCACTTCTGATGATAACCTTGTAAGTTAGTTATTCGGTCGTGGTAAGCGAGGGTGATTCCTCCTACACCACCCCCGATAACGACATCGTCGTGCAACGGCTCAAGAGTGGTCCTCGAGGGTGATACCTCTTTAGTTCACCTTGAAGTTTACGTCAGGTGGGAATCCAACGAGGGTGATGCCTCGGATTCCTTCTTGATGTGGTAGCCACACGGATGCCTTTAGATTACTACTGATATTGATTATTCTGGATAAAGACGGGTCGGCCCTAAGGGGTACCCGCACGAGATTATGATGAGAGTGATGTGGAGTCGGCTGGACCTGAACGGTGCCCGAGTACTGAATACGAGGCGTGGCCGGGCATTCCTAGCCCTTGTCGCAAGTCCTCGAGACGGGGCGACGGGGTCACATCTTTCGTGAGTCTCTGCTCGTTACCGCACTACCAACACACTAGCGGTTTGGATATTTGATCCGAGGAGCCTCTGGCCTGATAGCACTAACCATCACGTGGGCATAGTATGGGTGTTCTGCGTCGTATACATCAGCCGAAGCTTATTTGACGTCAGTAAGGATTGGCGTACGCCGAGTTGGACTGGGAACGCAACAGCGCTTGTATAAGGGGTTGCTAGGTCTGCTCTCGGTGGCCCCGTAACATGCAGGAGTTCCCGGGGCGATGGCCCAAGACCCCTAGGGGCATAGGTTTAGTCCGGCGTGCTGACCTCTCTTTTAAGCCTAGGTCGGGTTGCGGCGTGTCATTTGGCCGAGGCCGGGCATGACCCAGAAAAGTGTGTCCGGCCGGAGTTAATCGAGCGTGGTGGGTAAGTTGGTGCACCCCTGCAGGGAAGAACTAATCTATCGATAGCCTGTCCTACGGTAACGGACACTCAGAGTTGTATCCCGATCGGTACAACTAGAACTGGAGACTTGAGATGTAATGGATAGTATGGCTCTGGGATTGCTTTCTCGTAGGGAGTCGAGGAAGGATCTCTGGCCGAGGTTGATGACATTACTACTACTTTACTTTATGTTAATCTGCACTCTTCTAATGCTGCAAGACCGCTGAAGATGCTTGAAGATGCTAGTCTTCGGTAGGACTAGGCTCTCCCCTCTATTCTAACATTTCTGCAGCCCAGTCCACATATACAGCCACCCTTTGAAAATGTTGCATATGTAGTGTAGACCCTTGCTTGCTGAGTACTTCGGATGAGTACTCATGTTTGCTTTATTTTCCTTTTCTCCCCATATCCACTTGTCGCATCCAGATGACGGAGCCCCTGAGATAGCTGCCCCCGTCGACGACTACGGCTACTACTACTACCCTCCCAGCGAGTACTACTACGAGGAGCCGACCGACGACCAAGAGTAGGATTCAGAGGGTCCTAGGTAGGAGGCCTACACCTTTCGATCGTAGAGTTTTATTTTGCCCCGCCTTCTTAAAGGCCTATTTGTCTCTCTGTAATATCTGTACCCAGATATCTGATGCTTCCGCTGACACTTGTATGCCATCGAGCTATGTATTCGAGCCCTCGAGGCCCTGGCTTGTAATATAAAGCTTGTATGATTTTATTTTTGTTTTAGAGTTGTGTTGTGATATCTTCAAGTGAGTCCTTAGGCTTGATCATGTGCATTTGCGTGTATGGTTAGTGCACGATTAAGCCGGGGTCGTCACACCTTCAAGGTTAGGTTATGGCATTTCGCGATTAGCTCACAATGTTCATTCTCCGTGATACCATCCACGGGGTAGCGATGAGCCGTGATATCAGGCTGAACGAGCTCCGTGGAAGCCATGCTGCTTTTTCGTTGAGAAGGTGGGGTAGCTTCGTGGGCAGTATCGAATGAAGGATCATCGTGCTGCTGAGAAGCTCGCTGACTGGTAAGTGCCGCCTCGAGTTTCTTCTCCTGCAGCGTTAATCTTTCTTCCAAATTCTGCATCCGGTCAGCTTCCTCTTTTTTTTCTCCCTCGGCTTCTATAAGTGGCAGTGCTGTCCGGAAACCCATACTTCCATGGAACGGAGCCTGATGTGCCTCGTGTTCGTTCAGGGTGTTCGGGATTCCCGAGGGCCTTTGACAGCTCGTCCTTCTCTCTGTCGGGATGGAACCTCCTTTCCTGCACTTCATTGATTGCTTCCTGAATCTTTGTGACGGGTGTTTCAAGTTGAGCTTTCATGAAAACACAATTCCCTGTTTCTGGGACCAAAGTTCCCCCAACCCCGAAGAACCAAGTCCTTGCCCGATCGGGTCAGTTCAATGTCTCTGGTTGGACCCCTTTAGCAAGCAGGTCATTCTCAGCTTTGTCCCACGTAGGCCGGGCTTTGACGTAGCCATCTGACCCCGTAACATGGTGATACTTCTTCTTTGCAGCATTTAGCTTATTTGTCTCTTACCTTTTCTTAGTTTTCTCCGATTTCTTGGAGGCCACAAATGCGCGCCAGTATCTTTTATCTTCGCATATTGACTGGTGAATTCTGGAGTCTCGTCTTTGTCGACAAACTGGTTCAATTTTTTCTTCCAGTTCTTGAATATTTCTGACATCTTCTTAAGAGCCCATGACTTGACTTGTCGCTGTATAACTGGGTTATTTGGATCCTCCTCTGGCGGTAGGCTGAAATTTGTCATCAGCGAGTTCCAAAGCTCATCTTTCTGTCTATCATCGACATAAGAAACTTCAGGGTCCTTCTTCTTATTCCATTCTTGGATGCTGATCGGGACGCTGTCCCTAACAACAACTCCGCACTGATGTACAAATTTTTCTTTGGTCTGCTTGGGAGCAATCGGTTCGCAATATGGAGCGACTACTTCGATCGTGAACCTTTCATCCTGTCCCAACATTTTCTTCGGGCCTCGTCTCATTACAGAAGTTTGGCTCGATCCGGGGGGCTAAAAGAAGAAAGAAGCGTTAATATATGTACATACCAAACAATTAATGCATCTAATCAGCAGAGGCTTAATATATATATATATATATATACCTCGCCGGACTTTGCAACAGTTAAGGCTCCAACACCGGCAGAGCCGTCATATCCTCCCTTCTCCATTCGATCACCGGAGCCGTCATATCCTCCCGTGGAGATGCTTCCTTCTGACCTATCACGGTTACGAACATATTTCTTTAAGACTCCCATGAACCTCTCAAAGGGAAACATATTGTGTAGAAATACAGGACCCAGAATGGCAATCTCGTCGACTAGGTGAACTAGGACGTGCGTCATAATATTGAAGAAGGATGGTGTGAACACCAACTCGAAACTAACAAGACATTGGACCAAATCATTATGTAACCTTGGTAGGATTTCTGGATCGATTACCTTCTGAGAAACTGCATTGAGGAATGCACATAGCTTCACAATGTATTATCGAAAAATTTCGGGTAGAAGCCCCCTCAATGCGACCTGAAGCAGTTGCGTCATAATCACGTGGCAGTCATGAGACTTTAGGTTCTGAAAAAAATTTCTCTACCATATTTATTATTCTCTTGATACTGGCAGGACCTTGATACTGCTTTGTATGCATGTCTTTTTTTCGTTCACACGTTGCTGGTCCTCCCGTGTCTCTGGTGTATCTTTTGTCTTCCCATACACTCTCAAGAAGCCTAGCAGGTTCACGCAAACATTCTTCGTCACGTGCATCACGTCGATTGCAGATCGGACCTCTAGGTCTTTCCAATAGGGTAGGTCCAAAAATATAATTTTTTTTCTTCCACAAGGGTGCGTGTCCCTCAGCGTCATTCAGAACAGATTGTCCGCCAGGACCTTTTCCAAAGATTACTTGTAAATCCTTGACCATATCAAGTATATCATAACCAGTACGGAGGACGGGCTTCTTTTGGTGATCTGCCTCACCTTTGAAATGGTTGCTTTTTTTCTTAAGGCATGTTTGGTCGGAAGAAATTGACGATGTCCCAGGTACATATTCTTCTTGCATTTGTCCAAATATATACTTTCAGTCTCATCTAAACAGTGCGTGCATGCGTTGTATCCCTTGTTTGTCTATCCTGAAAGGTTACTAAGAGTAGTCCAATCATTGATGGTTACAAACAGCAACGCATGTAGGTCAAATTCCTGTTGTTTGTGCTCATCCCACACATGTACACCTTTTTTATTCCACAGCTGTAAAATTTCTTCAACTAATGGCCTTAGGTACACATCAATGTCGTTGCCGGGTTGCTTAGGGCCTTGGATGAGCACTGGCATCATAATGAACTTCCGTTTCATGCACAACCAAGGAGAAAGGTTATACATACATAGAGTCATGGGCCAGGTGCTATGATTGCTACTCTACTCCCCAAATGGATTAATGACATCTGCTCTTAAACCAAACCATACGTTCCTTGCGTCATCTGTAAAGTCCCGCCACTTTCTCTCAATTTTTCTCCACTGCGACCCGTCAGCGGGTACTCTCAACTTTCCGTCTTTCTTACGGTCTTCTTTGTGCCATCGCAACAACTTGGCATACTCTTTGTTTCTGAACAGACGTTTCAACCGTGGTATTATAGGAGCATACCACATCACCTTGGCACGAACCCTCTTCCTGGGGCGCTCGCCCTCAACATCACCAGGGTCATCTCGTCTGATCTTATACCGCAATGCACCGCATACCGGGCATGTGTTCAAATCCTCATACTCACCGCGGTAGAGAATGCTGTCATTAGGGCATGCATGTATCTTCTGCACCTCCAATCCTAGAGGGCAGAGAACCTTCTTTGCTTCGTAAGTACTGTCAGGCAATTCGTTATCCTTCGGAAGTTTCTTCTTCACTATTTTCAGTAGCTTCCCAAATCCATTGTCAGATATAGCATTCTCTTCCTTTCATTGCAGCAATTCCAGTGCAGTACCGAGCTTTGTGTTGCCATCTTCGCAATTTGGGTACAACCTTTTTTATAATACTCTAACATGCGATCGAACTTCAACTTCCCCCTTTAACTTTGGCATTCTCTCTGTGCATCAACAATGACCCGGCGAAGATCATCATCGGGCACATCGTCTGGTTTCTCTTGATCTTCAGCTTCCCCCGTTGCAGTATCACCGTATTCAGGGGATAGTTGTCATCATCCTCTTCTTCTTCGTTGTCTTCCATAATAACCCTTCTTTCTCCGTGCTTGGTCCAAATATTATAGTGTGGCATGAAACCCTTCTCAAGTAGATGCATGTGAAGGATTTTCGAGGAATAGTGATCCTTCGTATTCCCACAGACAGTACATGGACAATACATAAAACCATTCTGCTTGTTTGCCTCAGCCACCTCGAGAAAATTATGCAGGCCCTCAGTGTAGTCGGAGGTGCGTCGGTCACCGTATATCCATTGTCGGTTCATCTGCATGCATTATATAATTAAGTATATCAAAAACCATTACAGAACATCATGAATAGAGAAGTGACCAAATTAATACAAGTTCATCATCACATTAAAACCAAAGTACAGTAGTAATCAAATGTTATTACTGAAAAAATAAATACATAAAGTTCATACATAGTTCTCATAGAACAACATACAGCTCTCTAGAGGTTTATAACATACATTGAAACTAACATACAACTATGTAAAACATTTAAATGCAACAACAAATACGATCATAATCGCTACTAAGGTAACAATTGATCCAACAGCACAATGATACCAAGTCTTATTATCAATGGCATATTTTTTAATCTTTCTAATATTCAAGCGCATTACATTCATCTGGATCTTGTGATCTTCGACGACATCGGCAACATGCTACTTCAATTTCATCTTCTTCTCTTCAATTTTTTTCAATTTTTCTTTCAAATATGTTTTCTATTTCAACTAAATTTAACCTCTCGACAAGAGGATCGGTTGGAATTTCCGGTTCACATATCTCCTAGATAAAAACATTTATGTCACGTTGGTCGTCATAATTGTCATAAACACTAAATGAAACAAATAGTTATAAAAGATAATATACCACATCCGAATTATAGACCGGATGAGAGCCGACGGGGGCGAATACCAAAACCAACTATATAATAACAAACAAAAATAAAAGTAAGAAAATTATACAATTAGCTATCTAAGTCATACAAGTAAAAAAAAATCTTTTAAAAAGAAGATAAGAACAAGAGGCTCACCATGGTGGTCCGGCGATTATGATCTCAAATTATGCATCTAAATCAAAAGAACTCTCACATACACTCCTCCACTAAAATTCACAAACCACTCTACTTCTAGAACATTTGAAATGACCTAAACTAGCAGTGAGAGATGAAACGATAAAGTTGCTAACCTTTTAGAACACTTGTGTAGTTGGTGCACCGGCAAACTTAGACAAATCTTGGAGAAAATGTAGATTGGAGGTCGAGCTTGAAGAGGAGAAAGCTTAAGTGTGGCTCCGGCACTTCATCGAACACCTCATGTGCATATACAGGCAAAAAAATAGAGTAGCCCACACCTCCACCCTTCCACGGCCAAAAAAACAGAGAAGATGGGTCGAACGTGGATATATATATTGGCAAAACTTTAGTTCCGGTTTGTGTCTAAAACTAGGACTAATGGCCTACCCTTTAATCCCGGTTCCAAACACCAACCGAAACTAAATAGCAGCAACCGCTTTAGTCCCGGTTAGGCAAAGAGAACCACCGAAGGATCGTCGTTCCCATCTGCTTGCTCCTCGCTATGGGCGTCAGGATCCATGGCGCCGAGGCATCAGACAACGGCTGCGACGACGGCGCTCGCGCGCTCGCTGCGGCCAGGCAGGGCGGCAAGATGCAGCGCACAAGAAGAGATTAGTCTGGAGATGCGCAATGGTGCTATTGCAAATAGCCATGGCGGTCTTCGACCCGGACGAACTACACGAGAGGAAAATCAAGGGAACAAGGAATGAATCAGAGTCATACCTTGATCTCATTGCTACACTAACAAGGTGCCACTTTCCGATTTAGTCATGCATATACTAATCGCCATCAGGAATTGGTACTTCTGGCCCTGGTTAATGCAGCGCACGCAGCACCGCAGATGCATCGACATCAGCGTCTCCTCGCTCGCAAGGTAACGCCGGCGGCCGCACCTCATCTTCGGCATCATGCGCACCCACGCAACCGGCCCACCACCGCCCACGCCCGCACTTGCCTTGGCTCCCAGCCATGGCCCGGATCCTTGATTCGGGCTCGCACGCGACGACTGCTCCTGGCGGGCTACGGAAGTGGCGACCAACGGCCGCTTACAGCGCGGAGTGCCGACCTTCGCCGTTTCGCTGGAGGTTGGAACCAACGTCGACCCTGTCGCCCCTGTTGAAGCAGTTCCGCCTCCGTGGAACGACATCGTCGTCCTTGACGACGACGCGCACGAGGCCGCGCCGTTGCCATCTCCGACCCCCGCGGTCGTCGAGGTCGCCGCCAGTCAGGCGCTCGCCTTCGTGCCGCCGGGATACCCACGCATGTCGTCCTCCACGGGCAGCGGCTCACCTGCTACTCCTCCGTCTTTGCCGCGCGCAGGGGGTTCGCCGCCGTCTCTTGGCACTCGGCGTCCCGCGGGCGCCCACCGTCGAGCAGCGGCTCCGGCAGCGCCGGACATGGACCCCTGCGGCGCTCGGTCGCGCCCGACACCTACCTCCGAGGACGAGCGCGGCGGGAACTCTTCTCGCCGCCGGTGAACGCCGCTGCGGCGTCGTGCGTGGAGGTGACGCCGGCCGGCCGTGTGCTCCCTGCCTGTTTTCTGTCTAGTGAGGATTGGGGACCGAGTAGATGGGAATTTCTTTCCCTTGTCTCTCTCCTTATCTTTTCGATTGACCAGACTGATTGCCTTATGTGGCCATGTGCATACGGCTGGAGATTTAGGCAACCACTAGCTATTGCTATCTTTGCTTATTTGCTCCTTTGATTTAGCACATTAGCAATCTAGCAGTGATTTCATTCCTGTTTTAGACCTGTTAAATTCAGTGCATATATTTCAGCATTGTTTTTCTGTTGAGTACCGAGATGTACTGGATCATGGATGGCGTGCGTTGCCACGCCCGTCTCTTTTGTCAATATGATGAAAGGAGGATCATAACATAAAGATACTTCATAACTAAATTGGAAGGTAATGCTGGGAGAACGGGATGGTAATGTTCTTCACTCTCTTTTTTGTTGCAGAAGATGAGATCTTTACTTCTTTTTCTTGTTCCTAGCTTATACTGCACATCACTTATAGTTGCATTTCTCCTCATTTCTGACAACTTATGAATGATACGAAAAAAATGGCAGGTCAACAATTAGTGAAAAAATCAACACCTAAAATTATAATATCTCAATATAAATGACTGGATGAATTTGTTTTACAAATTTGAACATTCTCAAAAGAGCCGAGATAAAAACAGGTAAACAGTACAGTTACACCATACAAATAAATAGTTACAATACAGGACATTAATAATGTCAACACATGTTTTTGCGAATAGGTCCCTAGATCTATTATAAAGGAGTCATAGGTTAAATACAACTTTAAAGACTAACATCATGAAAGAATTTTTCACATTGTCAACTTTTGATCCTTCTGAATGGTGCATTTCGCAGTAGCACATCATAAAAAAGCAAAGAACATCTCAAACCTTTGTTGTCGTAAAAAAATATGTGATTTCAAAAGGTATGGGAAAATGAAACTTCCACTGGGGAGAAGCAAATGAAACACTTCCATAAAAAATCTAATAGAATCGAGAATGAAGTTTGAAAGCATTTTTCGCATTGTCAACTTTTGATCCTTCTGAATGGTGCATTTTGCCGAAGCACATCATAAAAAAGTAAAGAATATCTCAAACCTTTGGTTGTCGTAAAAAAAAATATATGCGATTTCAAAAGGTATGGGAAAATGAAACTTCCACTGGGAGAAGCAAATGAAACACTTCCATAAAAAATCTTATAGAATCGAGAATGAAGTTTTCATTCTGTAAATGCCAAATCATGAATTGGTAGCTGCATCAAAGGTACATAATCAAAAAGGGAGTCTGCCCTAGAAACTTGCTCTTTTAATAGATGGTTAAATCTCTATCTAATTATTTTGGAAGACTACTTAAAATGAATGATGCAAGTCTTCCTTGCAATTTATGAATATCGATATCTTGCGCTACGTAAGAATGGTTTGGCTGCTACGCAAGGTTTTTGGGTTTTATAGAAAATCACAAAGAAAGCCACGATTCTAGATTAAAAAAAACATTACTGCTATTTATATAGCCATAATTGGAATGTAAAGAAAAACTACAAAACTGAAGCAAATGAAAAGGAATGAAAAAACAACAAGATTGGCAAAGTATAAGATGTCGGGACAAAAGTAGACCCAGATGCTAGAGGAGAAATATTATGTCGTCACTTTAGCTTATTATCTAAGCAGAAGACCATTGTCCCCAAACCTGAAAGCAAATATATAAAGAAATTCGGAGGATTATAATTTATTTATAATGGATAAACTGAATTTGTTATTTATTATATATATAGAACCAGTAGAGGGTATCCATATAGAATATGACGAATAGAGTTGCCGATGTGAGCTAAGATTGGCACAATCTGGAAATGAAATATTTGAAGTCATCAGACTGCCATTCTTCTCACATAGACTATCATTTTTTTGTTTGTGTGAATTCCATTCAAACGAAAAATATAGAAGACTTACCTATGCTGGATGTGCACTACACGGTTTATTTTGAAAGGGAAAAAGCAATTTTCCTTGTATAGTGGATTACACAAATCAAATAGATAATGTCAAGGGTGAATCTTGGCAGGAAGGACACTAACCAGTCCAGTAGCCATGGATGAACTTCGGGTAGAGACACTGCAATAGAAGTGAATAGCTTCACTCTCAATAAAAAGGACGGTAAGTGAAATAACATTGAGATCACATCTGCCAAGGTAATCAGATCCTCCATCGGTCCATCTCTCAAGTCCAATGCCTCATATATTCCTAAACTGAATGATCCAACTATTAAGAAGTGAACATTAAATGGTAAGCTTCACATGAAGCTCTTTCTAGTATGAAGATTGATGGCATCTGTTATAGTGAGTACATGTTGTCCTCATACATAGAAAATAAAAACCATCAAGTCCTTGACTGTTCTATGTGCTGCATCAAATACACGAAATGCACGTGGCTAAGGAAATCAAAGCCTGAATAGTATAAAGGAAACAAGCAAAGTGTACTTAACCAGGAAGATAGGCCGGCAATGCCCTGCTTGCCATTGGGAAAGTCCTTTTTGTCACTTGTGCTGGCTCATCCGACGCATGGCACACCAATGAAAGATTTCCATGTAAAGAGTTATGCGCTAAACCTTGTTCATGCGAACCAAAATCAAATCATAATCAACAAGCTGTTCAATTGCAAGAAGAACCACAAAATAAAGGGGAGATTGAACCTCAAAAACATATCCATAAAAAATTCATGGTACATAACCGAGTCCCGATATCCTCATGGTGGACGGACTGGAACCTCGCCTGACAAGCAGGTTTAGTTTTCCCAGCACCACGAGGAGGCACTTGCCTTCTTGCCTATCCTGGCAGGTGGCAACGGATGACTATCATGGCATCGCCGTCGCGGCGGTGAAGGTCGGCCCTCTCCAGAAGACAAAAATTATTTTTAATCCTGGCAAATGATTATTAAAATAACATTTATACTCAATGGGATGATCATTCTTGTTCAATAACACATAATCCTAAACCACCAACATTCTGCTAGGAGCTCCTTCTTTGTTCCTGTAAGGAGGAACAATTTTTGCAGCACTGTAATCAGAGTAATAAGTCTATACAGTACGCAGAGTTGCAGACCACGAGTTTAAAAAATCAAGAGTACTCAGATAAACATCCAAGACAATATTTGACTTAGCATTTCCCCTAGCACACACTGATAAAATCGAGATGCACTTACAAAAGTTACAATTGGACATTGTAGTGCCTGCCCTTAACGCCCGAGATGCGGGGACGGAACGGGCAGAAGGGGTGTGCTCATGACGCCAAAGAGCAGCCTTACTTTGTTGATGGCCGCGCTGGCGCCGGTCGTCTCGACAACTACCGCCGAAGGCGTTCGCGTGAAGTTCGAGCGAACCTGTCGCCCCCATCTCTCCCTCCCCAGTCCTCACGCACTGCGTCCCTCGCCATCGTCGGACTCCTGCCGGGTTATACTCCCTCACCATGTCACCAGGAGTGCATCGCCCAATTTACCACGGGAAGGGGGGCGGGGCACACCTCCTTGGTTTTCTGGGGATCCCCTCGCACCCAGCATCTCCATCTCGTCGCCGTCACCGTGCGTGAGGTAGAGGAAGCAGAGGGGCTGAACGATGGGACTGTGACCGAGGCCGACCCCCACATCACCGTGCACTATCCGCAGGCGGCCGGTGTCGTGGCGACGGCTACTGGAATCGGGGCGGGGGAGGGGGAGCGGCATCTTCTTGGTCCAGAGGGAAAGAACGATAGGTCAGGGAGAGGAACAACATAACTCTTCGCTGCGCTTGTGCGTGTGTCTTTTTTTCATTGACGTATGCTAGACGGGCCGTCTGCTAGCCATATGGCCCAATCAACCACATTAACCCGATTTTTCCACCGGAGCAGCTACCCTCAAGGACAGTCGGCCCACTCGCATCCAACGGCCAAAAACATGTAGCACACTCGATCCGATAGCCAAAAATGTTGAGTGTGTGAGAGGGCTGGAAAGAGGCTCGGTTTTACTGTCCTTAATTCCAGATCCTAAGTTGATGTAATATATCTCCATGTTTCCTACATGTTGAGATTAATTACGTCCAACATTTGCAATTGAGATTTTTAATTTCTTGCAAATAAATAAAAATCAATTCATCTTAATTGAGCATTTTGGCTTAATATGAGCAAGAATGATATGCAAAATTCTTAGTGATTTTTTCAAATTGATGTATTGGGATCACAAGGTAGTGTGTAGATTGACTGCTATGCGGATTATCACCACTACCTGTTAAAGCCTACATTTTGTCATTTCGACATTACGATTGCTTTACAAAGTGCTATCCCGGACATTTTATTAAGTTATGACATAAGGTACTAGAAATATGAGTATCTACTGATTTCATCAGATAAACTCTCTAGTGCTGAGAGATGGACCCCGAAATTTATTTTGGGGAGTATCTACAAGGTGTCATCCTTAACAATTTGAAGTTCACACTAATGATTTCAAGCTAATTTCTTGAAATATCTATTAATTTTGCAAAATTCATTACAACACTAACCATGACGGTCTTTAATTTACTGATCATAAATTAATTATCTCTGGTTACCGATGGCTAGAGAATTTAAGGAATTCGCCCTCAATGGCCACCACTGCCCTACCTGGGCCATGGACATTATGATCACTCTTGTGTCCCGTGGGATAATGTGTGCAATCCAACACCTGCCAGATTCACCTACGCACCACTAACAGAATAAATATGTTTTCTTATGCATCATAAGGCATTATATCGATTCAGATCTCAGCATCTGGTTATTCTGTATTAGCAACGCCTGTGATACAAAGGACCTCAAGGGCAAAGGTTTGAAGCTCACTTCAACCTTCAACCCGACATCACCAAAGGTGACGGGACCCTTTGGGCATGGAGAACATGATGGTTGAATATGTCTCAACCGATATGTTTGGAGACTATGAACAGTCTCTCGATCTCCTCAATGGTCAATATAATTTATGCCCATTTCTGATGTTCTAATAAGAACATGAGTATTGTTGTCATCATATATTATATATCACAATATATTGTATCAGCACTTTGGTACAAATACATTAGTATGTATTCTATATATTTGATAAAGATTTTCATACTGACAATCTTCAGGTCAATATATAGATTTCTACGGAGGTTAATCTGATGAAAGTATATGTGCCTTGTGGACATATGCACCAGAAACTCCATACTTGGGAAATGTTTCCGCTCTTACTAAGAGAAAGGGGATATTTTAAAAATCGCTAGATGCGATGAGGTAATTGTTGACTCAACTCGGGTCATATTACTATCCCTATGGGTACTCGAGTGCCATCAAGGATGCTTAATTGTGTCTAAGTTCAACTCATACCCTACTGAACTATGGAGATATCCATCAAAATAGTTTCCATAGCGAAACTTATGATGACAACAAAGAGGAATATTTTCTCTTCACCATATACGGATATGGCAAACACTTATCTTCTTATCGTTTGGATTGTACTACACATACTACAAAATCCGTAGCACATGTTGCATACAAGATAGTTTTCCAGAATGTCTTTTGCATGACAAACTTGGCATACTCGTCTTGGTCATCAAGACATTGGGTTGAAACCGAAACTATCAGCAATTCCATTGGTTTATGACTATTATGATGCTATATTCTAACAATATTTGGATTGTGTGTGCACTACATGTGACACAGGGAAGCTAATTTTAAGGCTCGCGCACCTTAAAATCTACGCTGAACCACTCAAACTCCTTGAATGCATCAAGTCAAGGTAAGTGACTCTTCCCAACCATCGACTAGAATATTCGGATATTCCATGGTTTTAAAAGACACATCTACATGATGGTCTCAAGTGTGTCTTTATACACACGAAAACCATTTGTTGATTATCCTGACCATCGATTTCAAGCAAATCGAATGGGCAACGTTGCAGAATTCTCCTTCGTGCCTTTAATATGGCCCTGGGATAGAAGTTTAGCACTTTGTCCTAATGTCTAGACTCAAATTGGTTTGGTGGAATCCAAAGAATTAAGCTCATTGCATTGTTTTTACTTTGGAATTGCAACTTGCCAACTTTACGTTGGAGTCATGTAGTTTTACACACTCATGACCAAACTGCATAATATTATTCCCCTCTATCTTTGATATGTGGAAATATACCAAGTATTTCCCATATGCAGTAATTCGGTTGCATACCGATATCACCACCCCGACATACATCATTGGCCCCTCAAAGTATATTTGGGATCTATGTGAGGAACAACTGTATTTCCGTCAATACCTCAGGCCCCTGACATGGGGAGTTATTCAAGGCAAGTATGCTGATTCATCGAGGAATATTTCCAGGCATTAGGGGGAGATTTCAAGTACCATTAAGAATGCCAAAAAATTAGTGGAATGTTTAATGCATTTCTGCCTCAAATCCACGTACTCAAAGATCTGAACCATGCGTTCAGAAGATTTGCAATACATTGCAAATAACCTGCTAGATTCATTTACTGACTATAAAGGTGTCACACAATCCTACAATCCGGAAAATATGCCTGAAAGAATGAATGTACCTAATCACTCCGCTCCCCATTCAAAGCAACAGGGGGAGAAGTATGGCAAGAGTACATCATGATTCAGCTTCTCGCAAGCAGGATATGCAAGTCAACTTCACGTTGATAAGACACCTAATGGGTAGTATACACCCAGTGGATGGGAAACCTCCACCAACCCAGGTCATAGTGCACACAATGACCGGGACATTGGAATACCTGACTCAATCGCATTGGGAAATCGCGAGCAGTCACCATGGGTAACGATATTTTCGTCAACTATATATTGATATATAGATTCTGGAGAACATATAACCGGAAGACTACAACTGTCAGGGCCGGGCGGATAAAATCCGGGGCCCTGTGCGAAACAAAAAAATGAGGCCCTATCTCACTAAAAAATGAATTAACGAGCAATTATAATGTATATATATCAAGCAGATTTTTTTATAATGTATATAATATAATGTCTTACAGAACAATTGGACGTATAAAAAATCATACCTATTCAACTCCCGGTTGCTATTTATTTGAAAAACTTCATTCTTTTAGTATTCTTTGAAATGAAATCTTCAATGATATCCTCGTAATCAATCTTCTCCAACACTTCACTCTCAAGTGCCATTGTGGCCAAATCGTTGAGTCTTTGTTGTGTCAACAGACTTATTACCGGATGACACTTGCGGTGCTTTTTTTGTAAAAAATCTTTCCATTCCACCTTTATAAGATGTATATCAATCAAATTGTGTTCTCTTTCTTTTCTCTTGCGCTTAGAGGCACCAGACTGATGTTTCCCCATGATGACTTAAATCTGTATTATTGATTAGAAAAATACAATTGAAGTTATACAGTAGCATATATCAATTAAAGATCATGCGTCAGTGTTTGGCAGTAAGACGAACACCTAGTTTTGTGTCCTGTCCGGTTGAACTGCTACACTGTGAGTGTGATCTCTAATGAAGACACGAAGTAACGATCCCTGCCAAAAATTAATTCGGAAATTAGGAATTATGAGTAGGAATCGAAGTTAATAGAAAAAAAGACTCGCTAAGCACCTGGAGGCTGGAGTCGGTCACGGATCGATCCGACGATGCAACGAGCCAACGAGTATGAAATATGGGAGAGGAAGTCAGGAGCAGGAAGGTCCGATGAGGCGAAGGCGATGAGACGATCCCTGCATCCCGTTTCCAGAAGCGTCGCCGGGTCGCCGACGAGACGGTTTCGCGATCGAGAACAGGGCCTGATTGAGATTCGAGAGTTCTAGACGATCCTGATTCCCGATCGTAGCCTGTAGCGTAGCACAACGATCTCGTTTTTCTTTACGGACGATCTGTTTCCATCTTACGATCGTTTTTTACGGACGATCTGTTTTTCCATCTTACTCACCATCTGTAGCCTGTAGCGTAGCGCTCGATGGCCTCAAGACATAGGCCCAGCTCCAACGCCTCGCGGCCCAGTGCGGCCTTGATCTGGATTTTTTTTAAGAAATACTAGGCCTACATATAAAATTTGGGGCCCCTCAGAATTATGGGCCCTGTGCGGGCCGCACATTTGGCACAACAGTGGGCCCGGCCCTGACAACTATCGACATTCATTTCTCAACTTGATTGCAAAAACCTTTCAAATGGTTTAGATCCAAAGACCATGGCCATGGCAAAGTGTGAACAACACTCGGACTGAACTCAAGCAAAGGGTATAATCTAGGTAGAAATAATTTTGCTCAATAATGGGAAGGTATTCATAAGCAATACCTACACCAGTTTTCTTCTGGAAACGGAATTGAGAACAACGAGGTGGTGAAGCATAGAGCAAGTATTGTAGCACAATGGTTCACGCAGATACCCAACTATTCTCCGGAGGTGCAATCTCATTCCGATAACTTATATGATTGGCAGTACAAAATTATCCATCTCTGCAGTTGATAGATGTGGTGATTACATGTCCATGTGGATCACTAGATTCAGGTATAGATGGTTCCCGATGGAATCTCACTTCTGAATCGAAATGCAAACCGCAACATGCATTGTGTAAAAACAATAAGTCACCATATGGCTTATTATTGTCGGTACATTTGGTACAACCGACATAGTGAGTTCCTTACATGCAAGGATTACTCCTACAATGATGATTATCCATGCATGATCGTCATATACAAGGATTACTCCTGCAATGACGAATCGTGTGATCATCTAAATGATGGATTTTGAGATGAAGGATTTGGGTAAACCTCGAGCACCTTCACTCATGCATTATGGTACACCATGTTGTCTATATCCACAATATTGGAGAAATTGATTGTGGACAAATGTTATCCATCCATAAATCCCATGGTTGTCCGTTCTCTAGACATAGAGAAAGATTCATTTAGACCATGAGGAGATGGAAATAAGATGTTGGGACCTAAGGTTCCATATCACCGTGCATGCATTGGATCCACCAAACACAATTGGTGAGACTCAAGAATATCTTTTGATATCTCCAATGCATCAAACATCTTGTCCTAATCTTTCATTTTTAGCGAAATCTTTTGATACCAATATCACTGGATACACCGATCAGATCCCACTATGTTAGATCGTAGACAAGGTTTGTAATCCTGCTAGGTGTGGTAGCCATATCATGAGTCTTCAAGACAGATCTCGTGGCTACATCCACCAACTATTATCTCAAAGATAATGTTTATTGTGTTGCTCGGATGCAAACAGGTTACGCAATAAGCAATATTGATATATTGCATATCTTGCAAGTCAAATCATGTGACTGATTTGCTCACGAAGTTCCTACCTGAAGGAAATATGCCCTAGAGGAAATAATAAAGTTGTTATTTTATATTTCCTTATTCATGATAAAAGTTTATTATTCATGCTAGAATTGTATTGATCAGAAACTTAAATACATGTGTGAATACATAAACAAATACCGTGTCCCTAGTAAGCCTCTACTAGACTAGCTCGTTGATTAAAGATGGTTAAGGTTTCCTAACCATAGACATGTGTTGTCATTTGATAACGGGATCACATCATTAGGAGAATGATGTGATGGACAAGACCCATCCGTTAGCTTAGCATAATGATCGTTCAGCTTATTGCTATTGCTTTCTTCATGTCAAATACATATTCCTTCGACTATGAGATTATGCAACTCCCGGATACCGGAGGAATACCTTGTGTGTTATCAAACGTCACAACGTAACTGGGTGATCATAAAGATGCTCTACAGGTATCTCCGAAGGTGTTTGTTGAGTTGGCATAGATCGAGATTAGGATTTGTCACTCCGAGTTTCGGAGAGGTATCTCTGGGCCCTCTCGGTAATACACATCATAAGCTTGCAAGCAAATGACTAAGGAGTTATTTACAAGGTGATGTATTATGAATCGAGTAAAGAGACTTGCCGGTAACGAGATTGAACTAGGTATAGAGATACCGACGATCGAATCTCGGGCAAGTAACATACCGATGGACAAAGGGAATTACGTATGTTGTCATAACGGTTCGACCGATAAAGATCTTTGTAGAATATGTAGGAGCCAATATGGGCATCCAGGTTTCGCTATTGGTTATTGACCGGAGAGGTGTCTCGCTCATGTCTACATAGTTCTCCAACCCGTAGGGTCCGCACGCTTAACGTTCGTTGACGATATAGTGTTATATGAGTTATATGTTTTGGTGACCGAATGTTGTTCGGACTCCCGGATGAGATCACGGACATGACTAGGACTCTCGAAATGGTCGAGAGGTAAAGATTGATATATAGGACGATGGTATTTGAACACCGGAAGTGTTTCGGGACGTACCGGGAAGGAATCGGGTCACCGGAAGGGGTTCCGGGCACCCCCCGACAAGTTATGGGCCTTATGGGCCAAAGGAGGGGACAGACCAGCCCACAAGAGGGCTGGTGCGCCTCCTCCCTTGTTTGGCCAGCCCTAGGGAATGAAAAAGGGGAGGGCTAGCCCCTCCTGCCTTTCCCTCTCATGGGAGAAAGGAAAAGGGGGGCGCCACCCTCCCCTGCCTTTCCCCGTGCTCCAAATAAGGAAAGGGGGCGCGGCTTGGGAGGGACTCCAAGTAGGATTCCTCCTCATTTTGCTGCTCCTCCCTCCCTCCCACCTATATATATGTGGGAGGGGGGCGCCTAGCACACCCCAGACAATTGCCTAGCCGTGTGCGGCGCCCCCTCCACCATTTACACCCCGGTCATATTTTCGTAGTGCTTAGGCGAAGCCCTGCGGAGATCACTTCACCATCACCGTCACCACGCCGTCGTGCTGCCGAAACTCATCTACTACCTCGCCGTCTTGCTGGATCAAGAAGGCGGAGGACGTCACCGAGCTGAACGTGTGCAGAACGCGGAGGTGCCGTACGTTCGGTACTTGATCGGTTGGAGCGCGAAGAAGTTCGACTACATCAACCGCGTTATCAAATGCTTCCGCTTACGGTCTACGAGGGTACGTAGACACACTCTCCCCCTCGTTGCTATGCATCTCCATGGATAGATCATTGCGTGTGCGTAGAATTTTTTTTTGTTTTCCATGCAACGTTCCCCATCAGTGGCATCATGAGCCAGGTCTATGCGTAGATGATATGCACGAGTAGAACACAAAGAGTTGTGGGCACTGATAGTCATACTGCTTACCACCAACGTCTTATTTTGATTCGGCGGTATTGTGGGATGAAGCGGCCCGGACCAACCTTACATGTCCACGCACATGAGACCGGTTCCACCGACTGACATGCAACTAGTTTTGCATAAAGGTGGCTGGCGGGTGTCTATTTCTTCTACTTTAGTTGAATCGAATTTGACTGCGGCCGGTCCTTGAAGAAGGTTAAAACAGCAAACTTGATGAATCACCATTGTGGTTTTATGCGTAGGTAAGAACGGTTCTTGCTAGAAGCCCATAGCAGCCACGTAAAACTTGGAACAACCAAGTAGAGGACGTCTAACTTGTATTTGCAGGGCATGTTGTGATGTGATATGGTCAAGATATGATGATATATGTTGATGTATGAGATGATCATGTTTTGTAATATCGACAACCGGCAGGAGCCTTAGGGTTGTCTCTTTATTGTATGAAGTGCAAGCGCCATGTAACTGCTTTACTTTATCACTATGTGTTAGCAATAGTTGTAGAAGCAATAGTTGGCGTGACTACCTCGACGCAACGACGCTATGATGGAGATCAAGGTGTCAAGCCGGTGACGATGGAGATCATGACGATGCTTTGGAGATGGAGATCAAAAGCACAAGATGATGATGGCCATATCATGTCACATATTTTGATTGCATGTGATGTTTATCCTTTATGCATCTTATTTTGCTTAGAACGGCAGTAACATTATAAGATGATCCCTTCACTTAATTTCAAGATAAAAGTGTTGTCCCTAAGTATGCACCGTTGCTACAGTTCGTCGTTTCGAGACACCACGTGATGATCGGGTGTGATAGACTCTACGTTCATATTCAACGGGTGTAAGACAGTTTTGCACATGCAGAATAATTGGGTTAAACTTGATGAGACTAGCATGTACAGACATGGTCTCGGAACACTGGAGACCGAAAGGTCGAACATGAGTCATATAGTAGATATGATCAACATAGAGATGTTCACCATTGATGACTACCCCATCTCACGTGATGATCGGACATGGGTTAGTTGATTTGGATCATGTATCACTTAGATAAACTTGAGGGATGTTTATTTAAGTGGGAGTTCATTAGTAATTTGATTAATTGAACTTAATTTATCATGAACTTAGTCTTGATAGTTTTGCATATCTATGTTGTAGATCAATAGCTCGTGATATAGCTCCTATATATTTTTGATATGTTCCTAGAGAAAACTAAGTTGAAAGATGATAGTAGCAATGATGCGGACTGGGTCCGTGATCTGAGGATTATACTCATTGCTGCACAGAAGAATTATGTCCTTGATGCACCGCTAGGTGACAGACCTATTGTAGGAACAGATGCAGACGTTATGAACGTTTGGCAAGCTCGATATGATGACTACTTAATAGTTTAGTGCGCCATGCCTTACGGCTTAGAACCGGGACTTCAAAAATGTTTTGAATGCCACGGAGCATATGAGATGTTCCAAGAGCTGAAATTGGTATTTCACACTCATGCTCGTGTCGAGAGGTATGAGACCTCTGACAAGTACTTCGCCTACAAGATGGAGGAGAATAGCTCAGCCAGTGAGCATGTGCTCAGAATGTCTGGGTACTACAATCGCTTGAATCAAGTGGGAGTTAATCTTCCAGATAAGATAGTGATTGACAGAGTTCTCTAGTCACTATCACCAAGCTACTAGAGCTTCGTGATGAACTATAATATGCAAGGAATGACTAAAATGATTTCCAAGCTCTTCGCGATACTGAAGTCGGCGAAGGTAGAAATCAAGAAATAGCATCAAGTGTTGATGGTTAATAAAGACCACTAGTTTCAAGAAAAAGGGCAAGGGAAAGAAAAGGAACTTCAAGAAGAATGGCAAGCAAGTTGCCGCTCCCGTGAAGAAGCCCAAAGCTGGACCCAAGCCTGAAACTGAGTGCTTCTACTGCAAAGGGAATGGTCACTGGAAGCGGAACTGCCCCAAATACTTGGCGGATAAGAAGGATTGCAAAGTGAACAAAGGTATATTTGATATACATGTTATTAATGTGTACCTTACTAGTGTTCGTAGTAGCCCCTGGGTATTTGATACTGGTTCAGTTGCTAAGATTAGTAACTCGAAATAGGAGTTGCAGAATAAACAGAGACTAGTTAAGGGCGAGGTGACGATGTGTGTTGAAAGTGATTCCAAGGTTGATATGATCACCATCGCACACTCCCTCTACCTTTGGGATTAGTGTTGAGCCTAAATAAATGTTATTTGGCGTTTGCGTTGAGCATAAACATGATTAGATCGTGTTTATTGCAATACGGTTATTCATTTAAGTCAGAGAATAATTGTTGTTCTGTTTACATGAATAAAACCTTCTATGGTCATACACCCAATGTGAATGGTTTATTGAATCTCGATCGTAGTGATACACATATTCATAATAATGATGCCAAAAGATGCAAAGTTGATAATGATAGTGCAACATACTTGTGGCACTGCCGTTTAGGTCATATTGGTGTAAAGCGCATGAAGAAACTCCATGCGGATGGACTTTTGGAATCACTTGATTATGAATCATTTGATACTTGCGAATCATGCCTCATGGGCAAGATGACTAAAACTCCATTCTCCGGAACAATGGAGCGAGCTAATGACTTATTGAAAATAATACATACTGATGTATGCGGTCCGATGAGTGTTGAAGCACGCGGCGGGTATCGTTATTTTTTCACCTTCACAGATGATTTGAGTAGGTATGGGTATATCTACTTGATGAAACGCAAGTCTGAAACATTTGAAAAGTTTAAAGAATTTCAGAGTGAAGTGGAGAATCATCGTAACAAGAAAATAAAGTTTCTACGATCTGATCGCGGAGGCGAATATTTGAGTTACGAGTTTGGCCTTCATTTAAAACAATGTGGAATTGTTTCACAACTCACGCCACCTGGAATACCACAGCGTAATGGTGTGTCCGAACGTTGTAACCGTACTTTATTGGATATGGTGCGTTCTATGATGTCTCTTACCGTTGTACCACTATCATTTTGGGGTTATGCATTAGAGACAGCCGCATTCATGTTAAATAGGGCACCATCTAAATCCGTTGAGACGACGTCGTATGAACTATGGTTTGGCAAGAAACCTAAGCTATCGTTTCTTAAAGTTTGGGGTTGCGACACTTATGTCAAAAGGCTTCAGCCTGATAAACTCGAACCCAAATCGGAGAAGTGCGTCTTCATACGATACCCTAAGGAAATAATTGGGTACACATTCTACCACAGATCCGAAGGCAAGATCTTTGTTGCCAAGAATGGAACATTTCTAGAGAAGGAGTTTCTCTCGAAAAAAGTGTGTGGGAGGAAAGTAGAACTTGATGAGGTAATTGTACCTTCTCTCAATTTGGAAAGTAACACATCAGAGAAATCTGTTCCCGTGATGCCTAGACCAACTAGAGAGGAAGCTAATGATGATGATCATGAAACTTCAGATCAAGTTACTACTGGACCTCGTAGGTCGAACAGAGCATGTTCCACATCAGAGTGGTATGGTAATCCTGTCCTGTAAGTCATGTTACTAGACCATGGCGAACCTACGAACTATGAAGAAGTTATGATGAGCCCAGATTTCGATAGATGGCTTGAGGCCATGAAATCTGAGATATGATCCATGTATGAGAACAAAGTGTGGACTTTGGTGGACTTGCCCGATGATTGGCAAACCATTGAGAATAAATGGATCTTTAAGTAGAAGACAGACGCTAATGGTAATGTCACCATCTACAAAGCTCAACTTGTCGCAAAAGGTTTTCAACAAGTTCAAGGGGTTGATTACGATGAGACTTTCTCACCCGTAGCGATGCTTAAGTCAGTCCGAATCATGTTAGCAATTGCCGCATTTTATAATTATGAAATTTAGCAAATGGATGTCAAAATTGCATTCCTTAATGGATTTCTTAAAGAAGAGTTGTATATGATGCAACCAGAAGGTTTTGTCGATCCTAAAGGTGTTAACAAAGTGTGCAAACTCCAGCGATCCATCTATGGACTGGTGCAAGCATCTCGGAGTTGGAATATACGCTTTGATGAGGTGATCAAAGCATGTGGTTTTATACAGACTTTCGGTGAAGCCTATATTTACAAGAAAGTGAGTGGGAGCTCTGTAGCATTTCTGATATTATATGTAGATGACATATTATTGATTGGAAATGATATAGAATTTCTGGATAGCATAAAAGGATACTTGAATAAGAGTTTTCAATAAAAGACCTCGGTGAAGCTACTTATATATTGGGCATCAAGATCTAAAGGGACAGATCGAGACGCTTACACTAGTAGAAAACAGGGCTTTGGTCCAGGCCAGCCCAGCCCATTAGTCCCGGTTCAGTCAGGAACCAGGACACATGGGGGCATACGTCCCGGTTCGTGCGCCCAGGGGGCCGGCCGGGGCTCGTGGGGCATTGGTCCCGGTTCGTCTGGACCCTTTGGTCCCGGTTCCAGACACGAACCGGGACCAATGGGCCTCGCTCCTGGCCCACATCCATTGGTCCCGGTTCGTGGCTGGAACCGGGACCAAAGGGTGGCCTTTAGTCCCGGTTCCAACCACGAACCGGGACCAATGTTGTGCCTATATATACCCCTCGCCCGCGAGCAGAGCACTCCACTACTCTGTTTTTTCTGGCCGGCGAGGGGAGGTGTTTGTGGTGCTCTAGCTCACCTCCTATGCACATGAGGTGTTCGATGAAATGCCCGAGCAACACTACTTAAGCTTTCTCCTCTCCAAACTCGACCTTCAAGCTCCATTTTCCTCAAGATTTGTCTAGGTTTAGCGGTCCGTCACGTCCCGTCCCCGTCTTCACCGCCGTCGATCGCCCGCGCCGATCTCGTCGCCGGCATAACCGTGGTGAGCCTCTTGTTCTTATCTTCTTTCTAAAAGAAAAAAATTCTTACTTGTATGATTTACATAGATACTTGTATAATTTTCTTACTTTTATTATTGTTTGTTATTATATAGTGCGATGGTTTTGGTATCCACCCCCGTCGGCCCTCGTCCTGTCTATGATTCGGATGTGGTATATATTATATTTTATAACTATTTGGTTCATTTGTTGTTTATGACAATTATGCCGACCAACGTGACATAGATTTTTTTTATCTAGGAGGTATGTGAACCGGAAATTCCAACCGACCCTATTGTCGAGAGGTTAAATTTAGTTGAAGAAGAAAACAATTACTTGAAGGAAAAATTGAAAAAAAATTGAGGCGGAGAAGATGATATTGGAGTTGCATGTTGCGGATGTCGTCGATGATCACAAGATCAAGATGGATGCAATGCGCTTCAAGATTAGAAAGTATAGAAAATATGCCATTCATACCGAGGCTTGGTATCATTATGCCGTTGGATCAATTGTTACCTTGGTTGCGATTATGATCGCATTTGTTGTTGCATTGAAATGTTTTACATAGTTTCAATAATGTATGGTTTAATTAGATGCTCTGAAGAGCTATATGTTGTTCAATGAGAACTATGTATGTACTTTGGTTTTAATGTGATGATGAACTTCTATTAATTTGGTCACTTATCTGTTCATGATGTTTTGTAATGGTTTTTGACACACTTAATTATATATAATGCACGCAGATGAACCGGCAATGGATGTACGGTGACAGACGCACCTCCGAGTATATTAAGGGCGTGCATAATTTTCTCGAAGTGGCTGAGGCAAACAAGCATAATGGTTTTATGTGTTGTCCATGCCCTATATGTGGGAATACAAAGTCTTACTCTGACCGGAAAATCCTTCACACCCACCTGCTTTATAAGGGTTTCATGCCACACTATAATGTTTGGACCAGGCACGGAGAAATAGGGGTTATGATGGAAGACAGCGAAGAAGAAGAGGACGATGACAACTATGTGCCCCCTGAATACGATGATGCTGCAACGGGGGAAGCTGAAGATCAAGAGGAACCAGACGATGTGCCTGATGATGATCTCCACCGGGTCATTGTTGATGCAAGGAGACAGTGCGAAAGTGAAAAGGAGAAGCTGAAATTCGATCGCATGTTAGAGGATCACCAAAAAGGGTTATACCCCAATTGCGAAGATGGCAACACAAAGCTCGGTACCGTACTGGAATTGCTGCAGTGGAAGGCAGAGAATGCTGTGCCTGACAAAGGATTTGAGAAGCTACTGAAAATATTGAAGAAGAAGCTTCCAAAGGATAACGAATTGCCTGACAGTACGTACGCAACAAAGAAGGTCGTATGCCCTCTAGGATTGGAGGTGCAGAAGATACATGCATGCCCTAATGACTGCATCCTGTACCGCGGTGCGTACGAGGATTTGAACGCATGCCCGGTATGCGGTGCATTGCGGTATAAGATCAGACAAGATGACCCTGGTGATGTTGACGGCGAGCCCCCCAGGAAGAGGGTTCCTGCCAAGGTGATGTGGTATGCTCCTATAATACCACGGTTGAAACGTCTGTTCAGAAACAAAGAGCATGCCAAGTTGATGCGATGGCACAGAGAGGACCGTAAGAAAGACGGGAAGTTGAGAGCACCCGCTGACGGGTTGCAGTGGAGAAAAATCGAGAGAAAGTACCGGACTGAGTTTGCAGGTGACCCAAGGAACGTATGGTTTGGTTTAAGCGCAGATGGCATTAATCCTTTCGGGGAGCAGAGCAGCAATCATAGCACCTGGCCCGTGACTCTATGTATCTATAACCTTCCTCCTTGGCTGTGCATGAAGCGGAAGTTCATTATGATGCCAGTACTCATCCAAGGCCCTAAGCAACCCGGCAACGACATTGATGTGTACCTAAGGCCATTAGTTGAAGAACTTTTATAGCTGTGGAATGGAAACGGTGTACGTGTGTGGGATGAGCACAGACAGGAGGAATTTGACCTGCATGCGTTGCTGTTTGTAACCATCAATGATTGGCCTGCTCTCAGTAACCTTTCAGGACAGACAAACAAGGGATACCACGCATGCACGCACTGTTTAGCTGACACCGAAAGTATATACCTGGACAAATGCAGGAAGAATGTGTACCTGGGGCATCGTCGATTTCTTCCGACCAACCATCAATGTCGAAAGAAAGGCAAGCATTTCAAAGGCGAGGCAGATCACCGGAAGAAGCCCGCCATGCGTACCGGTGATCACGTACTTGCTATGGTCAATGATTTACACGTAATCTTTGGAAAGGGTCCCAGCGGACTATCTGTTCCGAATGACGCTGAGGGACGCGCTCCCATGTGGAAGAAGAAATCTATATTTTGGGACCTACCCTACTGGAAAGACCTAGAGGTCCGCTCTTCAATCGACGTGATGCACGTGACAAAGAACCTTTGCGTGAACCTGCTAGGCTTCTTGGGCGTGTATGGAAAGACAAAAGATACACCGGAAGCACGGGAGGACCTGCAACATTGGCACGAAAAAGACGGCATGCCTCCAAAGCAGTATGAAGGTCCTGCCAGCTACTCTCTTACCAAAGAAGAGAAGGAAATCTTCTTTGAATGCCTGCTCAGTATGAAGGTCCCGTCTGGCTTCTCGTCGAATATAAAGGGAATAATAAATATGGCAGAGAAAAATTTTCAGAACCTAAAGTCTCATGACTGCCACGTGATTATGACGCAACTGCTTCCGGTTGCATTGACGGGGCTTCTACCGGAAAACGTTCGATTAGCCATTGTGAAGCTATGTGCATTCCTCAATGCAATCTCTCAGAAGATGATCGATCCAGAAATCATACCAAGGCTAAGGAGTGATGTGGCGCAATGTCTTGTCAGTTTCGAGCTGGTGTTCCCACCATCCTTCTTCAATATCATGACGCACGTCCTAGTTCATCTAGTTGACGAGATTGTCGTTCTGGGCCCCGTATTTCTACACAATATGTTCCCCTTTGAGAGGTTCATGGGAGTCCTAAAGAAATATGTCCGTAACCGCGCTAGGCCAGAAGGAAGCATCTCCATGGGCCATCAAACAGAGGATGTCATTGGGTTTTTTGTTGACTTCATTCCTGACCTTAAGAAGATTGGTCTCCCTCAATCGCGGTATGAGGGGAGACTGACTGGAAAAGGCACGCTAGGAGGGGACTCAATAATATGCAGGGACGAGCATTCTTGGTCTCAAGCACACTACACAGTTCTACAGAACTATACCTTGGTGACCCCGTATGTCGATGAACACAAGAACATTCTGCGCTCCAAACACCCAGAGCAGTGTGACGACTGGATTACATGTGAACACATCAGGACTTTCGGCAGTTGGTTGGAAACACATCTCAAATGTGACAACACTGTTTCTGATGAGCTGTACTCGTTGTCCAGGGGACCATCTTCGACTGTATTGACTTACAAAGGATACGAGATAAATGGGAATACATTTTACACGATCGCCCAAGATCAAAAGAGCACTAACCAAAACAGTGGTGTCCGCTTTGATGCAGCAACCAAGAGGGGAAAGGACACATATTATGGTTACATAGTGGACATATGGGAACTTGACTACGGACATGATTTTAAGGTCCCTTTGTTTAAGTGCAAATGGGTCAATCTGTCAGGAGGCGGGGTACAGGTGGAGCCACATTACGGAATGACAACAGTGGATCTAAACAATCTTGGGTACACAGACGAACCATTTGTCCTAGCCAATGATGTGGCGCAGGTTTTCTATGTGAAGGACATGTCTACCAAACCGAGAAAAAGAAAAGATAAGGAAGCGAATACATCATACGATGACCCAAAGCGCCACATAGTTCTTTCAGGGAAAAGAGACATCGTGGGAGTGGAGGGTAAGACAGACATGTCTGAAGATTATGAAAAGTTTCATGAAATTCCTCCCTTCAAAGTCAAGGCTGACCCAAGCACCCTGTTAAACAATGAAGAATATCCATGGTTACGGCGCAATAAGCAAAGGACACAAGCGAAGAAAAAGTGAAGACAGATGAAGTCAGAAAGGGTTGAAAATTGATGATGTGGCTTTGAATGGTTCATTTTGAGCACACAAAAAGTCTGGAGTTCAAATTAGTTCAAAAAAATGAAATCCCTTTGTAACAGGTGAGTTTTTGTCCGAAACCCTGATACTTCGAAAGAGATTGTCCATTTTGTACACAAAGTGCATCCAGTTTTTGCCGTAACCCTCTCAACTTTTTAGCACATGCTATGTGGGTGAAATGATGATATCATGCCAATTTTCAACCTCTTCAGAGTTTATTTGAAGTGCTTTTCAATTTCAGGGTCATTTAGCTCAAAAAAAATCAGTAAATGCATGAAAAATAAAAGATGAACTCAGAAAGGGTTGAAAATTGATGATGTTGCTTTAAATGGTTCATTTTGAGCACACAAAAAGTGTGGAGTTCAAATAAGTTCAAAAAATGAAATCCCTTTGTAACAGATGAGTTTTCGTCCGAAACCCTGATACTTCGACAAAAGAGATTGTCCATTTTGTACACGAAGTGCATCAGTTTTTGCCGTAACCCTCTCAACTTTTTAGCACATGCTATGTGGGTGAAATGATGATATCATGCTCTTTTCAACCTCTTCAGAGGTCATTTGAAGTGCTTTTCAATTTCAGGGTCATTTAGCTCAAAAAATCAGTAAATGCATGAAAAATAAAGATGAAGTCAGAAAGGGTTGAAAATTGTGATGTTGCTTTAATGGTTCATTTTGAGCACACAAAAGTCTGGAGTTCAAATAAGTTCAAAATAAAATCCCTTGTAAGATGAGTTTTCGTCCGAAACCCTGATACTTCGAAAGAGATTGTCCATTTTGTACAGAAGTGCATCACAGTTTTTGCCGTAACCCTCCAACTTTTATGAAACTCTAATAGCAAAAATAATAAACTAAAAGAATGAACTAGAAAACTTTGATGAAACTCTAATAGAAAAGAATGAACTAGAAAATTTTAATGAAACTTTAATAGCTAAAGGAATCAACTAAAAAACTTTTTAAACCTCTATATTATTGAAACTAAAATTATATAAAATTTATGCAACTAAAATTATCAAAGTATTTTCTCTTCAAAACATTAAAAGAAAAAGAATTTTCATAAAATAAATAATAAAAAAAAAGAAAATAAAATAAAATAAATAAGTAGAAACAAAATAAAATAAAAAGTAGAAAACAAAATAAACTTTAATAAAAAATAGAAACAAAATAAAATAAATAAAATAGCAACAGTAAGTATTTGTTTGTAAGAAGAACAAAATAAAATAAATAAAGCAACAAAGAAAAAACAAAATAAAAATAAAAAAAAGTGCCGCCTACTGGGCCACCACGGCGTGAATACGACTAGAAACCTAACCATGGGCCAGGATTCAGGCCCGCAGCAGGCCCAGTAGGCCCAAAGGCAATAGTGCGAGTTTAGGCCCGAAGCCTGCAGTGAGAGGAGCTCGAGAGAGTGGGGCGGCCAGCGCTTATAACCACTCTCGAGCTCTCTCAACTAGCGAGGTGGGACTAAACTTTTGGCCGCGACGCGGGCAACAAGGCTTTTTGTCCTGGTTGGTGGAACAACCGGGACTAAAGGGGTGCATGGTACCGGTTCGTGGCACCAAACGGGACCAATGCACGCCCTTTAGTCCCGGTTGGTTCCACCAACCGGGACCAAAGGTCCTGCTTCCGCCTTTGGGCGCTGAAAAAAGACCTTTGGTCCCGGTTGGTGGCACCAACGGACTAAAGGGGGGCATTGGTCCCGGTTGGTGGCCACGAACCGGGACCAAAGCCTTTGCTATATAAGCCAGCACTTAGGAAATTTTCAGATTTCCATCGCCAGTTCGTGCCCGACGCCCAGCGCTGCTCCTCGTCGCCGTCGCCGTCGTCGCCTGCCTCCGACGTCGTCGCCGCGCCGCCCCTGCCCCGAGCCCTCGACGCCGTCGCCGCCCGCTCCCCGCACCTCGTCGTCGTCGCCCAGCGGCCCTGCCCGCGACCACGCCGTCGCCGCGCCGGCCCCTGCCCCGCGCCCAAGCCCCTGCCCCGGCCCCGCCCCCGCCGTCGCCGTCGTCGTCGTCGCCGTCGCCATCGCGTCGCCAGGCGCGCCCCCGCTGTGAGCCGCCGCGCCGCCCCGTCTCTGTTTTTTTTTCATTTTTTATTAGATTAATTTTTTGTTCATATATATATATAATGTATATTTTAGTATGTGCCTATATGTATGTAGATGTTCATAATGTATTAATTTTTTTGTTCAGAGCATGTTTTTGTTCATGATGAGGGGGGTGGGGGTCGATGTACATATGTATATATATGATGTAATTTTTTTGTTCATATATATATATATATATATATAATGTAAATTTTTTCAATGTATATATGTATGTGGTAGCTATATATGCATGATGAGGGGGGTGGGGGTCGATATACCCCCTCCCCGATAACTTTGACGTGAGGGGGAGGGGTCGATATACCCCCTCCCCGATAACTTTGACATGAGGGGGGGGTCGATATACCCCCTCCCCGATAACTTCGACATGAGGGGGGGGTCGATATACCCCCTCCCCGATAACTTCGACATGAGGGGGGGGGGGTCGATATACCCCCTCCCCGATAACTTCGACATGAGTGGGGGGGGGGTCGATATACCCGTCCCCGATAACTTCGCCGCGTGCTCCCCCGAGCTCGGCCTTGCTCTGCCACTGCTCAAAAGTTTCAAATGACCAAAGTGGGTTTTTGCATAAAAATGATCTATAGGCATCAGAGGACTTCTCAAAAAATTTGTGGCATTTGAAAAGAATTATTTGAAATAGTTCTAGTGCAACAGGGTCATTCTAGAGTTTGAAAATACTAATAAAAAATTTTTTTGAGGCCAAATCATTATAAAAATAATTACTACTGATGTGTTTGTTCATAGCATTTTTTTCAATGTATGTATGTATGTATGGATGGATATAGAAAATGTTCATATATGATGTTTTTTTTGTTCATAGCAATTTTTTTCCATGTATGTATGTATTTTTTTTAGATGTGTCATGTTTTTTCAGATGAGATGAAATGAGATGAGTTGTCCATTTGTTGTATAAACATAACCCCGATAACTTCAATTCCCCTCGGGAGTACATGTAAAAAAATTCAGAGTTGTTCGTTCACTTCGACATGAGGGGGGACGTCGATCAACCCCCTCTCGCCCGAACAAGTCTATGTATTATTTTATATCGCAGTGGACATATATAAAAAAGCGTTGTCGATCTCCTACCCCCTCCCGCCCCTACTCGACAAACTCTCGAGGCCACCCAAACCACTAGAAGATAACTCCGGTAACTTCGACATGAGGGGGGACGTCGATCAACCCCCTCTCGCCCGAACAAGTCTATGTATTATTTTATATCGCGGTGGACATATATCAAAGTTTGATCATATGTAAAAGTTTGAATTTTGACATATGCAACATTTGATCATATGTCAAAGTTTGATCATATGTCAAAGTTTGAATTTTGACATATGCAACATTTGATCATATGTCAAAGTTTGATCATATGTCAAAGTTTGAATTTTGACATATATAGATTTATCAAGAATGCCCCCATTATGGATGTGCACAAGTTGATCCAATTTTCTTTCTGATCTCATCTATATATATATTCTTCTATATGTCACGTTATCTGTCAAAGTATTGAAGAAATCCATGGCTTCATCATTAGTCGGAAGTAACAGGCGTATGATGCTACGAAGCTCTTCAAAGTTGTTTTGGAACGGAGTTCCTGATAGAATAATTCTCCTTTTGATACGAATTTCAGCAAAGGCCTTCCAAATAGCGATATTCGGAAGGCTCTTGCTGAACTTTGTACCAAAAAGCAAATTATTCTATCGGGAACTCCGTTCCAAAATAACTTTGAAGAGCTTCGTACCATTATACGCCTGTCATTTCCGGCTAATGATGAAGTCATGGTTTTCTTGAATTCTTTGACACTAGACAACGTGACATATAGAAGGGTAGATGAGATCAGGAAAAATATGGACCATTTTCTGCACATCCAGAATGGCGTCATTTTGTTAAATCCCTTGTCGGTCCGGACGTCGGACATTCATGAGAGAGGCGGTTCGTAGAAGAGTTGTCGAGGCCACCCCAAACCGTAGAAGCATCGAGCTAGCTAGGTCTACGTTTGCACTAATATATCCATCTGTCATGTTTGTATATTAATTGCCATGTTGTAATATTTGCAGAAACTATGGAGCACCGAGACATCGAAGCAGAACAGTTGTTGGGGGACATAATCCTCGGCGGAGGTGATATCTTGTCGTATCTCAACGACACCGATGGTCTGGAAGGAGAGGGTGAAGCAGGCTCCGGTGATCGAACAATGGAGGTGGAAGGACATGATTATGATGGCTCCGATGAGCAAACGGAGGAAGGAGCTGTTGCAAAGTCCGGCGAGGTATATATATTAATTAAGCCTGTGCTGACTAGCTAATTGATGCATTAATTATTTTGGTATGTACACATATTAACTCTCTTCTTTCTTCTTTTCTAGCCCTCCGGATCGAGCCAAACTTCGGTAACGAGACGAGGCCCGAAGAAAAGGTTGCGCCAGGATGAAAGGTTCACGATCACAGCAATCAAGGGCGATGGCCTACCGATTGAACCCAGCCGGACCAAGGAAGCATTTTCTGCTCAGTGCGGAGTTCTTGTTAGGGACATAATCCCGATCAGCATCCACCAATGGAATAAGCCTAAGAGCGAAGACCCTCAAGTGTCTTTTGTCAACGATAGACAGAAAGATGATCACTGGACAGCGGTCAAAAATTATCCTTAGTTACCTAAGAGGACTAAAGAGATATTTCTCGATTATGGGGGTATTAAAGAGTTCGTCGTAAAGGGTTACGTCGATACAAGCTTTGACACCGATTCAGATGATTCTGAGTCTCATTCTGGATACGTATTCAAAGTGGGAGCAATTAACAAGAGTAGCTCCATGCAGAGCTTTATAGACATAGAAATTTACAAAATACATACGGATCTGAATGTGACAGACCCATTGACTAAACTTCTCTCACAAGCAAAACATGATCACTCCTTAGTACTCTTTGGGTGTTAATCACATGGCGATGTGAACTAGATTATTGACTCTAGTAAACTCTTTGGGTATTGGTCACATGGCCATGTGAACTATGGGTGTTAAATCACATGGTGATGTGAACTAGATTATTGACTCTAGTGCAAGTGGGAGACTGAAGGAAATATGCCCTAGAGGCAATAATAAAGTTGTTATTTTATATTTCCTTATTCATGATAAAAGTTTATTATTCATGCTAGAATTGTATTGGTCGGAAACTTAAATACATGTGTGAATACATAAACAAATACCGTGTCCCTAGTAAGCCTCTACTAGACTAGCTCGTTGATCAAAGATGGTTAAGGTTTCCTAACCATAGACATGTGTTGTCATTTGATAACGGGATCACATCATTAGGAGAATGATGTGATGGACAAGACCCATCCATTAGCTTAGCATAATGATCGTTCAGTTTATTGCTATTGATTTCTTCATGTCAAATACATATTCCTTTGACTATGAGATTATGCAACTCCCTGATACTGGAGGAATTCCTTGTGTGTTATCAAACGTCACAATGTAACTGGGTGATCATAAAGATGCTCTACAGGTATCTCCGAAGGTGTTTGTTGAGTTGGCATAGATCAAGATTAGGATTTGTCACTCCGAGTTTCGGAGAGGTATCTCTGGGCCCTCTCGGTACTACACATCATAAGCTTGCAAGAAAATGACTAAGGAGTTAGTTACAAGGTGATGTATTATGGAACGAGTAAAGAGACTTGCCGGTAACGAGATTGAACTAGGTATAGAGTTACCGACGATCGAATCTCAGACAAGTAACATACCAATGGACAAAGAGAATTACGTATGTTGTCATAACGGTTCGACCGATAAAGATCTTCGTAGAATATGTAGGAGCCAATATGGGCATCCAGGTTCCGCTATTGGTTATTGACCGAAGAGGTGTCTCGGTCATGTCTACATAGTTCTCGAACCCGTAGGGTCCGCACGCTTAACGTTCGTTGATGATATAGTGTTATATGAGTTATATGTTTTGGTGACCGAATGTTGTTCGGACTCCCGGATGAGATCACGGACATGACGAGGAGTCTCGAAATGATCGAGAGGTAAAGATTGATATATAGGATGATGATATTTGAACACCGGAAGTGTTTCGGGACGTACCGGGAAGGAATCGGGTCACCGGAAGGGGTTCCGGGCACCCCCCTGCAAGTTATGGGCCTTATGGGCCAAAGGAGGGGACAGACCAGCCCACAAGGGGGCTGGTGCGCCTCCTCCCTTGTTTGGCCAGCCCTAGGGAAGGAAAAAGGGGAGGGCTAGCCCCTCCTGCCTTTCCCTCTCATGGGAGAAAGGAAAAAGGGGGGCGCCACCCTTCCCTGCCTTTCCCCGCGCTCCAAATAAGGAAAGGGGGGGCGCGGCTTGGGAGGGACACCAAGTAGGATTCCTCCTCCTTTGGCTGCTCCTCCCTCCATCCCACCTATATATATGTGGGAGGGGGCGTCTAGCACACCCCAGACAATTGCCTAGCCGTGTGTGGCGCCCCCTCCACCATTTACACCCCCGGTCATATTTTCGTAGTACTTAGGCGAAACCCTGCGGAGATCACTTCACCATCACCGTCACCACGCCGTCGTGCTGCCGGAACTCATCTACTACCTCGCCGTCTTCCTGGATCAAGAAGGCGGAGGACGTCACCGAGCTGAACGTGTGCAGAACACGGAGGTGCCGTACGTTCGGTACTTGATTGGTTGGAGCGCGAAGAAGTTCGACTACATCAACCGCGTTATCAAACGCTTCCGCTTACGGTCTACGAGGGTATGTAGACACACTCTCCCCCTCGTTGCTATGCATCTCCATGGATAGATCATTGCGTGTGCGTAGAAATTTTTTTGTTTTCCATGCAACGTTCCCCATCACTACCAACTTCTACGTTCCAGAAATATGTTCATGGAATTGGTATGCGATGGATTCTAATTTTGCAAGAATCGGGGAGAGTATCTTCCTGAATTGTTCCTGTTCAATGCATCATATTATACTCTTTTTCCCTTCACGAGTTTACTATACAGGTTCTCATAAAGGTTTTTAATGAGGTAATATCAACACAAGATTATATGTCATACTTTCCGTTTTCCCCACCGGAGTTTTTAGGAAAGTATATACCACATATTTATTGTCCTCTAAACTCTATGGTTCTCACATATTGAGTTAAGGGAGACAACAACTATTATATGTTGCAGCATTTTCTCCTTATTTTCCCACTGGGTTTGAAAGAATTTTGGCAACATATCAAATACATATCTCCTCACATTTTTCCCATAGGATTTTTTAAGGAGACTTAATCAAGATGATGAATTCTTATATCAAGCGGTGATTAGGGGGAGTGTTAAAAATAAATAACCCTGGCGGTTATTACAGGATAGTCCCCGCTCCCTACACATCACGTGCGGTTCCAGGACTTCGACAAACCGTCATGGCAGTTCCTGGAACGGCGCCTCTACGAGCGGTCACGTCCCTCCGAGGCGTCTGTTCCCTATGTATATAAGTGTACAATCATCATCAATAAAGAACAGTTCGATTCATTGTTGTCTTCTCGAGTTTGTCTCTCGATTTTACTTCTCAATAGGTAGAACCTGGTTGCCATTAACACCTTTTCTTCCCTTCCACGTATGTACCAAGCACCCACATCGAAGAGTGTACGTCTTTTTTTCTTGAGGGAATCAATGAGTGTACATCTTAATTATGTGGCCTCCAGCAAAAGAGAACCCATATGCCTCGTCCATTCAGACCAACACCTCGCGAGCAGCTACTTAGAGCAAGTATAATAAGAAGGTGATGTGGGCGTGCTGTAAGACATAAAATAATATATTATTGCTGAGTTGGCAGAGAGAGAAAAGGAGAGAGAAGAGAAGTGGGCTACTAACTAACAGCCGGCTGTAGCACGTGCTCCTAGACACTTTGTGAGAGAGGAAGGTGGACCATGTATCAATGAAGTAGTACTTATTTGTATCTGACTATTATACTTCCCGGCTATAAGTTTGGTTGTAGATGATGTGGCAACATCTTATAGCCAGCGGCCGGCTATACTATTAACCAAGCATGGTTAATAATATAGCCAGATGTTGGCTATATGATCTTGTCACATCATTTATAGCCAACCTTATAGCCGGCAGGTAGAATAGTTGTATAGAAATATGTACTACTTTGTTGATATATGGCCCACCTCTCTCGCTCACAAAGTGTCTACGAGTGCATGCTACAGCCGGCTATTAGTTAGTAGCCCGCTTCTCTTCGCTCTCATCCTCTCTCTCCGCCAACTCATCAAAAATATAATATTTAAAGTTTTACAGCCCGCCTACGTCATCCTATTGTACTTGCTCTATGGACCGTCTTAGTGTGACTCGCTAATCGGGTAAAGTTTTTACTTATATGTATAAATCTCAAAAAAAAGATCCACTGATATTATGTAAAATGTTTCAATAAAAAAAGTTCATATTTTACATACATACATAAATACATAAAATATATATGTTAGTGTATTTTGGAGAAAATTTACATACATTTGAAACCTATAGTTATACGTGGAAAAAGAAAATTATTGTATTACAGAAAAAATCTGACGTTTTCTTTTCTTTTCTTGTTTCATGTTTTTTTCCAGCATTCGGGTTTCCCTTTTTGTGATTTCTTTTATTTATTTTTTGCCAGTTTACTTCCTTTGGATTATATTTTATAACCTTTTTCAGGGTTTCAAATTCATGAAAAATATAGTGAATTCTTGTATTCTATTTTAAATTTGAGAACAATGTAAGTATTTATGAATAGTTTCAAAAAAATATTTTTCTTTCTAAATTTTTAAAAAATATTATGTCCATTTTTAGAATTCATCAACATATTTCTTTAAAATCCATTATTGAAGCAGCTCTTAGTAATGTATTTATTTTATTTTTCAAAGAAAACCAAGGCAAACAGCGGGAGACGGTTTTTCTGTTTCCTGCGTCAGAGCGTTTTTCTTGGGCCAGCCACCCGCGCGATATAAGGTTATGAATAAGAGCTCTTGTTTCCTGCCCGTACTGATTTGTATTTGTCTCGCCCGTACATATAGGGTTATGTGTCGCCCGTACTGATTTCAAAATCACTTGTTAATAATACCCCCGGAGAAGGTCATCCCACTTTCTTAGGCGCTAACAAGCGACACTACTTTTTGCAGTCTGTTTGTTTTCCCTTTCTTCTAGATCCGTTTATTCGAAATATTTTATAGGTTGAACCGTGCGTCCAAATCCCAAATCGTTTTCATTGTTGGATTTCCCACGTCGAGATATTCGAAACGAGATCTCATGTTAATAGGTTGTGACAAACTATCTTTTCACGAAAAACTGAAAATCAGGAAACAAGGTCCGGTAAAAAGAAATCCAAAAAAAGGGCAACAAAAATACGAATAATGAAGAAAGTAGAAGGAAACACCGGAGCGCAGAAGCATGGTTGCGGTTTTTCATTTTTTTTCTTTTTCAAGAAGCACAGACTCGTTTTTTTCCAAGAAGCATTGCGGAAGCAAATATGTGCTTCCACGAGACACAAAATTGTGTCTCATGAAAGCACGGATTTTTATTCTCTTTTCCGAGAAGCACAACTCACTGAAGCAAACGTGTGCATCCACGAGAAGTAAATCTGTGCTTTTCGTGGAAGCACAGACTTTAATTCTTTTAGAGAAGCATAGTTGTGCTTCGCAAAGAAAATTGCTCCAAAACGCATGGAAAACCCGGCAAAAACCAAAAGGCTAAGAAAACAAAATAAAACGAAAACGCGTACAGAAAAAATAAAAGACTGAAGTCCAGAGGGGACGCCAAGCAGACGACACATGGAGGTAGTTTGGGGCATCCCGACGCGCTCGCACGCCAATAAAGTGAGCCTTATGGGAGCCCTACAAGTTGTAACCCTTGGATGGTTGTGTATGTCTCGCGGGACCTCCTATGCGCCGCTCGTTGCGGCAAAGAGGTGGCGTTTCGCACAGGGCGACTCACCTGGGCCGGCCCATTTCCAGTGCACGGGGTGGCAGACGTTAGTGATGTGAAAAAAAAGAAGAAAAGGAGGGCGCGGGCAGTGGGATTCGAACACGCGACCGAGAAGTGGGATGCGCACGTTGCTAGCCACTGCGACAGGCAGGTTCTACTGTCAAATTGGCAACGCGACACTAACAGAAGTAAACGACAGCGGCAAACTGGTAACACAACTCCACCATCATTACCTTGATTAGGTCTCTAAAAATGCAGCCCCGTGTATATGAACAAATTTAAAATGGCAGCCCCGTGTCGCTAGCCACAAACATGATTTTCTTTTCGGAAAAAGTAAAAAAAAATTAAACACGAAAATTTTCTAACTTCTGAACAAATTTATAAAAAGTCGAACATTTTGTGAAACCCAAGCATTTTTTGAAAAAAGGAACAAATTTCAAAGGGAGAACATTTTTTAAAATGACGAACAAATTTTTGAAAATGCGAACATTTTTTGACAAAACAAGAAAAAAAATTAACAAAGCAATTTTTTTGAAATCAATTACAAATTTATCAAAATGTGAACATCTTTTGATATTACCTAAAATATTTCTGAATTCATGAAAACATGGCTTTTTTTGTTCGTGAACAGATTTCGAAAGTGAAATTGCCGAACATTTTTCAAATTTGTGCACAAAAATTCAAAGGCGAACATTTTTTGAGATCCTTGGAACAATTTCTTATTTTGCGAACAAATTTTTGAAAACATGAACAGAACACTATTTGAATTTGCGAACAAATTTTGATGTGGGAACATCTTTTGAAACTCGCAAACATTTTCTGAATCTGTGAACAAAAATTAAAATGCAAACATTTTTGAAATTTGAAAATCTACACTTTTTTGAATTTTCGAACATTTTTGTAAATCGCAAAACAAATATTAGAATTCTACTTTTTTGAAATTTCTGAAGGAAATTTCAAAATTGGAACATTGTGGAAAAAACGAACAAAATTTTAAAATGTGAACATTTTTTAAAAATTCTGGAGATATGTTGGAAAAGAAAAGTGAAAATGGTATAAAAAGGAAAGAAAAGAAAAAACAAAACAAAGAAAATAAAATAAAATAAAAGGAAATAAAAAGAACAAAAAGAACAAAAGATAGAAAAGAAAAACTAAACAGGAAAAAAAGAAAAAGAAACAGAAGAACGAAAAAGAAGGAAAAGAAAAAACGAAAAATAATACACAATATAAATCCAAAAAACCGAAAAGAAAAGAACACAGAAAAAACCCGGTTTAGAGAACCTTCTAGAAGGTTCCTAAAACCGGTTGGCCGCACCTGTGTAAAACTCGAAGTGGGCCGGCCCATGTTTGTCGCTGGCATCGCTGCCCCTGTGCGGTAGCCCGACAGTTTGCCGCAGCGAGCGGCGAATAGGGATTTTCATGTCTCGCTTCAAAGTTTTCTGTGTATCTGCGTTTTCTGGGCCGGTCATTTTGTTGTTTTTTTTTCTTTTCATTAAAGGGCTCGGTTGTTTGTACAGTTCGTTGGTTTGTTCTTTTTTTTTAGGGGATGTTTCTGTCTATTGGTAGGACTGATCTGGTTTTCATCACTTTTTCTTGTTCTTCCTTTTAGTGTTCTTCTTTAATCTCGCAAAAAAAGGTGTTCTTCTTTACGTGTTTCATTGGATTTTTTAATTTTCCTTTTCTTCAGTGTGCTTTCTTCGGTATTGTTTTGTTTCCTCTTAAAAAAATATTATCCTTCCTTTTCTGTGTTTGTTACTTCTTTTTCTATGTTTGCTTTAGCAATTTTCATCAATTTTCTTCGGATTTCATTGGTTCTTTCATTTTTTTCTATATCTTTTGACTATTTTCATCAGTTTTCTTTGGTTTTGTAAATGTTAGTGTAATTTGGGGGAAATGTACACATGCCTAAAAATATAGTTATACGCGAAATAGAAAAATTCCCGTATTACAGATTATTTTTCCTTTTTTCTTTCTTTTTCTGTTTTACTTATTTATTTCATAATTTCATCCCCACCCCACCCCCTTTAGCGCTTTTTGACACCTTTTTAAATTTGTTTTTCACCGGTTTACTTCCTTTTGATTAGATTTTTTGGGTTCCAAAATTCACAAAAATTAATTAAAAATCTGTGTTATTAAAATTTTGCAAACATTGTAAAAAATTGTAATTTATAATTACTATTTTCTTTTAAAGTTTGTAAATGTTTATTCTAAGTCAATTTTTTAATGTATTTTTTTCTAAAATCTTTCATTGTAGCATGTTTTCGTACTAAATCAGCGACAAATACAGGATTAGCATTTTTTTTCAAATTTATGTTTTCATTTGTATTTTTTCATAAGTATTGTACATTATTTCTTATACATTCATAACCTGTTTTTCTACACGTTGAACATTTTTTTAATACATGATTAATAATTTTCTTTTGATGTCCACCCTTTTTATATACATTGTGCATCTTTTTTATACGTAAGGAACATTGTTTTACACATGTTTAACATTTTCTAAATACATGATTAACATTTTGTTGGACCTCCACCAAAGAAACACGTTCTACAAAGGCTTTCAGAGCCATCACTTCTCCGTCAACATCGTCTCCAAGTCCAACCAGCTTCAAAAAAAAAAAGTCCAGCCACACACAAAAAAAAACATCATTTCCAAGTTTGTCGTAAGGACAATTATCGACGTAGCTGATCTCTTGGGTACTTAATCCTGATCACGATTAACACGTTGCCTTGTCCTCCGCCGTATGTACCAAGCACCCACATCAGTGAGTGTACATCTACACATGTTGGTTAGGTGGCCTCTACCAAAAGAGCACCCATATGCCTTGTCCATTGCGAGAAACAGCTCGCCTGCACCGGCCACTAATCGGGTAAAGCCATTTCATATATAAATCTCAAGAAAGTATTTCCCTGATTTTATGTAAAATGTTTCAATAAAAATGTACATATTTTAAGCGAAGAAAAAACACACATATATATAAATTCAATGTTAGTGCAATTTGGGGAAAATGTACACACGTCTAAAAATATAGTTATATGCTAAAAAGAAAAACTCTCCTTTTTTTCTTTCTTTTTCTGTTTTACTTCTTTATTTCATTTTCTGCATTCATTTTCCCCCTTTTTAGCGCTTTTTGACAGTTTTTTTATTTTTGTTTCCACCGGTTTACTTCCTTTTGATTAGATTTTTTGGGTTCCAAAATTCATGAAAATTAATTAAATTTCTGTGTTCTTAAAAATCCGCAAACATTGTAAAAATTTATAATTTGTAATTATTATTTTCTTTTAAAGTTTGTAAATGTGTATTCTAGGTCAATTTTTTAAATGTATAATTTTTCTAAAATCTGTCATTGTAGCAGGTTTTCATACTAAACCAGCGACAATTAATATGGATTGGTGGGAGTAATGTATTTTCAATCTGGTAAAAGGAAATAAAACCAGGCAAACAACATGAGCCAGTTTTTTTTTCTTTTTGAGTTCCTGTTTCGTGCATCCGAAAGGCGTTGTTGGGCCAGCACACCCGCGCGATATAGGGTTATGAATGCTCCCGTTTCCTTTCATGTTTGATCCTTCTGCCTGCCAGCACTGTACAATGTTAATACCTGGTTACAGCATTTTGCATATGGAAACTGAAGTAGTTGCTGAAACAATTAGCCAGCCAATACAAATAATGGGCAAGATCGACCAAGTGACTCGAAGCCAAACAATCCAGTATCTGCTATTCAATATTGGTCGGTCAGAGGCAGGAATGCTTGCTGAAATCCTGATGCGCCTGTGGCAACAGGTGGTCGTCGTCCCATTCATCCCGGTAGCTCTCCGGGCGATCGGCCAGGTTCTTACACGCCGCAACGAACATGCCCTTCCTCCACCCTTCCATGCCCCCCAGCCCGCATTGCTCCGCCACCCAGTCCTCGTACTCAAACTACAAACGCAAATCTATCAAGTTAGAAGTATCGATTGATTATGCATATGTACATGGATGAATGCAAGTATGTATGCATATACGTACTGGATTGCCTTGTCCCAGATCATGAGTGCGTCTCTTGGGGCATCCGCGAGCTTCCATGTCCGAGTAGAACGCATCCACATCCCGCATCATGGCCTCTTGTGATGGGAGTGCAAGTCTTCCCGATAGAACACCGGCCACCCACTTGCTTTGGAGCTGAAACACTAGAAAAGGGATCGTCTGGCCGGATGGACAATACATCAGTCCGGGCATATCAACATATGCATTAGTTAATTTCGTATATGCATTACATGACTACATTTCTTTAAAATACCATTCACCATTTTTTTTAGCTTCCAGATTGGCATCCCACATGGCTATTGTTTTACTTCTCAATTTTCTTTTGCTTTTGGCTGGATATGGGTTGACAATAATGGACTGTTCAATATGGATCGTTTAGCTACGATATGTCTACGCTAGCCCATAATCAATATGTACTATAACCGGAAAACAAAAAACAACATTTTGATTGAAAAATATATTGGTACTCAAACAAAATTAATCCATAACGGATAGGATTTCTGGAGTAGTTTTACCCTCACAGAAAAAAAAGTATATAACATAATCTAGAGGAAAGTTTAGACCAATCAGTGTGCAATTTCAGGTGATTGAGGTTTTGCAGAAATTTCAGAATTAGCAAATCTGCTAAATTATTTCCCAAGCTGGCACAATAGCAAATTAACTGAAGGTGCTGATTGACCGACCCTGAAGGGCAATCCGATGAAGGAGATGTGAGGAGCCAATATTGGCGGGAACACGTGCTTGTACAGCGGGCCCACGCGGTTGTCGTCCACGGAGATTACACCGGCCAGTTCATCGTCGCTGTCACCTAGGAATGGGAAGTTGTACTTGTATCTGCAAGCAAGCCAACGATTCGTCAATGCAATTAGCATAAACGATCCGTCAATCATCTCAGACATAATTTGACAATCGGTTGTACGTACCCAGTGCAGTGCAGGATGACATCAGCTTTGATCCTGCTGCCGTCTTGGAACACCAAGCTACCGTCTTCCTCCGCCCGCTCAATCTGCAAAATGTTTGCATTTGAACATTGTGCGAACCTAATCCTAAATAACTACTAGCTAGGTGATCCTCGTTAACATATACTCTCTCCGATCCATAATAAGTGTCGCAGTTTTCAAAACGGCGACACTTATTATGGATCGGAGAGAGTATTGCATACAGATATTCAAATAAGTCACCTCAGCATGTAACCATGCAGGGGGAAAGCACCACCTCAATATATGCAATCATGCATGAGAAAAGGTTTATCATGCTATTTATATTTAACAAATATTTTGAAACTATACAATAATCAATGATACAACAAATTATATGTACTTATTAGCCTCATAATAATAATTCAATTATTCATGTTCTAAATCTTACTGAAATATATATATATATATATATATATATATATATATATATATATATATATATTATGGCCAATCTGTAGCAATACGTGGGGTATCATCTAGGTATATTAAAAAAATCAAAAAACAAGTGTGTAGTATAGTATACGACGGATACCGTGCAGGAATGGAGCCATAGGTTGGCATGGCCAGTGGTAGTAGTAGTGTGCATTTGATAAGGAGGTTCCGATCGCATGGTGACATGGACCTCTTTGGCCACACCGGCGATGTCCCTCGAGATGTCCATGCCACTCGACTGGTACCCTATCACCATCACAACCTAGACACCAATAATGCAATAGTAACTAATTAGTAAGTTAGCACGTTAATCACGATCGAGTAATAACAATGAACAGTAGTGCACATTGTGTATGACGCACCTGACCACGAAATGGATCAGGCACGCGGTAGCTGTGGCTGTGCATCTGTTTCCCGGGCCAGCAATGGATGCCTGCACTAAGAAATCGTATGTCAGCAAATCGGATCGATCGGTGAGATGCAACACTGAATTGTTGGAGGCTTTTACCCCCTCGAGGGGCTTAAGACAAGGTGACCCATTGAGTCCTTACCATTTCTTGTTTGTGGCTGATGGGCTGGCTAGCTTGCTTAACAAGGAGGTTGCAAACCGATCTCTTCTCCCCTTAAAGATTGCTCGAGGGAGCCCAGGAATACCAATGTCCTCTTTACGGATGATAGCTTATTCTTTTTCAAGGTCTCAGTTGTAGAAGCCAATAGTGTACTGAACTTATTCCAAAGAAGATGTACCGGGCAGCTCCTCAGTCAAAGTAAATGCTCTCTTTTGTTTAGTGAAGCTTGTGCATCGCAAGTCAGAGAATAGATTAAGAAATCTTGGGCATGGAATCCTCCTCATTTGAAAGCAAATATTTGGGCCTGCCACGTCTGAATGAAGAATGAAGAACGGCAAGTTCCAACTGATCATGGACAGATTTGGGAAGAGGTGCAACGATTGGAATGAGAGGTTCATGTCTCAGGCGGCAAAAGAAGTCAAATTAAAGCTGTCATCCAAGCATTGCCAACAGATGTCATGGGAGTGTTCAAGTTGAACATAGGCTTTTGTGAAAAGTAAGAGAAAATCATAAGAGACTTCTGTTGGGGAGACAAAGATGATCAGCGCAAGGTTCATTGCAGACAAACCTAAGAGGGATGGTGGTATACGTTACCGTGACATGCATTTATTCAACCGGACCTTGCTGTTGGAGACTTATCCACAAACTGGATAGCCTCTGTGCTAAAGTGCTGAAGTCCAAATACTACCCACATGGAAACCTTCTGGATACAGTTTTCTCCTCGGACGCGTCTCCAGCCTGGAGAGGCATCAAATTTGGCCTTGAGCTCTTCAAAACTAAAAAGGGGTCTAATTTGGTGAGTAAGAAATGGAAGAAGCATTCGATTCGGAGGGACCAACGGATACCTAGAAAAGGGGGGCGCAGAACTGCGGAATTTATAAGGAGATTGAGGCTTCGGTGGGTTAATCAGCTTATGCATCCAGATACAAGCGAGTGGTACACTTGATCAACCAAATGTTCCAACCAATTATGTGGAAGAGCTCTGTAAAATGAGAATTCCCTCAAATATGATAGAGGACTGTGTAGCATGGCACTATGAAAAGTCCAGAGTCTTCACTGTCAAAAAGTGCATATAAATTGGAATATGAGATAAAAATAATAATGCTACAGCTGCTGCCTCTAGCTCTTCTAGGGATGCGGGTGATAGGAATATTTGGGACCTGGTTTGGAAAGCTAGCATTCCTGAGAAAATCAAAATCTTTGGCTGGCGTGTTGCCACACAATCCCTTGTCACAAAACAGTATGCTTTCAGGAGAATAATTGTCAAGGAGAACATGTGTGAGTTTTGTGGCAATGAAATGGAGGACGAGTTCCTCGCTGTGATTGCTTGCACAAGGAGCAGAGCTTTGAGAGCAGCCATGAGGACTGTTTGGGAGCTCCCGAAACAGGACGCTTTCAGGTTCACCGGAGAGGATTGGCTTCAGATGTCGCTGGATCCGTAATCTGAAACTGTCAGAAATAGAACTCTGTTGCTGCTCTGGCAAGCTTGGCACCTAAGAAACAACGTGGTGCATGGTGATGGAAAAGACATTGTCTCGGGATCGGTGGCGTTTTTAACCAGGTTTGATGAGGAGCTAAAGGAAGCCCGGAATCAGGGGTGGTGAAGCTGAATTCTGACAATGCCTCCTCCTCCTCTGAATCTGGTGACAGCTGAATTGGTGCGGTAGCCAGGGATCATCGAGGCCAAAGCATGGATCGTTGCTCGACAATGGATGGTAAGAAAGAATTAGCCAAAATTTAACAATGATGTGGTGATCCTGGAAGTTGACAGTGCTGTCGTCGGACTGGAGTTGCAGCCTAGAGCCTCGAATCAGTCGATCTGTTTCCCTCTGGTGCCCGACATCAGACAAATCCTGAATAATTTCTCATCACACCGCATCAGTGTTGTTGAATCAGATGGATGGACTAGTTACACCCCATTGAGCAACTAATTCCCTCTGGTGACCGACATGAGACAAATCTCAACTAACTACGAAGAATGCTAGCTGACCGTAACTATTCCATTGAGCAACTGCTACTCATGGTTCTCAAAAAAAATCGGATCGATCGGAAGTACATACTAGCTGCCTACTGCCTACTGCTAGTGCTAGCCATCAGTTGGGGGATAGGATAGATCGGGCCGAGGGAATTACCGGCGATGGCGGCGACGCGCGGCTCGGTGAAGTGGCCGTTGCAGACGACCACGGCGTCGAACACCTCCTCTTCCTCCAGCTCGCCGTCGGGCCTCCTCGAGCGGTACGAGACCCTCCAGCCCGCCGCGCCCGCGCCGTCGTCCCCGCTGCGGCGGACGCTGACCACCTCCGTCTCGAACCGGACCAGCGCGAGGAGGCCGAACCGCCGCGCGAACGCCTCGAGGTACCGGAGCACCTCCGGGTGCCCGGGGAACCTGCGCGGGTCGGCGGAGGAGCAGTCCGCGGCGAACGGGAAGTCCATGAAGCCCATGGACTCGCGGGGCAGGTTGGTGCGGAGGGACGCGTAGAGGCTCGAGTGCGCGCCGCCGGCGCCGAGCGGGTCGGCGGCGTCCTCGTAGTCGTAGCGCCAGGTGCCGCCCACGGCCGCGGCGCGCTCGAAGACGACGGGCGCGTGGCCCTCGCGCCGCAGCTCGCGCGCCGCCGCCAGGCCCGCCGCCCCGGCGCCGATCACGGCGACGCGGGCTCGAGTGCGCGCCGCCGGCCCGAGTCCGTCACACGATTGGTCCGTCCTTGTCATGTTCACATGTCATAGATCCACGACAGCGTGGTTCAGGATTGTTGTTTATCCGCGACGGATGGCTCGATTAGCATTGGACAGCAAGTGGGGGCCACAGATCCACAAGAGCGTGGTTCAGGATTGTTGTTTATCCGCGACGGATGGCTCGATTAGCATTGGACAGCAAGTGGGGGCCACAGATCATGCGCTCGATTAGCTCATCAAAACGCCCTTGAATCTGTGCATTCGGTATCTCTCATTATGAACATGGCTTGGGGTGATATTGGTGTGATTCAGTCTAATGGATGGATCTGAATTGTTTTGTTACCTGATTTGTTTTGTTTAATATACTTCTTCAACAGGTTGGTCTTAAGGCTGTTTTGCACCCGCCATGGTTTTCATAAGCTATTTTTCCATGGTTTGGTTGTTGTCGCTCATTTCTAATAGTGTTTTATTGTTCTCAAGAGGAATCTCTCCATTTTATTCTCGATGGTAATATCATCGATGTACATTTTGTCTTCTAAGACCGTGCCACGACAATGCTCATGTATATAGACTGTATAGTTTCATTAGCCAGGGAATAAGAAAATCATACTTTAAAACATTTCAGTTTAGTTTGCATAAGATGGAGATAACATTGGACATAGAAACAAGCCCAAAAAGACGTCTTAATTGGAGAATCTTTCCCATACCTTGGGTGCTGCCAACGGCGGTGGTTGACATTGATGGTTGCTGCTACCTGCCATTGATCGCTTTTGGTAGGCTTTTGGAAGTCATGTATTTTATTTATTTTTCCTTTTTAATAATTTGGTTGTCTGCAATCTCAATGTTTCTACTAGCTCTTGACTATATACAAAAAAAAAAAAAAACTAGACGCTAATGCATGCTTCACCACGCAGTTCTTCATTTATGGTAGTAACTCTTATTTCTCTAGCAGATTATTGTAGTCAGTTATTTTGTTTTTGTTTTATGTACCTTGGATTCGGTTTTAATTATGTCCTAGGGTGTTTTTCCATTTGTATATCGTGTTGTGCTAGTGTTGAAGACAATATTTGTTTTGAGAGGAGAGTGAAGTTGTTCAGTGCATGGTTATGTGTCTTTACATGTTTTGCCCTGTGTGTCTGCCAATAGTGGTTGTGTGAGCCTCTCGGGAGCTCTTATTCCACATACAATCCATGGAATTGTTGCTCTAACGCTCACATGGGCTGGCCAGTGAAGCTCTTAGTTTCTTAGCTCAATTCCCTATTCCACTCGCAAGCTTGGGTTTTTTTTCACTCGCTACAATGCTTGGTCATGAAAAAACGGCTATCATATTTTTTATTTTAAAAAGTTGGTAAATTAAAAGAAAAATTCAAAAAAGTTGTTAAATTAAAAGAAAAATCCAAAAAAATTTAAAAAATTGTAAAAATGTTTGTGAACTTCAGAAATATTCATGAATTTAAAAATGTTCATGAATTCATAAAATGTTTGTTTATTTTTTTTTTAAAATAACATTTTGGCATAGACGCAATTTTTTAGTAAATGTTCATGAAATAAAATTTTAAAAATAAATGAGAAGAAAAATAAAAAACAATCATGAAAAGAAAAAAACTAAAAGAAAAACTATTAAAAACAATAGAAAAACATAGAAAATAAAGGAATAAAACCAAGCAATACCTTCTCAAAACGAGGAAAACTAGACGGCCCATTACGGCTAGATTTGCATTAACCTCAATCACCGGTACAAAATCCTTACAGACAAGGCCCATTACGACCCCCACAGCCCTGACGCACCAAGAGGGGTCAAATCTAGAAGATATTGACATTCATAGTATTAAATCAATCAATACCATTGGTTCCATCAAGAAATATATTTGCATATGCTGTATTTTTTTTGTCATGGTAGTTATTAATACTTTTAAACATAAATGTGGTCAAACATTATTTTCCTTAAGACAAAAACTAATATGCGAAGTAAATTGACATGGAGGGCATAGTACTCAGGCCTACCTTGATTAAAATATTTATCTGCAGACGACTAGCCAATTTTTAGAGAATATTTTTGCATAAACTGGTTCCTATTATAACTAGACAATCTTTTGGTCTTTTTTTCTGTGATGAAATGTTTGCATAGTGCTTTATGATAGTTATTGAATTTACAAAAAGTTACAACCATCAGAACAACAAATGAACAATGGAAAGATAAACATGAGTCTTTAATTAGTTGGTTCTTTTATTTTGGAGCCAACTATAATTTAAAACCGATCAATTATTCTTCTGCACAATGTGAGGAGATTTGTGGATAATATGTTTTTAATACCACGTACCTCTTAATGCATCGTCATTTATGCCGACAAGATACAATTATTGACGTGAGAGAGTGAGACAGGCAAGGGGCGAAAATTCTATACCTACGAAAGAATCGTACGAAAATCAACTTAGGTGCGGACGTGGCTTGCTCTCATCAATCCTCCCCCCCCCCCCCCCCCCCCCGATTTTTAGGGTGGGCCTCCCTCCCCTCTAATCATAATTTGCCAAGTAATCCGGTACATAACTTTCCGTAGCTATTTTACGTAGATGTAGCAAAGCTCGGAAAGGGGGGGGGGGGGGGGGGGGGGTAGAAGAGAGAGACCTTTCCATTTTAGCAACAAGATGGGAGGACAATAGCTTCGATCGGGAAACCAGTCAGTGATACTTGGTGAAATCCTGGTGTGCTTGTGGCAGCAAGTGGTTGTTATCCCATTCATCCCGGTAGCTCTCCGGGCGATCCAACATGTTCTTCCTCGTCGTGACGTACATCGCTTTCCTCCACCCTCCTATCCCATCATGCCCACATTGCTCCGCGACCCAATCCTCGTACTCAAACTAAACGAACAAATCAATAGAAAAAAAGACTAGTTGGACATGATCATGGTCTATTCATCTAGAAGTATATATGTACATGAATGAATGCATGTATGTATACATATAGGTCGTACCGTATTGCCTCCTCCGAGGTCATGAGTGTATCTTTTAGGGCATCCGCGAGCTTCCAGCTCCGAGTAAAACACAGCCACATTCCGCATCATCTCCTCTTGTGATGGCAGCTCGATCCTTCCCGAAAGAACTCCGGCAACCCAGTTGCTTTGGAGTTGGAACACAGAGAAAAAGATACCCTGGAGATAGATCTCGATATGCACCAATGAAATTAGCCGTATATTAATTGCTAGCTGTCATTGCATACATGTAAAAGTGTGTGTTATAGTGTTTTCATCTACTGACCTTGAAGGGCAATCGGACGAAAGAGATGTGAGGAGCCAAGTGTGGCGGGAAGACATGCTTGTACAATGGGCCCACACCACACGGTTGTCGTCGACAGAGATAACAGGGTCCTTGTCACTCAGGAATGGATAGCTGTACTTGTATCTACCGAGGCACATACGCACCCACCAGGATGGTTAAGATTTAATTCACACGAGATGTTTTAACGAGCAAATTAGTTATAATTTGACAAGATGTATGTATGTAGCTAGGTGCATACCCTGTGCAGTGGACGATGGCATCCGCCTTCACCCGAATGCCATCCTGGAACACCACGCTGCCATCTTCCTCGGCACGCTCAATCTGCAAACATTTCCATGCATTTCAATTTTCAAGCGTCAATCAATCATGGTAATTTTTTTCTTTGTGACTATTTATATATTATGGGTGTGGCTAGATCTCAGCTGAGTGAGACATTTCACGCATTTCAATTTTCAAGCGCCAATCAATCAAAATGGAAAAACCCTGAAATAGTAATTAGAAAATGTAAACCACTCAAACGGAAAAGAACAAAAGAGGAAACACAAAGAGAAAATCCGCATGAATATCCACGTAAAATCATACGGTGGAGAGGCTGAGTGAGATTTAATTAGTTAATTCTACTATCTGAGTGAGAATTAGCCAAACCGACATAGTATTATTTGCTAGAAAGACCAATGTGTAATCCTAATGTGAAGGCCAGCCGGACTGCTTTGCTTTACCATAGGATGAAACCACAAGTTGGCTCGCACGGCGGGCAGCAATCTGCATCATCTCACATGTGGAATCAGCTGAAGGCAGCGAGCGATGGGCAACATGGACCTCTCTGGCGATACCAACAATTTCCCTCGAAATGTCGAATCCACTTGTCCTGTATCCCACTACCACCACATGACCACAACCTATTTAAGCCACCAATATAAACACAGTAAATTATTCAGCACGATAAAGTGAATGCATGTCCGATTAGAAAAGAATTGAAGGTGATCGATGACGATGGCGCACCTGACCGCGAAATGGGTCTGGGACGCGGTAGCCGTGGCTGTGCATCTGCTTCCCAGGCCAGCCATGAATGCCTGCAAGTGATCCCTGAGCTCAGCTCGCTCCATCTACCGATCACCATGCAGAATTACACACACACACACACACACACACACCTAACTAGGTATAGTAGAGAACCAATTAACCGATGTATGAATCGATGGGATGGTTAATTACCGGCGATGTCGGCGACGCGTGGCTCGGAGAAGTGGCCGTTGCAGACGACAACGGCGTCGAACACCTCCTCCTCTACCTCGCTGCCGGCGCCGGCAAGCTTCCTCGAGCAGTAAGATACCCTCCAGCCCGCTGCACCCTCCTCGTCCACCCTACGGCGGACGCTGACCATCTCCGTCTCGAGCCGGACTAGCCCGTGGAGATCGAACCGCCGCGCGAAGTCCTGGAGATACCGGAGCACCTCACTGTGCCCCGGGAACCTGCGCGGATCGCCCTCGGTGCCAGCAACGAAGGGGAAGTCGAGGAAGCCCATGCACTCGCGGGAGAGGTTGATGCGGAGCGACGCGTAGACGCTCGAGTGCGTGCCGCCGGCGCCGAGCGGGTCCGTCGGATCAGCCTCGTCGTAGAGCCAGGTGCCGCCGACGGCCGCAGCGCGCTCGAAGACGATGTGGCCCTCGCGCCGCAGCTCCCGCGCCGCCACCAGCCCGGCGGCTCCCGCGCCAATCACGGCGACGCGGCGCGATGGCATCGGAGGAGGAGGAAGAGGGCGATCGTGGGAAGTCTCCAAGACAAGACCAAGCTAGTCTCATGCTCTTGGCGTAGCGTGTGTTGTTTTCACTTTTCTTCACGTGGAGCAATTGATGGAGCTACTCGTGAATCTTTTGTTTCTTCTATGCTCATCGCTGTCGCAACATACGTATATAAGAGCCTAAACAAGCGTTTTCAGCGTGCTGTTCGTGAGTTTTTACGCGGCGAGGAGCGCTTGCTCCAGCGGCCGCTGCAAAGTTTAGCGCGCGAGCCGCTCCAACAGACGTGCTAAACTGCAGCACGCGCGAGCAGCCGGCGCTTGCCATATGTTGCGTTTCGGAGGCGATGATGGTATTTGAAACATCAAAACAAAGACATGACATAGTTTAAAATCATCCAAACAAGTTCATGACATAGAAGTTCAAATTCATGCCCACAACATCATCCAACCAAGTTCAAAATCCGAACGAAGTTCATGACATAAAATCATGCCTCATCCTCGTCTTCGTCCTCCTCTTCCTCCGATTCATTTTCCTCATCCGAAGACGATTCTTCCTCCTCCTCTTCATTGTCGCGCGCCGCATCATCATGTGGAGCTCAGAAGGTGTTGGCAAGATCTTCAACGGAAGATGTGTGATGAGGCACACCGGAAGACATTCCGCCCATGCCGCCCGGAGGTGCTCCCATACCTCCCATGAGAGACGCAAAACTCATGCCTCCCATGGTAGCTCCGAAGCCACCCATGCCTCCCATGGCCTCCATGGTAGCTCCGAAGCCACCCATGCCGCCCATGGTAGCTCCGAAGCCACCGATGCCTCCCATGCCGCCAATGCCACCGCCTCCCATGCCGCCAAGCCACAAGTGAGCTCGCCGGCGCTTCGGTCGCCGCCGCGTCCGTCGCATGCCCTGCAAGCTTCTTCCTCGACGGCCTAGAGGAGCCGTCCGCCGTCTTGTTCTTCTTCGCGGATACCTTGCCCTTCTTCGCCCGCGCCGCATTTGGGAGCTTCGAGAGGGGGCACGTGGCTTCACGGCGGGCGCCGGCGCAACGCCACCGGCCGCCGAGGTCGTCCGTGGCCGCATGAAAAGGCCGCGCGCGATGCCGGTGCTTGGAGGAGCACCGGCGGAGGCGAAGCCAAAGCTCCCCGCGCTAGGGTTGGCGGCGGCAGCGGAGGGGTCGCGGGTGTAGGAAGGGGTGAGGGGGTGCCGGCGCGTCCGTCCATCGGGCCAATTCGCCGGCGACGGCGCGGGCGGGGCGAAAGTGGTGTGGCGAAGAGAGTGCGGCGCGAGCGCTCGAGTGTGCGGCGCGCGGAAGCGGGCGCACCAAATAAACGGCGCGCGATGGCATTTCGGAACGCGCGCTGAACTCTTTATGCGGCGCGCGCGGTTATTGCGCCTACACTGGAGCTTGCTGAACGGTTGCATGCGCGCTAAAACCAAAAATTTCCGGCACAGCGCTTATATAGCGCGGCTGTTGAAGATGCTCTAACGTAGCCGCCTCGCATGAGAACGATGATCAAAGAAACAAAACGTATTTCCCTTCACGTGCGCAATAGTCATGTCGCCATACTCTATACTCTACTGAACGTGCTACTACATTATTAGTGTTGGTAATAATAATTGTTAATCCAAAAGATCATTGTTATCAAGTTGACTTTTACGTCTGAACTCAGCGTAGTTCATATGGTTAGGTCGTGTAGTTGAAGCTCGCACTTTTTCTGTATTTACTTCAGGCATCTAGGTAAAAGGAAAATTACGTTTTTACGGGTATATATATGATTTTTTTAAAGAAAAAAATTAGAATCAGCCGGCTGATTACCTGTAGCACGCGCAGCCGTTAGATTTGAGTACGATAGGACGATGCCCAACGTCTACTCAGCCGACCAGACCTTCACCACGCATGCCTCTGCCACTTGACAATTTTCTGAAACATCTTATTGCAGAAGTCCTTCCGCAACAACATATATTGCAAAAAAATTAAGACGAAAAAATTCTCGAACAACACCTGCGTTGTGGGATTAACACGGCAGATGCCCTAACAAAAGGACTTAGATGTGGAGCCATCGCTACGATGATTAGCTTGAAGGGGTTGAGCAGGACAAAAGACATGAGTTTACTCAGGTTCGGCCCCTCACGATCGAGGTAAAAGTCTGCGTCCTACTTTGAGTTGTATTGTTTGAGTATCGATTACAAGGGAGCGGAATCGCTTAACCTAGCAATCGATGGATTGTAACTTGAGTTTACCCGCCGCAGGGACTCGCCTTTATATACACAGGTCAAGGCCCTGGGCTTACAAGAGTCCGGGTCGGGTCATACTGCATGACCGACCCTGATTCTAAGTCGCCTTGCCTTGCTAGGCAAGTCGCCATTGGGCGGCTTACACCTCCGGGTCACGCACCGTCTCCGGGTCCTGGGCCTTCAATCGGCCCGCCTCGTAAGCCGCCTTCAGGCTCTCACGTCTTGGTTTTTTGGGCCTGTTTAGGCTTCATCGTAGAGACGCCAACGGCGTAACCCGGCCCCTCCTGGGCGGGTTACACCGTGGAGTTATATCCCCAACATTAGACCCCAAATTAATTTGAACTTGTTCATGTCAATCTTCAATTCCTCTGGTTGGCGAGTCTTCTCTGATTCTTCTTAGTACTTGAACCTTGAATAGATCTTTATAACCCGCCATAAGGAAAGATGACGCCATATTAATAAATTCAGAAAAAACCTCATGACATCACAACGCATCTTTCGCATTAACCAGCCATTCCGAAATCGAGGCACCCTTTTTGGTATGGTAGTTATGATGCCTCCTCGATCTTCGGGCCTGCCGTTTCACTGTTTCACTTTTCCCTTATAAATAGGCACGGGGGGCTGCCCCTTTTCACTTTTACCCCCCATCGCCTCCACCTCTTCTTCTTCCTCACAACGACCACTGCGACCGGAGCTCCGCCGCCGCAGCCGAACTTCGCCAGCTGCTCCGTCGAGGCCGCTGCATCAACCTGTTGTGACCAGAGCTCAGCGGCGCGCATCCTCTCTCCTTCAACACCGTCAGGTATCATCCTTTTCCTCTCTCAGATCCGCATTAGTTCATCCGAGTTCATAGAGTTCATCGGCCTTCATCTAGGTTTTTCTTGTTCTTCTGGCTAAAACTGGTATTTCAATCCAAAACCAAATAGGAATAGTACGGTAGCAGTTTAGCCTTCACCTTGTATCTTGTGTAGATGGCTTCCTCTTCAGAATCAGTATATAACCTGCTAGCCTTTCTGCCGCTGTCTTTTTTAGGTCTAGCAATTATTTTTCTTTTTGCACTGTTCGTAGATCCGTAAATATAGTTGCGAACTATGAAACCTGTTTGCCCCATACTTAGCAGAACTCAGTAATCTTGGATATATAGATAATTGACCCGCCTTTCACCTTTCGGGCGGCTTAACAATGAACTACTTCTTTCAATTAACCCGCCAACATGCTGCCGGCTTATACCTTCGCAACTTAACCTGCCATACTCTCATAACTTGATAGTTACTTCACTCCATGACTTGGGCGGCTCATAATTTCTTAACAGCTCACCGCAATGTGTAGTCATTTAACCCCAACTAGCTCATTGTTGCTAAAATATCATGTAATTACTTGGCGGCTTACCATTGCAATTTTAACCCGCCATACCTTTATTCCTTGGTCACAACTTTTTAACCCGGCCAATCATGACTAAGACTCCCACTTCTTGCGATTGGGTTGCTTCCCGAGTCTCCGAGCTCATGTTAAACGAGTATGTGGACATGGGGGTTTTGCCAGCTAAAGAGGTTATCCACTGGCGGGTTCCCGGTCCTGAAGCTACTCCTCAACCCGGAGAGGGTGAAGTTGTCATTTTTTCAGATCACCTCCTCCGTGGCTTTTCACCACCCGGGTCAAAATTCTTCTGGGATGCTCTGCATTTTTACAATCTTCATCCTCAAGATATCGGTCCCAACTCTGTCTCCAACCTATGCCATTTTCAAGTATTCTGTGAAGTATATCTTCAAGAGGAGCCCACTGTTGATCTCTTCAAGGATTTCTTTTATATCAACCACCAAACTGAAATGACAGATGGGCCCAACCTAGAGCTTGGAGGTGTTTCCATCTAGAGGCGGAGAGATGTAACCTTTCCCTCTACCACGCTGCCCAGCCACCCCACGGATTGGAACTATACTTGGTTCTATTGCAGGGACACCACTCCCGCTGGAGAAAATCCCTTGTCGGGTTACCACCCATACCGGCTCAGCACCAGCAGCGAGCTTCCGGGTCGATTAACCGCCGCGGAGCGTGCCAAGTATGCCCGCATGTTTTCAAAGATAAGGGCTTTAATAGCCAATGGCTTAACTAGAATTGATCTGACCCGCTGCTGGGCCTCATGGAGGATTTTACCGCTGAGCCGGCACAGCGGCTTAATGTGCCAATATACTAGTAATTTGAAGGATCCGCAGCGCTACAATAAAAAATCTTTGACTGATAAAGAGATCAATGACACAATCAAGACGCTGCTTGGGGAATCTTTAGAAAATTGCAGTAAAACATGACTGAATCCTTTCTGCACTCTTAACCTGGCTCTGGCTGTAAGTATTTTAAGCAAATCTTCATCTTGTTTATCTATCTCTTGTGCTTCACATCCTTTAAACTATTGCTCATATCTGCTTGCATATTGGCCGACTCTTCTTTCTGGATGAAGAAGCTAACAGCCACCCCGCCCACTAAGAAGACTAAAACAGGGAAGTCTCGTGGCACGGGTCGCCATAAAAAACAAACAGTAGAAGAGCTTCTCGAACTAGATGAGTCGGAAGTAGAACTTGACTCCCTTGGTCTTCTTTTTATGCAACTTATTGATGCTGATTCCTCTCAGGACGAAGTGGAGACGAGCTATGCCAATGAAGCAGAGGTAACTATTATCTCCTTCGACTCAGAACCCTTGCCAAGCAAGAAAACATGGCAGGTCATCCGAAAAGTAAGATTTTCTCATCCTCTTGCTCATTTGGACTCCAATTTTCTTTTGAAGAAACAGCAGCACGAGTCCAAGCGTCAGACCCGGAATGGCGGCACTGGAGACCTCATGGCCGGCTTATCCAACACGCCGGCTCCCCGAAAATGTCGCAATGAGGTGCCTCATAGCCTGACTCTATCCCTTCCACAAGCCGGTCTCATGCGTCAACCTCTTACTTCTTCTGACTCAAACTATCAGGGAACACCTCCGTCATCTGGCGACTTAACTAGAACGCAGCTTCCTGCCTTCGTTGTTGCCCAAGGGTAAGTATTTTCATTTGTTGATAAAAAATTGTTGTCACATACTCATAAACTTGTACTCTTGTCACAGGGGCAAGGCCAAAACTGGCAAGAAGCAAAAGGTGGGCGGCTCTTCCAAGGCTCCCGAAGCTTCTGAGCCGGTGAAGTAGACGCTGGAGATCCCTGAAGGCCCAATCCAAAACCCTGAAGACCCTGCCAGCCAGCAAAATGATCCGCCTCCACAAACTGAGGCAGCACCTTCTGAGGCCATGGACACTGACGCTATCCCAGCAGACAGCCATGACCCGCCAAGTCCAACTCTTAGCAAACTAGTTGAAGAAATTCCTCCTGAGAAGAACTCTAATGACATTACTATCACTGGGACGGCTTATACAGCACCAGGAGCCTCCACTGTGCTAGCCAAGCACTCAACTAAAGAAGTACCTTCATTGGAAAAGGGCAAAACCAAACAGGATCTGGAAAGTGATACGTCTCCAACGTATCTATAATTTTTGATTGTTCCATGCTATTATATTATCTATCTTGGATGTTTTATATGTATTTATATGCTAGTTTATATGATTTTTGGGACTAACCTATTAACCTAGAGCCCAGTGCCAGTTTCTATTTTTTTCCTTGTTTTTGAGTTTTACAGAAAAGGAATATCAAACGGAGTCCAAATGAGCTGAAAATTTACGGTGATTTTTTATAGACCAGAAGAAGCCCCCGAAGCAAAAGAGTTGGGCTAGAAGAGCCATGAGGCCTCCACAAGGGTGGAGGGCGCGCCCTCCGGTCTTGTGGGCTCCTCGTGGACCCCCCTGACTTGTTCTCGACGCCAAAAATTCCTATAAATACAGAAACCCCCTAGAAATAAACCTAGATCGGGAGTTCCGCCGCCGCAAGCCTCTGTAGCCACCAAAAACCAATCGGGAGCCCGTCCCGGCACCCTGCCGGAGGGGGAAATCATCACCGGTGGCCATCTTCATCATCCCAGCACTCTCTATGATGAGGAGGGAGTAGTTCACCCTCGGGGCTGAGGGTATGTACCAGTAGCTATGTGTTTGATCTCTCTCTCTCTCTCTCTCTCTCTCGTGTTCTTGATTTGGCACGATCTTGATGTACCGCGAGCTTTGTTATTATAGTTGGATCATATGGTGTTTCTTTCCTCTCTATCTCTTGTTGTGATGAATTAAGTCTTACTCTTTGAGGTTTTGTTATGTTGGATTGAGTATTGGATTTGAGAACACTTGATGTATGCCTTGCGATGGGATATCTGTGGTGACAATGGGATGTTCTATTGATTCACTTGATGTATGTTTTGGCACTCAACTCGCGGATTCCCGAGGTGACATTGGGGTAATCTATGCATAGGGGTTGATGCACGTTTTCATCCTACGTTCTCCGATAGAAACTTTGGAGTGACTCTTTGTTGCACGTTGAGGGATTGTTATGTGATCCAATTATGTTATCATTGTTGAGAGAACTTGCACTAGTGAAAGTATGAACCCTAGGCCTTGTTTCGAAGCATTGCAATACCATTTTCGCTCACTTTTGTTACTAGTTACCTTGCTGTTTTTATATTTTCAGATTACAAAAACCTATATCTACCATCCATATTGCACTTGTATCACCATCTCTTCGCCGAACTAGTGCACCTATACAATTTATCATTGTATTGGGTGTGTTGGGGACACAAGAGATTCTTTGTTATTTGGTTGCAGGGTTGTTTGAGAGAGACCATCTTTATCCTACGCCTCCCACGGATTGATAAACCTTAGGTCATCCACTTGAGGGAAATTTGCTACTGTCCTACAAAACTCTGAGCTTAGAGGCCCAACACGAGTCTACAAGAAGAAAGTTGCATAGTAGACATCAAGCTCTTTTCTGGCGCCATTGCCGGGGAGGCTAGGTAAGCGGCACTCACATCCCGTCAACGAAGCTCTTTTCTGGGGCCATTGCCGGGGAGGTGAATGCTTGAAGGTATATCTTTAAATCTTGCAATCGAATCTTTTAGTTTCTTGTTTTATCACTAGTTTAGTCTATAAAAGAAAACTACAAAAAAATGGAATTGAGGTTGCCTCATATGCTTCATCTTTTTAATGTCTTTTGTGAAAATAAGGATTCCGATAATTGTGCTCAATTGCTAGAAGAAGAAGTCTATAAAATGTTTGGCACTAAATCTTTGAATGATGAGCATGATTGCAATGTTGTTAGTATGAATTCTTTGAATATCCATGATGTTAATTGAAAGATCGAGGATGTCGCCTAGAGGGGGGGTGAATAGGCGCTTTAAAATAATTACGGTTAAGGCTTGAACAAATGCGGAATAAACCTAGCGGTTAATTTGACAAGCACAAAACCTACAACAACTAGGCTCACCTATGTGCACCAACAACTTATGCTAAGCAAGATAGACAACTAAGTGATAGCAAGATATATGACAAGAAACAATATGGCTATCACAAAGTAAAGTGCATAAGTAAAGGGCTCGGGTAAGAGATAACCGAGGCACGTGGAGACGACGATGTATCCCGAAGTTCACACCCTTGCAGATGCTAATCTCCGTTTGGAGCGGTGTGGAGGCACAATGCTCCCCAAGAAGCCACTAGGGCCACCGTAATCTCCTCACGCCCTCGCACAATGCAAGATGCCGTGATTCCACTAAGGGACCCTTGAGGGCGGTCACCGAACCCGTACAAATGGTAACCCTTGGGGGCGGTCACCGAACCCGTACACTTTGGCAACCCTTGGGGGCGGTCACCGGTACCCGTCAAATTGCTCGGGGCGATCTCCACAACCTAATTGGAGACCCTGACGCTTGCCCGGAGCTTTACACCACAATGATTGAGCTCCGAACAACACCAACCGTCTAGGGCGCCAAGGCACCCAAGAGGAACAAGCTCTAGGGTGCCCAAACACCCAAGAGTAATAAGCTTCTCAAACTTCACTACCACGTATCACCGTGGACAACTCAAACCGATGCACCAAATGCAATGGCAAGGGCACACGGAGTGCCCAAGTCCTTCTCTCCCAAATCCCACCAAAGCAACTAATGCTAGGGAGGAAAATGAGAGGAAGAACGAAAGAAGAACACGAAGAACTCCAAGATCTAGATCCAAGGGGTTCCCCTCACATAGAGGAGAAAGTGATTGGTGGAAACGTGGATCTAGATCTCCTCTCTCTTTTCCCTCAAGAACTAGCAAGAATCATTGGAGGGATTGAGAGTTAGCAAGCTCGAAGAAGGTCAACAATGGGGGAAGAACACGAGCTCAAGAGATAAGGTCCATTGGGGAAGAAGACCCCCTTTTATAGGTGGGGAAAAATCCAACCGTTATCCTCACAGCCCGCACAGAGAGGTACTACCGCTCCAAGGAGCGGTACTACCGCTAGGGCGGTAGTAGCCCTTTGAAAAACAACAGCGAGGAGGCAAAAGGCCAGTAGAACCGCCGGAGCGGTACTACCGCTAGTCCTCACGGTACTACTGCTAGGGATAGCGGTACTACCGCAAAGGGTAGCCGTACTACTGCTAGCGAGCGATACTAAAAAAATACATCCGTGCCTACCACCGCTGGACCTAATACGAGATTTTGGTCCGGAGCGGTACTACCGCTGTAGTAGCCGCGGTAGTACCGCTCTGGAGCGGTAGTAAAAAATTACATCCGCTCCAATCCGCGGTAGTACCGCTGCAGCCTTTTCAGAACACCAAAACTGCCACAACTTCTGCAAACGGACTCCGAATTCAACGAAACCAAGTTTGTTGGAAAGCTAATGACATTGGCTAACACAATCTTGGTAGAAATATCAATAAGAAGCAAATTAGAAAAGTCCCATGAGAAAATGGTGAGAACCCTTCCTCGAAAAAGACCGGTAAAACCTCCAACACTGAAAACGCGATAGAAGAAGCATATGAAATCCGTTTTCGATGTACTAGAGCTTGTCACGAAGATAACCACAAGATCTAAAACCTCAAAATAAAATACAAATAAGAATCAAGAAAGATGATGCAAGGATGCAATGGTTTGAGCTCTCGACGAACGATACGATCAAGCTACTCACTTGAGAACCCCCCTTGATAGTACCGCAATCGATCCTATAACCCGGTCTCCAAACTATCACCATGAGACCGGTAAAATATAAAACCTATCAAGGGCAAACCTTTGCCTTTCATGAAGTCCACTTGAGCTAGATGATGACGATCTTGACTCCCTCAAGTTGGACCACCCTTCTTGATTGCGTTCGCTCGATGAAGACTAGTTGATTGCTCCCCCATACTCCACTATGGGTGAGCCACTCTTTGGCACATTTTCACAAGTCCATTGTCACCACAATGGACGGCAAGCTTCAAGCATGTGATCTCTTCATGATGATCCACTTGAACTTGCACACCGCAACCTAACCCCACAAAGAACTCTCACGAAGACCATGGGTTAGTACACAAAGCGTAATTGACAATGCTTACCATACCATGGGATCGCTTGGTCCCCCTCGGTACATCTTCTACGCTTTGTGTGTTGATCAACTTGATTCACTCTTTGACTTAGTCTTGATCAACCTCTCACATGACCAACCTTTAGGTAATTCCTTGAATAGCATCTTGGTCATCACAAACTCTCCTTGAAACCAACAAATGGACTCCAAGAGAAGCCTATGGACAAATCCTTCAAATATAACTCAAGGCAACCATTAGTCCATAGAGATTGTCATCAATTATCAAAACCAAACATGGGGGAACCGCATGTTCTTTCAATCTCCCCCATTTTGGTAATTGATGACAATCACTTTCAAGAGAGTTTATACAAGGAATTATGCATCACCATGCAATGCACCAACCAATAATGCATGCGTATGAGATGCAAATGCTTAGGAACAAGACCAAAGCACGAAGATGCGTATGAGATGCAAATGCTTAGGAACAAAACCAAAGCACGAAGATGCGTATGAGATGCAAATGCTTAGGAACAAAACCAAAGCACGAAGAAGATCTCTAAACATCTCCCCACAAAACTCTCTGAAACTTCTCCCCCATTGGCATCGATTGCCAAAATGGGCGAAAAGCTTAGAAGGCCAATATAAATTGTGTTCCTCCATAAATTGTGTATTTCTCAATAAGAGAGTGGAATGCACTACACATATCCAAAGGTAAATACTTGGAGGAAGACAAAATATATTGAGGCTCAAAGATTGCCAAAGAATGATATGCCACAAAGACATAACAAAGAGAGAAACAAGCAATCAGGCAATCAAAAGATACCAATTGAAACAAGCTATCAAAAGATACCAATTGAACTAACAAGACCAATGCTCCTATGAGCCACATGAAAAAGATATTATGATATGAGCAAAGGAGTGTTCTAAAGAAACTAGAGAAGCTCCCCATGATTTGTGCACACATAAGAATATTTGTATTTTGATACAAAGTGCACAAAATAGGATCATAGCTCCCCCAAAATCAATAGAAACTCACAACAAGAGCAAGTGAGCATATAGGAAACTAAGCCTATCACTTGCAACAAACACATGGTTGAGCAACATGTAAAAGAGGCAACTTAAGAATAGGCTCAACCAAAACCAATGTGTGTGAGTCATGGCAAAGCACTTGAGAAGACTAATATAAGGATGAGCATTAAGCATCAACATAGTGTTGGATAAATGAGATACAAGGTGCCAGACATGTCCTTCCCACACACACACACAACAAGCAAATGGATACACAAGCTTACTAAAAAGCGAAATAACAACCAAGCTTGTGACAACCCATGGTGAAGATAGAAAGTGAAAGCCTCATCAAGACGAGGGATACCAATTAAGATGGCAAAAAGCCTCGTCAAGACAAGCATGAGGAAAATGATCTTCACCACACAAGAGTGCAGCAAGATGCAACGAGATATGACCCGCACTCAAGGCACACACTTTCACGGAGCCACCAAAGAAATAAAACAAGAAGGAAAAGGTGGACGTGAAAGAGAGGGATATCAACTAGATATGCAACTTCTCTCAAGTGTATAAGATTCTAGGTAGATGAAGATCATGATGATATCGATCCACAAAGAAGGATGTACACACGAAATGGTTACACAAGGAAAGAACAAGATATCCACAAGGAAGTCATAAGTATACCACTAAGATATTTGCTTGAAAGCATAGCACATGGCTAGATATGGTCTTATAGTATATAAATGAACTCCTACCACACAATCATCAAAGACATCACAACTAGCAACACGAGATCATCGTTGGGATGCTTTGAGAAAGGAAACAAGTATCATAAGAACGAATCAAGAATTACATGCCATGATACAACCTACACAAGGTTGATGCAAGAAATGTGTGCATGAAGTAGATGATGATACTTGTTACCGAGAAACCATTGTACAGATGTAGTAGATACCAATTGAAGGTAGATAGTAGTTCATTGATCATCCTAGCTTGACTCCAATAAGCACATGGTGACAACACCTTCCTTGTGAGTGAACCAAGCATCCAATGCATCTCCAATTGTTCCTAGAACAACAACACAAACAAAATGGTACCCAAACTCATTGGGACCAAAGAGTTAGAAACACCAATACATAGGACAAACTCCACAAACATATGTGCATATAGAAATGGAAATGAATTTCATGCACATCTCATCCAAATTGAGACTTGGTGGAGTTTCCCCTATATATTGGATCAAAGAAAGAAAACATGCCAAATAAAATACACGAAGTGACTATGCATGCTCAAGACTTTCAAGAAGCGATACCAAATGAGAAAGAAATACCAAGAGAAAATAGATTACCAAATGGAGAAATCATCACTTGGAAGATATCATTAAACGATACATCAAGGAATGAGATATCCATTGGCACACTCAAAATGAAAGAAATCAAACTCCCAAAAGAGAGGATGGTTCCAAACAAACCATGCCCTCTACAAAGTTTCATGATGGCACAAAGTACCAAAAAGAAATGGCTTGCCTTCCACCAAAACACACTTGATAAGGATCACAAGAAGAGTGTTCTAAAGAAAATAGGATAGCTCCCCCATGAGTTGTGCATTATAGAGAATTTGCATTTGAATACAAAATGCACAAGGTGGGATCACCACTTTCTCTATATCTAGAAAACACTAGACAAGAACAAGAAATTAACAAGATCCACAAGTGGTATGGAAGACAACGGGAGTGGACACAATCCTTGGCAAGAGATAATGCAAATAAAAATAAAAGCCAATGTAAA